>JAUPFR010000001.1:178070071-179270071 GCA_036925125.1 Oreortyx pictus | reverse complement strand
CAAATAATTAAATCTGTTTTGTAGCAAGCTTTTGATTAGGATTCAATTTGAAATGAAGATTTCACTTCTTTATATATTGTTTCATCCAGTTACTAGTATTTTAAAAGCTGTTGCACCCACGCACGAGTCACTGATTCCCCTGATTGCCTCTCCCCTGACTGTAATGGGAAACTACATACCTAATGCACCAATTACTTCTGTATTCTCGACATTTAAGGTCTAAGGAGCTGACTGTAACCTTTAGACTTTGATTCATTTGCCCATATGTTCGTGTCGAGTGCTACCTGAGAAGCCATAAGTTAACCAAGGAATCCTCCTGAGATCAGTGTAGATGTATGGGAGTTACATAGTTTTCCAGAGTACCCACAAAATGCTGGGCCCTACTGAAATTCCCATGGCCCTGTACACATACATTAAGCAAGTAAATTAAGCACTTGTGTCTCAAGTGTTATTTTTTTTAATATAATAAAGAATTAACACCACCTTCTCATAGCATCCACTTAAAGTATTCCAAAAGGAAGCACAGCCTCATAAATTTTAAACCAATCACCATTTATTCTGAACAGATAAATACAGTGCAGTTGGGTGAATACTGACGGTTTTCTCGAGCTAACTTATTTTGTCTCTGATTTTTCCAATCTTTTCCAAAGTTTCTGTAAATATACATTCAGGTTTGGGTTGTTTTTTTTTTTTTTTTTTCATAGAAGAAAAATAGTTTCAGGGATTAATACAAATATTAACAATCTTGAAAATGTTGTTGAAATTAAATCCAAATGGTACAATCTTTGTTCAGTCAGTTCTTGATGAAGAAAAAAGCTTGAACCAAATACTGAAAAAGAAAGAAGCAATATAAAACCGTTTATGTCTATCTTCTGACCACCAGCAACTTCCTTGTAAACCCCATTTTTTTTTCTAGACAAATGACCCTGCTTGACCTAATGGAGAAAATCCAGTATGTGTGATTAACTTAGTACAATTCTAAATTTCCTATAAAACTTGCTATCTGCTAGAGGATATGTGAAAGCTGTAGGAATTAGCCATACTAAAGTTATTCATTTTTTACTCCAAATGAGCAACCTTAGAACAGAGTTTTAGAAGGTCTAATAGTTATTTATAATCAAATTTGCTGATGACTTGCAATGTGCATGTTGAAATGAGGTCAGCCACTTGAGGCTGCTCACCCACCAACCTTGCCTTTCCACCAGCCAAATTGCTGCTCAGATGCTCATAGAGTCTTGTTATTACCATTATGCCAACATGTTATCCAAGTTAAAATGTCTTTTGCTATTGATCCAGACATTCACTTACCCATTGAAAAACTGTTATGTTGTTCATGAATAACAAAATTTGTCTGGCTCAGGATTTTTAATGGGGGAGACATTTACTGCAGCCTGAATAACTACTCTGAAAACTTCGGTTTATATAAGATTAAATGAATCTAGATGTATTATTTTTACCTCTTGCTTTTGCATGGCTGTTTCCAATAGCCAAAGCCCCAGACCAGCACTATCCAAAGACTCCCACTGATTTCTGTGGCTTCTGGATGCAGCCATTGGAAAGCCTGCACAGGACATCTGTCACCCTGCTGAGGTGTAAGCTCATGTTCTCACCCATCAGACATTACTGTATGTCTCTGAATCACAGTACCTCTTAGTAACCCAGACACCCTCCTCCCTTAGTTGTTCCAGTGACAACGGGCACAAATTGAAGGAAAAAAAAGCACTGATAAAACTCAAATTTAAACATGTAAGTCAAATCTTCATTCCACACTGAGGTTTGACTGGTTATAAATAAAAACTGTCTGAAGTGATTTCAAGACTTTATGAAAATACATTGTTGCTCTATAAACCAAAGCTCCGAAAAATAAGTCTAATAGTTCTAGAAAAAAAGGAGCTACATATTGCATCTGTTTATCAGTTCCTGCCTGCTTAAGAGATATATAGAATTCCTGATAGTGCACTAATTTTACATTTGTGGACCTAAGCTTCATCTCTCCATCAGAAGATCTTGAACATGTGCTAAACTTCTGTTTCACTGAATCCTACTTTTATTTCAATTTATTTTTATTATTAATGTATTAGATATTAAACTGGAAAGAAAATGTACTAAAATTTCTCTTGATGTTGTGGTCCTCTGTATTGCAAGGGGAAATGGCTTTCAAGTGGAAGAGGGTAGATTTAGACCAGATATGAGGAAGAAATTCTTTACTGTGGGAGTTCCGAGACACTGGAACAGGTTGCCCAGCAAAGTTTTGGATGTCCGCTCCGTGGAAGCATTCAAGGCCAGGATGGATGGGGCTTTGAACAACCTGTTCTAGTGGAGGGTGTCCCTACCTATGGCAGTGGGGTTGGAACTAGAGTATCTTATAGGTCCCTTCGAACCCAAACCATTCTATGATTCTATGATTGCACAGCATTATCTCATGATTTTACTTCTGAGAAAATACATAATCCACAAATATATTTTACCCCTTAGTATAGACATGTATCCTAACTTCGAAAATAATGATCATGAAGAGAAAAAAGTTTGTTTTCTTTCATTTTGGTATGTATCATCTGCCTGCAACTTTGACTTTCTTTTCTTCGCATGTACACAAAGTTTTCCATGTTGTTTACTGTCACCATCGTGATCTCTGTTCTGCTATTCAGAAAAAAAGAAAATGGAAAAGATTCCTTTTATTCTTATACTCTTATCCATTTGGAAGTTCATTTTTTTTTGTTGCTGTTCTTTTCTCAATTTGAATTGATGTAACAGGTGCTTGGTGAAAAGAATGAGCTTGTACATTAATTAAAAAGGACATTCTCAAGTTATCTAACTCATTAAGAAGTCAAGAATTGACATGATCAGACATACTTGCAGAGGCAAGAATTTATTATAATCATTGACTCTTTCATTTAACAGAAGAAGATATAACAAGATACAAGTAATCAAGGATAACACTTGAGAAATTCAGAGTTATTTATTTTCAGAGAAATTCAGTTATTTTCTATACTGCTTGTGGTTTTGAAGTCCTAAAGGTCTTCTTGCAAAATCACTATGTACAAACATAACCTGGCGTCTGGTTGCAACACTGACGTTCCTAGTGTCTATTATGTAGAAGAGAAAGTAAGTAGTTTTACAAAAGTGTTTGTTGGACTTCACCCTTGTGAGGATGCCAACACCCTCAATTGTCTCTATCACATCTTATACATGGCAGAGCTTCATTCTTCCGCTTCATGTGTGAGGCTTTTATTAAAGTTCTGGTTTTAATCACTATAGGATGCAGAAGATAAAGGATCAATAATTGTATCAAGTAGGATAAATAGCCAGGAATGGTTCAGTAGTGTTGTGAAATGATTTTGTCACTTTTCCAAAACATAACCTCTACTGTTTGATTAAAAATTAGGCTATGAATGTGTATTTCTCTCACGGATGGAAAGGCCTTAGTAATAACGACATCCACTATTGACAAAACAAATGGGGTTTGCACCACGCACTTTGGGAGTGATATTTAGGTATTGAATTAGAATTAGTAATTAGTACCTAATTCAGACAACTTTTGACCCAGTACTCAACTTATGCCAAAATATTCTTCATTCTAGTAACAAAGAAGGGCTTCCATACAGGGATCCTAAGCCAAGGATCTACATCAAAGTCCTGGTCTCAAATCAACTACTGTAACGAACGTTTTCTCTTCTTAAACTGTGTAATGATTGAAGGGATTAAATCCCTACTGTGCGTTCCTTCTTAGGTTTCAGGAAGACACTTCATAGCAGACTTTTGAAAAATGTTTGTTAGAAGCAAAGCAAACAAACACAACAAAACAAGGAAATAAAACTTTAAAACACTGCACGGAACATTTCTCCCAGCTAAACCTTTAATATGAAAATAACACATCACATGTGAAGTTCCATCAATATTTCTGGTGCTCACAACAAGCTTTGGAGTGTATAGGTGTCATATGAGTATCTAGCTGACATTTTAAATGATTGAATGTTAGGGAACCTTAATTCCAACCCTGTTGCTGCAAATGTGCTCTCAGGGTTCATACCCTGGAAAAACCATGGCTCATAGGCAGAACAGTAAATAGATGAAGAGGAAGGGTGAAGATGTTATCCATAAGGTCATACAGCTTCTTTTCATTATGAGAGAATAGGTTTTTAAAGTCAGCAAAGGATTTGGAAGATAATGTCAAACCTTTTAAGGCAGATATTTCTTTTTCAATAGGGAGCCAGAGTAAGGAAAAGTGGAGGTATTATATCTTGTTAGGTTTAGAGCCACATGCATTACAACTATAGTTGGTATCATAATACAACCAAGAAAAAGAGAAAGCTGTTGAACAATGAAAATGAAACACAAACATAGTAGGACAAACTTTATTATTCATTGTCTTTTATTACAAAAGAGGTTAGAGCCAATGATAACAATCCCAAATGCCTTCAGCTTTTCATCAAAAGAAAAAAAAATAATCACATTCATTCTTTGTTTAATGTACAGTTTTGTTCTTTTTCCAGACTGACATCAAATGCTTCTGCCTATGTTCTACATTGTTCCAAAAGTCAGTTAGCTTAAACAGGTAAAAGTGAGAGTAGTGTCAGATGTATGAAGAGTAGTCAGGTGTATACCTCAATAGCAATAGTAGTGAACTCTTTCCCATGGTGAAACTATGATGCAAATATATAAAATTACATCAAAGTTTAACTGACTCATTATACTGAAACTTTAAAGATCTTTCCTTACTCATGTCATGAAAGCAAATTAATTTTATTCAACTCTGCAATTCTGATTGGTTTATCAGTAGTAAACGTCTTTGAATTTTAGTCTTTATACAGTTGTGGAGCAAAAGTTTCCTAAGAGTTGCCTCTACTAAGTAAACACAACATAAAATCCAGCTGTGAGTTTCTCTGTAGGTTTGGCTTTTTGTAGAAAATAACTTTTGAAGTTTTCAGATTCATATCCCATCAAACGAAAAAGCGGCACCAGGTAACATCTCCTGGCAGTGTTCATGTACTTGCTAATAAGGACTCCAGTGAACTTGCTAATAAGGACTCCTGGAAACTGGAAGTTGCTAGATACAACTCTCAAATGGTGGAAATCTATACAGTAACTATTTGCATTTTATTTCTACCAATCCATGATAAATTTTCATACTGTCAGGATAAGTTTGCAACTGTATCTAATCAGGTTGGTTTTTTTCTTCAAAAAATGTTCTCTTACCATGAATCCAATCACGGCAATTTGCAGTTGGCCCATTTCTAGGTTTTATTTTCCATTTCTTAGAATGCATCAGAGCTACTAGACTGGGACATATGAAAATGTAATTGAGCTTGAAATGTCATCTTGATAGTAAGTGATACAGTTAATTTTGTTGGTAAATGTTGTGCAGTGCTAATTGCTAAATCTAAATTTAACAACTAGTTTAGAAATCTGCACTGTAATTTATAATGGGATATAAGCTGCAGGCTTCAGCTTCTGCTGACTTTTTTTATTATTATTGCTTATACCAGTTTATGAAGATACTGCTGAAGAGTTTTAACCAAAAATCAAGCTGCATGTCTAATATAATTTCAACTAAATTTGACTATATACCTACAAAACCTAAGGTTATAAAATATATTCTAAGAAATAAAACTTGTGTGAAGTCTTATGGTTTGTGATTAGAAATAAATAGACATTTTAATCCTAGCCTTCATTGAACTCTGCAAAATTTTCATTGATAGTGTTTGTCAGAAAATTTGGTTGGTCTGTTGGCCTGTTTATTTCCCATCCTTTTAAAGAGGAATCTTGCATCTGCTATTTGGAAATCTTGAATTAATCACACAAATTCTACATCAGACATTCTGCAATATAAAAATCTTTAAGGCAATAAAAGATTATCAACAAGAAAATAAGCTGGAGATAAATCCATTCAAATCTTAATTATGATTTAATTATTTATTTTCCAATACTAGAATATTCTGGATTGCAGAATGAGGGGGAAGTTGAAGTTGGAAGGGATCTTTGAGCATGTGACAGGTCAGCAAGATTTCAGTCCACCTTATGTAGCAAATACTCCATCAGCTTGTCTGAGGGTGTTATGGAAGACAGCTTTGAAAGTCTTATGAATGTTGAAATAAACAACATCCACTGTTCTTTATTCACCCACTGAACTTGTTGGTTAAACATCCCCTGCCACATCCAGAAGTGGGGCCGTATTTTAAATAGTCTTTCTTTTGCTGTACTTCAAGGAATACCAATGTAGGGTTTCGTGACAGCTTTTCTTAGACATCCCCAAGCAGTTCTGTAGCCTGGTCTTGTTTCTTGGGTCACAACTAAGAGTCATGGTAGACAGGAGCTACCATGACAGTCAGGAGCTTCAGCTTCTAGAAGAGTTTTAGTAATCAATTTAAAAGAAAACTGTAACCTGTCCTCATTAAACGTGCTGTGTTAAATCTTAACTTTCAATTGCACCAGTATTCCTTCATATTTATTCTGCTGTGTGCCTTTTAATAAACCCAAAATTCTTTGCTTTATTTTCTGTTTCAAATCTAGCATGGAAAAGTATGTGTTATTTTGAATCTTTCAAACTTACCAAGTTTCCCAAATTGATACATGCCTGTGCATGGAAAAAGCTTTCCTCTAATTGACATTATAGTCAAGATGCAGCTACGTCTCTGGAGCACTGTTAATTTCTAAAAATGATTAAAAAAGGGATGAAAGCTGTTACTATTTAAATACAACAATACAGAAAATGCACTTTAGTTTTCATTCCAGGCATGTTTTCTTTTTGTTTTGTTTTGTTCCACTTAGGCTACATCTCTTCTGATTTCTATCTCCTTCATGTACGCAAGTCTGTGGTTAGTCATCATTTTCTGTTCTGTTTTGTTCAGATCTTCAGATACAGTAGTTGCAGAAATACTTCAGTTTTGTCATTAGAAATAAACACAGCTGGAGTTACCGAGTTACATAACCCTGAAAAGATTCTCTTTTTAAAAAGACAAGATCCTCAGCTAGTATAAACTGCCATGTTTTACTGAAGTGTGCCATGCCAGATTTGCATTGGCTGAATATTTGGCCCTGAAAGCTCCTTTGAAGTGGATGAAATTCTTACTGTCATCCATATGGAATGTGGTGCTCCGCACCAGTGCCTTAGTATTTTAGGTAGAGTTGAGAATTTTCTTCACCAAGACAAATTAGAGAATACAGAGAACTTGTTAACTGCTTTTTGAGATATATAATGTAGTTACAGAAGAATCACTACCCTAGCACAACAGAAAATAATGGACACAATGCAAACAATTTTCAGTCCACTGAAAAACCATTCTTGCTCTCACCACAGTCCGAAGATAACTCAAAAATGTGAGACTGATATTGATGGCTTGATTTATTTCTGCATTATCCCGAAGTTGACAAGTGCGATTTTCCCATCATGTAAAGATACCCAAATGACAACAAAGGGATACTGCAGTTCAACACCCTGCATAGGATTGATTAGGTAAAAATTGCCTGCTCAGTGCTTAGAGGAGCCAGTCATATGAACTGTCTTCTACTTCGCCTTTCTTTCTCTGAAACAGTTCCTATTCCCTGTGCCTTCCACCTCAGCACAATATGCAAAGCATTAGAAATTCTCAAGCGATGTTAATTACAGCTGCCATGGGTTCTCAAGGGCTGGGAAAGGGGTGTGACAAATTGATGTGTGGATCAGACAATCACAATAGCAGCATTAGATAAGGGAGGTTTTTCTCCTACTTGTAGAATGGCTTGGGTTGGTAGCACTTCAAAGATCTAGTTGTAAGTCCATAACTTTTAATTACAGAAAGTGATCAGTAATTAGTTGAATATTTTTTAAACCAACAATTATAGTGACTTGTTAGGCCTGTATAGTTTTCTTTCAGTAGTAGACTTGCTATCTGACATTTCCCTTTACAAAACAAAAAAAAAAGTAGATTAAATAAGTCAAAATGTTACTCTGCCAAAGGTATGAAGATTTCGAAGATTTACATTTGTGACAATGCCTCTTTCATAGCAGTCTTATGTGTGATTGCTGTGGTGTCACCAAACCAAAAATGAGACACATCACTTACTGTTATTGCAGTGACATCTTGCCAGACCTCCGTAACATAAGCCAGGCAGACGAAATGAGCAGTGAAATAAAAGCAATAAGCTATATATTTTACCCTCTTACCATTGAAATGAACAGGATTGTATTTCCAGCTATTTTCAGAGATTAAGTTTAGCTCCAAGCATTAAGTATGACTTTTAGTGTTCTCTGCATACTGTACCTAAGGCACAATAAATTAGCTAAATTACTATGGTCTATAAAATCACTGTAAATGTAATACACCTCAGTTGATATAAATGAACTCAGTTAGGATTTTATATAATAAAGATGAGTCTTTAAATGATGAGTAGTATTTCTGCCGTTTATGAATTGAACTGAAGAAGATTTTTATCTCAAATTTGTGAAGAGAGAGTTGAGACCCAGCTCCCATGAATCTCATCAAATGGATTTAGAAAGTTACAGCAAAAAGGCAAGAGAAGCAGATGGTCAGCAGAGTTTATCGAACAAATTTTGTAAGGGTTACTATGTGTCAGTAAAGCTTTAACACAGAGCATTAGAAATATAATTATATATATGTAGAAATACCTCAGCAAGAATTTTAATTGTTAACATAAAAGGGACACTATATGTTCAAGTTAGAACTGCAAAACAGGTAAGGGGCAAGGAGTTAAGGTGGATAAAACTGCCAGCTTCTGAGCAGTTCATGTATAAAAGAAAATACTGAAAATATTTTCACATTTTATCTGCCAAAAGCAATGCAATATTAAAAAGATGTGTTCAATAAAACCACAGAGAAATCGCAGCTAATAATGTACAGTTTGTTCAACCCCTGGTATGAATCCTGTCACTGCTCATTGCAAAGCTCTTGTGCCTCTATGTATTGTTATTGCTTTTTAAAACAATCTGGTCTTGAAAACAATCCAAAGTTACACTCTTACATTGTAAATTGATGTATATCAGTGTTAAAACAGTCATTAGTGTGAAGTGAACTGCAAAAAGACAGGGAAGACATAAATTATTCAGTATAAAGGGAGACCATTTTTCCATATGCTTCCATTTTCTTATGTAAAAGACACACACACATACAGACACTTTCTATGAACCTTTCAAGTGTGAGTACCTTTGAAAAAAGCATTACACACACATAAGCCAAAATATCTAGTCCAATTCTCTGCACCATAACATTATAGTAAATAGCAAATCTTTTCTGTTGGGTGCCTGGAAGGACAGAAAAATATGCTTAGTCTGGCTGTGACTAAAACTCACCCATGACAACATTTTCATAAGCTCTCACAGTTTCATCTGTTGATTTTAATAAGAACAAAATTTGTTTGAGATGAAATATTACTCACAATATTAGCCACCATATACAGTAGTAAGAGCAGCAGATACCATTTGTGTCCTATCTTTTGTGTCTTCTAATTGCTAACTTAGATATTAAACAAATACACGGCAACTGTATTGATTGATAAATTACTTCAGGAGCTGGTAGCTCTTAGTTTAAATATAGCCTGACATAGATCTGTAAAATATCAAAGTTATGTCTTCTAAAAGGATTGCCTAATCGTAGGTTGTAGTAAAAGATTTTAGAAGTTTCTTCCATGATAAAGAAATAGAAAACATTTTTTTAAAATCAAATTTTATTGTTTTATCAGCATTTAACATACAAGCAGCACTGAGCAAAAACTTAAGCTGATAAGTTAAAGTAGGCAATGTTGTTTCCTAACTTTTAATCAATCATAGATTTTGTTTTGCATGCATTTTTGGTGCCACAGTGGAACACTTACAAATCTGTGTCTGTCCATTCCAGTTTGCATGAATACTTGTCAACCCACCAAGAGTCACTAACTTCAGAACTTAAATTTGCAACATAAACGTAACAGCTTTTTTTAATGATATATCTGTGTTCCTAATCAATGTAATTGAAATGTTTTCATAATTTAATAATAAAGTTGGTACAGTCAGAATTTTGAACAGGTGAGGATAAATCATGTTTGCCTGTGAATAACAGCTTTTATCATTTACTCAGTGGGATCGTAATGTATTCTTTCAATCTCCACCAAAGGTAGTAGCAGGAAGCTATTTTATAGATTTCTTGGTAATCTGAGCTGATGTTATACCTGTTACAGGACACTTCCAATAAAATAGAATCACAGCAGGATAAAAAAGATACAAATGGTGTTTTTATACCAGTCAATAAAAGCATGACTCTGTAGTAACAGAAAATTTGTACATGAATTGTGAAGTACTGGTGGCTCAGTTGGTAAGACATTAAAATAATCCATGTCCTGCCATTGTAATTTTTTCTTACAATGGTATCTTTAATTTGCTGTCTCATTTTCATCGTCAATGAGAAAAAGTCAGTCAAGTACATTTACGGCCTGTATCATTACAAAGCAGTTCATCAGGATGGATTTTATTTATTAGATAATTCCCTATAAGAACGTCTGGCACTTTTATATATATCAACTTATTTCTAATGACTCCTTGTCTTTGAAGCTGTATTTTAAAAAGCAAAATTTATTTCCATCAAGATTCCAAGTTTACTTAACAAAACCTACAGAACCACTTACAAAAGCATTATAAAGTTTCAGATGCAAGCTGCTCTGTAATGCATGTCAGCATCCACTTTTCTCCTTTTCACTGAAACACTGAAGATTTCAGGGGTACTTTCAGGATGCGTAAAGGTGGCCAGTTGGGCTCAATTTGAAGGAGACAGTAACATGAAAAAGTGGATTACTGTTAATGGAAGTCAATTGGGTGAACAAGATTCTGACTTCAGTCACAGTGCTTAAACTGGGAGTCATACCAGAATGAGTAGAAATTATTCCATTTTATGGTTATGACTCATAAGGTACAATTCTTCTTGGTGTGGGTTCTGCATTTCTTTGAAATTCAGAAATAAAAAAATAAATATATTGACGAGAAATAGGAATTGCCATATGCATCTGAACAATTATTTTGCTGGCTGGCTGAAGAAGATTTTTATAGCTGCTATTCTTTCAGGTTCCCTAAATAAGTGTTTCGACACATTTAGGTGTTCAGCTTCCATCCTCTAATCTGTGGATTTTGCACAGTTTTTTTCATGCCTAGAGGAACACTGCTCTATTACTTTTCTTTCAACACGTGCATTGCCAATAGTTTTCTGGATAGGGAATTCTGATTTTTGTAAACAAGTACTTTTAAAACACATGATGCTAAGCATGTTCAATTAAGAAATGTTCTTTCTACCTTCCATGGGAAAAAAAAAAAAAAGAAAAGAAAAAAAAAGAAAAAAGAAATCATGAGTGACATAAATTTTGCATCTTAAATCTCATTTCCTCTTAGAATATAAATCTTGGGCAAAGGAAATACAGTCTCCATTATCTCTTAATGATGAAACACTTTCTAATACGGACAGCTGCATTCCCTCTATCATGTTCCTGGGGGATAGGTTAATAAATAATGAACTAAATGTCATATTTTGAAGCCTCTTAGTTCATGGTAGTGTAGATTTCTTATATGTTTATTAAATTTCAATCTTCATTAGGCAGGGTTAGTGGAGAAATTAGGTCCCTCTTGTATTAGTTTAGTAATGTAGCATTACAAAATAAATGAAAAACAGACTTTTTTGCATTTTTTTTATCATTCGTGTGTCTTTCCTCCGTCCTGACTGTGCCAAGGAAGCTATCTATGACTGAATGAATTGAAGAAATCATTTAGAAAAATAATTTTAATACAACTCTTTTTTTTAACCTTTAAAATGGACTGTACTGAAACCACTATTCCAAATGTTTGTTTATACATAGAACCGTTAAAAAAAAAAAGAAAAAAAATTGAAATTACATGCAGTATTTGAAAGACACTGACCAGTCTAAGTAATTAAGAGAAATCAGGAAAAACTCCTTACTAAAGCTCTACTTAGCACAAATTACTCAAGAACTTAAGGTCTGTTTGAGTCCCAGAAAGTCTGCCAATACTGGCTCTGTCACCACCTCTAAAATTGGCTGAATCATTGCGGTGATCTTTTTCAGTTTCACTTGAGTATCCAAGGGCTTAACTAAGGTCTGCTGGAAAGATTCAAGCTAATTTGATGTTTGCTTGTCTTCTTTCCCAATGGTAGATTAACAATTTAACATAACCATAAGAGAAGTTGTTTGGAAATGTAGAAGTGATTTAGGTAAATCTCATGTGGTGGATGTCCTGCAGGTTGGCTTGAGTTGAAAGGAAGAGCTTGAATTTCTAGTCATTATCTCCAAAGCTAATGCCAGAATGTTTATTGTGAGCTGAAATTTTGTAGTACCACTCCCTGGGCACTGAGTACAATGCTTGTAATGATCTTCGCACTTTCTGCACTCATTTGCGGTTCAACTCCATGGTTTAAAAAAAAAAAAAAAAACAAACTAAAAATAAATAAAAATAAAACACAAAACTTTACCTTGATAGCATCCTAGAATAACTCAGGTGGGAAGGGACCTCAGGGGTCTCTAAACTAACCTCCTACTCATCCTACTTAGAGATTTAGAGTAGGACTGACCATAAGATTGCTTAAAGCTTTGTCAAGTCAGGAATTAAGATTGCATACGAATGCAAATTAAGGCCGGATGATGGAAACTGATATTTTCATAGAATCACCAAGGTTAGAAAAGACCTACAAGACCATCCAGTCCAACCATCCACCTATCACCAATCATTCTCACTAAATCATGTTCCTCAACACAATGTCTGAACGTTCCTTAAATACCTCCAGGTTCGGTGACTCCACCACCTCCCTGGGCAGCCCATTCCAGCACATGACCACTCTCTCAGAGAAGTAGTATTTCGTAACATCCAGTCTGAACTTCCCCTAGGGCAAACTGAGGCCATTCCCTCTCATCCTATCACTAGTTACATGAGAGAAGAGGCTGACCCCCAGCTCGCTACAACCTCCCTTAAGGTAGTTATAGAGAGTAATATGGTCTCCCCTGAGCCTCTTCTTTTCCAGACTGAGCAGTCCCAGCTCCCTCAGCGGTTCCTTCTAAGATGTGTGCTCCAAACTCCTCACCAGCTTTGTTGCCCTTCTCTGGACATGCGCCAGGGCCTCAATGTCCTTCTTGCAGTGAGGGGACCAAAACTGAACACAGCACTTGAAGTGCAGCCTCACCAGTGCTGAGCACAGGGGACAACTACTTCCCTGCTCCTGCGGGCAACACTATTTCTGATACAAGCCAGGATGCCATTGGCCTTTTAGGCCACCTGGGCACACTGCTGGCTCATGTTCAGCCGAGTATTGACCAATATCCCCAGGTTCACTTCTTCTACACAGTCCTCCAGCCACTCTGCCCCAAGCCTGTAGCATTGCCAGGGGTTGTTGTCACATCTATACAAGGTATAAAAGAAAAAAAATTCCCAACTGGAATGCCATTTTGTTATAATTACTATCACAGAACGTGTACAGTAACTCACAGGAGACTTGTAAAGCCAGGTGAGTATCACACACCTAGAATCTAGATTTAGTTGACCAAATATTTAATAATTTGATCTTGGAAAACATGATTTGAAGATCATTTGAGATGATATAGCACTTTAGAATATATTTTGTGGAAAATAATAATCTCTGAGATAATGCTATTCTCAGTGGCAAGGTAAATCAATGTCCAATTAAGAGAAATCTGGAATTTTCTCTGGTAATATATGGAAAAATATTGATCTTGTTGCAAAAGATAAGAAACAATTGAGAAACTGGAAGGAAAGTCAGCTGAAAGGAGACTAGATGAGTAATAAAATGAAAGAAAAAGGGGAATGGAAAGAGGTTACAGGTGAATCACGGGTTAGTGGAGTGTTTGGATGCAGCTGTGAAAAAGGACATGACAACTTTTTCTGTTATAAGTAATATTTGGCAAAGATAGTGTTAAAGGCTTACTGGGTAAATTGGGTGCAGTGCTGATCACTCCTACATTAGGAACACAAATGGGAACTATTAGGAGGAGCATAAAAACAGAGCATTGTCTTTGCAAAAGGACAGAAAGAGAATTTGGCTTGTTAGGCCCTGGAAAACACAGGCAAAGACAGGATGTGATTGCTCTTTCTATAAACTTATAAGGTGGGTAAACACCAGGGAGAAGAACTGCTTAAAATAAAGAACAATGTTGTTTCAAGTACAAATAGATATAAATTGCCCATGAATAAATTTAGGCTGGAAATTAAAGTTTTCAAATCATCTTGGGAGTAAGGTTCTGAAACAGTCTTCCAGTGAGAATGATAAAGGAAATGGGGAATCTAGCTGGTTTTTAGAAGAGCATTAAACAGTTTTTGAAAGAGATCATGTGCTGTGGGTGTCTGTTATGAACAAATTGAATTCAGAGGACCATTGGACTATTCTTCTCTCCATAAGTAGATAGCCTGGTTGGACTGATAGTACTTCATTATATCTACCTCAAAAGTTAGAGTCCTCCCTCATGGCCCTAAAACAGAATTGATAATTTATCTTTTTGGCATACTTTATGTGAACTTGAAGGCAAAAGACAGAAGAAAATGAAAACAAGCATGACATTCAAAAAAGCTTACCTGCTTAAAGAAAGCAAAACACAAAGAGAACAAAGAAACAAACAAACAAATAAAAAAGACACTTGTTGCCCCCAAGTAAATGTGCTCTTCAAAAATAAGGGAACAAGTAACAATGGAAACAGTAAGGCAGTATTGTCAGCATGATGGATGTTGGCTCTGTTAGCACATGTTAATACAATAAAGGAGAGTTTTGAGGGGGAAAATGAGGTAACAGTATTTATGCAAGCTGATTTAAAGCTTGTATGGCAGTGAAAATAGAAGGGAGAAGAAAGTGCTTAGATATCATTGACGGAGTTGGGGTTGTATTTGTTCCTTAATCTAGTACAAGAATCAATTTTGTGATAGATGATAGATGACAAGACTGCAGGTAGAGTTGAAGCTTCATGAAGTGACAGAGAGGTTCCCATTTAATACAAGTTAGAAAAGAAAATCAAGAAATGGAGAAAGCAAGGAGAAGAAATCAGTGACCAAAATGACAAAATTAGAAGGGAATATCTGTAGTCATGTTCCAAGTGGACACAAGAAAATTAAAGTTGTGTGTGCCAAAAAATTGGTATCACAAAAACAGAAATGCTAATGGAAGATCCAGGTATGCTGGTGACAAATAAAATCTACTTGTTCAAAATGTTCAAAATCAGCCTATAAAACTTGAATGCAAATGAAACTGGAGCTCAAAATTGAGACTTTAGTTTGAAGATAATGTGCATGCAGGAAACTCAGGAATTCAAATGGAATAGATAAATCGTCTAGAGATGGATGTCACAGATGATTACAGTCCCTTTTCCTCCCAGTGAGACTCGAGCTCTTCAAGAACTCATGCTGACGTTTTCAAAAATACTGTCCTCTCTTCAGCCCAGATCTAAAAATTGTCTTTAATAGAAGACAAACTATTCCAAGGATAAGTATTTGTTTGCTTTTCTGCATGTATGATAAAAACAGATTAATGTAAGATCTTGCATTTAGTTTTTCACTTAAAACTTTGTATAAATTACTTTAACTTGCAAAATTCTTTTTCTGAAAAGATATATTCTGACTCTTGTATATGGGCTTCATGAGATCAATCTACTTTTTTTTTTTTCCAAGTGATATTTAGCAATTATTGTTATTTGGAGAAATGGTTTACTTCCAGAGGAATTATCTTTTGCTGAAGGCCAGTGGAGATGTAGTTTAGAGATATGAGCAAAAATTTCATATTGCTACTTCTTGTTTTGTTATTAGGTATTAAACTATGAACAAGGAGTGAATCTATCTGGACAATGACAAATTACACAAATTTTACTAAATCTACAAAATCAAACAACTGGGAGAGACAAAAGAACGCAAAAATCTGAGACTCTTATGGTAGTAAAACTGCAGGAGAAGCTCACATGCTTTATCTCCGCAGCAGGCTGAAAAGAAAAAGGACCAGCCAGATCATCTGGGGTCTTGTTTGGTCCCTCTTCTGCTCCCTGCCAGATCATTAACTCTTTAACTCTTAACATGATGTTCTGATGTGGAATACCGGCATCTGAACCACAAAACCACAGCAACTTGTTACTTAAACCTTAACAGCTTTTCTTTCTGAATTATTTGCCCTACTAAAGTACAATACTCAGAAATGTCTGTCACCATTATTAATTAATGTTGTGTTCCAAAACAACTTGTACCAAAGATTTATCTATGATTATCTATCTACATGAGTGTAGATGTATAAGTTGATCCAGAGACATATGTATGTAGGATTTTCACATCTATATGACACTGTGAAAATCAGTGGTGACTTAAAATTAGAGAGAATCAAGAAACTGTGAGGTATCTTTACAAAGCAGTGTGGCAGAGAGGGTTATACATTTAAACAATCTTTTCCATATACTGATCAAGGTTAAATTGTGTGTGCTGCTCAAAGCACTCCACTGATGACAGTAAGTGAAGGCAACTTCTGTCTGAGTAGTAGGAATCTAGAAATCAGCTAAGATCCTATTTCTAACATACATTATTCCATGCAGAACAACGTGTGACTAAATTTTTGTTCCACTTCTTTTATAAAAACAATTTTCCTGGTGCATTATCTTGGAGAGGGAACTACCATGTGTACACTGACCAAACTATGTAGTCCTGTTAAACTTGGAAGATTTGAGGATATAATTCCAGAGTGGTTACAGGCGTTACAATACACCTGAAGGTAAATGAGAAGATTAATTTGAGCAACAAAATCTTATTTGTGAATCATCACTACATCCAAAAAGCATGATTTATTAATTTACAATTAAATGTTGACTTTTTCCTATGAATACTTCAGCTTCTATTCTACTGAAGTTCATTAGTTAGACATTGTGGTTGATCCAGTTATTCATGTG
This sequence comes from Oreortyx pictus, assembly GCA_036925125.1. NCBI lineage: Eukaryota > Metazoa > Chordata > Aves > Galliformes > Odontophoridae > Oreortyx > Oreortyx pictus. The sequence goes on along the minus strand of JAUPFR010000001.1, from coordinate 179,253,190 downwards.
CCTTTGATCATTTTCTATCTAACTGAGTATGTTAGAGTGAATACCAAATCCTTTGTACTTTTTTTTTTTTTTTTTTTGTAATTGAAAGCAGAACATCTACTTTGTATACAAAGAGTTGCATTTTCTCAGCTTCAGTCACTGGTTTTCATGACAGTCTTCTCATGTCATTGAAAGTGCTGAAGATTTCTCAAAATTTGTGTTTTGTATCATGATGTTTCCTTTTCCGGGCAGCAAACACACCAGCAAGAAATAAACAGTCTTGTTTTCATTAGACTACTTAGTGAATCTTAAATCAAGTCATTCTTGCTAGTGGAGATGAAAAAAAGGTAAAAATAAACCTAATTCTGATTTAGATAATATGTATGCCACTGGTGCTCTAGATCTGAAAGTAATGCAGATAATTACATTTCTTTGCTAAAATATAGTGCTCAACAAAATTCCTCTGTATCAGACCTTTGATAATGATAGTGTTTATCAGAAGATAACGATGAAGAAAACCTGAAAGTTATGAAAAGTATGACCAAAATTAAGAATCTCATTTCCAGTACAGTGTTCTTTACCTTTATGAGTAACGGATTGAATTTTCTTACTCAAAATTGAAGGTGTTCAATTTCTATAAGATTTCCTACATTTATTTTCTTATTTTTTTGTACAAAAGAAAAATACAGAGCTGAAAATACTTTTTAGTGGCATTGTCAATACTGATAATTTGTAGATGATAGCTTGTTAAAATGCACCACCAACTTAATAAAACATCAATTTCTCAAATTTCTCACAAGTTTTTCTACACTTAGCACCTTAGACTCCCATAACTGAAGGATTAATGTATTTTTAAAACCTGTCTCTTTAATCTTTCAGTATTACTTTGAGCATTTGTCAGAACTGTGTGCTTACATACCTTCATTATCTCCCTTGTATAGACACTAGGTTAGGATTTGTTTAATCTAACTTCAGCCATCTAGAAGACAGTATCTGGAGTAAACAAGCAATCTAAGCTTTCTGCCAGGACAGCTGATCCTTTGCTAGAATACATGTCTGATATAGATGGAATTATTTTCTTCTGAAGTTGTTTGTCTTTCTCCATTGACTACAAGGGAAGCCTATGCAATTACCTCAAAGAAGCATCAAATATTTTAACAGCTAAAATGACAACATGAATTCCCCAGCCTTCTCATTTGTATACTCGACTGAGTTATGTTAAAGAAAAGATTGTTTTCTTGTTTCATAGGATATCATGAGTTTAAGACTAAGAGAAGATGCAAAATTAAAAACTATTCTTGGTTTGTATTTTGAAATTAACGGTAGTGAAAATTCAGTCCCTCCTTGGTTTGTGCAAATTACTGTAAGGTATATCTCTGACTGTGGCATAGAATCATAAACTAACTTATACTGGAAGGGACTTAAAAAAGCACTCAGTTCCAACCCCCATGGGTTGGTAGCCCCCCACCAGCTCAGGCTACCCGGGGCCCAATCCAACCTGTCCTTGAGCATCTCCAGGGATGAGGCATCCACAGCTTCTTCAGGCAGCCTGTGCCAGTGACCTCTGTATCTTGGACTTAGCTGCTGTTTCACACATCTAAGTGAAAATCAAGATATTTGCCCATTGCTAGCCTAAAGCAGTGACTGAGCACCTGATGGTAAGGCAGGGCCAACCCAGGGGAGCTCGGGTGTATGTAATGCACCTGAGTGACTGGAGTGACTTCCCAGACCTCATTTAAGGGTTGGCAGTGGAGGTGAGGGTATGCAGGTTTTTTCATATCCCTCTATACCCTTGGGCATCTGAAATAAGCAACACTTTTTTGTTTTTGTGTCTATGGCTGCTGCATTTGGGCTGTCTTCATTTGTTGAAGTCACAGACTTTGTCTTCCTGCTGTTATTGCTATACATTCTATCATGTTATTGTCTTACAGAATGAGAAAAAAAACATTTCCCCATGAATAGTCCTTCACATGCATTTTCTCTCTCTTTCTTGACTACAGTTTGTCCAGAGAGGAGTTTGCATGAAAATCTTTTATTTCTGTGTTAATTTTGTAGAACAGTCCTGCCACTGAACTGGTCCACCCACTGCCAATGGGAATACACCACTGGGGTTGACCATGGAAGGATAAGCTGGGCTGTCCCTATGTGTGGCTTCAGCAATTCTAGACAAATGGTAAATTAATTCCTTAGCAATGCTACTTTCATGGCATGTGTTGCTTCGAACTTGGATACAAGATGTATACAGAGATGTAAATATAACATTCAGATAAACATTCTTTGTCATACATTTTAACAATGAAATATTTTCAGGCCTTAAAATGTTCAGAAGTCTGTATTGACCAAGACCTGTACCTTGAAAAGAAGTTTTCTGTAGTCTAGACTGTGAAAACTGACCAACATAAATAGTATAATGAGCTGCTGTCCTTCTCTGGGTGTTATGACTCAAATCAGTCTGAGGAATGAAAAAGCCAATATTTCTTCATAAATGTTGGAGGCGCAGAGTGAGAAGTGTGATATGTAATCAAATTGATCAGATCTGAAATCCTAGCCAAACTTTCAAAAACCTGTACTTATGTTTGTGCACTGTTTTGAAGATTTTTTTTTTATTACTTATACAGGATCTTATATTAGTAATGATCTATCTTGTTCTTATATTACTTTTTATGGCTTCTATTCATTTGATATTGATTTTTTCCTGATTTATTAAGGACCCAGTCTCACGCTGTAGACACTCTTCAAATTTAAATCGCTGTATGGAAAATAAAAATGCTAAGATCAGGCTGAGCTTGCCAAGCCATGACTCAGTAATATCAACCATCTATGGAAAAAAGTCCATAAATACTTCTTAATATCTACATTAGATTCATAGAGTATAATCTGTAAATGTTGTAACTGCTCCCACTTTTGATGCATAAAGTTACTACAGATGCTGGAAGTCTTTCTTTTTATGAGCTTTAGTATAAATCTGCTGATCAAAGTGAATCTTCAAAGCTTCCACATATCTAAGTACTTGCTGAATTCTGGCTGATCTGCATATAATCTCTGAGAACCCTGAGAAAATATGGCAGTGTGCTGAGCACCACTGGGCTGCAGAACAAGATGCTCTTCACAGAAAAAACAGAAATGATTAGAAGACTGATTGATGCAAAAATTTGGGAGGGAGGAAGCTACATCTGACTAGTCTGAATGAACAGTGTCTTGGATTTATGAATAAATCTATCCAGCAATACCTTTTAGATCTTTGTCCCTCATCCAAAAGCACATAACACATTTTCATTCTGAGTCATTTCATGCTATTGTTTCTTTCTTCCTTGTGGATTTGCAGATAAATATGTCGTTTATCATCTTTCCTACTAATTTGGAAGACGTAGAATATATTTCAGTATAGTCCATTAGAATATGAAGAAAATGCTTATATCCTGGTATGTAGTAGCCTTACATTGGTCTGAGAGCTTATTTTGCAGAAGAAAAGTATAATGTACATGCATTGTACTACAGAATGACTCTTTAATTCAAGAAATATTATAGGATTTAGATAACTGCAGACATATAAAAATGTATGAGGAATTTAAGCATATCTATGAATAGGAGAGCCTGACATCTACAGGGATTTCAGTATCACAAGGAATAACACTAGATTTCCTTAGCATGTCCTACAGGTATAAATCCATCTTGATGTTCAAGACATCTTTTCAGTTTACTGTTAGACAAAGAAGGTCACATTTAACAAATGAGCACCTTAATTTATTGAAAGCAATGTCACTGTTTCAATAGTTAGCAAATGGTAGGAAAACAAGTTGAAGAATAATTTGAGTTGGAAGGAGCCCTTAAAGGTCATCTAGTCCAACTTCCCTGCAATGAGCAGGGAGAAAAGGAGTACAGGATGATCTTTTAAAAAAAAAAAAAAAGTTTGTAGGTACTGGGCACCCACAGTGGCCTTAATCCTCCTATATGGATTCAGACTAGATAGGATCTAAGAGTTTTGGGAAAGACCAATCCACAACAATTCTTATGGAACTTGAAAAGCTGAGTATAATATTATTAACTTCCAGGGAAATGGCTTTGTAGCTTTATAAGAGGAACCGATATGCAACTCATATGCAGGATTCCCCTTTCCTCTCACTTGCAACTCATTTTTCACTCAAGGGATATTGCAGCTAGGAAAAAAAAATGCCAGTAGGTTTCTTTCTGCATGCTGTAGGTATGGTTTCTGTTCGCATCCTGTTTTGCTCACTGAATTCTCCTGCCCTTTAACAAAGTACCTGTAGAACAAAATCAGTATGTCAAGATGCTGATGCTATCAGTCCTCTTGTCTGAGTGTTGATTTCTGCAGTTCCTTGTGCTATGTTTAATCTGCTGACAAATCTTCCATAAGAACCAACACAGCCATCTATTTTCAGATTAGATCTTCTGGAAAAATTCTTCTTAGAAAACATAGTGATGCATTGGCACAGGCTGCCCAGGGATGTGGTGGAGTCATCCCTGGATGTTTCTAGAGGTGTTCAAGAAAGATGGAGATGTAGTACTGAGGGATATGGTTAGTCAGCACGCGGGGATGGGTGGCTTAATGTAGACTAAACAGGCAAGTCCTAACCTAGTCTTCCTTGAACTATGCTACAGTCACTGCTAGATGTAAGGTGGTAGAACAGCCAGGGCATTACTCTGTTAAAAACAACCCTGTTTCATCTCAATTTTAAGTTTTCTCTTATGTTTCAGAGAACACAAGGGAAAAATCAGAAAAAAAAAACAAACACTTGATATGAAAACTGGCATATCTCTTGTCACTTCGAAAATATGTTATAAAAAGCTTTCATTCAGAAGGTCTTAGGCAGGCCTAGGCTTCTCTTATGTGTCCACAAATATTAAAATATTATATGTTTGTTTGGAGTTAACATAATTTATCTGTGTTAATTAATATAAAAATAACTTGGAAGTTAAAAGCAGTCTATATACAAGCATCAATGAGAAAAGTTTATCAAAGTGTTATATATGTATGCATTTATATTTATATATATAAGATATGCATATATGTTTATATATAAACATAAAAAATTTTCTCAGAGCTGCTGTTTACAGATTTATATTATGCTAAAGTTTTGAAATCAAATAAGTACCATGAGATGATTTTTCTTCTCCTTTTAAACACACGTCTTACAGAACTTCTTGATGACTGTCAACTTTTTGATGGGCTAGAAAGGAAATCTTTCAGTTTACAAAGATAAAATACTGCAAGTAAAGGTATAGGTTAATTACAGGAATTCTTCTGCTAGTGTGAGAGCCCTATTGCAGCCAGACTAAAGTAGAAAGGAAACTATCAATTAGCACCTAAGGACAAAGTAGTCAAAGTGAAAAGCTGTATTTGTGTCACCCTCTAGGCAAATAGATGCTTTGCATCAAATGATCCAAAGATCATGGATCTTTTTAAAAATAAAAAAATAAGAGCTTATTTGTAAGTGCTTGCAATTTTACATTTGTCCCTAGCCATTGGTGGGGCCATGCACTAAATCTAGTTAGCTGTCTACTGAAACTTCATTTACAGCTTCAGATGACCTGCAGAAAAATTGCACTCACAGAGTAAGACTCAGTCCTGCAGCAGAAGATCTTACTTAAAAATCCTTCTCCTCTATTGCACTTGTTAATATCAGCCAAGAATGAGTAAGGGAAAAAAAAATTCTCAAGCATCTACATCTTTTCTCAATTGCTTCTTTTACTCTTGCTAGATTCTTATCTAAAAGTAATCTGGTTCCAAGTAAATTTAGCTGGAAAAAATTGGTAAACCAAAGTTCAAATTTATCTGACTGTAGATTTCCAGTTAAAAGCACTCAGATAAGATGATCAGAACTAAGCATTACGCAAGAATTTGGCTAAAACTTGAAGTAAAAAGTTCAGTTGTTAATTTTTTTTTCAATGGAAACATGTTCTGTCTGAAATGCTTCATGGAAGTTGACAGACTTTTTTAAATCCAACTGATAAACATTTTACTAACAGTGAAACTTGTTTGCCATCGGATCTTTGGATGAAAGTTATCTACATGGATATTAGCCACTATAAAAACAAACAAAAGAAAGGCTTGAATTTTGGAGAATCTTTGAGCTCGAGTTATAGATTTATCACAGAAATAAAACTGACCGGTGAAAGGCCACGCAGATTTGTTGCTAATGGCTTGTTAATGTACTTTAATAACTTCTGTACAACACACTCAGATGCATACACAGACTCAAACTAAGGTAGACCTATGATACAAATGCATAATTTACCTAGCAGGTGAAATCTGTGCACTTCAACTATCCAAGTCACACAGAATCACAGAATGGCTTAGATTGGAAGGGATCTTAAAGATCATCGAGCTCCTACCCTTGCAATGGGCAGACATGCTAGCCACTAGATCATGGATGAAAGGTGTTGATGATGCAGATGCATGCACCTGGTCGATCAAAATTTTTTCCCCATCAAGCTGTGTTTCCAACCCCCAAATAAACAACCACTTTGCCTGGGTATGAGATCTGTAATGGTCTGAGAAGAGGAAATGTTATTTGGCCAGTGCACAGTGCTGGAAAGAGCAAGGGATAGTTGAGGAGGAAAGCAATGAGAACTTGAAATATTTGGTTCATGGTTTGAGTCTTGAATTTAACAATAGGGTCCAGCAACTTTGGGAAATTGGCTCTGGGGTTAGCTACATGCAGTTAGAGCAGTGTTCACATGTCAGTAAAAAATATTTCTTAATTCACTTTATGCACTTTGAAAACAAGTTGGGAAGCAAAATCCTCTGTGGTGTGGTTACTCTAAAAAAAATAAAATAAAATTCTTCAGAAGTATTTTTGCAGAACCCCAAGGATAAGTCTTCTGTGGCAAAGAGTTAGCTGTAGACAAAGAGGGGGTGGACTCCATCAGGCAGAAAAATCACACCAACTCTTGAGGTGGAGGAGGATTTCTTAAACCAGAACTCCCAAGAGCCCCCTCTAGCACTCCACTTTATAAATTCTTTGAAGATCTGTGATGGAGACTTGAAGCCATATTCTTCAAAGTGTAATGAATAGATCTCCTGTTTAGATAACTTCATCAAACAAACAGTAAACCCATTGAAGTCTTTTTCTCCTTCCCATAAAGATTACGTTCTGTGAAAGAGTTTAAACAAGGGGTTCCACTGACTGATGATGGGGTTTGTGGCTTTGAAAACTAGCACACAACAAAGGGATTGTGGATGAGATGAGAAAATCATATGACCATTATATCCTAAAAGAGATTGAACGTTTAGTAACACATCCAATGGAAAATGGTGGCATCACAGGAGACTTCCAGCTGTTCTTTTTAAATGTGAACATTTCTGGGTATAGTTGCCCTTCTGCTTGATAAAACAAATATCTACAACATGGTAAAAGGAAAAATCGGGATATTTCAGTAGCAAGATCCCTACGGAGCTGTTGAAGACAAAGGCAAGAAGAAATGTATCACTTGGCCAAAGGAAAGATTACCTCTTCTCATGCTTGCCCTTACTCCTGTCTCCAAATCATCATGACTGCAAAAAGCCACTGATGCTTTACCAGAGTATCCACATGGTTTTAGAGCTGGATGTTAAACTTTTTCCCTGAACTTTTTTCATCAATCCTGTTCACATCTTCACATGAAAAGAAACTCTGTCCCTAAATCCATTTTGTTCTCTATTTAGATTGCAAATAGTAATTTTGAGTTGGGGAACACAGTCTGCTAAAACTCATGGTAAGTGCATTAAACTTATTTTACAGAGAACTCTTAGACAGGTTTCAGGTGGAAATGGATCCTGTTCATTATCGAGCCAAATTTTTAATTGGTTGTCTCAGGGTAAAAGGCTTTGCTGCAGCAAATGTTAATCTGTCTTCCATTGCAGTGTTTGGTCTGCAGTACAAATCAGGGATTTTACAGGAGAATTTAGTGCACTGCAAGTGGATTACAGTGCCTGACACAATGGTTTCAAAAATAAAATGTTTTCATAATTCTGCTGCTCTTCTATCTGAAACACCAAGAAAGGAGTTTTATTTTGTCTTATGCAAGCATCTTGTGAAAGTTAGGTTGTACTTGCTAGAGCTCCAGTTAAACAGCACCCAACAGAGGGGGGTCCACAGAGTCCAAAGCATTGTTAAGTATCATTCAAAAGGGAGAAACTGAGACAATTTGCCCATTATAATCTCATATGGATGGTTCTATAATTTGTCATGGAATGTGATGTTCATTAAACTACAATGTCATCGATCTGTTATATCCATAATTTTTGATAAGGAATGAGCATCCATGTTCCTCATGATTAACTGTGACATCCAAATAATGAAATAATTCATTTTTAACAGTTATTAAGTTATATTTTAGCTCTTTGTTAATAGAAAATTTATTGACTCTATGCTAGTGAAACAGTATGTATGCTAACACAAAGAAGCCAAAGTCAGTTCAACCTCACATATGGTGCCATTTGAAAAAAGCAGCAACACAACTGAAAAGTTACTACTGTCACTGATGTAATCACGTTGCTAATATTGCAGTATACCATATCTCAGGGAAAAATTAACCCCGCTTATTGATGGTTAAACTTTAAATATATAGGAACCCAGATAGAAGTAGTTTCCTCTTTCAAGTAAGTTTTTTTCTTAAATAAACTGAGAGAAAAAAAAAATATGTTCCCAAAAGCCTCTTCTTTACTGAGGAAAAGAGATTATTTACCCAACTAACATAAGACAAATTTATGAAGAGAAATGCTGCTCATGCAAATTGACTTGTGTTTGGTATGAAAAACACTGGCTGTCTTGCCTAGCCAAGGTTTTTGCTTTGTTTTAGCTAATACAGAGTAAAAACTTTTTTTTTCCTTGCCGCCATTCCAGAAGTGATGCAGTTTTCATTGGGAAGAACATTTTAACTTCATTCTGGTCTAATAAAATGTTTATTTTCAAATTAAATATAGAAAGAAATCTCTTATTTATACTAGCATTTATTGTTGGGTCTTCATAGAAAGTATAGGTTTACCCTGCATGTAGTTGGCTCTCTTTTGTCTAGTGATAATATCTTTTTATACATATATATATGTATATATATATTTAGAAACTTTCCATTAATTGGAAAATAATAGAACAAAGCAGAAAGTAATAATAAACGAAAAATTTCAGTGCAAAATGATATTTCATACTTGAAAATTGATCAGCAAGGATAATTTTTCATAACCTATATCTGAATAAATATTCCACCCCCCAATCCCCCTTCCCATATCTGCTATTAAGCCATTCAAATGCAATTTCTAAGAACTACAAATTCTTAGAAAAAACTTTTTACATTTTTCCAGATAACGAATGAAACATAGTCCCCATCTATTCCACTTAATAACAACCCACTTACACTGAAAATGTAGCCATAGAGGAAAACCTTTCATAATTATATAAAGAGATTTTCATATTCCAACATTGATCCTCACAAAATTACTTGGAGGGAATTTGGGTGTAGAAAATCAACAGAGGAATTCTTTGGTTGTGACTCTCATTTTTTTTTTTATACATGTGACCACAGGGTGAGTGGGATGGTAGAGAGCAGAACAGAGCTCTTAGTTCTTGGTTCTTGACACTTGACCTGTGGATGAAAGTGACCTGCAGAGGTGAAGCATGTTCACAACATGGAGGTAACATCTTTGTTGATGAGACTTCTGACTCAGACCTTTTCTCAGACTCTACACTTAAATAATTGCTCTCTCTGGCTATTTTTCATGTGGATTCCTATTTCAAAATCAAAGTCAGGCTTAACTTCTTGTTTATTATTATTCCCTTTCTTTACATTCTTCAGAAGAGATCGGTGCCTTTTTTGCTTAATTGAATTATAGGCTTCAGTAACTTTTGTAGTGATTTGTAACATATTTGTAAAATGCTTTTGCAGAAACTGAACTGAGAGTATGGTTTAAACCTTCAGGCTAATCTTGAACTCTTTTTTAACAGATCAAAATATAGTCAGTTTGTAAACACTTCAGGGGAAAGGCCCTACACTGGTACAGATGGCAAAGCATTCAAGTAGCTCTGGAGTCTATAAAAATAATCCCTGTTTATTACTCAGATGTTTCAGAAGTAATATGAAAATAGGTTTGTTTCTTCATAATTATATTACAGTTAATTGGGAGAAAGTAATAGGGCATCTTCTCATTATTGTCAATGAATTGATATTCCTCAATTACATTATTTTTATGTGGACGGCCTGTATTTTTTTTTCTCTTTTAATGGCAGCACTTTTGCCTTCCAAGTGTCTTTTCCAAAGAGAATTAACACATATCACTCTTTCAGTCACTGTACTGTAGCATAATTCATGGCCGCCCTATCCTTTCCTAGCAACCCAAAGTAGGAAATATATGCAGCCAAAGTGTAAAGCTAAACAGCTAGCAGGTTTCTATATTTACAAGAATCAAAGCAGTTAAGTGACTCAGCTGGCTCCTAATGTGGGTTATATTTGAATTTGGGGAGGGTGTAGGGAAGAATGGGACATTATTGCTTTAACAAGGTTTACTGCTAAACTGAACATATGTTGCTCATAATGTCACTTTCTAAATCAATGAAATTATCATTATAGAACATGTCGACAAATTAGACATGTAAAGTGCAGGCAGTATGTGGGAGAGATGTAATTTGGCTCTATAAAAAGAAATTAAACAATAAAATATCAATGACAGATGTAGTTAGCTAAAGGTTTTGAGGTTTAAATACCAATTTGTGAAAAAAAATTATGCAGATCCAATCAGGGTACGAGTTAAAAATACCAGCCTTCATGCAACAAGATGATTAAGTATTTGGACCAGATGTTTGGAGACCTTAGCTGTGCCCTTTATTTAACTGGCAAGCATGCTGGCAAGTTCTTAAATTTGTAAAATCCAAGTAACGAAGGTTAGCTCAGATGGAAGTAATAAAACAATCAAATATCAAGAGTCATTCATGTCTGTGCACAATAGATCATGCTACAGTTCTGAGCTCCACATTTTAACATACCAGCACAGATTTTACAGAAACAGACTTTTTTGACTGTTATTTTTTTAAGAATCTTAGAGATCAGATATATTTTTTCTGTTCTAACTTTCAGTTCTCAAAGCGACTGCAGGAACTGAATACCTTTTGATACGTTTTAGATCATTTTCCCACAGGTTTGCAGATTTTATAACTCTCAAGTTTCAGCTAAAACTCTGTCATAATTCCTGGGTTATAGCTCTGTCTCAGTTGCAATATGGTTGTGAGCAAGGTGTTTAATACCAAATAATAAAACATCTGCACATTCAAGGAATGTCTTGCAGCTTAAGTGATGACTACAGTTTCAGACTCTTCCATTGACTTTGTGGGACAATCAATCATTTTGTGCCTTGTTTTTTCCTATTCACAAGCAGTAGCATGACACAGTCTGATCTTACATTGTTGGGTATGGCCTCATTTCTAACACTGGCTACTGTTCACACCTCTTTTGTGACAGATCAGTGTTGCAAGTGAAACACCAGCCACACACATGGGGTCTTGCCTGGCCACTGTCACTCTCCTATATGACCTGTGGACCAGACTTCCTTTTTTATGGGAAACAGAAGCAGATGTGTGGAATTCTGTGCTATTAACAGTGTGTGAAACTGGAGACATAGCCTAAACTCAGAAATATTGGATTCTTGCCTTTGATGCACCCACTCTGCTTGGGCAGTGCCTAGCAGAGATGGCCCTGATCTTGTTTAAGCCTTCAAGACATTGCCATAATGTAATCAGTAGCAATTCAGAGGGCATAAATAAAAGATAACATTCATGAGGTTTTCAGAGGGATGACATAGCGTGCATAAAACATTTGAATACCACAGACAGAGCAGATGAAAAGGGCTTGAGCTGCAAAGAAGAAATCATGCCTTGATGGGCTGATATACTTTGGCAGTAGAGGATTGGTTACATCTGATCAATGTATGCACCTGGAGTGTACAGAAAGCATCTGAGCTCTTCAACTCTACTCTTCACCACACTTATAGAAAATGAAGGAAAAGATGTTTCTTGGGTGCGATTTCTCTCTTCTGAAAATAAATCTTTAAAACAGATTAATATTAGCTGTAGCCTAACAATGCCTGTACCTAACCATTAAAGCTAGGGAGGGCCTATCATAACTAATTCAGATGTGGTCATCTGCAGTGTAGATACAAAAACGTAAATAAAATCTATCCCAATGATTGTGACTGTCAATTGGTATCTTTTCAGCCTGCCTTGATACTTGAATCCCACCTTACAAAGCATTAAAACCAGTTAGAGAGTTAGAGAAAATAAATGAAAATTAAAAAAATATTACTAACATGTAAAGTTTCCTGTTTCTTATTTGAATCTTGATTTGATCTTCCCCACAACTTTGAAAACTGAATCCACCGATATGAGCAGGAGAGTATGCTCTCATGTGCCCTGTTGTTCCTGTGTAATGTTCTTTGAAATACGAGTTTCAGCATTTCTGTTACCATGGTGTCACTTGCAAAACACTTGTAAGGCTGCTAGGGACATCAGAACTTGATTAATTAATCTCTACAAAATGCTTTGAGTTTCACTGGGTGAAAGATACTAAGGGTTACTTTCTTTGGCTTTATGCTGTGAGGAGCAGTACCTTCAAAAGATGAATGAAGGTATGTGAAAATTATTATTTGCCTAGAGGAAAATAAACTCACCCTGAAAAATGAGTTTTCGTAAACTCACTTTGAACCTGCTTTTTTTTCCAATTGCTTTCTATTCAGATGACTGTCCTCACTTATTACTCAGCTTTCGTTATTTAAAAGCACTAAAATGAACAGAAATACCATGTTTTAAGTGACTGTCTAAGCATAGAAGATAGGACTTGTGGGTAGAAATAATGTATTTTCCTAGACAACCTGATAGAAGCGAAAAGAAACAGACAATCTTTAAGTGACTTTTGTCCTGGAACAATTGCTGGGGCTTTTTTCCAACACTTGATTATTTTAATAAAAAATATTACTTCTCCCTATAAACTTTGCTTCTTACATCTTACAGTTTTTATACTGATCCCTCTTTTAATTCCTGTTTTCAAAGCCATACAGACTTAGGTGTCCATATCCATCTTCTGCGGCTTCCAAGTGCTTAAAATGCTCTGCCTGTAGATTTTATACTGTATATGGAGAGCTCTGAAAAAGCTGCACTTACATAACTGCTGTTGATTGAATGTCTTGTTTTCCACATGTAAGTCCAACAGGCTGGAAATCAGGACCGCTGAGAAATACCTGCTTTCTGAAAATCATGACTCTTTTTTTCCCTCCCTAATTAATTGCTTTATACTATCAGAGCGTTGCACAAGTGGTGCCAAGTTGCACCAAAGCATATCATTACAGCTAAAAGTGGATCATGCTCTGCTGAAATCAGCATGTTTCTGCAGGACTACTGAGATCCCATTATATATGAGCTTGGCATAATTTTATTCTCATAGCTTCGTTGAAGTTATAGAATCATAGAATCATACAGGCTGGAAAGACCTCTAAGATCATCTAGTCCAACTGCCAATCCACCCCCATCATGTCCACTAGAAATGTCCCTCAGTGCCAGATCTACCCCTTCCTTGAACACCTCCAGGGATGGTGACTCCACCACCTCCCCACCATCTTCTTTCAGTGCCTCACTACTCTTAATTAGAATAATTCTTTCCTAAGATCCAACTTGAACCTACCCTGGTACAATTTAAGGCCACATCTATCCATTTGCTGCTACCTGAGAGAAGAGATTGACTCCCCCCTCATCACAACCTCTTTTCAGGGAGATGCCAAGAGTGATAAGGTCTTCCTTGAGTCTCCTCCAGCCTGAACAATCCCAGTTGACTCAGCCACTCCCAATACGAGTGGTGCTTTTGTACTCCAGATCCTACATCAGCATTGTTGCCCTTCTTTGGACATGGTCCAGGGCCTCATATTTAATTATTTTTTATCTTTTCTGGACGTGATTAGAAGTATGCTCACCTTTTTGATGTGTCAAAAAGGAGGATGTTTCTGAGTATTCAGAGTAAATATTTTATCTGTACAAACTGAAAATGAGAAGCAATATTTTGGAAGAAGGAAAAATTACCTTGCTTATTGAAATGATTGAAAGTAAGAACTGTTCTGTTTTTCCCAACTTGAACTACTTTTCTATCTGTTAATAGAGATTGGTTCTACTGTGCCCTTTCCTAAACTGTCAGGGCACTGCAACACCAAGCAAAATTCATCAGTAAGTGCTATAAACTCTGTTTTGACCAATCTTCCACAGAAAGATTATGCTGGAAGGCAACTACTCCCAGAAATTGAGTCTGATAGTCCTAGTTTGGAGAAAAGATGAGTAAAGAGATATCATGTCTTGGAGGCTATCCAGTTAGAGATGAAATTTGCCTTTCAAGCTGTATAAAATCTCAAGTCATCACATCTGGCTCACTGAAACACTAAACTCTGGAGCATGGGAGGTGTTCTGCCATTCTGTCATCTCATTTTTTCATTTCTGGGTGCTGACTGTGGGCCACTGTTGGATTGACATTTGGCTAAAACCAGCATGTTTTTAACACTCATCCAAAAAATCCAGCAGCAATTATCAATTTCTAACTGCATTTCCATGGCGTTTTTTTTTTAAACACATTTTGTATATACAAGTAGTATAAATGACAGAATGTATAAACTTATTCTTGTTTCACTGAGGATCACCTGATATGCTTCTTATTTTAGGTACATGAGAAGGATTACAGCATTTAAGCATCAATTAATGTAGTTTTCTGCAGCTGTAAAGCAGTTGGTTTTTTTTTCCAAAAAACTGTTCCTGGTGGAGTTTAATTAAAGCAATTAAAACATTTTGAAACATTTTCAGTAGAAAGCTGTTTTCAATGAAATGGAATGTACCTATTCGGTATATTTTAATTTGGTTTTGTAGACATAATCTTTAAAATACAGAAAACATTACAAAAGATACTTTCTTTTGTTATTTTTCCTCAAGGTAAACACAGTTTCTGACCAGCTCTCTTTGTGCTATGGATTTTGCGTAAGAGGTTGAACCAACCTCTCATCCAATAAGCAATATAAGAAAATGTAAATTGTTGGCACAAATCCAGGCAGCTGGCCTCGGTGAGACATCTCCCTTGGTCATGCCTTTGAATCTAAACACTGTAGTCAAAAGGCAGTGGTGAATAAGTCACCCTTTTCACACTGGTCTCCAATTACATCTGTTGTTTTTGAGGCAGGGTGCTTGAATTATGTAGACAGTCCTTGTGCAGCTGTTAAGTTTGTAGTCATATCTGAGTTTGAATTCTCATGAATTGGAAGTGCTTAAACACCACTATGGTTCCCAGATCCGCAACTATGGGAACTCTGAGGGAACTTAGACTGATTGATTGGACTCTGTGAGTCATCTTGCTTCTGTCAGGGATGTGAATCAAAAGAGC
Organism: Oreortyx pictus; assembly: GCA_036925125.1. Taxonomy (NCBI): domain Eukaryota; kingdom Metazoa; phylum Chordata; class Aves; order Galliformes; family Odontophoridae; genus Oreortyx; species Oreortyx pictus. Next base: position 179,237,824 of record JAUPFR010000001.1, on the reverse strand, counting down.
CAAAACAAGCTTTCTTTAGATAGGAGTTCACTGGAGAATTTTCTATGGTGTTTAATCATATGGCTGTGCCCAAACAAAATCAAGAAAGCACACAATTCCTCTTGTCTGATATTGATAAAATTAACTTGTCTTCAGAGCAATAAGGAATATAGGAAAATTATTTTACAAGTATTTTTTGTTTTTTTCTTCTGAATAGGCTGCTTTTTCATATTCTGCTGATTATGTTTTAAAATGTTACATTATTTTAAATTTATATTTTAATATATTGTTATATTAATATATAATTGTTAATGTATATTTCATTAATATATATTAATTTGTATTTATTTAATTATTAATATTTATATTGAATTAAATGAAGCATGAAAATGCAATATCTGATAATAAGCTCTTGGTCTTTTTTTCTCTCATTCAGCCTTAGTCCCACAAAACAAGAATGTTAGGAATTATTAATTCCCTGTTATTTACTGCTTATTCTTCTTGTGATGTCTTAATATATTAAGTATTTTCTATGGAAATGATTTCAGTATTATGGGCAGAAAATTGTGGTACTGCTCCAGCAGTTCCAACACGTGATTTCCAAGGAACCAGAGATCCTACTACTAGACAATTTCTTATAGAAGTTATCAATGGTACAAAATTGCATTGACTTTAGTAGGACTATTCCTATGATAGGATGAGAGGGAATGGACTCAATTTGCACCAGGGCAAGTTCAGGTTGGATATTTGGAAAAAATTCTTCTCCAAAAGAGTGGTGAGGCACTGGAACAGGCTGTTCATGGAGATGGTGGAATCACTATCCCTAGAGATATCAAGGAAACTTGTAGATGTTGTACTAAGGAAGAAGATTTAGTGGTCAGTATTGATTGTAGGTGGACTAGATGATCTTTTCCAACCTTAATGATTCAATGGTTCTACAATTCCTGACGTGTAAATTTCACTACATTAATCATGATTAAGTGGTTTATTCTTCAAGTAAATTAAGATTTATGTAACCCAGACTTTTTAACTTCTCTTGTATTCTTTTGAGAGGACAAAAAATATATATAACTTTACCGCAGAAGGTCATTTTCTGGTGTGAAAACACCTGTGGACTTTGAACATGACATATCCATACATAACACGATTAAGCTGGCCTTGGTTAACTTCATAATCTGGGGCTGAGTCCACCTTCATCCCAAAGAACTATGAGACCCACCTCAGTGGTAAGGTAATGGAATACATTTCAGCAAACATATTTACCACAGTAAGGAAGAAAATGTAAAATAAATGTTTTACAGTCCTCTTTATTACTTCATGGCCAACCTTCCTATGTTAAATATGTGAATTGTAGCTCATATTTACTCTGGAGCAAACACAGGTTTGGTTGCTGCTGAACCATTGCTCCTTATCCCTTCAAAGGGGAGGTTTAGGAGACTATACAGTTGTGGAAGATCCTCAAGACATAGGACATCCTTGCAGGATGATCAAGGAAGGAGTGGCACATAATTTTTTAGTACTTAGCTAGACTGGGACCTGTATGAGCTTGTTTCCAGGTGTTATTTTCTCAGTTTCTCTCACATGTTACTATACACTGGATTTACCAAATCCTGATATTTTAGATATATTGCAAATGATGTCTTAAATATCACTGATGGTCCCCTGAAGTATATTCTCTGTTAAAATGTTTAGTTTTATTTAAGTGACCAAAGCTACAGAGCTCCCACCAATTCCCAGAGGAAGCTCTTCAGACTCAACAATCTCAACTAGCAGTCAGCAAGTCTCTCATATTTAATTTTGTCCTTCTTTTGTCCTCTCCTTGCCCCCTAAGCTTGCCATTTGCACTTGACATGTCATAAGATATTAATGACCAAACTTTATGAAGCCTAAGATTCTGTCTAAACTCTTATTCAGAGAAGATAAAGATAGAAAAACGTACATCAGAGAAAAAAATGTTATTCAGTTATAGCTAAGCTCTTGAGATAATTCCCTAAATCTTCTACCTTACTCTATTTTAACTATTTCCTGTTTTAATTGTCTTAAGATGGATAGCCAGAGACAAGTACTAATCCTATCAACTGTGCTCTCTAAATCCTAGTACTTTTGTTCAGGTCAGATTGGAAGTCTTGGTCAGAGACTGCCATTAAAGATCTATTCATGAACTGTATCAAAGTTTAGAAGGTCTTAATTTCTAAATGTTAAAGATGGGTAGGATGTATCTAAAAGCTTTTGTTGCTGATTTGTTTGCTTTTTTCTTCACATGTTTCTGGTATCAAGATTTTATGAACTGGCTGGGAGATTTAGAAACTTCATTTTCCAATACGTTTATAAAAGTGTTTGACGAGGGCAGATTTCCATTAAAATGAGCCTGATTTTTCTGGAATGAAAATGTAAACCATATATCTTTTTAATGATATTTTAAGTGAATCTGTTTTGGTACTGTAGACTTTGGACAGAGTGGCATTAAAATGTGAGTAAAAGAATATATATATAAAAAAAGGAGTGTTACTTGAGAAGCTTTATTGTGGATTTCTAGGCTGCCTTAGCATTGTTCTGTGTGTTTGTAGCTTCAAACATGTGTAATAAGAGTGTAATCATCCTTGCCAATGCAGTACCTCTTCTTTATCACATGTGTAGTTTAGTTGTCTAAGACTACCTTCACAGAATCACAGCATTGAAGGGGTTGGAAGGGACATCTGAAGATCATCAAGTCCAACCCATTCAAGTTTGTCTCCCACATTAGGATAAGGAATGAGGTATGGCTTTGGTGGACTGAAGAAAGCAATCTCCACCCAAAGATCTGCCATCAGCATAAAGTGAGAGTCATCCAATATTTAGTTTACATATTTTTCTCCTGGTTCCTATCTCTCTTTTCTGTGTCAATTGTGAACTTCAATGAAAGTGCTCTATTTGAATGTGTGTACCTGGCATGAGGCATTTCTCATCTTGGAAAGCATTTTTGGATGCTAAAATGCATTAATGACTCATCTCCAAATGGAAAATGTTCTGCTTTGGAAAGCATAGTTGATTTCAATGCACACTATACTGATTCAGGACAAGTCTTGCTGCCCTCCAAATGGGGTTTAGATAAGGTAAAGATGGAAAATCCCAACGATAGAGGAGGAAAACAGCATTTGAGGGAGAATGTAAGGTTGTATGTACCTCCTATATATTGCCTTCAGTATAATGATATTAACAGCATGTTTTCTTTAGTATTTCTCAGCCCGGAGAGATAATCCTCTAAGGAGTTAAAGCCTTCTCAAAAGTTCTTCATTCCCATTGATTTTAGCCATGTTTACTGCCTTAAACAATGAGACACAACATTTGAATACGTGCTTTGTAAAAACAAGGTAAATGTAATGATTGTATATAAAAATCAGTCATGATAAATTTAAATAGATTTTTCCTGTTACCTTCAGCTCTCATTCAACCCACTTCAAGATTTTGTACCTTTAATTGTTTCAGATTTGAAATAGCTGCTGTCTCTAGAACATACACTTCAGCAAAACATACAATCAGAACTGGCACAATCAATTTGACTTGTGTGGAACTGAAATGAAAATAGGTTCTGGTAGCATTAGTTAGCTTCTTTGTCTACGTAGGACAGTTGCCCCATAGCTTCTGTGATAAAGCAAAAGAGGATGCCATTGTCATCCATCTGTCTCTTCACCCACTACCTGTTAGGTTAAAATTGGTTAAGGTGTCATATATGCTGACTGATGTAGCAGAGCACTATTCAGTATTGGTTGCTGTGGGTTCTGGAGTCACTAAATCCATTTTTATTTCCATTCGGACTCAGAGTCTATATAAACTGCCATATCCCTTCATTAAAAACTACAAGTTGGCAGCAAAATCTACAGAAGTGACAAACACCGTGTCTGAATAGCTATAGGAATCTCAGATGTGTTCTCTGTAGTACTTATTTAAAACAAAAGCAAAAACAAAAAACCCACAAACCTGAATATTTTTCTCCGGTTTACGGAATGTAACAAGATTAAGAACACGCTGTGTGCGATACACCTCACATGATTTGCTAGTGACTGTAACATGTCAGTAATTTTTTATGCCTTCCTAGTACCTTCCAAAGCTTTCATAAATCAAAAGGGGTTTCTGAGATTTCAGGCTGTGGTTAGCTTTAAAAGAATAGTTCAGAAGAAGCACTTAAGTAAGGAACTGTGAGATGAAGATAAACTACTGCAGGAGGCTCAGCTTCCACTGAAATAATCTCATATGTATGAGATTTGTGTTTATAGCAAAACCAAGCTGTTGGACTTTGAGACAGACAACAGCATTTGAGATTAATCTTGTTATTTGATGCAGATACTTTTTTTTTTTTTTAAATGTTTTTTGTTTCCCTTGGTTTTGAAAGTTGGGAGTGGAAGACATATGCACTTTTTAGAAAGGAATGAGCAAGATGCTCTACATGTTTTGCTACTATTGGACCATCTATCTGGTTTCTGTTGCATGTTGTTGACTAGGATAAGCATATTCAGTTATCATTAAAATCAGTATGCATTTGTTACATGAAGCATAGCCTGTGTTAAAAAATATTGAAGCAAATTTTTAAAAATATTGAAGCAAATTTTATTATGGTAACTACTTCAAAGTTTATATTAACACGGGGAATAGCAAAGATTACTACCAAAGAACCGCATGACATGATGAGCTCTTTTTGACCTTACTTTCACAAATACAGTGCAAAACTTGAAAATCTCTACATGCCACTTCTCAAAGTTCATTTGTCTTGCCATAGAGTAAAATGTTGGAGGGAAAGTAAGATGGTAAAAAGACTGGAAGGGATGTCCTATGAGAAGAGGCTGAGTTTTGGTTAGTTCTGAAGTTGTCAGGCAATTGGACAAGAAGACCTTTGAAGGACCCTTCAGATTGAACTCTTCTACTCTAACATGAAACAAAAAGGACAAGTATAAACCTGGAAACATGAGAAATTGCTTCTTATTCTTTTCATATTGAAACCATCTCTTTTCAATATTGGTATTGTTCTTACTGCTTTCATTACTATCTCTACATGTTCTGCAGGGCATTACAACTAGGAGTTTCATAACATGTATGATACTGTACCTGAAGTACTGCAGAGAAGAGTTATACCACAACAGATATCTATTTCTTACAGGCATCATTTTAAATTTATAGTTCCATTACTTCAAACTGAGTTTGAGAATTGACTAGTGCTTTATGAAGTATTAGTTCTTGTTTTATTTTGAGAACTACACTTTCTTAGTTTAAAAAGTCAATATATACAATGGCAAACATTTTCCCACTTGGTTACGAGTAATTAGAATCCATCAAGAGAAAAGTCATCTGTCAATTGCAAACACTATACTTAAAAACAAATCCTCAGTGCTGTCTGACTAAGCCAATGTTTAAGAAAACAAATATATTTAAATATTCAAAGATATACTTGATGCAATAACACTTTTAGCAGATCTTAATTCAAAAATCATTGCAGTGTAGTAAGAACAGCCCCTAAAACAGAGATTAAAACAAGTGATGGTAGAACTGCATATAAATGACAAAACAACAAGTGTATGAATCTTCACTGCTGAAAGAGACCACATTTCACAGTAAGTACAAGAGGTGGAAGTCAGATGGTAGGAAAAAAAAACCCACAGCTGTTGAAAGAAAATAAATATTTGGAAGTTGTTGATCTGCAGCATGGTCACAGTGTTTGACAGTGCTCAGATCATACACCAGACTAGCGATGTCTCCTTCTAACAGAAATATATTACAAATGTAATAGATACAGACATAATATTATGTACTTAGCCAAATCTTATTGATCATGAGGCAAAGCATAAAGTTTACCTTTACCTTTTTTCTTGTTTTTTGAGTCTGTTGGGCACAATTGGGTCACATTTTCACACTTTTCTTCACAGCCTACTGGACCTGAAAATTCATAGCTTTAATAAAAGATTAGGGCATTTTTTTGCTCTTATTTTCATATGACTTGCATTAGATCACAGGACTTGGCAATTCTGCTACAAATGTATAGGCATGGATAATAAAGATAATAAAAAGGGGCCATGAAACTGTTGTTTTGACTATGTCTTGTACTTCAATAGTTTTTATTTGGGGATCTCTACATAAGATTTTTCTTATTTCTATTGTCTGTTTGTTTCCTTTCCTGTCAAACCCAAGGATCCCAGTCCCTGAACTAGTGCTAACTGTTCAGTACTAAAGTTTGTTCTGAATGGCCAGATGCAAACCTGCCTTGCATAATCTGTATGCAATGCAGCAGCTCGATAGGCAGTGGCAAAGAGAGGTTATGCTGCCCACTGCTTGGTTTAATTGGAGTTAAGTAGATCTATTATAGCTGTGTGCCCCATACACTAGCTGTTTATTTTGATTAATGCTTGTATTCCTATGAGTGAAATGTGTGTGTGTGAGAGAGAGAGAAACTTTTAGAAGAAATAATGAGCAGTAAGAAGATGTTATATAGACTAAATTTTCCCCAAAGGTCAGTGTATTTTAATGCCTCCCCCTGGCTTGGGTATCCAGTTTCAAACACTTTGATATATTTGCAGCTCAGGATGAGAAGTACTCAGCAAATTTATGTTTCACAGGTTGGGTTGCTAGGAGTTGAGGCACTCAAGTAACCAGTCTTGATAAATTTTATTACTTCTAGTTTGGGACAAAAATAAAAGTGAGTAATCTATGAGTTGGCATTTGGCCAAGAAGGATGTAAAGACTTGAATTGCAGAGTTTTAAAGTTTAGAAATATGGCAGGAAAGAAAACCAGCTGGAAGACCCTTCTTAAATTTTCTCAGAAGGGTATGTAGGCTTCAAGGTTATTGCAATGAGTGAAAGAATAAAGGTTAAGGTATTAGCTAGAGAAAGAAGGAAAGAAACACTTTCTGCTGTAGGTATTATGCTGGCAGATGATGATGTAGTTTCTGGTCTGTCATTTTCCTGGACTGTAACAAAAAAAAAGGGGTTTACTTTGATAGTCTCACAGGACAGATGACGACTTTCTTGCAGAGCACAGGAGTAGATGGACATAATGGAAAGGAAAATGTGAGAACCAGGACAAAACCTTTCCATAAAGGTCAAGTAAATTCAAGTCCCTTCCAGAGCCAGCTTGGCAGTTACAAAGAGAACCTAGATGACTCACACTAAAAACAAGGCGGCAACTCTCCAGCACCTCTGAATGTTAGTGAACACGTGTGCTGCAGGAAATAGCTGCATTGTGACCTTGGACTGAAAACTATTTAGAGAGAATCCTTTGGTGGTCTTTCTTATTGCACTGAAAAAAACTGGGAAATGTCAGCAGCCAGGATCTGCTCAGGACCTCATACAGCCATACCAGCCACATCTTCTAATGAGAAACCGGGATATTGTTCAGGAGGTTAGGAGAAAAAGAGACAAGTTCTTGTTAGAAAATAACATCCCAAGTTAGGATAATGGCTCATAAGCTTTCAAAGTTTCTAGATTCTTATCTAAATTAAAATTGAACTTCTGAACCTTCTGAGGTTAACTTGTCTCGACTTATAACATCATTAGGAGATAATGTCAATGAAATGGAACATTGTCACAAGACAGCAGTTTCCCACTGCTAAGAAAATGCTGAACCAAAGCCAAGGTATTTATTTTTAAAGTGGGAGATATTTACCCTGTAAACATGTTCTGTTCCAGTGACTTTATGTCTATTATACCAAATTGCTAACGAGGTAGATACTGCCTTATATGTGTGGTTAAACTAATAAGAGTTTCTCAGTGTCCTCCCATTGAAAAGATGTTTTTTTTTTTTTTTTTTTTATTGGATTAGAGAACAGAATGTTTCAGCCAATATTAAAGAGTTGATGAATTCCAGTGCAGTTTTTGATAAATATATTCCACTTAAGTGGCTCCTCAGTATGAACAGCTGGAAAGTCCTGAGTCATTCAACAGCTATAGAGCTGTAAATTACTTATCTTGCAAGGCTAACAATGTGACATTTGTGACATGGCACTAGCACAGAAGACATTGCAGAAAACTAAAACTGAAGCATCTCATTAATTTCAACAAGATTTGTAAAATGGTGCCAAAGGAATATGAACAGATTTTTGGAGATATGGAGAAGTGGGAGAATGCCAGGACCTGCTCTTTGTGTGAACCTAAGCATTCCCATATCCACGCCTGAACAGACACAGGGATTTGGAGAAAGGCACATGTCTTCAATCAAGCCTAAATCCCAGGAGAAGTAGATGGTTAAAGGAGTAGGAATTGTAGATAATTTTAATCAGTTCTAGTAAACCAAATGTCTGAGCTGTAGACCAATTTTTCTCCTGCTTTGATAATTACAGTACTTGATTGACCTGGAAAAAATATAAAAATCTTGCTTAAAAAAAAGGGGTTTTTATTTTTTTCTTTTCTGGTGGTGCAATCAGGAAAGCCCAAAGATAAGTTTCTGGGGATAAATAAAATCCCATTTCAAGATACTCATTTTCACAAAGGGACTGAGTTCATAAGTCACAATGATGTTAAGATAATATTTGTTATTTCAGAGATTTAAGGCTACTTAACAATTCTGTGGATCTGGACTCTCACACCTTAAACATATTGAATCGCAGATTCATCAACAGTTAGGGTTGAATATTCCATATTGTGAAGGCATGAACTGGAAATAGTAATAAGTACTGACTGTTACAGTATACTTATATACAGTAATTAAGCTTTATCTTATTATTTATACCTATCATCCACATCCTTTTTACCTTGAGAGCTGTTCTTTGGGCAAGAAGTCAGGATAGACTCACTTAAAAACATCAGTATCTTTCCTATTCATTTGCAGTTAGATATTCTAGGTGTTTCTCGATAACTTCTCTGCTCCTTGGTGAGAGTAGAAGATTTTACTGTTTCAGAAAAATGCCAGATTTGCAGCATTAAACAAAAGGCAAACCTTTCACACTTGTATTTTATTTCCTGCTTTTGTCATAAAGTCTCTCAGTGCTTTATTATTTTCTGTAAATGCTGAAAATAAAAGGAGAAAAAGGGATTTACAGCAGCAATCCTGGGCAATGCTGAAGTGAATTTGAGTTTGCATTTCTAGGAACCCTGTTTTTCAGCGTATAACTTAGCTTGATGACCACCCTTCCTTCGACTGAATATATCAGTGATGATAAGTTCCACAGTATCTTCCATATTTAGGTGGCCTCAGTGTGTATTTTCTGTATGTTTATTACAATTCGTTTTAAGATAGCCCTGGTGCAGATGTCATCAGGATTCAATAATCACAGTTTATTGGGTGGACAGAAAGCAGGCAGTGAAGTCTCTATTGGGATCCTCAATGTCAATTTATGAGGTGCTTTGCAAAACTAAAATCCATCTGATTTCCATCAGCCTAGACATAAATGCAGACATAACGATTCTGTCCACTTATTTTATCATTTTAACATAACTACCTCCCAGAATTAGGAGACATGGATCACTGCGCAGTTTAGACACTAATATAGTGGTTTCTACTTACCCATGTCCAATAGTCCTGATTGGTTTAGTGTCCCTCTCCTGTACCACTCCACATCATTAACAACTATCAGAAAGTGTAGACTTTTACTGTTCAGCTTTTCCTACATAATCCCTCCAATTTAGAGAGCAGAAAATTTTATAAAGATGTTTACTGAAATGTTGCACTTTTGGACTAAATAAAAATGTCAGTTTCGTAAGCAAAACTGAACTTTGTTTCAATTATATTTTCCTTCCACCTAAGTAACATCAGCTTTGCTAGAAGTGGATTGCATCAGTGAAGTTATGTTCATGGCTGAAATGGAGGCAAATTCTCAGTTAGACAATGTTTTAGTGAAATTTGTATGAGAATATAAATACTCATAGCAACATTTCACATTATTCCAGAGAAAAATTCAACTCAGAACACGTACAGAAACAATTGAGACATAAAGTTGGATGCATTTTAACATTGAATTTTAATTTGTATTTTCTATGTTTATTTATTGGGAAGACTTTATTATGAACAGGATGTTCATATGATCAAATGCAATGATGCAATTAAATTGCCACTTGTTGAAATAGATTTTATGAAGCTTATTAGAAGTGAATGTAAATAACTGAAGAAATGTGTTCAGAAACACATTTTGCTATTAGATGGAAAGATTTTAGTGCATAAAATGCATCAACTATTTAAATATAGTGATGAGTGTGTTTAACACCACCACAGCAGAGTATCATAAGCACAACTGACTCAACTTCTCAGGCTTTTCCAAAAGGTTTTGTCAGAGGCCTCATGAGCAATCATGGGCTTTATCAGTATTGTCTAGGTCAGAAACAGAATCGAGTATGATTCCAGTGTATACAGTCATACAGACAGACAATTCAAGAAAAATAACATAAGTTTGTTCTTTTCTCACAAATGCAGTAAGAAAGCTATAGACAAAAAGAGCAAAACAAACCACAGTGTTCAGTGGTTCTTTGTCAATGGTTTACAGGCTGGTTTGGCCCAGTTCCATGAATAATGTGGTGGGGTGACCCACAGGCCCACGCCTGGGAAAGGGGAAGGAGGAAAAGAGGAAAGGGTAGGGAGATGGGCCTAAAGACCAAACAGTGGCAATGATCTGAAGAGGGAAGTTAATTTACTAAGTGAGATATCAGAATGCAAGATAACACGCCATTATACAATATAGTAGGAATTGAAGCCAATAAATCAAATAAAATGAGGGAGAGTGTCCAAAAAAAATGAAGGCTTTACTCTAGTGCCAAAGGTGAGACAGCTAGGAAACACATACACTGCAGAGATGAGCATAAAAGGAAAAAGGGGATGTCTCATGACTTGTGAACAGTTTTATCTAGAAAATTGAATCAAAAAGTCCTCTGGGATGTGTAGTTCTTCTCTCCTGAGAATCAGGTACCCGGAAAATTGGCAGTCCCCTGAACTGGAGGATTAACTCTTTAACCCCCCCGTGCACTACATGATGTTATGATGCAGAATACCAATAACTAAAATCATAAAACCATGACACTCTTTCACTTCTGCCTCCTCTAAAAAGATTTATGTGATCAAATGGCTAAGGTAATTAGAAGGATGAATCAAGAAGAAAAACCAGGGCTAAGAAAGATATATACTTCTATTAGTTGAATATTTTCATGGCCACTGGGTCTCAGGTAAGCCACATGTAGTACAAGAGAGGAAGAGAGACAGAGAGATGTCAGGACAATCTCAGAGCTGTTTCTGGTTATCTTGGGAAGCTTATGGGGAGGTTCCAGAAAACCAGAAAGTGCAATTATTGTGCCTATCCTTTAAAAGGGTGGGGGGGGGCGGGGTTGGGGGGGAAAGAAGGATAGATTTGTCAGCTTAACTTCAATTCCTAGAAAAATCCTGTAGCAAATAGTCAAGCAAACAATTTGTAAGCCCTTAGAAGATAGCAAAAAAGATGAGTGACAGCCAACATGGACAGAAACAAATCTTGTCAGAATGACTTCATTTCCTCCTCAGACAGGGCAACAGGCTTTGTAGATAGGGCAGAAGCAGTAGATGTCTCAACTTCGGTGAGGTGTCTGACAATGTCTCACCTGACAGTGTCATAGTAAGGAAAGGAAGCATTGGCTGGATTAAACTACTATAAAATGGATAGATAAACATCTGGAATCTTGTACTGAAGGATTATGAGGGAAAATAAAGTATCTTTATTAGGATAGAAGATGCCTAGCAACTGAAAAAAAGTTCAACTTCTTTGAAGGGTGAGAATTCATAATGAGCTTCACACTTTGTAGAAACAGACTGAAATATCTAAGATGACTTAAGAGAACAACTGGCTGATCAGCAGTTCTACAGAAAAAATAACTGTGATGCTGAATACAATCTGAGTGGATCCCTGAAATGAATATGATCAATGAAGTGACACTTTTGCAGAAAAGCCAAATACTATTCTGGGATTTGCAAGCAGCAATAACATCTCTAAGATGCATGACAATCTTTCTGCTCTATTTGGTATGAATGAGGCCATAGTTGAAGCCCAGAGCACCCTCTGCAGATAACATTTCAAGAAATGTTTGAGTCAGCTAAAGGCAGAGCAGAGTGATTAGGGGTATAGAAACTTGACCTATTAGAAATCAGAGTGTTGAAATTGCTTGCTCAAGAGAGAAGATGGTATAGAGACAGGATAAGTAGTCTTCAAATACATAAAAGATTGCTGAAAAGGGGAAAAGATTGAATTGTTTCGCATGCCCATTTTGTATGTGACAAGAAATAATGAGATCTAAATTGCAGAAAGAGACATTTATGTTAGACACTGGAAGAATTTGTTAATGGTAAGAACAATTAAGTACAGAAATAGATTGCCAGAGAAGATTGTGAACCTCCATCACTGCAGACCTTAAGAGCAGCTTAGATAAACACGAATTAGGAATAGTTCAGAGAAAGTTGATCCTGTCTGGGGAAAAAGAATGATCCCTTAATGTTGCTTGTGCCCATTCTTTCTTTAATTCTCAGAAACCTTAACATCATGGTTCACAAAGGTTTCCTCTTCAGAGTTGCAAACATGAATGCATTTGCTAATGACATGCACAATGTATAAGCAGAACACTGGCAGATAACAATTTTCTCTAGTTAACATTTACTCAGAGAAACTTTTGGCAGTACTAAATGGGAAGAATGACAGCAAATACAGCTCAAAATACTTATTCAAACAGCTGGCTAAGATAGCTAGCAAACCAGAAGATGTAGGTGACTGCAAACAAGACATACAAATGGCCTGAAGTAATAAAAATGAGAATGAAAGGAATGCATTTCCTCTATCACTTAAAATTCAGTTATGTAAATTTAAATTTATTTATTTACTGATTTTAACATTTACTATATATGAATTTAGGTCATTTTTAGTAGAATTACAGAATTCCAAATTTGTATTACTTCCTAATTACACAGAAACTGTATGACTAGGCTGGTTAGAGATGAGAAGGGAATATTTAAAAAGTTAACTGAAGTAGTTATACACCAGAATTATATTCTGTTTTAGAATTCAAGATCACATAAGCACACAATACTATTCACACCATTTAAGATGATGACAGAAACATAGCCTTAAAACATTCTTAATTGGAAATTTTTGAGATGATCACTTATCTCAAGTAGTCTGACTTAGAGACAGGATTGTAATAGCAATACAGCAATACTCACTCATAAATAGGTGGTATTCCTTGAACTCCAGAAATTTTCCTCAGCTCTCTGAACAATGAAGTCTTCTACTCTGGTAAAGAGATTCTTTCTCCTTTCTTAGTTACTCTACACCATTATTAGCTATCAGAGCCTACACTGTGAAATTATTCCTTTCCACACATATAATTGATTTTAATCTGTTCCTTAGCCACTGTCCTTTGTTTCCAGAAGCATGACTAATGTAGGCAGGTTTTACCTAATGGTAGCATATTCTGCTGAAACTCATAGCACCAGATATGAATGTGTCATAACTTCTGAATTAACCAAGACATGACTTCACCATCACGACAAATCAAGGAAAATACATGTATACTGAGATGTCAGGGATTCCATGTAGAGATTGCTGTCTTCCAAATAAGCAAAGAATCAGTCTATTCACAAAACATTATACAAGACTGCTGGGATTGCTTGTTTGTTCAAGATGTAGAAGCAAGACCTTCCTACACGCCTAGAATGGCAAAGAGAGAAGTCTCACTTTATAATTCTTATCAAAATACATTTGTCTCATATCAATACAAAATGATTGTTGTATTTTCCCCAGCTGCAGTTGTTTTCGCAAAGTGGATAATTGTGCCTCAGAGTCTCTACACATTGTTGCTGTTCTTCAGGATATAAACTGCTACACACACAAGTGAAAGATTATCTACTTTCATGGTTTAGTTTAATCATAAAGGAAAGAAATTGTTTGCACAATATTTTTAAGAGGAAATGTTATGAAGAGAGATTAAAGGTGTTTCTTGTTGGAGTACAGCAAATGCAGACTTGACAATTTGAAATTACTCTAAGTGTCACTAAATAAAGTAATGGGGTCACATTTCCTGTGCATCTAAACTGGTACAGATCCATGGAGTCTAACAGCACTGTGCTAATTACATCAGCAGAGAATTTGCCCTATAGTTTCCTAAGGTCCATCACCGACAAAAATGCTTTGCACACAGACATTTATTCTCTATTTGATATCCTTGTGAGTGTTTGTTTTCATAAAGATGCAGAAAGTGATGAAAGGACAGCTCTGTGCAGCTCTCTAGCTCCAGCATGGCTACCAGCAATCTGTGTGTTTTCATTTTGAACTCCGGCACCTCAGAACAAGTTGGAGTAGAACTAATAATTCTGCCTGGTGTCTCTGGGTCTAGAGAGATCTGAAATGCTTTTATTGATAGACACTGAACTCTGTTTGCGACAGAGGAGTGTGGGGAGCTTTCAAGGGGGTTCCACTGCTCGAAAATATAACTATTGAACTGCTTCTATTGAGGAAGGGGAAAAAGCAAGCAAACAAAACAAGTGTGTGTACTATGTATTACGTCTGAATTTACCTTAGGCACTTTATCTACTTTTTTCATCCTATTTTCTCTCTGCTTTATTCCCTGCTCCAACCCATAAGAGTTTGACAGGACTGTGGCCCTTTAGCAATCCTTGCACTACATCAGAGGGCAGCAAAATAATTATTAGTTAGCTTAATGACAGTCACTGGCTTCCTGGAAGAGAAGCATTCATCATCATCACTTAAGGAAAGACCTTATCTAATGTAGACAAGCTCATGCGGGTTATTGCACCTACAACTATTAAAATGTTATAGAATCTACATTTAGGTTACCAAGAGTCAACATACGTTTTACTACTACTTTGCTGAGAATTAATGTATTGAGCCATGGTGCTAGCTAATTATCTATACCACTGACCTCGACACTGCAATGGAAAATATTGTTGGCCAATTGCAGAATTAGTGTTGCATCAAACACATTATAATCAAGGCCTGAAAGCATATAAAAGATTGGAAAGAGGAAGAGGCCAGCCGATTTATTTTACTGAGATACTCTTGATCTACCTAACTTGTCTCCCCCACTCTTCTTTCAAGTACAATCTTGAATGTGTTTTCAGTTCATTTATGCATGTTGCAACCTTGTATCACACAGCGATGTCCAAACTGGATGTATCTTGGGCTCTTAAGATCATGAAACCATAGGTTAATCGAGGTTAGAAGGGACCTCATCTAATCTGACTTCCTGCCCACGATCAGCAACGAAGGCTGCTCAGATCTTGAATATTTTTGGGTAACAGCATCCAGGCAGAGGTGTGAGCATGATGCTCCACCTCTCTACTGGATTGCTCCTGTTGATCACTGTGCATGAGGGCACTGCACTGCTATGAGTACCATACATCTCTGCTTTCCTACGTAGTTCCTATTTCATCATGTAGAGCCCTTGATTTGCTCTGCTTGTTTCCTGTTAACTGTATTCCTCACTAACACTCTATCATTTTTTCACCACACTCGTAATGTTGAGGTAGCAAGTTCCAGAAATTAGGAGGACTACTCCAAAGTACTGCCTTCTATTTTATTCTGTTGATCCACTAACTCAGAGACAGCTGTTGGTGGCGTGGCAGTAGAGGTTGAACCTTCCCACCAACACTCCATTACATTTTGTTGCCAAGCAGATGGCAGCAGAGGGACAGTCTGGAAAACTGGTGTCTGACATGGAAGTGAGTGTGAAACAAAGGTGCGGAATTGAATTCCTCCATGACGAAAATATGACAGCTATTGACATTTATTGATGCTCACTCAACATTTATGGAGACCAAACAGTGGATGTGAGCACAGTGAGGTGGTGGGTGGTGAATTTCAGCAGTGACAGTGGTGACAGCGGGTCACTTCTACTGGTGCAGATATTTGTAAGTGCAGCAGGCAGGCTCTGGTTCAAGCCCAGTGAAACTGCATAGCTAATGGTGGTGACTGTATTGAAAAACAGTGTTTTCTTCTAGCAAAGTAATCAGATAGAATAATGGCTTCAGAAACTGAGATTCCTAAGGAAACTCCACAATTGCAAAGCATGAATACACAGATTTGGGCAGGGTGTAGCTAGCTGTCAACAACAGGAGGTTTCTGAATTTGAGCCTTCACCCAAGTATCAGTATGAAGATTTAGGCACCAAAACATTTTCCATACTGTGTGTGTGTGTGGAAAGGTAAACCACAGCTGGCATTGCTTTGGGCAGATGGAACTAGGTGCTCTCTTACAGTCTCTTCCAGTGTGAATTTTCCTGTGATTCTATAAACCTATTCTTCATGAATTTGGGGGGTATACTCTTACATATTTAATTTCCAGCTTTTGTTACTGTTGATTTAAAACATACAAATTCTGAAGAAAGGGACTAAAAAACTAACAGAAGCAAAAAAGTTATAAAGTGAAATTAAATATTACTCTTTAATATCTAGGCCACAAAATACATCATTTGTAAAGCAAATAGAATAAATCTATGTACATATTTTAGTGGATTAGATGCCTAAAACACGTGGATGTCTGTCCTATGCTATGTTTTATTTGCTACGCTAAATGCATCGTATCTTACAGACCACAGAGAATTGTGCTGCTGTATTAATTACATTTTTAAGTGATTTTCTAATCTTTGGTCTATTTTAATATCTAACAGTTGCAGAGAGAGTGTATTAGAATTTCACACAGCACTGCTATTCGAAAGAATTTAAATAGTAAGCAAAAGCTCTCATTTTTTGTGTTCTTTCAGCCATTTATTTCTATTAGTATCAAAGTGGTAGTTTTATATTATGCAAACATTCACTGCAAAAGCAAGTTGGATAGTAGGTTAACTCTCAAAGAAATATATGCTCTGATAACATTACGCAGTGCAGATGTGTTACACTTAAGATACTAACTTCAGTATAAATCATTCTTCACATGAAATAAAACTGCTTTATTGCATTACAGCAAGATCTTTAAACAAGGCAAATGGATGTAGCAGGATGTGTTCCGGGTGTTGCTCCTTTTTTAAAGTAAAGTATGGAATTGTAAACCCTGATATCCAAAAGAACATAAAAATCTGATGTATGCCCACAAAATCAATGACTATTTAGAATGAAGCTTGAAAACTTGATGTACAAACTATCTTTATCTCATCAAGCAAGGTGAGCATCTTGTCCCATGGAGGGGATTTATGGAGGCAGTACTGCAGTATCTTTAAAGGAATATGAATTTCCTTGCTTCTTCAGATCTAAGACACAGAGCAGAACATTATGACCTGTTGAGGCTTTTCTGAACAGCAGCAAAGGTAATAACAGCTTCACTTAACAGGGAAATGGGAAATCAACTACTCATTCTTTTCAAGATTCACTTTGAGCATGAATAATATAACAATGTTTGAAAGTATGTTTAGCTAAACAAGGAATTAATCTGTTTTCAGAGCTTGCTGGAAACTTTCCATCAATGTTCTTTCTGGGGAAAAAAAGTGTTGAGAATTTTTATCTTCTGGAAATGTCGTTTTTTCTGCCTTAAAAATTGTGTGTGTATTTGGTCTAAAAAGTATATTTACTGTTTTCACTCAAGAATTTCCTCTCTACATTACCACCTAATCCTTAAGTAGCCGTTTTCATCAGTAGCTTTCAAATCAGTACAAAAGAGAAGTGTCATTGTTTCTCCTGAACCTAAAGCACAGCAAGGGGGAGGAAGGAGAAGCTAAGTGACTTGCATTAATCAAGAAGCATGCTAGTGCAGCAAAACCCACCTCCCAAACCCTCTGTTTTCTACCTACTTCTGCACATCTCACCTCTACTCCCTGGATGTCCCTCCTTTTGGCAAAAATCCTAATTAAATGCTCAGTCCTAAATACCTTTAAACTATGTCAGAACACAGATTTAACCTTTGTACCTGAGCAGTTCATTCGCTGAAGAAGGAACTCAATTCAAAGCTCAATTCAAAAAAATTCTTTCCTCCATTCTCAGTTCATCAGCGTTTGAGTACAGGAAGCCAAACTATGTGAATTTTTGTGCTTCATATTTTATTGTTTTCCTTTGTAGCTCAGCAGATAAAGAAGAGAGCAGGTGTGGAAGGCAGGGAAGAACAGTGGGACTCCTTCATGACAGGAAAAATGCTCTCAGTCATAGGGAGAAAAAGAAAGAATAAGTTGCTTTGTGCTACCAATGCCTACAGTAGAGAAGCTAAACTGCATTTCTGACAACAATTCTGTCTCTTTCTTCCTGCACCTCATTTTTCAATAATAAGGAAAAGTAGTACTTTGTCGTGATGTGATAAAGATGATTATCTCCTGAAGCCCTTACAGTTTTTAATGAATGTATAGTTAAGCCAGTTACAGTTCTTGATATTCACACAACAGCTGGTGTCTACTGTCTCAAGGAAGAAAATCTTTGTTTTGCTTTTTTTGTTGTTGTTCCTGGAGTACTTCTTGTTTATCCACTGCTGATCATTGAGTCAGCAAAAGTGTGGCTAAATTCAAGACATTTGAAAAGCTGTAGTCAACCCTTTGATTAGTTTAAATTCTTTTATTTGGAAAAGGTCTACATGTCTGTCACTCAAAATTTCAATGATAATGAGCCATGAAGGCATAAGGGGGTGCAAAGATCCATGGATATTTTACTTCCATGCAGTTGTGGAAATGGGAAAAAAGCTTAGATCTAGTGGGAAACTTAATCTACTGATGGCAGTTTCTAGTGGGAAATCCTTTGTAGGGCAGCCAGTCAGTGCAGACTTCTAGGGGACCTACTCTGGAGGTCATGTAGGTCCCAAATCCTGGAAATCCGCCAGTATCTTTGACAATGGCATGATGCTCTTCATGTCCTTTGATGAATGGATGACATACAGTTCAAAGTGAGTCAGTATGTATGGCCAGGAGTAGGACTCAGTGATCCTTATGGGTGTCTTCCAACTCGAGATGTTCTGTGATGCTCTGATTCTTAATGAACTGAAACTAACTGCATGAAAACCACAACAATAAAAGAGAATTTCTGAAGGACAGCAAGAACTAACTATACATCTGCTATTGCACACAATATGTTTATCAATGGATAATGTAGGAAAAGCCTACGGGATGCAGCCAGTATTTGAACTCCTGAGACACTCAGATGCATTAAAAAAACTTAACAGATTGGGAAATACAAGCCCTCATGCTGCAGTGTTTAAGCACACAAAGGCTAGGCTTTGCCAACAAGCCAACATGAGTAACCTCTTTGTCTGAGATTTCTTTCTCAGACTTGCAGGAGAGCAGAAACACATACTACAGAAGCAAACTTAGATCACCAATACATCTTTTTACATAATGGAAATATCTAAAAGCATCAGCTGAAGTTATTGTGCCACTGTGATAGTAACCATACCAGCACAATACTAGACAGCATGAGTCTCAAGCTGCCTATCATTTAAATAGTTGACAGAATGGAAGAATACAAATATAATTATTCCTGCTGAGCAAACAAAGGGTTGGTATCACTCGGGGGGGATGGAGGTCAGGCAAATTAAGGAAGAAAACCCAACTCTCTTGACACCCAGGACAGTGTTTGAACCACAAAACTACACCTACACCCTCAGCAGACCTGCTGTCTCTGTGTTTTGATCAGCACGTATTGCTTCCAGCAGTTACATCTCTGATTTCCATATCACTATTAAATTTTCTATAGAAAATGTAAAAGGTCAGGCAAAAAAAAAAAAAAAAGAGAAAGAAAAATAGCATATGCAGATGTGTCAAGAAAAATGCCATCCCTTTTCTGAAAGCTTATTGTAAAATAAATAAATAAATAAAATAGTATTAAAGAATGGAAAAATTGCCAAGGGAGTCATAAAAAGTTAGCTTTAGGCCAGAGAAATGTTGCTTTTCATTTCTATATACTACATGAGAATATTTTGTGGACTAACAGTGCATGAATAATGTTTTATTAAAATGTATATCTTTACAGCTTTATTTTATCAGGCCCTTCAAGGCTTGGCATAAAAAAGGTTTAACAAGTTTGACACATGCTGATTTAGCATTTATACCACAAACTGAATCTGCTGCTTTGTAAGGGAAAATAGGCCAGCTTTCAAAATACAAACACTGTGAAGTATTCAAAGTGAAACAAAACAAAAGCGAGAAGTGGAAAGAGCAAAAAAGAAAAAAAAAGAAAAAAGAAAAATGCAAGACATGATCATTTCAAACCCACTGTGGAAAGGTTTTAGACTAACTTCAAATTACATTGCTTTCAAAGTTGTAACAGACACGGTCTTAACAAAATGCAAGTTTCTTTATAAAAAATAAAAGCTTTATCTGTTGGATTCCACAAAAAGTGGTCAATATGTCTTTTTTATTTGATAAGCATTTAATTGGACCCTTCCTGAGCAACATTAACACTTTCAGCTACTTTAGCCAAAGTAAAACATTTCTGAGAATGCAAAAGAGTTGTAAAAATTTTAATTATGGTCAGATCATCAGTTACCAGTCACCACCCCAAAATCCTAACCAAGGCTATAAGTTTCAGGTAGATTTACAAGGCAATAATTTACAAGTCAGCTACTACAAATATTTCCTTAACAGTATCCATAGGCAATATTATAATAGAAGGTGGGGGAAGCATGCTGTTTCCTAGGGTAAAAGGCGTGGTGACACTAACAGAAATATTAAACCATATTTTGCCTTTTAATAGCATTTTTACCATGAGAAAGTTTTATAATTTTTCTGAATAAAAAACATAATTATATACAACAATTACGGGTTTCTCTCTATTGCGTGCTTTATTGTTGGAGGATTCAAAACTGCAAAAATGGTGAAATGGTTATAGGAAAAAAATAGTTATACTGGGTAATGAAGCTAATGGAAATGGATAGCTGGGGGAAATGATAAAAGTTGGGAAACTTCTAACCTAATATTAAAGGAACAAATGTTAATTTTGACTGTTTTGTAGTAATCTGTTCAAAGGAAGACTTGTATAGTGGGAGAAATCTGTTCAATGAATAAGCTGTCTTGAGATTTTCACACAAATTCACAAGTGCTGCAGATCTGCATTTTCCAGTCGCATATTATCCTGTTTGCTCAGTTGCCTCTCCAATGAATTTCCATTTTAAATTTAACTTATAAACCTTCTGTGAATACTGTAACATAAAATGACAACAGAAGACCAGCACTCTGCATCCTTATAACAGTTTCTAACCAGTGTAGTGTAAAATTTTGGTGTGGCAATGGCTCTGAAGCATTCTCACAGATTTAATTTACTGCTAAACCTCTCCATAATGTTACCTTCTTCATAATGTCATCTGCATTATAACATCACCCTATTCTTCAATTTAATCTTCTTTCCTGTGGAGACTAGAATTAAGAGTTAATTGTTGCAAACATTCATTGATATAAAATCAGCTGATAGCTGTTGATGAATGTGTTCTAGGAAGGACTGTAGAGCAAGTTGTTTTGCTTTGTTTTGTACTAAGCATCATGGCAGCCCAATCTTCTCTGCAGGCCTCTGCTCCCACAGAGCTGTCCAGATGGTCTGGCTCTGTCCCTCCTTCCTTTCATCTGAGGTTGGAAGGTGGTGGAGGAAAGCTTGTGTCTGGTGTAAATGACTCATCCCCTCAGATCTCCAGGCCTCATCTGCTGTACAATCCTCCGAAGAATGCAACATGTGCCTTACACAACTGGATTTTTCTATAATCCCATCACCGCCTCTTGCTCTTTGAACCTGGGAAGTATGCAGGGGATCAAACATTTCCCCCCCGTTACCTCTACTTTGGAAGACAAGCTGGACAGTGAAAAGTAGAGCACTGTGGGAGGGTATTAGCTGGCTACAGCAGAAGTATAGCAGATACTTGAGTGATTTTTACTGGAAAAAAACTGTTTTCTAGGTCTGTGGAAGTCACAAACTAACTGAAAGGTATCACCCCATTCTCCAATGGCCATACTTGTGTTCCACACAGTCTGAAGTCTGTTTGTGATTAGCACAGCCTGACACTTAGCTGATTAGCTACACAGTACAATACTAATTTTCAATCAAACTAATAGCCGGAGGAGCCAAGAAAGTTTGTTTATTGGGGAACTATGAAGGTCCAGGCAGTCAAAAATTAAAATTAATGATTAACATTCAAAAGAGGGGAGATTTAGTTAGGACATAAGGAAGATTTTTACAATTAGGGCGGTAAGGCACTGGAACAGGTTGCCCTGAGAGGTGGTGGATGCCCCATCCTTGGTGATATACAAGGTAAGTTTGGATGGGGCACAAAAACAACCTGATCTAGCTGTTGGTGACCATGTTCATTGAAGGGAAGTTGAACTAGATGACATCTACGGGTCCTTTCCAACTCAATCTGTGATTCTATGTAAATTGAACTTGTGCAACAATAAGTGCAATATCTTGTTACTTACATGTGAGTGTATTAAAATCAAAGAGAACTGGGAATTTACATAGCAAAATCTGATACATTTATCTTGTTGTAAAACTGATTATTGGAATAATCAAGCGTATCTCCACTAATAACCAAACTAAATGTGTGGACTGGGCAAAAAAAAAATTAACTAAAGTGAATGGAGAGTATTTTACAATCATAGGTTGACTGAAGTAGGTGGTCTCGGAATATCTTTACTCAAATCTTCTCAAAGCCAGGCCAGCCATGAGGTCACACACAGGTTGCTCAAAGAGAAGAGTCTGCAAAAATCAGTCTATGCAAAGCGTAGAGAAAAACCTTGAAATAGACATTATTTGCCGTGATAATGTGTGGATCGAAAAGGAGATTTATAGGGACGCAGGGCAGTGGAGCTTTGTGCAAATTCATAGGATCATGGACCAAAGATGCATAGGAGATACACTGCTCTGTACTAAAACCTCTACCTGCATCAGTGTTAGTGGAATCGAAAGTACACATCAATGAGTGATATTAACTAAGTGCTATAGAGGCAGCTTCACTCGACTATTTCAAACACAAACTAAACCTTAGAACCAGAGGAGTTATTCCATAAGCACCAGTCAGTAATGCATGGAGAGGAAATGTGTATGATGGGAGACTTTGGTTGCTGAGACATAGATGCCATATCCATGCAGTTGGTTGCAAAATATAAATGATCATTTGTTTCTTTGTTTGTTTAAATAGTTTCAAATGTAAATGATATTGTGCTTAGTGCAAACAAAGTCTGTTCTGGACTTCATTATGTTGGGTAAAGATGAACTTGTCACTAGACTAGAAGTTATTTGTAGCCTAAGGATGAATTATCATGGCATGATTACATTTAGTGCTGCAAACTGAGTGCGCATCCCTGCTAGTCATACGCATACTGGTGCATTAAAAAAAGATAATTTTCCAAAATACAAATATCATGAGTCAAACTGATTGGAAAATAGGTAGATCTTTATTCAAGGTTTATTGGATTATCATAATTCCACTGTTAGGAAAGAGGACATCTTTGTCTAAAAGTTCATGTCATCTCAGCAGTATGGACAGCAATTATAGATATGTAGAGATATAGTAATATTGATGAATAGATGATGAAAAGTCATAAAACACATAAAGCTATAATACAGAAGTCAAAGGCACAGTTAGAGGCTGGGAGTGCTTGTCAGAACTCCAAACAAGTGAAAGAAGCTGAAGGTGTACCACGAGAAAATAGCAGTGCTGTAACTCAGGGGAATGTGAACATTTAATGCCACACACTGGTATTGTTGCTGGTAAGGCAGTAACAGCTTTTGGCTCTGGTACAGGCCATTTACTTTAAAGTGGTTCTTATAACACTCTTTAATTTGGGAATTCATGCCTTTAGGAACCTTTTTCTTGTGTTACTGAAAATGACATAATTTCTAAAAATCCAATGTATTTTTCATTCACTAGGTTATTTTCTTAATTATATTTGCTGGAGATAGATTCAATTGCAATTTTGTTCACCTTCAATTTATGTTCTTATTTCTAAAGCCTTTGGCAGTCTTTCAAAGAGTGTCCATACACAGTGAATTTCATCTCTCAACATGAGATGATAACTTCCAATACACCCACAAGAAGCACTTGTAGAGGCAAGAGCACCTTGTCTTTTCTCCACCACTGAGAAGAGCTCCAGAATAAATCATAGAGCCATAGAATCATTTGAACTGGAAGAGACCCTGAAAGGTCACCTAGTCCAACCTGCCTGCAATGAACAGGGACACCCACAACTAGATCAAATTGCTCATAGTCCTTTCCAGCCTGACCTTCAGTGTCTCCTGCATCCACCACCTCTATGGGCAACCTGTTCCAGTGCTTCACCATCTTTACCGTAAAAGATTCTTTAGATGTAGCTGAGGTTATGGTTGGTTTTCTGGCCTTCAAGGGTACATTGCAGGCTCATGTCCAGATTGCCATCCACCAGTGACCCCAAGTCCTTTTCTTTTCAACAAGGCTGTGCTCCATCCTTATAGCCCCCAGCTTGTCCTGATAGTGTCAGTTGCCATGATTCAGTTGCAAGACCTTGCACTTGAATTTATTCAACTTCTTGCTGTTCACCTGGTCCCACTACTCAAGCCTGTCTAGGTCTCTGGATAGCACTCTGTCCCTCAGGCTTGTCAACCACACCACACAGTTTGGTGTCATCCTGCAAACTTCCTGAGAGTACAGCCAATCCCACTGTCAATGTCATTGATGAAAATGTCGAAGAGCACTTGTCCCAGTCCTGATCCCTGAGGGACATCACTTGTCCCTTTTGTCCATCTGGCCACTGAGACATTGACCACCACTCTCTGGGTGTGATCTCATAACCATTGGACAGGACATCAATCCGATCAGTATCTTTTCAATTTGGAGAGAAGGGTGTGGCAGGGGACAGTGTCAAAAGCCTTACTGAAGTCCAGACAGATTATGTCAGTGGCTCTTCCCTTATCCACTGACACAGTTACACCATCATAAAAAGCAAACTGGCGGATCAGGCAGGACTTGCCATCAGTGAAGCAATGATGATTGTCTCATATCACCTCTCCATATCCTCTCTTCCATGTGCCTCAGCAAGGCTTACAGGAGGATCTGCTTCATGATCTTCTCTGGGACAGATGTGAGGCTGACAGGTCAGTATTTCCTGGGTCATCCTTTCTACCCTTCTTAGAAATGGGTGTGAAATTGTCTTTTTTCCTGTCAATGGGGACTTCACCTGACTGCCGTGACTTTTCAAACATCATTGAGAGTGGCTTGGCAACTATGTCAGCCAACTCCCTCAGGAGTCTGGAATGCATCTCATCCGGACCCGTAGATTTACAAATGCTCAGGTTTCTCAGGTGGTTGCAAGCCTGATCTTTGCTTACAATGGGAAGAGCATTGTTCCCCCAGTTACCACCTTCCAAACCATCCACTCAAGGGCTGCATGTAGAGCAAATGCTAGTGAAGACTGAGGTAATAGATTGCCATGATCCTCAACACTTCATTGATCTTTGAAAAGCTCTTCTTTCTACCAAATTCAATGGCTGATGAAGTAGTTTCACTAAAATGCTTCTGACCTCTGACAGTTAGGGAGAGCAGCCAGATGGGAGCTGAGGGGGAATTTATGTCAGCAAGAGCTGGACAACTTTCAGTACATATGAGTGGGGATAAAAATGTCAGTGTCTTGTGTTGGTCTTCTGGGTATGAAACACTGGTATAAGGCATTAATAGCTAGAGATAAATCTACTAATGGCAGTGCAGGAAATACAGAAGCATACAATAGGTTTTTCTTGGCCACAGGTGATAACACAATCTAAACAATTTGATGTACATTAAGATGATAAGCTTAGATCTTCTTAGGATGATGATATTTGTTTCCAACTTTTTAAAAATGTGAATTATTAGAAGGATCACATAGTAATGGATCATTTAAAATGTCTAAACTAGGTCAGTCAGCACTGAAAGGGAAATATTATTTACCAGACCATGATTGTGTTTGGATTCAAAAAGGATAGGTTGCCTATGCCCATGCGCTGTTCAATCTGTGTGAAGGGAAAATAGCAGAAAAGTTATGGAGCATCTGATTAAAAAACTTTGACTAATGTAATTCATGAAAATCAGAAATTCCATCAAAAATATCCATTTCATTCCGGGAATGAATGAAGGGAAAAGAAACACTAGGTTCTACACTTAGCGTTCCTAGGGAAGATCACATCTTCGTTTCCAATAAAGCACAATTTAATTGACTGAGTTCAAGCCAATTAACATCTCAAAGCAGGCCTCAGATGAAAGATAGTATTTGTGAAGAAGTACTAGGCCCAGTTTTGTGATCAATAATGTCAACATGAAGCCTGAACCCACTACTGATGTCATAAAATACACATGAATTTTAGATGCAGCGTTTTCACTTTGAAAAGTAGGTTGTCTGGAAACAACCTTTGAGCCAGAAAAAAAAAAAAATCAAGTACTGAAGAAAATGCCTTTAAGTTGGCAATAAAATATTCAGCCTGTTTGGGAAGACTTGTGTTAGAAGTTAAAAGAAAATTCTTTACTCGAAGGATGGTGAGGCACCAGTACAGGTTGCCTAAAGAAGCCATGGATGTCCCATCTCTGTTTGTGTTCAAGGCCAGGTTGGATGGGGCCCTGGGCAACCAAAGGCCAACAACATTCCCTAGCAAATGTAAGTCTGTGGGAAGGAAGGACAGAAGGAGGGGGGGAGGGAAGAAGGGAGGGAAGCAGGGAGGGAGGGAGGCAGAAAAATAATAGAAAGGAAAAACATTTTTGGTATCTGAAAGTAGATTGGAAAGTGAGTAAGCACCAGAAAGAGGAAGATATTGAGTCTTCAAAGGCTATTTCAAACTGCTGGGTATGGATAAGGAATAATTAGCAAGAGCTAGAATGTGCCAGTTACTGAAAAGGCACAAAAAATGAAAATATAAAACATCTGAACAAATTATTATGAAAAACAGCAATATCTCCCCATTCTGATCTCAGATGAAGACGGATCATCTTCCTGG
Organism: Oreortyx pictus; assembly: GCA_036925125.1. NCBI lineage: Eukaryota > Metazoa > Chordata > Aves > Galliformes > Odontophoridae > Oreortyx > Oreortyx pictus. The sequence goes on along the minus strand of JAUPFR010000001.1, from coordinate 179,211,042 downwards.
CTGATGTAGAACAGCCAAAATTGATCTATAAGTCCTCTACAGGTTCTGATCAGGTGGCAGAGCAGTAAAATCCAAGCAGCTCTGCAGGATTCTCCACTGGTATGTTCTGCCTTGACACACCAGGAACCTGTGAAGTGAAGAGAGCATCCCAAATTCCCCATGAACTAAGAGCAACCAGCCCAGACCAGACATGGAGGCTTCATCCAGTGTTAGCTCCTGTAGTTTCCAGAGGAGTACTGTTCTGCTGAGGCTGCATCAACTGAACATTCAAATAAGAATACAAGAATATTTTCCTTTCTGCTCTATGGATCAAACCATTCAAAAATAGAATTTTCAAGACATCCAGTGTCTGGAGGACAGTGTAATGTTCTAGAAAGCTGCTTCTATTAATCTAACTCTTTTTGCAGACTTTATTGGTTGGATTTTGTCAGATGAAGAAATGAATGTTTATGCCCGAGGTTTAGAAAGTAATAAAAATGTTTTATTTTCAACATGGGGACCAGTGCTTGTCTTTATTGGAATCACAGCTCAGGCCTTGTCTGGGAGAAAAATCACTGCAGTGCAACAGATTTTGTGGAAGAGGTGAGCATAAAGGAAAACTGTGACATGAGATTTTATTTTAAATATTTTTGAACAAAAGGAAAGGATCTGTTGTAAACAAACTGCATGTCTGAATACTAGCTGTGTATATAAATAATGTAATTTGGGTGGCAGTAGCTATTAATGCTTTGAAAGATATAAAAGTTTCATGAAGATGAAGGAAGTAATGGATCAGCCAGCATCGGAATGAATGATCATTTATGTGATGCTTTATTTAAAAAGAGCAGTCCTCAGTCATCATAAATAGGGAAGAAAAAAAAACAACACGATACTGTTGGGTTTTTTTTTTAGATATATATTTTCTCATATGATAGGAAATAATTGTATTTAATTAAAAAAAAAAAAGAAAGAAATAGAAAATTTTCTGAATTAGGAATTGCATTTCAGACCTAAATTTAACTACAGCCCTCTACTGATGAAATTACACCACTAGGAAACCCTATCCTGTACAGTTTTCACAGTTGAGATTTCTTTCTAGGAAAAGCAGAAGTCCAAAACATTTTAAATCTTGATCAATATCAAGCATAAACTCAGCCCATACTAATGCAGTTCATACACAGGCCAAATGAATGCTCCTACGTGCCTTCATATGAAATATGTATGTGTTTGCTTAGGCATCGAAAACATTTTCTTTTTCCCTACTTACATGTCATCATCTTTAGGTCGATAGCAAAGGATGTTGTCACTGGGGACCTTGTCTCCCTTTCTATCTAAGTTTAAAGGATAAAAGCTCCATGTACAAGGTACTTGTTTGCGGTTGGTAATTTCAAAATTACATCTTAAACTGTAGTTTCATAAAGGTGAAGCTCCTCATGAAACTGAAGATTAATTTAAACATTTTCTTAATTTCTTCATTATTCCCATATGCTGTTTTCCCCTTTATTTCCTTCTAGGACTTCAGAGCTTGGAAATTACTTTTATTTGTGGAGACTATGACATAGGTGACCATTACTTAAAGCTTCAGGGATTTCTAGATTAACTACAGCAACTCTTAAATTTTTAAAGTGGTAGAAGCCATCTGTCTCAACAGATCATGTTCTTTTACACTGAATGATGAACTAGTATTTCAATTGATTTAGATTTAAAACAGTCTTGGAAAAGAAGGGAACTTCATAAAGCTGCCAATTTTTTTTGTCTTCTACGTTCCTCATGTTCTCTCTGTGGATTGCTAGGGTGGCATCCATTCCTCCCAGATGGGAAAGTAGGTCACACATAAAAAAATAGTTTTCTCAATGTCAAGGAGACTAAAAGGAATTAGCTAAATATCTCCACCTAGTCTCTTACCAATAACCTTCCCTTTTTCTGAACTCCTGTAATGGACAGAATATCAGAGGTAAATATCAGAAGAGGGCATTTAAAACACATGTGGATATGGGGTACTAACTGTCCTTTTTGTCTTTTGAAATCTTCCCCCAAACATTTTACAGTATGCATTTATAATAATTAAATTACTCTGAGATTTATTCTTCAGCACTGCATGAGATGAAATTCAGTCTGCATAAATGCAGCTGTGGTCCATGTGAAAACAGCCTTCACAACAAAGCACTTATTAAGGTCATTACCTCAGTTTTTGTTTTCTGGACTGAATTACGGAGGCAGCATGAACAATAACCTTTTCATAAGGATTCATAAGGATCTCTTGGTGCTCACTGTATGACTTGACACCAAAAGAATGGAAATGAAAAGACAGCGTCAGCTTTGGCATTTCAGCCTACTGCAGCACTGGAAGGGTTAAGGACTGCTATTTTTCTCCTTTCCAAATTTGACCCATGACTCCCCCGAATTGAATGAAAGGAGCAGATTGGGGTGTGCAAGTAGCTCTCTTTGAACATGTCTGGCAAGTACAAGGAGCTTTTCTTTCCTTTCATTCTTTCCTTTGGGTTAGGAAGGGCAACCCCTGCCTTGGACTACAGAAGTGCTCTTGCTCTGCCAGTGCTACAGAAAGAAGAAATTCTCCTGCTAGCCAATAAAGGAATATATACCACAGGACATAATTTTTTGGCTCATATGTCATTTAAACTAAATTACAAACACCTTCAAAAATTAGGATGATGGGAGTTTGTGGAAGGCTCTCTCTTCAAAGGGGCTGGAAATCATTTCTCCCATAATAAAGAATGCATAATAGTAATTTTCTGCTAGGTGAATAAGCACAAAACACATCTTTGTTCATAAGGCTTTTTATTGTAGCAGTTGTCATGAGCAAAACATGAAAGCATTTGAAAATCCATTAAGATCACAAGCTGCATACTTTAAAAAACAAACAAACAAACAAAAAAACACATCTCAGGAAAGTTTAGGAAAGTTTGTCTCTGAAGACTTCATAAAAGTGAGAATTCAATCAGTATGAGACACATTTATGTAATTCAAGATTAACAATTAACTGTTAAATTTTGGGCTTTGTACAACCAAGCCAGCTGCTTAGCAAAGAAATAAAACCCTTAAATCTCTGCAGATGCTGGATGAAGCCAACTTGTGAGTTGTTCTGTGTGATAAGATGCCCCGAATCCCAGACTCTGGCCATTGACTGGCTGTGAATCAGATTACTGACTGTCTCTGGGGTGTTTCAGTTACAGTACTCTTTCCCAAAGGGCAATTGTCATTTGGATTTATAACTGCTTTTAACTGCTTTTTCTCTGGTTGTTTTCAAGTGCTGATGCATGACTTGGTGCATTTCTTAAGTTTAAAATTTCTTGTCCCCCAGATCATGTATTTTGCCAGGGGAGAATGAACTCGTTTTAAAAATATGTAATACTAGCACTTATTCATACCACTTCTAGCAGTTAAAGGTTTTTTTCTTTAACAGAATTTTTATATTCAGCCAGATTTTTTTCACCCATCCAGGCCATGAATATGTGCCTGAGTTCCCAAGTTTAAATATCATCTTGCCAGCTTGAAAACATTTGGCTGGTCAGCAGAAAAGGAAAAGCTGCTTGTAAAGCACTGGAATGCGTATTCAATTAGTCACTACACTGCTTAAAAGGCGAAGCATCAGGCACTGGGAGGGGAGGCAGGGGGGTGGCAATGCTGGTGGAGAGGGACAGCATGAGACAGACTGGATAACAGACTTTATCAGCTTGGAACAGCAGTCCTGAAGTTTGAGGCCACTCTTTAATATATAAGCTTTTGTTTAACAACAGGCTCCCCAGCAACAGTGAGGTTTTCCTGGTAAAAGAGTTTCTTTCAAATAATTTAATATCACTTTGTATGAAAGAGCAAGAGAGACGAGATGATGAGCAATGGAAAATATGTGTTGGGAAGCAGTTAGTTTTCTATTATTTCCTGATAACTTGGCAGTTGGGTATCCCGATTAAAAAATTTTGCTTTGGCAGACTTTCCTTGGCTCCTAAACTATTTTGAATGAGATAACGCCTTTGAAAGAGGGTTAAATAACCAACCCAAACTATTTCTACACTTAGTTTGTAATCCTGTCCTACACTACAAAGTCCCCAACTCAAAAGGTTTCTGATAGAGAAACAGCTAGAACATAATCTTGTGACATAATAGAATCTTTTTAATGCTCAGTAGCCATCATTGCTTATGCTTTTTTTAAATGCTTTGTCCTGTACTTGACCTTTAAATGTTTGTAGCTAGCTGATCTGGAACTTTTTGGCTCTGCAGCTGTCTAAACTAAGGATGATGACATTGCTTAGAGATTCTTTTGTGTATGCATGTGTATATACAGATACTGTTTTCAGAAGTATATATATATTTACTTTAACATGACTCAAAATCTTGGAAAGCATGTACTTCTTTATCATATTAACTAAGAATTGCTAAGCTCTTGCTGGTGGGACATGTTTTGGCATGTTAGATCCAAGTTATACAGTACACTGGATTTCACCAGGTAGAGGAAACTTTCAAAGCCGTAATATATTTGCCTAAGTAATATTTCACAGATGTGCTGCCTTCTTCTTGGCCAACAAGCTGAAGATCGTATAAAATGTCTTCACTTAATGCATAAAATAAAAATTTTGAAGACAAAGACCTTAACCACAACAGAAAAAAAAAAAAAAAAACATTTAGTTGAAAGATTAGAGGGAGTACAAGAGCATAAGAGTTAAAACAATTTTGCAGTGGGTTTCTGTTTCTGTTCTATTTGTTTTCTCCTACTATAGCTACATGCTGTATGAAATAAGTGAGGCTGTTTTGGAAAATCCATTGCCTGTCACAAGTTTTTCTGTGCTAAACTTTATCTTCTAGTTTTATTTTTAGAAAGCTTGTAGTTGCTTTCTTCAGTATAGTAGAAAGGCTGGCAAAATGCAGGCCTGGACCAGAAAAAGGGAGACTTGGCCTTCCTTCCACAGATGGTAAGTTTAAGACAAAAATAATACAAATAATTGTAAATAACTGCAAATGAGAAAGCAAGAATCCTTACCCCTACTTTACTGTTTTCATACAGATAATCTGAAAGAAAAAAACGGAATGTTTTCTATGGGATAAAAAATATCCCGTAGGAAAAAAAAAAAAAAACTATGTCTATAGAAAGTATAAAATACACTTTCTAGAGAGAAAACTCTTAATATGGAAACAGATTTCTGGGTGAACAGCTAAGACACACAGCATCTCAATGAAGTGGAACTCTGGACAAGTTTTACAGTGCCCTGAAGTAGGGGACAGGGATGAGATGTTTCTCTTGGCCTTGTTTTACCTTCTACATCAACCCCAGTGGTCCTCCACCATGCGTGTATACCTCTTGAAGGCTACAGATGTAAGAGCATCCAACCTTCTTGTCTCTCACCCTTGTAGCTCTTAACCGCTCCTGTCCAGCACAGAAACTGAAATAAAAGTATCCCTGAAACTGAAATAAAAGTAAGCGTGAAAGGAGAGCATCATCGCCCCCTTCAGATCTTGATGTGCAACAGCACCTGGACAGGATGTGATTGACCTTAATTGGATTTGACAAAGGGATGCAATAGGATGGAGCATTTTGAATTTTTTTTTAGTGTGCTTACTCTGCTTACTTTTAGTGTGCTTACTCTGCTTGATAACTTTGCTACTTTGAGCCTGTTCATTAACAGAAGATTTGCAGTAACAAGTTTAAATCAGGAAGTGTATGGATCTAGTCCTAAAACAAGTAAATGAGAAAGATATGTAGAAGGCAAATAAATAAATAAATGAATAAATAAATAAAGCATAGGTAGAGTACTAACTAATCACATCCTTCCTGCCCTCAAGTAAGAATACAATACCATTGTAAAGACAGCTTATAAACTTTTGGGAGGAAAGGAAGGAACACTGGCCAATCTGTTTTCACTGTGTTCCAAGCTGACCATCAATGTTTCATCAATTCCATGAAGAAACATGACAAGTGGCAACTTAATTTCATTTTCCATGGGAAGTATCCAGACCATCTACTGCAGGTAAATTAATAAAGATCCCCAAAGTGTCCAAATGTTGATACAATCCTTATTTCTGAAGAAGTGTTCAGATATATGTCTATTAGGTGAGAATAGCCCCGTGTCAAGTGGTTTTAATGGAGTGTTAGAGCATCTGACATCCTGGCTATACCTGCAGTCTTACCAGTGGTAGTCCCTGCTGTCCTCAGCACACACCTCAAAGACAAAGCAAAGGTGTTGCCCAGGGGAGGATGTAAAGTCATAATGTTTCCACAAACATGTTATGTCACCCACTACGAGACTTTTCATCTGACCATTAAATCACTGCTTCGTTTTAACATACATAGCTGCTTTTAACTATTTTTTACTATTTTGTAAGAACTGGTGGTAGGGAAGAACAAGGAGCATATGTCTACTCTATAAATAGCAAAGTAGAAGTATCTGTAGTTTGGGGTAATCTGGCTCTGATTGCACTATTTAGAAGATACTATTCTGAATACATTTTTTCCCCAGAATTTTAATTTGAGAATTTCCAGAAATTCAGTAAAATTGGTGAAGCTCAAGAAAAGGGTACAGTCACTCAAAGAATGAAATGTAAAAAGAAAATGAAAACTTTTAAAGGAAAAAATGCAGAAGTTTTCAAAAGCAAGGAAAACACTGTGAGAAAGTGTTACTAGAAAAAGGAAAAAAAGAAAAGCAAATCATGTACATTTTCTAAATAAACAGACACTGACAGAGCAGTTACACAACTTTTCAGATCACCATAGTGATCTGGAGGACGCTTTACTATTTATTTTTTAAGTAGCAACAAAAGGAAGAAACAGATTTAATGGAATTATATAGCCACCTTTTCCCCCTTTCAGACGCACTGAGGTTATATCTACCCTCACATTATTATGCTTTTTATTATTCTACCATAATAGCAGCCTTGCCATTAAATTAGAGCGCTTTCAGTCGCAGCTTACAAGACTATCATGTCTATTAGATTTTAAAGAGAAAAGAGGGAGGGAGAAAAAGATGCTGCTGTATTCAAAGGGTTGTGAATTGCTTTTTCTGTGGGGGGAGGAGACGGGTATGTAGACTGGGGGTGAAGACAAGGGGAGGAGGGATGGATGGTAGAGGAGTTGCATTCTGAAGTCCCTCCTTTAAAAGCATCAAAATAGGGAAAGGGAGACCCCCACCATCCTCCTGAAAATAATATAAGAGGCAAACCTCAGAGGTAGAAGAAATACCCAAAAGGAGATGACTGCAGCTTGCAGTAATCTGTAAATGATTGCTGGCAAAGACTGGAGGCTTCAAGCCTGAGCTGTATTTGTTCCAAAAGAAAGCCAAGAAGGACGGTGTTAATAAAGAGAGATTTAACTGAGGGCTGTGCTTGGAATAAAGTGGGCTACAAAAAGGTCACATTTGATCAGTTGGAGCAGATTACAAGGGCTTTAAAAGGTAGTGGTGGAGAAATGAAACTGGGACTGTGAAGCAATATAGCACAAGATTGATTTTGGGGGTGGAGAGAAGCTGGGACAAGTGCTTATCAGCTCGAGAAGGAGGAAGAGCTGTGCTGGGTTTGTTGTCATTCCCACACTGAGTAGAGTACTTGCTGCTGTTGTGCTTAGGCTTCCCTGCCATTTTCTTCTTTTTTATTATTATTTTTGTCGTTATTATTGATACGATGGTGTCTATAATATCTGACTTGGATCCTCTGAAAAGCTGGAAAGTTTTAAGGTAGGCCTACATTTTCTTCATTTTTTTTTTTTTAAATAGTTCAGCCCTAAATTAACTGGAGCTTGAGTTATAATCGAAATGTGAGCCCTGGGCTTAAGTAAGAGAGGAGTTTCTGGTAATTAGAACCCTTTTAAGATACAGCAAACCTTTAAGCAGATGTTTAGAGAGACTCGAGGGAGATTTTTAAGATATACTTCTCAGTGCTACAGCGCAGTGAGGAAATGTGGATTTTTATTTTTTTTAGGTTTTTATTTATTTATTTATTTATTTTTAAGGAGAGATTGGTTTGTAAATTCAAGTTAATAGCAAAGGCTCACACCAGTTGAAACTGCAGCGTGAACTCGCTTCTTTCTTTGCTATGCTGTGCAGCAGAATGGGTGGAAAACTTCAGAGCAGCAAAAAGCAGCATGAAAGTATAGGAAAATTGCGTTGGGGCTGTGGAGGAGAAAATGATCTTTCTGTTCTTTAATTTTGTTGTTGAGATTTCCACTTTTTCTTATCCCTTCTGATGAAAAGTATTTGATACTTAGAAGTTTTTACTGATTTTTGCTTTCAGCAGCTCTGATTTTTTTTTTTCTTTGAATACTGAGAAGCATTAATTCAAACTGCTAGAAGCAATAAGGGAGAAAAATAACTGAAAACAGTGTTATTGCCTGCTGCAGATATTAAAACTGTACAGTGTCAAGTAGCTGCATATGATGTTGACTGAGAATCTTGACGTGTAAGAAGTTTGCAGATGGTTTGCAGAAACTTCACAGAAACAGCTGGGAATGTAGTAGGTTAAATTACAAAATAAGTGAAATACAAAGTTTGTTTCTCTCAACTGATATGCAGACGTGAAGCTACACCTAAGACAGTTTTGTGGAGATTTTTGCATTTTTTAAGGGGATTAATTGCAAAGATTTTGAGGGGGTGTATGAGTTGTGATTTTTTTATTTTTTGTTTTTATTTATTATTTATTTATTTATTTATTATTTTTTGATGCTGAAGTATAAGAGAGGTTCTTGCTACAGCATTTTAAATGGCTTCGTACAATTTGAGCTGAGCAAGCCCTCAAAATCAAACCATGACATTACTTACAGGCTGAGGTGTCATTTCCCCCCCCTCCCTCCCCTCATATTTGCAGAGCATTTAACTTCCTTTTTTCAGAAGTTAAAATTCCTCTGACCATCTTCTGAACCTGTGCGCAACAGCATGTGCAAGGATCCCTTATGCTCGTCTGTGCTGTGTGAGAATTGGCTGAGCAGTTCTACAGATTTGGCTTTTAATTTTGTGAAGTGGTTTGAGACTGTCAGCACATCGTTTCTATTTGACAACTGAAACCTCAGCATGGAGGTTGGCATGTTCCAAGCAGAGGGGTCTGAGTGGCATCAGGGGAAGGGTGGTCACGTCAGGGCCATCCACACTCCAAGTGACTCCTGTGAGTCATCCCCTGCGAGTGAATGCCAGGAAAAAGCTTTTGCAGAGCTCCATATGTGTTGTCTGCTGCGTGTGTGCTCCAGAAGAAGCTATTCTAGGAATTACTTTAAAAGTTTATCCTGTTCGAAGACAACTTCTGTTTCCTCTGCTTCTGTAGTCAGGTGATAGCACTTTTTTTTCTGAAGAGAGGGGAGACAGAGGACTTGAAAGCTGAAGTGATTTAAGGAGGAGAGACTGTTGCTCTTTCAAACAATCCTGTTTTCTTCAAAAAGTGATATGTTTATATGACTGGGGAAGGAATATCTCCCTGGTGCTCTTTTTCCTAAAGTTGTGACTGAAATTTAACAACTTTGTGTGTGAACCTGGAAATTAGGGATGTACAGACAAAGAGCAAGTTAGGGATGCAATTAAATCAACTTAAACAGCACTATTTTATGTAGTTACTATGTGTAGTTGCAGCAGCAACTCTGTATGCACAGATAACTGTGGGATGCAGAGGGTTGAAAGCCCTTTTCACTATCTAAAAGGGGTCTGTAAGAAAGAAGGTACCCTTTAGCAGAGTCTGTTGTGATAAGACAAGGGGAAATGGTTTCAAGCTAAAAGAGGGGAGATTTAGATTAGATATAAGGAGAAAGTTTCTTACAGTAAGGGTAATGAAGTTCTGGAACAAGTTTCCCAGAGAGGTTACAGATGTCCCATCCCTGGAGATATCCACAGTCAGGATGGATGGGGCTCTGAGTGACCTGATCTAGTCGTAGGTGTCCCTGTTCATTGCAGGTTGGACTAGATGACCTCAGAGAGGGTCCCTTCCAAATGAAACAATTCTACAATTCTGTGAAAATGCAGGAACAGGGAGTGTGCAATTTAAGTGAAATGATCACTGATAGTAAAATAATAATAATCATCATCATCTGGAAGTCAGCTTACAGATCATGGCTTGAGATGCCACCTTATAAATTTTAGTTTATTTTCTGTAGACCAGTTTCCACCTGGTTTGGTGCCTCTGAACTTATTGGCTACTCCTCATATCAAGTGAGACAGCTGTTAATATTTATAAGAAATAGAGGTGGCATGAAGTAATTCCTTAAGACCTGGAGTGTGGCAACAAATATTGCAGTCACCTCAACAATAGTTTCCAATGGTGGCAAATTCCCAGTCTTATTTTCCTTCTGCATGCCTAGTAATTTGTCCTATGACTTAGTCACAGTTTGAGACCTGGTTAATTGGGGGAATCATAGAATGACCTGAGTTGGAAGGGACCTCAAAGACTATCCACTTCCAACCTCTCCCTGCTGTGGGCTGGTTGCTCTCCACCAGCTGAGGCTGCTTAGGGCCCCACCCAACCTGGCCTTGAGCACCTCCAGGGATGGGACACCCACAGCTTCCCTGGGCTGCCTGTGCCAGTGACTCACCATCCTCTCAGTGAAAAAATTTCCTCTGATATCCTGTCTAAATCTCACCTCTTTTAGTTTTAAACCATTAATCATCAGGAATGAAAACAAATACATGGTGTGCATGTAGTGTTATGCCAGACCTGCCTCTTCTGTTGTTTCTGACTGGGGTGGGATTACAAGAGGCGAAATGCTTTCTGGAGATTCTGGCACCCACTAGATTAGAACCTCTTAACACAGGTTAGCATGTAGAACAAAGCAACAAAACTCACTTCAGAAAATATTTTCTTTTGTTTAATTTCTTTTCAGTTATCTGAATATTAAAGCTCCTGGAAAGTAAGTCTCTGGGAGTGCAGGTTTTTCTTTTCTATTTTATTTTTTATTTCTCTTTTTCTTTTTCTTTTTTCTTTTTTCCTTCTTTTCTTTTTTTTTTTTTTTTTTGCATATTTCTCTTCGGATGAGGTCCCAGAATAACACCCATGCTTTGACATTAACATACGTCTGCCTGATCTTCCTTTGAAAGTCTCTATAGTGTGACTGGAATAATTGCAGTACATCCTGGGCTCCTTGGTGCCAGGATTGCTTGGAAAAACTTGAGGCCTTTTTAAAAGACTTCAGAGCCATACCAGCAAATGACCACTCTGTGATCAGAAACACCATTTATGTGGCTCCAAAGAGATATGGAAGGTGGGATCTAGTCCCACTAGCGTGGAGAAGAGACAGAGCCCATCTGTTCTGATGTTAGAGATATCCCCCAACCCCTCCATGTACTTCTGTGACATGGTCTTGTTCCTCATGGCATGGCATGGCTTTGGTTGCACCTTCTGAAGCTGGAGCCTGTGCTCTTGAGCCTCAGTCATTGCAAGAGCAGAGCAGAAGCCTTGCAGGGACAGGCACAAAAAGAAAATCCCTCCAGGCCACATCTGTCCTCTTGCTTCTCTCCCTTTCGTTTGCTCCGGTGAGTCTAAATACAATGCTATAAATCACGAATTACCAACACAGGGAAGATCTTGCCCCCTTTGCATTCCTCCCTGGAGAAGTATGTGACATTTCTGTGGCTTATTTCTTTAAAAAAAAAACAAAAAACAAAACAGTTTTTAACTTTTTTAGCTTTAACCTCAAGCTGAGATCAGAAGAGCAGGAGTGAAGCATCAAGTCTTGCTGTAATGCTCTCCATGAAGATGACCCAAATTCCATAAACCCTATTGAACAGGTGGATACAGCTTGGCTAGAATTGGGAACACGTTCCTGTGTACAGCAGATGACTTCAAACTTCCATTTCCCACCGTAATTATCAGCCCAGCAGCCTGTAGATGGTTTGACTTTTTAAGTATAAAAGTGCCTTCCATGCTTGGCAAGTCAGTCCTGGAGGAGGAATTTCAGCCTTGTTGCGTTGGTGTTATGAGTTTGTCGGGGATAAAGGTCTTTTCCCTTTGCACGCCTCCTATGGTTACCTGTGAAGTTAAAATAGGTTAAATAGCTTCAAGGTACAAAGTTTGGGAAGTGGGGAAGAAGACACATGCAATGGCTCGAATTCAATTATTGGCATGGAGCAGCAACCTCAGAGAAGTGTAGCACTGCAAATCCTGTTAATGGTTTAACTTCAGGCTTTCTATCTCAACAAAACTGGTGATATGGTGAGGCTTCCTCTGTTGTATTCTGTGTCTGAGCAGACTGCTTTAGTACGTGGATCTTGAACACTAAACTAATATTCAGAAAAGAAACAGAAAATTTTCTTCACATGCTTTACTCCAAGGACCTGAACAATGTTGTCTCCACCCATTCCTCAAAAACAACACTAATTGAGTCCCAAAAGTTTGGCTCTGGGACATAATGCTGGACTCCATCACCACTATGAAATACAAACAATGGAATTTTAGACATCAGTGGAGAATTCAAATTCCCTAATAATTGCCAAAATATACTTGTTTAAATTAAAAAAAAAAAAAAGTGCAAAAATAGGGTGTGTGAATTTTGTCATAACTAATAGCACATTTTCCAGCTAACGTATCTAAAAATACAACATTGCACTGAAAGGGATGTTAGTGAGGGTCACATAAGCAACAAGTCATCACACAAGTGAAAATGAACAGGAGGATGATGGTTGTGACTAAGCTCTGATACATAACAAATTAGCAGCAGAACATAGTCTGGGTTCCTCTGCTTCCAGTTTGAACATTAAACTCTTCAGCAATTAATACTGGGATGAAAAAATAGGTCCAGGAAACTTAAGGATGGGTTTTTAATAACTTTCTCATCTCATGTTTTCTCTGTACTTGGCAGAAGACAACACTGGCAGTTCTTGTTGCTTTTGGTGTTGTCTTTATTTTTAGATTTATTTTTGTTTGTTTTGCTTTCCTTTTCTTAGAAAGGCAGGATATATGGAGTGATCAAAAAAGTAAAGATAGGAGAAAATAGCAAATTAGGGTGTAACACGCTCCAGCATCTACTGTTCATGATTGAGAAAGTCGTCTAGTCCTTCTCTAAGCCTGTGCAGATTTATTCTTGCATCTTTATTTTGTTCTGATTAAAATTCAATATAGCTCTTTTCTGTAAGAGGTTATTCTCTACTGTTTAACTAAAAACAATCCTCTTTTCATATTGAGCCTGTATACAAGCTCATTACATCTTGTTCAATTGGACATGAGTTGGTAAATCTTTCAGGTGCTTCATCGGGGATTTAACCATCCATTTCAAATGAATGCTCTTTTACAAAGAGGTTTACTTACTACTGCTGCTGTACTTCTTTGCCTAATTGTTTAGTGCCCTAACCCCTTTCCCATGTAATATAAAATTATCAAAGCAGTAATGCAAGTGTTTAGCAAGAGGATAAGATAGTAAATGTGCAGTCGTACTCGTCCCTGCTACAGGGACTTAGAGTTCAAGAACTACGTAAGCATTTTTTTCTTGATGGATGATTCCTCACTGAATTTATCTGAGTGTTTTTTGCAGTTTTAGATTTCAACCAACACACAACACCTTGCAGCAAAGAGATTGTGTGGTTTGACTCACTGGTTACATCTCTATTAATGAAGCAATGTGTTGGAAGGGGTCTTTTTAGTTGTGTTTTTTGTCTTGCTTCTGTATGTTGAGACATGCAGTAGCTGTTTCAGATGGTTTCAGCAAGTTGCAGATTAGCTAAGGTTGGAAGGGACATCTGGGTCCATCTAGTCCAACACCTGTTCAAGCAAGCACACCCAGAGCATGTTGCATGTATCCAGATGGCTTTGGAGATCTCCAAAGTGGAAGAGACTTCAGAACCTCTCTTGGCAATCTGTGCCAGTGCTCAGTTTCCTTCCTATGGCTTTGAGTTGTTAAATTCAGTCTTCTTTTTCTGGAGAGCAGGAAGATCATGTTGATTCTGCATCTATTATGCTGCAGAATTTGGTTTCTGACTAGTGATTAGCAGTGCTCAGTTACAAGGATATATGTTATAGGGTGCACTGGAAAAATCAGGATCCCTCTCTGCTACATGCATTACTTCTATTTGCTTTTGTCTACCAGTTCATTGTCTTCATCTTGCAAGTCAGTGAGAGTACAACCTGCAGATCTCTGCCCCAATGTGTAAACTAACCCACTATGAATCTTAAGGCTTGTCTAGATCTGTGTTCAGTGGATCTAAAATAAGGAGAAAATTACTTCATAGAAAGGAAAAGTTGTGGAGAACTTGCATTATGCCTCAAGAGATAAAGATGTAATTCAGGCTTTCCCCAGACTTTGAGACAGTTAGGATGAGTCACTTAATCTCTGTGTGCCTCAGTTCCCACCAGTAAAATGGAGTTGTTAATACCTGTCTTATCTATAAACTTGTCATGGCATACGGCTCTGTCTAGAGAGCCCACAGCAATGGAGGTTCACTCTTTGGCTGGATGTTTTAGTGTCTGTCCTCATAAAAATTACTTTTGAATGAAACTAGAATTTAACTCTTTAGAGAGCAAGTAATTCTTTGTCCTTTCCTCAGCATTTCTGCCTTCGCTCAGCAACTCCTTGGACAATTGCTACATAATCCCATGTGCAACAGCTTTTTATTTTTCCCATAAATTGTTAGGCTGAAGCTGATAGAAGCATGGAATCTAGCAATGAATACTCTGAGATTTACCCAATGGCAAATTACTTAATTTTTGTTTTCCATTTTCTTTCTTTATTTTTCTTAATCTTTTTTTCACTAAATCTTTATGACAATTTATAAGCTCACTGTTTTGCTTTATTAATGCCCCCACCATCCTCTCATCCAAGTTTTATCTCTCCTTTATATACATTTACTTCTCTACGTAGCTACTGTTTCTGGTCTCAGAAATGCCCATGCAAATAATTTGTCATAGCTTCTTTCTCTCCTTAATTTTCTTCTTCCCCCCCCTTACCCCCATCAGTAGAAATTCAGCTCTACTCACCAGTGGTTCATCATCATCTGTCAGAGATACCCACACTACCTGGCAATTTCCTGGCCTTTGGTAGGATAGATACTGTGTCCTCTGTCTATGTCGGGTGTAATTAGAGCAGTGAAATCCTTTTAGTACTTATTTTTCTAGCAGTTGTTGTTACAGCATTGTTCAAATAACAGGCTTCATTCTGTTCAAGAGGGATTCATTAAGAATCAAAATGCTGTACCAAGCATGGACCAGAGGCAAGTGATACCAAGGATATTTGTAGTCTTTTTGCTGGATCTCCGCAAGAGCCAGAGGATTTTCTTTTGATTGACCTGAGCAGGAGCTGAATTTCTTGTGTGTAAGGAAAATGATCCAACTGTTTCCTGTGGATGTTGTGCAATGGGTATCAACCATCTCCCAGGGAAGCTGTTTAGACTTCAGAAGCTCTATTATTTGTGGAAAAAAGCGCATTCTGTTACTAAAAATAAACAGTCAGCCTCTTAGTGTAACCTAAATGTTACCATCCCACCTCCTGGCTGGACCTGCTTATACTGATAGTACACTAATTTCCGTTAATTAAAGAATAAAATTATCATAAAAACAATGTTTTTATGTAACTTTTCTTTGATAATTTTTTCCATGATTGTGAGTATATGCATTTGTGTATATCATCAGTGGAAGAGGCTCTTTAGATTTTATTTTTTTTTTTTTACTGTTCTTCATGATAAAGTTGATGCACCTACTGTGTACAGATTTGAGAACTAATTACAGGCTGCTAGTTCTTCAATTGGTTCCAAGCTCTTGTTAAATATACCTCTGTGTTTAGTGGACCACTGTTGATCAGCAGATACTGATTTTTATTCATTTATTTGTTTTAAATCAAGATTTAAAATTTAAGATCTTCTAAAGGTAGAAATATTAGGAAGCTCAGCAATTATCATCATAATTGTACTCTATTTTGTTGAATGTATGGATTTCAGATTGTTGGAAAAAAATCTATTGTGCTAGATTATTTTAAGATAGATTTCAAGCTAAATTGTCTTTTAGTTAGTTATTCTCTAAAAAAGCTTTATACATACTGATTATTGGTACCTGTTAGAAGAGGAATTTCCTTCTTCACATAAATTTATGAGAGTTTATGCCTGAACTTCAGGCAGGGTTTATCTATTACAGCAGCAGATCAGTGGAACCAGAACTTAGGTGGGACTGGAAATTTAATCTATCAACTTTCTGTGGCAAAACATTCTTTTAAACAGCTTGATTAAATATATTCCACACAAGTTTGTGAAAAAAAGTAAAGCAGGGAAGAGTTTACTCTTTATCTTTAGTTTAGAGATTTTTTGTTTGTTTGTTTTAAATAGGGTTCTCTGTTTCTAAGTCCCAAAGAAAACAGTGATGTGCAAAAAGAATCAACTGCAGTCTCTTCTATTAAAGTTGTGGGTGTTCCAGTTCTGAATTACATGTGGATCTAAAGGTCTTTCTACTTACAAAATAGATTGTAAATATACAAACAAGTAATATACAGTTGTCACCCCAACACTTCATCTCCCATTCTGCTCATCCTGAATTAGGAGACATTGGCATCCATTTGCAGATCTCAAGCTGAATCTATCTGGTTCTTCAAATAGTATCTAAATTCATCTTCAAGCATTACTAGGATGGACATAACACCACTTCTCATCCTTTAGCACTGTAATTAATCTTTACTTGAAGAAAGCAAGGGCTTAGAACATGTTAACAGAAGGTGGATTCTAATCCTTGGGAGATTTGCTTGGCTTTAAATGAGAATCCATTTGAGATGAAATATATGACCCATGTTATGGAGTTGATCATTTGAGTCAGTAGAGTTGTTGTGCATGTTTGCTATCTTGGTGGACATCCCTTCCATCACTCTGGTTTTAGGGAAGAACTTCAATCACACCAACAACAGTCACTGCTGAGGCTCGTGGGTTTCCTTGTAGACATTGGACTTTTTCCTTCTTGGAAAAGTTGGCCTTGGCAAGAGATGTAGATTGCTGCTGACCAGTGTCAAGTTTCATCTGGTCGTGCCAAAATAAGGGATTTCTGTGGGCAGGGGCCTGGGAAAAATTACAGCCTTAGAAGGGGAAGAAAGGTATTAAAGGCCTCAAATAGGATGATGGGGAGAAAAGTATTTAAACACTGATGTAAACTTTCATTGATTCCAAGAGGAATTAATCGAGACAGTATTTCATGTGACTTTTGGAGCTGGATTTTCAGCTGACATAAACTGGCAGTATTCTTCGGAGCAAGTTGTACTGGCTTAGACTATCTGAGAGGTGGGACCTGTGTGTTTTGGAGAAAACTTGACATCTTTCTTCTTCCATGGAAAATGTGTAGATCTAATGGGTGAAAAAATGTCTTGTGCAGAGCAGTTACTGTAAGAATTACTTCCAGTCAGTTGATGACCAGATTTACTCTGTCTGAAGTCTAGACTCTAAAAGGCTCTTGGGAATAAGATTAAATAAGGCTTTAAATTTCTTGTTATTCTTTCCCTCTATTTAAATGACCTATCTCTTTGCTCTTTCAGTCAGCATTCAAGTAAACTAATAAATTCAGCATAATCTTCTAACAGGTCTGACCTATAACATCCTAGTTTACATTCTGGCTGTGTAAACCAACTGTATAAGTTGCACAGCAACTTAAAGTAAATGGGAAGTCATGATAGGGGAAACCATCTTTGCTTCATCAGACTACCTCTAAAGGGTAGCAGAGAGATTTTAGTTGTGATTTTTGCTAGCAGATTTTTTGTTGATGCTCCAGAAAAAGAAGTTTGTATTTTTCTCCCAGACCAATTAGGTTCCTCCACAGGGCTCTGGATCTGCTCTTACATTTAGTTCAGACCTACCAGCTGCTTGCTGAATGTTAAGGATACATCTCTGGTCAGTAAGCTGCTCTGTTTGCTGTGAAATTCTTAAAGTGTGTGGTTAATTGTGAGATCACACTGTGTATACAGATCTTACAAGTGCATTTCCAGAATCTGGTTACATGATTCCTCAAGACTGACAACATCATTGTTTCATGTGTTCTTTGAGATTTTCGCTTAAATCTCACAAGAAAAATGCCAATGAGACATAAGAATTTAAAAGCAATCTCTATTATCTGTGCCCATGATCTAGATAAAAAACAAAGCAATGTTTTACTAAGAGGTTCCATGACTTGAATATACACTCTATAGCAATATTTTCTGTAATAAATTACAAGAGCTGCTTCAAAATTAATGTCTCATATTTTATTTTTTTGGCTTACACCATCAGAGGCAGATGTTGGTGGTATGGCAATAGAGGCTGAACCTTCCCACCAATATTCTGTTACATTTTGTTGCTGTGTGACAGATGGCAGCAGAGGGGCAGTCTGATAAAATGACATCTGACATGGAAGTGAGTATGGAGCAAAGGTGCATCACTGAACTCCTCCAAACAGAAAAATTGTCACCCACTGATTCTCATCAATACTTGCTGAGTGTTTATGGAGATCAAACAGTGGATGTGAGCATAGTGGTGAGTTTCAACAGCAATGACAACAACGTGAAAGACAAGCCACATTCTGAATGGCCATACACAGTTGTCACAGTATGAAATAAGGAGTGTCTTGATCAGCCCTTCCGAGTCAGGTAATGGTGCCCACTAAGTTGAAAAAATAGTATTCTGTATCTGTGAATTTGCTCTATCAATTTGATATGATGCTGTTGTAGTTTCCATGGAATTAAATAGGAGGCATTCCGTTTAAAGCAAGATTATCCATAGTCTGAATTTTCCCACTGTGATGTGTCTGAGTTGTAATTATTGCATTTCCCTATCCCTTCTTCTTTCTCTGGATACTGCATAACACTGCACAATAGAGCATCTAGCAACAAAAGTAGATAATTACTCAAATAGTAACAAAATAGCAAACAAGATTTGATCCCCTACATTAAAAAAAACCCAATAATAATATTGTTCTTATGGGTGTGTTTGGATGGAGGTTGAACTGAAACAAGGAGAGCGAGCAGAGATTAAGTTGCTGGTCCAATTCCAAGAGGCACAATTTTATCCTTTTACAGGAAGATAAGAAGTTAACTGTTGCCAAAATTATTTTTTGCTGCTGTTACAGGTATTTACTGAGTGGACATCATAGAAGAAAACTCCTAAGCAAATACTTAACTTGTGGAAAAAAACAGCATTGTAGTCACTGTTTAAAAAAATGAAGCACCTTGAGGTCAACATGTACCATAATGTACAGAAACCTAGCTAGAGTATGCTACATTAATCTGACCGTTCTAATCATTGCCTTGCTTCCCTATTAAACTCTCTGCAAGTTACTACAGGCTTGTTTGGTTGTTTCTTATGTATTGGCAATTCAGGTCATGGATTAAGTTTAAGCAGATATTATGAAAATGCGTGCTATAATAACAGGAAAAAAAAACAAACAAACAAGATGCTGTGATGAAAATGAGCCATGTGCTCAGAGGATTTGTGATGTGGACATGAAAAAATGTTGGACTTCAGGTTGCAACATCACAAAACATGACAATTTGGAACACAAAATGAGTTCTGCTCCCCCCACCCTCCCCCCCATTTGTACTTATAATACACAACAGCAGTTGGACCACACAGGAAGTTTGCACAAATCCACACAGTGCAAGCAGATAGGAAAGTAGAACTAGTTCAGCAGCAAAAGGCTGGGGATTTCTTATTCCTTCAGCAGCTGGAAGCTTAGTGTGGCACTGTTGAATAAAATCTGCTTTCTAGGGAGGAATCTGTATAATCAGTATGTATGATGCTTTCTTAAGATGTGATGATCTGGAACAGAGTAGTTACCTATATATGGTAGCTTTGTATCTTCTCAGTAGAAGCAGCCAATTCTGAATTCCTTGAGGAAGATGATAAAAATATGCTTTGACTGAGGGGTTCCAGCGACAGTTAGCTAACATTTTCAGACCTAGAAGGACTTCCTTATGAGGAGTATTTCATTACAGAGGCAATAAGTTATCCAGAATAATGAGCACTTATCAGAAATGACAATTCAGGCTTTTGTTGTTTGAACTTTGTCATAACACAAAGGGAGGGGAAAGTCTTGCAAGAGACTGAAAAGCAATATCCCACATGAAAATGAGCTTGGAGGATACTGTGCCAGTGGATACCATGGAGGCCATATGCTTAGAATTGGGAAGATGAAACAAAAAGGATTTTAATGGGTGATGAGAACATCTACAACTAGATAGATCCTTCCCCATCCATTTTAATCCTAAGTGCTCACACTTTGGCCAACTATCATCTGAGGTCGCAGAGAATCTTTCCTTTTTTGGGAACATATCCCTGTCCATGTAGGCTCTTAGTATCTCTCAGGGATAGAAGGTCATATAAAACAAACTCCTGTCTGATCCCTTGAGACAGTTCCCGTGTTACACAGGAGTGTTAAAATCCTGCTAATTGAATTTTCTCTCCTAATGCTGAATTCTAGCAGTATTTAGTTTATTGATGCAATGCATGAGTCAAAAGGCAGAATAAATCTTTCAAGCCTCATGTTACTGAAGAATATACTTTTATTTAGCAGTATTATATGTGAGATCTTAACCACTTTCTGTACCGAGTTCTGTAGAGTAAATTTGCATTGCATTAAAATAATTATCCATCACTATCTGAACTTCATGTACTGTCACATAGGTAAATTGTATACTTTAGAAAGCCAGCATGCATTCTGAAATTGTTATGGGAAAGATTTGTATTAGGAAAATGTAGATTTCCTCCCCCTTCTTCCTATGATAAAAATCTCCATATACAATAGCATTACTGCCACATGTCATGGGGACACTGTGTAAATTACAGAGTTACAAATTTGTCAGCCCAACCAAATGTCTGAAAGAATAATGTCATATTAGTTACATTTCAGCTGTAAGCCTGGTCTGTTTTAACCTTGATTTGTGTGGCAGCTAGCCATACCAACAGCTTGTACATGGTTGATAATAAACAACTTTGTTTTAATGTAACAAGATTCTCATTTAATTCCTGGGAGCTTGATGCATTGACGACCAAAGATAAATTCAAACATATCACTGGGGTAAAGCATCAGATAAAGCTAACCAGAAAATAGTTCCAAGTTCCAACATCATAAGATCTTTTGTATGTTGCAATGCAAACTTACTCAAGTTGGATAATGCACTAGAAAATACTGAGACAGCAAATTGCATTATACACACAGCAAGCCTCAGTATATGGTTTTGATTCTGTTTTGATTTCCATCTGATTTTACCTTTGTGTGGGAAAATCTGTATGTTCAAGCAAGAAAATTTTTAAATAGAAAAGCTTTATTAATTTACAATTCTACATTTTTTCCCCGTGTACATTATCATGCAATTTAAAGGATAAAAAGTCATTGTGGAAGAACTGAAACCATTTAAATTTGCTCTTTTTTGTTTTGTATACAGGTGAAGGTAAGGGGAGGCTAGCTGTTGTTGTTTTTTTTTTTGTGTGGGTTTTTTTTTTTTGGGGGGGGGAGGAGGAACATTTGTTTATTGTTACTTTATTATTCTTAATTTCACTTGTCATGTGGCTTTAGATGGGTTGTTTCTCCTATCTATTTCCATAGAAACTACAACAGTTAGAGCAAAATAATACTACTTGATAGAACAAATTCTCAGCTATGAAAGACTATCTTTCAACAGTCACCACCTTTAACTATGCATTTTCACCAGGGATGATCTACAACCTGTCTGCTCTGCTTATAAAAATCTGCACCAGTGGAAGTGACCCACTGTTTCATAGTGTTTCATCACCACCTCACTCTGCTCATGTCCACTGGTTGGTCTCCATAAACATACAGCAATTTTTTGATAAATGTCAGTGGTAAAATTATACCACACAGAGGAATTCAATGACACACATTTGGTCCATATGTAATTCCATGTCAGATGCCATTTTGTCAGACTGCTCCTTTGCTGTCATCTGTTGCCACACAGCAACAATATGTAACAGAATATTGACGGTAAGGTTCAATCTCTACTGCCATACAACCAGTTTCTACCTCTGACATCACAAGCCAATGTAATATAATAGAAGGCATTACTTTTGGAACAACCTTTGTATTTTGTTTTGTGGATTTGTGGATTAAAAGCATCCTTGTCTGAAGAACCATATCAGAAAGGCTATCTGTCTCCATCTGACTGCCTCTTGCCATGAAGATAACAAAAATACTACTTAGTGTTTGCACAACGCATGCTAATATGCTTGTGACTACACTTGCATATCTGCTTGCCTAACAAGCGTGGGAAGGGACTTTGATGCTCATTTCTTACAATGCCTAATGGAATACTAGAAGCTGAAGAAAGCTGGAGAGGGACTCTTTATCAGTATAGCATCTAAGTGTAGTGTATATAGGACAAGAGGTAAAGGCTTTAAAATAAAGGAGAGTAGATTTAGGTTGTTTCAGGAAGACATTCAAAGGTGGTAAAGCACTGGTGCAAGTTGCCCAAAGAAACCATAGATACCCCTACCCTGGGGGTGCTCAAAACCAGGTTGGATGGGACCATGAGCATCCTGATCTGGTGGGAGGCAACCAGCCCACTGCAGAGTGATGGAACTTAATAGCCTTTAAGGTCCCTTCCAGTTCAAACCATTTTATGTTTTTCTTTTGTTTGGTTGGTTGGTTATGTTTGTTAGTTTTTTAAATCAACAGAAGCCAGCCTCTCAGATATTAGAGATTTGTCTACATGAGCATCAAAGCCCAATTTGAATCTTTTGTCTAGTTCTTTGAATTTGTGGTGAACTGAATCAAATCTTAGGAACAATTCTTAATTTAATTGCATAAACTCCTCCTTCTTCACAGCTCTACATTCTTTGTTTGCCAAATAGCTGATCACAGAATCACAGACTAGCTTAGGCTGGAGGAGAGCTTAAAGGTCATCTAGTTGCAACCTCCTGCCTTGAGCTGGTTGCCACTTACCAGATCAGGCTGCCCAAGGCCCCACTCAACCTGCCCTTGAGCACCTTCAGGGATGAGGCATTCACAGCTTTTCTGGGCAGCCTGTGCAAACACTTCACCATCCTCCAAATAAAGAATTTCTTCCCAACACCTAATCTAAATCTCTCCTTGTTTTGTTTAAGGTCATTCCCCCCCGTCCTTTCACTGTCAGACCGTGTAAAAAGTTTATCTACCTCATGCATATAAGATTCCTTCAAGTATTGGAAAGCCCCAGTGAGGTCTCCCCAGAGCCAAGCTAAACAAACCCACCCAGCTCCCTCAACCATTCTTCGTAGGCAAGTTGCTCCATCCCTGTGATCATCCTTATGGCCAATCTCTCTTCTCTCTTTCCCTTTCATGGAAAAAAAGTTATATATAAGTTTTTGACATCAAATGGAATCCAACCTGCACACAAACAGGGCTGCTAAGACCAGAAAAATGTTTAGTCTTTCTTCCTTCACTTGTCAAGTCTCATTTCCCAATTTTTTGTTTGTTTGTTTGTTTTTAGTTTGTTTTTGTTTTTAATAGAAAGCAACAATAGTAGCTATGAAATTCTTTCATCTGTGTGGTGTGGTTCATTGGGAGTGGGGAAGCAAGAATAATGGCTTTCATTACAAGTTTGTTATTTATGTCATGGAGAAATAGAGTGTTGCCCATCATTCCAGTACAGAGGAACCACTAGGAGCAAAGGTAATGAACAAATCCAGTGTTGCCAGTTATCAAAGTTATAAAATTCCTTTGTTCCTGGAGAAGAATATTGTATGAATGAGGATTTCTAGTCTTTAAAAATGGAAGGAAAAGACACTTTTACACAAAGATGTTTAAGTTCAGAAATCTAAAGTCAGAGAGTGAAAATGTACAAATTTATTAGAATTATTTCTCTTTAATATGTGATTTTCTTAATCACACTCTGAAGCTTTCTTTATTTCTACCCTAAGATTATTGCAAAATCCTAGGACTCGATTTGAAACCTACATTTCTTTTGAGGTTGTCAGTCCAGGGGTTTCTGAAACAGGAACATTTCTGACCTCATAAAGTAAGAAATGACTTCTCTAAATTCCCCAGGAACTTCGGAGCAAATACTCACTTCTGCTTCATCTGCCATTATTTATATTATATTTATATTATAATATTATCTATATTCTCAAGCTTACGGCATACAGTTCATAGTTTTAAGACTTCATACCAGTAGTGATCAATCTCAGTTGCATGTCTCCAGTTTATGCATGAAGATAGTGTATTTATGTTTTTATTTGTCCTGGAAGACTGAGCCAGACCAAATGCTTTATAATCATAGCTCTGGGTGGGGATCTTTTTTGTTTAGCTGTGTTTGTCCTGGAGATTGTTAGGCTGATCTATTTGTTTAAAAGAAAAACAATGAAAATGAGAGGTCTCGGGCCAAGTTTTCAAATTATCCTCTTGCTTACTGGTCCTCACTAAGGCAGGAGAAGTGATGGCTAGTGCTCCAAAATCTTTCAAGCTCTTATTTTTTGGAATTCAAGCTCCTGAGAGAGTCTGGCCTTTTGCCCACATCCTGACTCTAGCCCAAGCACTGGATTTTTTCAGATCTGAGCAGTATAAAATTGAGACATCTCTTTGGAATTTTTAAAGCCAGTTCTTGTTGTGGGCATCTCCTTCAAGGTATTTAACTACCTCTAACTGCTCTTGACTTAAAAGGTCGTTGATGTCTGGATTTTATGTTCATACATGAAATATTTGACATACACTTTCATTACATTTTTGAACCTCTCCCAGCATTTCTTCTGTGTGAATTGTTTCTAACACTGTGCTAAACTTTGCTGAGATTTTTTGTCTGGCAAAAAAAAACATGTTTGCTTGTTTGGGTCAAGCAGAGTTTTACTGCTTTACTTCAGTTTCCTGGTGTTCTCCAAAATGACAGTGGTTTACCTGGGAATCTTGCCAGTGTCATAGACTTCAAATAGCGATAGTAAGATTTGTGTGCTCATTCAAAGCTTACATAAGGTTAAAGCTAATATTTGTGGGCATGATTAAATGTGTTTGGTATTTCGGGGGGAGTGATGTATCTAGATTATGAGATATGCTTACTGCCTTGTGAGGGTTCATATGAAATACAGCAGCAACTCAGCAAGTTGAGTTACAACACGTAAATCAGTGGACTAGTGCCTGCCTTACACCTCTTAAAACAAATAAGGGAGTCGTACCTTTATCTACATGCAAATAATCAGTAAACAAAGGGTTCTATTCAGATACAAAATAGATTTTGTCATTCCTCTGCTTCAAGCCATGTGTCTTTGCAATTAGATGCATGCAGATGAGTTAATATGTTTGACAACTGTTGCAGCAAAATAAACAAATAATAGTAAATAATAACACATAGCAGAAATCTGGGATTTGGGGGGTGAGTTTCCACCTTTGAACTGTGAAATAGAAGCCCAGTACACCCAGTATTCCCATAGGAATACCTGCAAATGATGCAGGCTAGTGGAAAATTTTGACTACACCTGTATGAAGCGAAAATAGTATATCCTAAATCCTCCAGTTACTGGAGGATGTGATGCTGATGCATCAATTAGCAGGCTGGCCATATGCTGTCCTTCTGCGCACAACCTGTTTTAATTGGTAAATGGATATTTTGAGGGCCCAGAAAGAAAAGGAGGCTGATAAGACAGGTTCCCAGAAAGAAGTGGTTCTGGAAAGCAGAATCTGCATCTTTCTAGGAGAATATGATTGCAGCCAGAGAAAAGATGTGAGTGGGCCAAGTTCTGAAGATAAAGGAGATGTGATGATGGATGTTTGGAGATGCTGGCTGGTGTTATGGTTTAACCCTAGCAGGCAGCTCAGCAGCACACAGTCACCTACTCGCTCTCTCCAAGTGGTAGCACAAAGAGAATTGGAAAGGTAAAAGTGTGAGAACTCTTGAGTTGAGATAATAAAGACACCCACATTAGATATCCATTTTTAATAGGCCTCGTGAATGAAAGTTTACTTGTGTGTAACATGATTGAGTACAGCTTAATGTCTAATGTTCCTAAATAGCTCCTTTCACCCCTATGATGTTAATAGATATTTGAGCCTGCATATCCAAGGACACTCCTTAGGTGCTGGTATGCTACACTTCACAAAATAAAAAATATATTCTGGTTTCTAAATGTTACAGATTTTAACATGTCATGCGTACATATGTATACTCATGCAATACAGGCTCTAAGATGTTGTGGAATTACTATAATTCTCCAAATAGCATTTAAAGCAGGTTGCAAGACAGTAAGTAGCAATGTAATCAAGGGTATTTTCCAGAAAAGATTGTGGTTGTCATTTCAGTGCCAGTGCACTTCCAGAAAGCACAAGTAAACATGAATATCTTGAATTAACTGGTACACTTTGAAGAATAGATAGGATTCACTACGCACCTTTTGTGCATTTCCTAATTAGGTTTCTGAATATGAATAAGTTTATGTGGTATTAAATAACATAGTTTGCTTTGAAATCAAACCTTACTCTAATCACCTTCTAGCTTTCTTTTATGCTCTTGGGTACAAATTACTCCTCTTTCTCCCTCATTTTCCTCAAATAATCTATTAGGGATCATTAGCTATGGGAAGAAGACCCTTGGAGAAGGGGAGCAAGTCTGTGATGTAATTGATTTCCTCTCAAAAATGTGTATGAATGAAGATCATTGCAAATGTTAGTGAGTATGGAGGTAAATTTTCTATGCTTTGATTAAGAGCCTTTTGATATTTGTGTATACATTTTGCAGCTAACCTGTTTTAAACACAAATTTGAATGAATATGATGTCTGTTCTTCATAAAAGTGAGCTCTTCTTAAGTATTTTAAATGGCTTAACTTCACATAGGAAAAATGTGCAAAGTAGGTTTAAAACCCTGGTCTGCATCTTTAAGCTGCAGTAAGGGATGACAACTTAGCTGGTACTAGAATATCTTCCTACAGAGAGTTAATAATCATATTCCACGTGATTTTATCAGGGCTTTGAAACTCCTATTGTAGGCATCTCTCCTCCAGCTGGTTCTCCTGACAGCTTTCAGTACTGATGGTTTGCAAAGTTAAAAAAGTCTCTTTTCCCACCTCCCTTAGTGAAATCTGAGCAGAATGCAGGTGTCAGACCCCAACCCCAAAATCTCACACTTGATGGTAGCTTAGATATGTGGTATCTATATTAGTTCAGGCAGGGGAAAGCAATAAAGAAGGCTTGGGCACTGAGAACCATTTGGTCTCTGTTCACATTAAAGCTCTCAAATTATATTATAAAAAGAACAGACTCAAATTCTTATAGGTTCAGCTTTTATTGATGGAGCTGAAGGAGGTTGGGTCTTTCATAGTCAAATTCCAGTGCTGATGGAGATATCTGACTCCCTAACCAAGGCTGCCACTAAAAGCATGCTGATGTTGAACCCTGAACAAAGTAGGTTAGATTCTGAGGTACATAAATGTGCCTGTCAACTAAGAGATTTTAAATTAAGCCAAGTGAAGCTACTTTGTAACCACAGATATATCCCTAGTACAGGATTAGAGTTAGTGGGATTTTTTGTATTTATGAAAATCTGACTGAGATTGACTGATTTTTTTTCCTTGTTTGTTTTCTTTGGTTTTGTTTGATTGTTTTCTGTGGTTTGGTCTGCATGTGTGGTTTTTTCCTTTTTCTTTTTTGTGGTTTGAAATCTAAACAAGATATGCAGTCTGTTGCTTACACCTCAGCCCTTAAAAATGCTAGATATGGGTAACTGGAAGCTGCTCTTCATCTCTCGTTATCATACAGATATATCCACACTGTTACCATTTTCAAGTAGTCTGGATGCACTCAGATCTACATAAGCTACAGTCGAGTTGTGAAGAACTAATGGATAGGATGTATGTTTAACATCTGTGCTGTAGCAGCTTCTCTGTAGGAGTCTGACCTTTGTGATGTCCAGGTAAATGCATTATTAAACTGGAGGACAATCAGCAGTTACACTATGACCATTCAGACATACATACATGAGAGATACTCCACTGCACAAAAGGGTTTGGTTTTTGTTTTTTTTTTTTCTATTGGTGCACAAAATTTGTGCAGGAGTGAAGTGTTTGAGGTTTTCTCTATAATTCTGTCGATCACTGACTGGAAAGAAATCTATCTTAACTGGTTGGCTTACAAAATACTGCATAGCATGTATAGGATATACATACATATTAATCTGTAGTGGTTAATTGACAGAGATGAGGACATGAAAAACTTTTCTCCATACTGTTTCTCCTTTGTACAGAGAAGGTTATGAGAGAAGAAAAGCTGTATGAAGAATCTCGTTGAGTTGTTGAGTTCATGGAGAACATTAACAGAGACAATGTATGGGTTAATGTGCCTGAAGTGTTGTAGAAAAAAAAACAAAGAAAAAAAAGACAACTCATATTTAGGTTAGCAATCATACATTCCAGAGGATACGTAACAAACACTGCATGCACTCACTTCCTAACCCCTTACTGCCCCGGGCTATGCCCTGCTGCTGAGTTGGAACCTTTTTTCATCATGCCTCGATTAATACTAGGCGCTAAAAGCAAATTGGTGATAACTGCTGGTCATGACAACGATTGTGCAAGCTCCTGCCAATGGCAATGCTAGTTCTTTCCTGTTCTTACCTGCAGCCGCCTTCGTATTTTAATCATGAGCCCCAAGCAGAAATTGTCAATTAGATTGAGCCTTGTGGTGGTCTTTGAATAAATGTTCTTTAGCAGATAGATTTAGTGCCTTGCTACTCTATTCCCTGGTTTCTATGTGCAATATACCTTCCATATACACTAAAATGAAGTATCTTCCTGGGGAAAAAAAATCTATCCAATCACACACCAGATAAAGTGGCTACTCTGCTGAACTCCAGAAAGAAATGAGAGGGCTTGATGAATGCCTGGAGGCCAAAACAATGATTCTCTTGCTGCTTTCTCTTGGAAAAAATAAAAAATAAAAATAGCAAGATGGAAAATCTGAGTTATTTCAATTTAAACAGTACAGAGGATTGTGGTGAAAGAGGCAGTCACTTCTTTTATCACATCTACATTTGTACAGTGTTTCTTGAACAGTTTTGTCCCAAGTGGGACAAAGAAAACTGGGATCTTCCGTGTAAGTGGCTACAAATTACTGATTAATGGGACAGGATCTTGGAGGATGCGGTGTCGTTCCACTGACTCATGAAAACTCTGGAGGG
This sequence comes from Oreortyx pictus, assembly GCA_036925125.1. Taxonomy (NCBI): domain Eukaryota; kingdom Metazoa; phylum Chordata; class Aves; order Galliformes; family Odontophoridae; genus Oreortyx; species Oreortyx pictus. Next base: position 179,182,077 of record JAUPFR010000001.1, on the reverse strand, counting down.
ATGCTGGATGTAAGCAAAAGCAGCTCAGTTGTGCTTCAAAACATGACTGCACAGTGAGGAACTCGCCCATCTGAAAAAATCACAGCCAATTTGCACGTAATTATATCCTTTAGACTTGAGTGGGTTGTGGAAAGGAAAGATGACATGAATCTGGCGTTTGATTGTGTCTAAGAGAAGTCTAGTCCAAGTCAAGGAGAGACAGAATGTCATCATGCATCAAAGCAAAGATCTTTTCTTAATTTCTTTCTTTTTTTCCAAATAAGTTTTAGTTCTATCGTATATCACTATGAAAGGTATGCAAGATGCTCACATTCTGTTGCAGCTGAGGGATAACATTCATGGAGTGTCATGACACAAGGAGGGCACTGAGGTGAGTCCAGGATCAAGCAGTAATGTGGGGCAAAAAGGAGGAAGAAAGGAAGAGCTGTGTCTAACACAATTCAGCAATCATCTATCACTGTCAGGAGCATGCACACAGATGGGGCTCGCTGACCATAGCAACTTGATGTTGGGGCTTAGAGGTGAACAACGGGATTTGTTGTGCTTGGCAGCATTTGTGCACCTTCTAAAGCATTCTTTATGTGTAAGTGAATGGCTGGAGGAGGCGAAAGATAAAGGCAGTAGTTGTTACTGTGATATGAATGGGTATAATTAGGTGCCTTGCCCAAGGTGACATGGAAATCCTCTGTCAAAAAATGAAAATGGTAATCCAGGTCTTATGGAGAAAAGCCTACTGCAATAAACATAGCGTTATCCTTCCTCTTCGAGCTGCTGCTTTCCAGCTAAGCCCTCACCTCCAGGGCCCTCGCCTCTGGAGTAGTGGGCTTTGGTTTTTACCTCTAGTAAAGTAATGAGTGGAAAAAAAGGCGCTTGGGCACAAAGGATTAGTGTCTGAAAGCTCCTGACCACGGGCAGTACATAGAACAAATGTCTCTTACTGGCAAGTAGTTCAAAGGTCCATCTAAGGTTGTAGGTTAGTTTTGTGTGTTTTCAATGATAATACATTTTTTAATTAATATTTGAACTTTGTTTTGAGAAACTCTCCTGTGTGATGCCAACTCTGGCAATTTTACATGAACTAAAATGGAGGCAGCATTTTCCTGTGTTTCCACTGCAATTACAAAGCAACTCTCATGTTTTGTTTGAATTTTCCTTTGTCGTTATGAAACACAATGGGCTGATGGCTTGATATTAAAAGCAATTGTGTTTCCATTCATGCAGATGCCAGCCTGTTTAGGTGAATTTACTAAGTCCCTAGACATACATTTTTATATTATTGCTATCTGTGGGCCGTGTTGAGCATTTTAATTCTCTGAAAATAACGTCTGTTTTCCTTTCATCTCTTCATTAGCTCTTCCATCATGAGGACATGAATTTAAAATATATATATATATACATATATATCTTAAAATTGTATGTAATAAAGATGTTTTTATCATTTCAATTTGTTGAGCTGTGCTTTTACAGTTGCACGGTGTTCAGAACCATAAAATGGCACAATTATTTTTGTGTTGCATTGCTTTGTACCCTGCGGTTCCATTTAAAACAAAGCAGAGGGATGTGTTTATAGGCAGTACTGAAAGCAATGTATATGGATCTTGATGTCAAGCTTGTTTTATTGAAGTAAGATTAGAAAGAGATCTGATGACAAGTTCTGCACTATTGAAGTGAAATCAGAATGATCTGAGTGTTGTTAAATCAAAATTAAAGTAATACCAAGCTGTGTTTTTATTTATCTTTTTTTTTTTTAAAGGATGAACTTTATAGCCAATTATGATCATTTTAAAGTAAATATTTTGAGCTTTTTGGACATGCTGGCACATTTCAGCATACTCGCTCCTGCTATACCAGCTAGGCCTTGGATTTGGGATAATTGAAGTAAGTGTATCAGATCCATGAAGACTGAAGTATCCTAGAATATTGTGTATGTGCACTTGATTTAAACTTTGTGAGTAAATCTCACTTCCCTGCCATGTAAAATTGTTCTGTACAGAGAGAGAGAAAAAAAAAGAAAGAAAAAAAGAAAAAAAAAAAGCAGCTTTCACCTATTTTGTCAAGGTTGTGAAAAGAGGCTGTGAAGGTTTTCCTATTTTCAAGAGAGTTAAAAATTGAGGATTGGTTGCTTTGGGTGTTTTTCTTTTTTCTTTCTTTTTTTTTTTTTATTCTTTTTGTTGTTTGGTTTGTTTTTATTTTGCATACATTTTTGAATTCTTCTGGAAGGAGCTTACTTATGAACACAGTTTTGCATTCAGATTTGCAGTTTTCTATTAATAGATGTGATTCCCAGCTGCAGCCTTTCCTAGACTATTTATGCATAAGGATGTGAATGAGTTGCCTCTTAAATGATGGTCAAGTTAAATATCTTGCTTCAAAACTTGGTGATGAGCTGCTCTGCAGGAGCAGCTTCATTCTGGATTGTACATGAGCTCAAATTTCAGTGATGTTACAGAACTATCTTCCAGAAACTATAGTTACTTTTAAAAGTAACTATAAGTAAGGTTCTTTTAAAGGTGAGGCTGTGAAGTAGCATGATTTCTTAGTGGAATACTGCAAGAATCTGAGGGAACATCAGGGTGCTATTTTAGCTAGCATCTAAGCATGTTCACCCTGGGCTCTGAACATCAAATTGGATTATTATTATTTACTTTTTTTTAATGATCACTGGTTTTATCAAGTTTTTCACCTTTCATTTCCATGAGACAGCAATCTTAGCAATATATTATCCAATAATAGCAATGATTCAGGTGCCTTTATCTTCATATGGTGTAATCACTGCCTGATGTGTGGCACATAGTAACTGTCTTCCCTTTTTTGTTTTGACTGTTGCCCTTCTTACAGCTGTTTGCTTCCTTTCTATTTAAATTGCAAAAGGTAGGCACACTCCTGCTTGTTTTATTGATCTGATTTCCCATTTTAGACTTATAGATGTTGGCATTTCAAAAATATTCCTACTTTCTTTTATTCTCTAATATGGAGTTCTATAGCTCAGCTTCAGACTCCCCTCACCCGGCAGGATGAACAATATGGAAACACTGTACAACATACTCCTTAGATCAGATGAGATTTGTAGTTCCAAAACTTTTTTTATTAATTGAGCAAAGACAAGAAAACGTTATTGTAAATAACAAGAAGTTCTGTTGTATGGATGCATGAGTTTTGCCTGTGCACTGGAAGATCTTGGATTTGGATTTGGTTTTATTTTTTTTAAGAAAATCTATTAAAAATTAAATTTGAATTGTAGTGCTACTCCTAGGTGAGAACTAGTAATACTTAAAAACAAATTTTCCAAGAACATGATTATCCAGGGGGGAAAGAAGGAAGAAGAGTTACTTTAATTTAGTTTTAGATTCCCAGTTGTTTGGGTGGCACAGCAAGAAAGTCTTGTGCCAAACTCGGGGAAAATGTAGTAAATAACTTATTGTTTTAAATTTTTGGCAGCTGTGACTTGAGTATCCAAGGCCCATGGATTATTCGTTAATCTTTGGAATTTTGCCTTTTGTTTCAGTTTTTATGGAGAAATTTGATATGCGGAGAAATTAAGGAATTTACCACCCAGAAAAGAATCAAGCTAAATGTGTTGGTTAATCCCAGTCCCTGCAGTTGGCTTGTCCATTTCTAAAGGATCACATGTTGCTTTTGCTTAGAAAAAGAATCAAAAGAAAAGACCAGAATGATATATTTTTGGAGAACTCTTTGCAGACAGTCATGGACCTGAAAGTCGACAGTGACCTCTGTCCAAAAGACACCACAGCTGAGCTGTTCAGTGTTAATAAAAACGTAAGAACAAGGTGTTTGGGAAGCCACTGTCCTCAAAGTAAGGGATATTTGTAAGCAGTATGGGGGGAACAAACAGGACAGCCTCTGAAATCAAATTACCTGCTGTAGCAGAGTTGTCTGTCACCTACTGCAGGCAATACACAGTAAGGATGTCCTGAGGGATATGATGCTCTCCGTTTTTGGTTTCATCTCTTCTGACAACAGCATGAAAGCAAATGGGCTTTGTAAAAGCTGGGAGCTTCTGTCTCCTTGCTTGCTTTTTGGTGTCAAGTGACTTCTAACCTTGATGCTGAATGCAGTTCTCAGTCAGGCATGTGAGTGCAGTACATGTCAGCCATTGCGCTACACACATACATATTTTTTTATTTATCCTTGGGACATGCAGGGTGAAAGACTTCTCGAGCCCCTGCTGTAATGCAGCATGTCAACTTGGCAGCCCTGCTTAGAGAAGAACTCAGCCTCTTCCTTCTCTCACTCGTACAAATGCTCCGTTTTGGCACGTATGTCAACAAGTGTGATCAGGTGTAAAGAGGCATGAGGCACAGAAGTGACGTAGCTGTCACATAGAATGGACTTCCTGCAGTCACAGTGGCATTGCACTAACTGCCTGTATGAGCCCATTGGCACCCCTGCACTTGTGAGATCTGGCTCCCCAAGTAGGAAGGAGCATTTATGTTTTTCAGTTAATATTTATGCTTTGACCCCAGAATTGTAATGGCACTGCTACATTAGCTCTGTGCCTTCCTTGCACTGTCCTCTTCTTGGCACGGGACTATACTTTTGTTCATCCTGCTTGTACTTCGGAGCAATTTGGAAACCAGCCAGCCATAGGTGACTTGATTCCAGTTGTCAGTGTCAAAATCTGCAGAGAACAAGACATTCCCTGCTTTATTGGCTGCTGCTAGGAAATCATCCTGGTAGAACAGACTCTGAAAGTAATTGAATGGGACTGAGACATTTCAGACAGCTTAGAGGGCTCCACTGAAGACAATGGTCAAAGAGAAACTTCATAAAACACCACATAAAGTTAACAGCAGTAGGTACTGACACTTGTATTTGCCTTCCCAGCAGTTGAGGAAGCAGTAAAAGTGCAAAATATTGGAAGTTCATCAGAGATGAATGAAAGTGGGGGTTGGTCTAAGTAGCACTTGGCTTTCGAGTTTTTAACAGTCTAATGGAATAGTAGAAACATAGAATCGTTTGAGTTACAAGGGACCATTAAATGTCATCTAGCCCAACTTCCCTGCAATGAACGGGGAAACCTACAGCTCCATCAGGATCTCAGAGACTAGCCCAGCCTGATATTGAATGCATCCAACATTTGAAAAGTATCGTACAGTTGTATTTTAGTGTCTGGGGAGAGTGACAGCAAAAATGTGCTCATAGCACATTGGCTGTAGAGCTTTAGCCGTCTTTCACAAACTGCTGGACTTGAGACAACTTCTCAGAAGCTGGATGATGAGAGCCCAGCTTGGAAGTAACACAGTTTTTGAAATAGATCCTGTCTCAGTCCTGTTCTGGGGGCTGATAATCACAAATCAAGCCTCTGTACCTCCGAAGAGGTTACTCCCAAAGATGAGATTTTAGCTGCTTGTGCACTGTCAACATTTCTCTGCGTTCTCCCTGTGATGTACCTTTGAAAGACTCCATTTGTAACTTCCAGCCATAGAGCTGTCAGTGTTTCACTAGTTCAAATTCAACTTGAAAACAAAGTCAGGGCTTCTCCATAGCGATGCAGGCTATTTTTGCTCACTTCTGCCATGACTGAAGTGTTGTCAGATGTCTATGCTATTTTCCAGTGACTGGGACAAAGTTTTATGAGTGATATGGAAGAAGGAAATGAAGAGAGGGCACAATAGGTTTGCATTTTCCTGGACCTGCCTATCCTCTTTCAGAAGTTACCCTCACTTCACCAAACGTAATCCTTTTTGACTTCCATGTAAGTAATTATGGGTAAAAGTCCAGAAATCCCAGAGCATGAAAGCTCAAAGAGTGCAGATCAAACAGGGCACGGTGACAAAACTGCAGACAAAGGGCACAGAGCAAAATTCCAGCTACAACTGCTGTATCAAGCAGTTATTCAGAGAATTAACAATTGAGAAGCTATTCGCATCACATTGCATTTGCTTAGCTATGTGGCTTGCATGTCACTTTATGTTTTGTCAGGTGGCAACCAAAAGCAGTGAATAGTCTCTGTTACTTGGGAAAGAATTAAAAACTCTGGGTAAATGAAAAGCTTTTTACTGGATGCTTCTTACCACCCTAAGTTACACGTGGAAGAGCTAGGGGGATTCTACCTGTCCTCTGCCTGTGCAGAAGGGCAGGGAAAATAAATTATATAGAATTCATCTTTTTTTTTTTTTTTTTTTTTTTTTTTTTTGCACAGTGAAAGCTGAGTAAATTGGAATCAAGCATGACAAAAACAAGGTACAAGATGACATCTCTTGACAGGAGTCTGTGCTTCTTTGGGGAAATTCTTTTCCTAATGTGAACAATTCTTCTATTTCCAGCTTTGGATGCAACTGAAAAAAAAAGAAAAAAAAAGAAATTTTGCCTTTGCATTACCTATCTGAAATATGAACAAGAACTAAATCAAACTAGTTTAATCTAAAGAAAACCTTTGGTTCAAATATTTGCTCTGAACTTGGTTTCTTTTTCTAAGAAATCTACTCGTCCTTCCCCAGGTCTAACACAGGTCTTCCGAAGTCTGAGGTTTCCTCTCTTCCTTTGGTTTGCTGCTCTAAACTCTTACGTTTAAAACCCAAACAAAAACAACTCCATCCACAACAATAAAAGCACCCCAAGGTCCAAAATGTGTGCTATAGGCAGATAATGGACTGCAGCTTTGTAAAAGTGTATAAGGGAAGCCATCTAGTCCTGGAAAAACCTTCATTTAGCCACTGAGAATTGCTAAGACAGCTAAGAGCTTGTTCCACAAAATTTTACTGAGCTCAGTTCTATTTGTGCTTTAAAAAAGAGACTAGGTGTGTTTCTTGTTGTTTCACTCCCCCCCGGGTTTATGCTAGTTCCATTGACAAGGTAGGAGTAAAGGCTTTTGGAAATGAGGGAAACTGTACTTGGTTTGAAACATAGTGTATCACGCTAGCTGAATTACTTTGTATGAATAACTAACATGATTATGTTTTTATATTAAAAACAGTAATTCACAGTCACAAAAAACCATTCCCTGAAGACAGCTTAATACAAAAAGGCTGATTTGGCAGTTGTGCATTCTGCCAAACTGTTTTGTAAATTAGATATTTATTTTCCTTTTTTTTTTTTTTTCTTCAGGATACTCCAGAAAAACAATAGAGAAAATACAAACTGTGTGTCTGATTCTATAAATTCCTGTGTCAACAGCTAGACTCAGAAAACCCTGTTAGACGCATTTGTGCTATGCTCTGTACAAAAGCAGCTAAAATCAGTCCATATAACAATTTAATTAAAGTAAACTGCAATGATTATAAGGAAATCATTGCAAAGTGGAGGGTGAGAGTCTCTGGAGATTAATAGTCTTTGTCACTTAGGAGCACTTTCAGCACAAGTACAGGGTTTGGTGTCTTTAAAATAAGTAAATCTGTGGAGGTTACGAAGCTGCTAGCATCTTCCAATTAAGAAGAGATAGTTCCTATGTCTCCTTTTAGGAGAGTATCTGGAAAGAGTTTTCTAGGAATGTGTTTTGGGTATAAGAAAGAGCACAGTCACCCCCATTACAGGGAGTTACATCTCTTCCAAGAGAGCTTATCTGGGGTGGATACTGCATTTTGCAGCAGGAATGTGCTGTGATACCTACATGGGAAGTACATGAACGGGCAGTGAACACACTTCTGATGGAGTGGAGGACATACACGAACCTTGGAAATGAAAGAGGATTGCTGTCAGTATTCTGCGGTTATAGAATAGCTCTCATTTCCTGAACTGAAGCACTCAAAGTTCAGGTACAAAAATCCACTATTTCATAATATTGTGTTTATGTTCTACAGGATTTTTCATTACATATTAAAAAAAAAAAATCTTTTTTATTAGAGAAGGAGGGATTAAAAAAATCATGCAGAACTCTTTAATAGCATCCTTCTCTGATTTCTACCTGCAGCTCGCTTTCCATTCAACAAGGAATTGTATATGTTTATGGAAAGGAAATTAAATTCCTTATTAAATTATGTTTTTCTGCTTTTGGGTCTAATTTAATCAAGGTTGATATATTGGAAAAGTAGAGTTAGAAATACTTATGCTACTACCGTGGATATGCAGCCTTTGTTTATCAAGGCTGTCCTGTGTGCCTGCATTTATAACATTGAGCATCTAGGATCAAGCCACAGGGAAACAGTTTAAAATGTGTTGCAATTTCAATGGCTTCTTTTTTATTTTGCTTTAAATTGGAATTGAGCAGTAGATCCCAGACAAACTGGAAGTTTAGTGCTGTTTTATTCCTTTTTCTCTAAACTTCTAATCTTTCTTGGGCTCAACCTAAGCATTCACTTTGATTTCTTTGATGAGTCTTGGAAACTCCAAGTAGCAAGTTATTCCTAGAAAAGAAAATTATCACTCTTATCTACATGAGTCAAAAACTGGGGATGAATCTAAGTCACTCAGACAATCTCCAGCCCTGATGTCTAAGTTTAGTGTTTCAGAGAATGGAGAGGGGTACACAGATCTACTTATTCCTGCCCTAGAGCAGCCAAAAATATCTCATGTTATTTGAGACTTGAGCCCGTGGAAACAATTTAGAATCAAAATGTAGGAGGAAACTGCTTGCTTAATCATCATATTTCCACATCTTCACTGAAGAAGAAAAGTCAAATAAATCCAATTTGCATGAGGTTTTTCATGCATGCAGCTCCTGCTGTGAAGTAGAAAAATATTTTCTCTGTATTTAGAGGAGCCATGATAGCCTGTCAGTGGCTAGTTTAACACCTGTAAGTCCACCAGCTCTTAACCAAGTCCTGTGAATCCAGGCAAATAAAGCAATCTTATTTCAAAGATAGTAAGTTCAATTCTAGTGGCTACGCAGAGTCTTTTATCTTCCATACTCAATCCGTTACCGTGTTCTCAGTACTTAGTTCCAATATCGTGCCCAAATACTCTAAATTGAGATATGTCTCACTATAGAGAACCTTTCTAGAGTAGTGGAAATACCATATTAAATAAGTTATATATTTTTTTTTCTGTTTACACGGTTGTTTGAATACTTTTGTTCATCATATACTGAAGAAGAAAGAATGACGATATCAGCTTTTACTGACTCATTTCATAAGCAGTTGCTTGAATTTAGTTTTTCTAAATAATGTCCTTTAAGGACTTCAGATGCTTTAACTTAAAACTGTTGCAGCCTGGGGGAGGAGAAAATGTCAAAAGGGAAAAACTGAGTGTTTCATATCAAAATCTTCACCACACCTTTTAGCTTTATCTGCTTTTGGGATTAGAGTGTATATTATTATCATGGAAAAACTTATTTTTCTTTTCCAGAGCTGCAAAGTTTGTGAAATCCTACAAGAAGAGTTGGGTTAACCAAGAAACATTATTATAAACTCAAACAGTTGAAATATGGCAGATTTGCAATAAATTGGTCATGATGGGAGCTACTAAGTGAGTCCTAACTGCAGTAATATTGAGGTACTGTTAAAATTAGTGACCCACTGTCAAAGCAAATATTGGTCAGAAAGCCTTTTCTACTGTTGGGAAACGGAAGTTCACGTGCTATATGGGATTTTCTAAGAAGGGAAAATACACTATTTAAAGACATTGAAATATTGCTTAAAAACTTGAAAATCATCCTTCATGATGCTAAGATATCAAGAAAAGATGAGTTAATGAGAATTTAGGTGTGCAAAGGTGTGGTGTTACACAAAGGGTGATGCTTCTTCTGGGGTCAGCAAGAGCAGAGAATTCCTGGAAACTCCCAGAACCTTTTCTCAAACAGTAACCCAAGAGTTTCTTGCTAGTACTAATTTTCTCTGAAAGGCAAATAAACTCTCCAAGAAATGGAATGCAGAAAAATGCAGACCCTCTGCACGACTTCATCTAGTAATGAGAAAATGTTATTATACGGAAGTGAAAAAATTGAACTTTGGGAACTTTGTTTAACAATCATTCTCTTTCTGATTGAAATAAATGAGCCCAAAGAGTTAGCCCCATGTTCACTCTTCGGAGAAAAGGCTTTTACATTGATTTCTTTCAATGAGCATAATTTTTTATTTTGATGTGCAATTAGGGCAAATTCGGCTTATTTTTTTCCAGCTTTTTCTTTCACACAATGCCCCTTAATTAAGCACACTATGCAGAGACGGCAGGTAACCCAACATGCAGGGCTGAGAATCTTCTGCGATCAGAACTAGCACCACAGTTCACAGCAGCCAGCAGCACTTTTAAGAGTGTAAAGCTGCAAAATTGCAGGTAAGAAAGCCAAAGCCTGTAATGGGTCATTTCAGAGTTAGCTGGAGAAAGCCAAGCAGGGGCAAACCATTGGTTATATGTGCAAGCTGGTGGATATAGCATCGTGTTGACTAGCTAGTGGTTGTGTATAGCAAAGGGTACATCTAATTAGCAACTTCCAAAGCTTGCAACTTGCTGTTGGAATTAAGCAAAAGTTGTTCCTGCTTGTCTGCAAGAGCTGTGCTAATTTTGTCTAGAGTAGTTTGGTTTCCTGCACTGGATCCTGGGCTGAGAGCCAGCGGGAACGTTCAGTTCCTTCTGTGGCTTTGGGCATTCTCAGTTTCCTTTGCCCTAATACATGAGTAATTCTCATGTCCCGTAACAACGTGTTAATTCTTCAAAGCACTTTGCAAATCCCTGTGTGCCTGGTTCCAGCTGCCCGCTGTCAAAGCATGATGGCTTGGGCAGGGTGCATGTGGACATCCACCTGACAAAGTGATGCTGTAGCACAGCTGGATCAGAAATGTTTCTTGTAAACTGTGTCCTGAAGTGCTTTCTTTGGGTAATGAATACTGTTTTAGAGCAAAGCAGATAGAGTATGGGCGATACAAAGCAATAACTTTTTTCTACTGTGCTTTAAAGATATGGAATTGAGAAAAAAGAGTGTCCAAGGAAAAATATGTTCAAAAACTAAAAGGAGATCAGTGTCAGGGAAGGGGAAAGCAGGAAGGTAAACCAAGCTTATGAGAATGGGCTTTAAGAATAAAACTAGATGAACTTCAAATTCTGGGATTGATTGAAATTTCAGCAATAACCCATTCTCAGCTGATAGATGTTTTGCTGACTGTACAGCAAGTGTAGCTGTAACACAAGGACAAGAGGAGCCCTGGAGGAAAACATAGTTGGAAAGTCTTCTGAGTTTGCAGAACTTTTTTCCTTCTCTTTAATATATCCTGACCGGCACAGACTATATTTCTTTGCTCAAAACAGTACAGTAGCTGTCTACAAACTGCTGTAAAGTGCAGTTACCTGTTATTGCCCTGTAAATAATTGAATAACCTCTTCCAGGCAACATGGCCAAGATGCAGATTTAATTTACTTCCAGGCCAGGAGTAAGATGGTTGAATCCATGCAGCTCACTATCTGTGACTGGAGGTGTTGCGTACAGGTACATAAATAGTTTACTAAACCTGTCAGATTCTCTGCCAGGAATGAGCATGCCCTCTGGCCTGCAACATGTGCATATATGAAACAGTTCCCTTTCAGTTCTCAGGCATTAAGGAGTAATATATTTTCCAATGCTTCCGTGGAAGTAGATAAAAGACATATTGCACATACTGTAGCAGAAGTCAACACAGAGTTTGGGATTTTTAAGGGGGGCTTATGAGAGAAGTCCTGCTTTTTATTTTTTTTCTTTCTTCCCCCGTGTCTTTTTAAATGTTACAACCTAATTGTAGAGCTGATGTGTAATTGTCTCTGACAGAATTTTGAAGGCAGTGATCCTGTTTCTTGTTATTTCAAGTAACTGTAGTGTGGATAGAAAATAGGGCTAAAATGCCCCCTAATGTAAATTTCAGATTGTGAAATCAAGCATAGGAAAATCCAAACTCACATAAGTCACCAGAAACACACAATCAGATGGACGTGACCTGTAGTACTGAAGCTGGGAACCAGGTAGGCACTTAGTACCAAAGTCACTTTTTTAAATGTGCTCAAGGTGCTGCTCCACAGAACAAGACCCAGTATGCAAAGGCATAGGTTTGACACATCACTGCTGAAGATGTCACAACAATACTGCTGTATGAAGAAGTAATACTGTAATAAGGAGTGTGATTAAAACAAGACTACCTTATATTTTATTTAAAAGCAAGATCCAAATTCAGTAATGTCCCTTGAGTAGCTTACCTGAGCCTTTCAGAAGCTTTCATCTTTGATTTTCAAAGTTCTTATATTGCAATCTGTTAAAAGGAAAAGAAAATGCTTTTGACTCTGATCTACTCTCACTAAATAAAACTTTAATTTATATAATTTTCTCCTCAGTTTACTATGTTTTGAATTCTTCAGTTTGTTATATTAAAAAAAAAAAAAAGAGAGAGAGAGAGAGAAAAGAGAGATTTTAGGAGTGGGGGATGTTGGCAAGAGGAGATAGAAGAGAGAAATCTTCATTTATTTGAAGAGAGTTTTAAATAAGGTAACGTCCTCTGCAGATGCCCTGTCATCTAAATTGCATCTTTGGGATAATTAATGAAACCTTGATGCTGCTATTTCTCCATTAACACTACTCCTTTGGAACTGTAAATGCTAAAATCAAGTTGACAGCACAACTTTTTCAATTGTTGCCATAAAAAAATTTCTATTAGAAACAAGAACACTCCATTCGCCTGTCAGTCTCTGAGATGATGTATGGGAAATGCTGAGTCACATCCTGAACCACTGAATTAGCCCCTGAAGGAAAGATCTGGTCAGCCCTGGGAGTACAGGTGAAAGAGATTCACCTGTGTGACTGGAAGGGGTGGAGACTGGCTCCACACCTCTTAGACCTCATTTAAGGGCTGACTGCCATCAAGGAAGGTTTTTTTTCTTGGAGGTTTCTCCTTTGTGGAGTTTCTCCTGTACAAGCCTGGATCTTTGGAGGTGGGTGAGCACTTATTTTCCTTCTTTTGTAACACCTTGTTTGCGCTGGACTCTGCTTTTACAACCTTTACAGATGTGAATGCGTTATGCCTGATCACATGTAATCAGTAAAATTCCTCTCTGTTTTTGTAAGATGTTGGATACCTACCACACTGAGTCATGTGCATGCACACTTGTACTTTCCTGGTGATGTTCCAGAATGAATAATAATATGCCTATCGCAGTTCCCTTGCAGTTTGGATTAGATACAGTATTTTTCTACTCTTGCTGCTGTAAACTATGTAAAGCGTGGCTGCACACTGCTAAACAGCTGTTATCTTCCTCTCTAGAGGTGGATTTATTAAGCCATTCTGTTTGCAGAGATACTTTTGGGTGACTTAATGAAAATTATTGAGTTGTGCAGGCACTACCCAAAATTATGATATTTGCTTGGAAACTGGCTCTCCTTGAAAGTTACTGGAGATATTTCCATGTTATGAGTCTATGGTCATTTAACATGTCCTGTTCGTGATTGTTTTCTGAGGGCAGTGCTTTCACAGAATTAAGTAAGATTGGGAAAGACCACTAGGATCATCCAGTCCTACCATCGACCCATCCCCACCATGCCCACTAACCATGTCCCTTAGTGCCACCTCTACATGTTTCTTGAGAACCTCCAGGAGTGGGGTGACTCTGTTGGTTGTTCTAGTCACTCACCACTCTGAGAAGAATTTTATCTTAATATCCAACCCACCTCCCTTGGCGCAACTTAAGGCTGTTCCCTCTCTTCCTAGAAGCTCTGTTTGCTCCTGCAAAGTTATACATCTCCAGCATGTAACCGGGTGTGTAGCCATCACATAAGTAGTTTGCCATTATTCTGATCCTAATGTACTAATATAAACACAACTATATATCTGTAATAGTAGACAAGATAAAGTGAAGCCAGAGCTCATATCATAACAATGGCATACCTGGTGTCATATCACTACTCGGTGAAGTTTACTGTGTGGTCTTTTAAGTTACAGAAGTTGCTATTGGTGCATCACAGGCCTCTAATCTGTTGGTTTTTGAAATAACATTCCTGTACAGACGGATAGATATAAGTAAAGGCACTGTATCAGTGCATAATGGTGTGCAGCTAATATTTATAGAAGTATTCCATGCTGCTTAATAGTTTGTCACTTCTGTTGTGAGCTCACATAAAATCTATGGCTGCTGTAGGGCAAAGGTATAAAACTTTCATGAGTAATATAAAATATACAAAATGTTGTTATTACTGTTTAATACAATTTGCAGCAGTCAGTGAGAACAATCAATGCTTATTAAGACATTCTGTTACAATACTAATTTCTTCTTTTTGGTGTACGTTTGTCTTCAGGGAGAGTTTTTTGACCCTTTTGGAAAAAAAAAATAAAGGGAAGTTTAACAGTATCGTTGGTAACATTTTACATTACATGCTTGCCTTTTCATCAGCAAGTAAACACAACTGTTTTAGTGACATCTATTTAAATATGCTACTTGATATGAGAACTGGGTTTTAGCCAAGGTATTTAATAAGATGTGTCGCAATTTGGGCTGTTTGTAGCAGCCATGCTGACGCACTGCAGATAATCTAGTGTTTAGGGGAAGGAGTGTTGCTTGGCTAGGCTTGTGGGTTTTTGTTTTCTATTGTTTAGTTTTTTAACACTGTTTTCTATATGTTATGAGGGTTGCAGACAGCGTATGGGGTAGGAGAGTAAATTACTCAGCTGACATGATTTTATAATCCCTTGGGGTGTGTCTCGCTCTACTCATTGGATCAAGTCATGTACTGAAAGGCCCCAAAGAGGCACTTGGGCCCGAGATGTGGATGTGCCCATGGTGGGGATCCTTTCCCTGAAGCCTTGTGCTCTGCTCCCCCTGCGATCACAGGCATAGCTCCCTGTGAGGAGATAATTCCCAAACCAAATGCTCTTGTAGATTTAGCAGTTAGCAGTGGTATTTTAACTAACCCACTGAGACCTGGTTTATCAAGATTGTATGAAAGCCATTATCTTTGTGGTTTCTGTTGGTTGCAAGTGAGTAGTGGAGAGGCACCAAGGGCCTGTTTTGGCAGCAGATATGGAGTCTGATTTAGGTGGAGGTGGTAGATTTTCTGCCACCTGAAGTAGGTGGTTAACCTTCCACCGCAGTTTTAAATGTCTCCTTTATTCTTCCGTGTTGTGTTTCTCTTAAATAAAACTTAGCAGCTTTTAGATGGCTTCTTGCTTGGAGTCACACTACAAAACAATTTGCTGGACTCTAAGATGACTTCTAGCTAAGTGTCACGTTAGAAAACAGCTTAGTGGACTCTATCAGTAAAAGTTAGTGACAATAGTTAATGCCATCACCAAAACATTGTGTAGCCTGTTAAGGTTTATCCTTTCATTTTCATACTTACTCTGACATTTTGTATCATATATCAAATATTTTATATTTTTTGCCCCTCTCAGACATTGCTGAACTCTCCAGCTACACTAGAACTGGAGTATTTCACAGTTTGTTGACTGAATTCTTTGTAAGTAAAAAAGGTTTTACAGAAGAGATTTGAGGTGTAAAAGAAGTGTTCCGAAGCAGACAAAAAAGTAGTTAAGTAAAATTAATTTATTTGTCTAAAATCATCCCTAAAGTAAACATAAAAGCCATGATACTTTATTTAATTTGTTCTTTGGGCTAAAAATGTCTTGAGATTACCAATGATCTTAGTTGTAATAACTTTATATATATATATATATATATATATATATATATAAATGTGCCACATTATTTTGAACTGTACTGCTAGGGATTTATTGAAATATATCAACCTTATTGCTAATATTTCACAGACGGTTCTTCATTTCAGCAATATAGAATTCAATTTAGCAGAAATATGATATTCCTTCTGAAATTTTAAATTCCCAGCAGATGTATAATTCAATTAAGTCCAGAAGATTAAAAAAAACTGAAGTCATTCTCTATACGTACACTCTTTCTGCTCAGTTCCAAAATAATGAAAAACTACAGCTGTTCAGTTTTGGTTCATCTATCGCTTTGTACAGCTTTTATGGGTTTTATGTGTAATCACATTTGCAGAGAGAATTTTTATACAGTCTGCTCCATTTTGCACAGTTATTATCTTTCCACATTAAAAACAGATTGTAAAAACTGATATACAAGCCTTGGGCCCACTCCTTAAGGAAAGTAAAGCATGGTCATTAATCATAGGAGGGTACCCGGGGGTGGGGGGGAAGAAGAGGAGCTCATAAAACTTAATTGTTCTGTTTCCTTTTGTTATGGATGGCCTTTGTCTCCCCATCTTCCTTCCATCAACACACTTGTTTATTTTAAACTGCTGGCAGTCCGTATATATAGAATTAAAATGGTCATTTATTTGTGCCTAACTGACTTTAGCAGACATTGGCCTTGCACAGGTAACTGAGCAGCAATTCTCCGGTCCTTCCATGTAAGCACTAGCTTGCTTACTTACTAGTGTGCTGGGAGCCCTACCAACCCTTCAATTTTGGCTCGTGCTCCTAAGACAAGATCACGTTAAATGCTACAACAGTGCCTGTGATGTCTGTTCTTGAATGTGGCTGCAGAACGACAGACCTGAATGAGGGTGCTACTTGCACCTGAGCAATAATTCAGTTTGTTAAACCGTAATGCCTGCACTCTTGCTGCTCCACAGGTATATTTGAGGCAAAGATTTAATGTATTTCCATATCACCTATGCCTCAGAGTTCACATTTCTTTTTTTTCCTAATCTGATCAGTTTATTAAATTATTGCCTTCTCCATCTGTCTGGATTCTCAGTCCATAAGAGAATAAAAATATATTTCAGCTAGGCTTTTCAAATACTAAATAGATATATATTTTACTCCACATTTCAAGTGTAGGGCATTAGAGGGGTATTAAAAATAATTTTTAAAAGTTTACTGTATGATTCCTTCCAACAGGAAAGCATTTGCAGCTCTCTCCCTAAGCGGTCAGAGGTAAATAGCTTAAGCATCAATGATCACCACTGCATCTAATCAACTACCTGATTGCCCAGACAAATCCTACACTGCTCAGTATTGACCTCATGAAGTAAAAATTGATTCACTGACCTGTCACTAGATTGTTTTCCAGAAAGTGTAAGGGACTTACCCATGCTTCTTAGTGTTGAAGGTGCTTCTTATCTGCACCTGCCTTTGGCAGATGACAGCAGGCTTTTTCTCTTCCCCTCCTCCAGTAAAACTGGAACATGCCGCTGTTGAAATGCAAGAACCCAATTATGTTTTTGTTTTGGTTCTGTTTTAGCTAAAAGAAAATTGGCTTTAGTGTGGAAGATTAAGAAAATTAATGTTGGTGGGAGGAGAGCTATTGAACAGAAGTGTGAGCGATCTCACTAGGTGAGATGGGATGTAGATATTTGCTGTAGCATGTGCAGTAACACAGGTGTCCTATTCATGGTGACTACCTCAACAGATGTGAGAGGATTTTCAGATCATAGGCTCTGCATTCATCTGTGTTACAAAGTGTTAATCAGATCCCTTTAACAATTGTTGGGGTGAGCTAAGGAAGAAAATTATTTTCTGTTGACCTGTGATTTTTAAGCGTGTTAAGATCTCAGCCATCATTTGGGTAGTATTCCCAAATGAACGTTCTTCCTTTTGCTCCTCTTAATCTGTTTTGTAAATTGAAGTTTATTGCAGCTTTGTAGTGATTCAGCAGCCACCTGTGTTCATTTTCTCAATGGAGTGGTGGTGGTGACCTTTTTGTAAATCCCATTGAGAGCCTTAAGAAAAATGCTTATGCCTTCATGAAGCATAACTTATTAGTACCTGCTGTAACTTCTCATCTCCTTCTGAACTGTGGCTGATAAAACATGAAAATCTTTGAGCTGCAGGTGGTTAATGACTGTTCCCCTTTCTCATGCAGTCTGTCTGCATTGTGGATACTTCCCTGCATGGATTGAGCCACGACACATAAATGCTATCTTCTTCTGATGCTGCTATTCTTTTTTCTTTCTTTCTTTCTTTTTGTTTTTAATAGTTCAGCAGGCTTTCCTTGTACTGCAGTATTTCAGGTCAAGCTTTCCACCTGTGGCTCTTCGTGACTGTAACTTGGACAACCCATGTTGTTGTCCTCTGAGCTCTTAGCTCTGTTGTAATTTGGTGCCCAAAACCTTGGTAGTGGTTACTGCTCCAACAGTTACTTCCAGGGACAAAAATCTTCAAGTCCCACTGGAAAGTGTAAATGCAGTGATACTGTGTTTATCCTTCCTGGGGTCAAGGTCTTTTCATTCTTCATAAACATCTCCACATGTTCCTCTCAAAACGAAACATTGTCTTCTAACCATGTCCACACCGCAGTGGTCACCAGGACTTAACTGCCTACAGAAGTGACTGCAGATTAGACTGGCCAGGCTGAAGCAACAAAAACAAATAGATTTTGTCCAGTAGACTGATAATTTGTTTTTCGTTGAATATGCTGTATTGTGAAAGTTTGAGTCATGAGCTTTTTAGTGGGAAGCTGACCCTCTTGATGTAGGAGAGTCTCAAGGCTAGAACAGAAGATGTTGAAGATCCAATCCATCTGTCTGACTCAGGAGACAATAAAATAAACTGCTTTTCTCTTTTTTCTATTAGCGAATTTGTGTTCAGACATCATCTGCATATCCAGACATGTTTTTTTTTGCTAAGTGCTCTACATGCAAAAGCATTTTCAGTGTCCCCATTGCACTGCAACTTTATTATCCAGTAGGTGGATGGCAGTATCGAGGTGCTTTTCCTGTATGTGATGAGATTTTCGAATGACTATACAATGCTCACCAGGCAAATACTTCTCAATTTTTGTACGAAGTCTGAACTCTCCTCATAACTGGGTTTCCTTCTCATAAATTATGACATAAACAGCAATTTAGAATCATAGAATCATTTGAGTTGGAGAGGCGCTTAGAGGTCACCTTGTCCAACCCCTCTGCAATTAACACCCTTACTGTAAAAAAAAGCTTCTTATGTCCAATCTAAATCTTTCCTGTTTTAATTTGAAACTATTTCCATTGTCCTATCACAACAGGCCCAGAATTTGTCATCTTCTTTCATCTAGCCTCCCTTTAGATACTGTCAGGTTGCTCTCAGGTCTCCCTGGAGCCTTCTCTTCAGGCTCTCTCAGACTGTCCTTGGAGGGGAGATCTTCCATCCTGTGAATGATCCTTTCAATTTGTGATGTAAGTGGAGAACATATTGTGCAACTGGAGCCAGGAAATGGAGCTGGATTTCTTACCTTATGAGCCTTTCAGTCTGGCTCTTTGGATTACAGAAAGCATGATTCACTGTCAGCTGAAACAGGTTTTCATGGCTGATGCCTCAAAACAACTGCTATGTAATTTACAATTCATCAGGGTCTTAGTGTAATTTCCTCGTTAAAAAGTTGATAAAAGTTTTTAAAAGCTTGAGAGCCTCTCTCTCTTTTAGTGAGTGTAAGACTCAACCTTCGCAGAGCCCTTGTGAGATGTGAGTGAGCAACAATCTGGGTTGAGTTCTGAAGTATTTCTTTTGCAGCTTCCTATGGTTGAATTGGACTTTGTAAGTGATGAGCACCTTCAGGCAGATTCGGGAACATGCTGCCAAATTAGTAACAGAGATAGCCACAATTTGTGACTTTCTCCTTTGTTTTAAAATGTTAAATCTTTACTCTCTTGTAAATGAAGAGAATGAGACAGGGTAAAGTGTCCTGCTACAGGCTTGGTGCTTCTTTCTTATTTAAGTTTCTTTCTTTATACTTCTGGCTATGCATTAGGTTTTCAATTCCCTTCCTTTTAAGTTAAGAGAAGCAAATAATGCTGATTTTACCCACGGGTAGTCAGCCTTTTGGTAATCAAATAACAGCAATTAATTCCTTACATGTACAGCAATAATTCTTCCTGATAATGGAAAATTAATACTGTTCCTTTCCATGGTGCAGCTGAAGAGGGGAGGAAGGATGGGACCTATCTGTATTCCACCTTTTGAAGGACTTGAGATACATTTTAGACTTCTACAGCTTTGCCCTGAGTAAAACAGAGGTCTTACTCCTAGCCTGAAACACTTGTGGGTTTGTTTGTTTTAGCTTTGAATTGCATTGTGAGTGATTTGATAGTTCACTTTTGTATTTACTTAATTGGCTTGGGTGTTTTCTGGACCATTTTAAAATGAAAATGTATTGTATGATATTATTTTCAAAGATCCTGATTGTGTTTTCTTACAAACTAGGGAAAAAATTGCCTTCAACTAGAAGAAACATGAATGGTGCTTGAAGTAAGATCCTGTAAGGGATGTGAATTTAATGTAATCCATAGATTAGCAGACAGTGATTTTTTAAAATCTAACTCCTAAAAAATAAAGAACAATAACAGAAACAGGCAGCAAGATGAGCTCTGTGAATTTATGAGACCTTCTTTTCTATGCTGTGACTAATTTAGTCTTACATGCTCTCTTACACAAACAAACTTGAACATAGTATGCTTAATAATGCACAGAATATGAGTGCTAATCACTTGGAAGCTTGTGTAGCTCTCTGCCATGTTTATCTTCATCATGTATATTAACAGTGAAGTTTTTTTTTCTTAATTCCTCAGCCTTAATCTCTGTAGCTGGACAGCTGAACTTCCATTCCCAGCACACTGGCTATAACTAATGTCTGCATTCAGCAGCCTGCTAACCCTATGGCTATCCCTAGCAAGCGCAAGAGAAGAAGTTGATTTTCCATGCAACTTCACCCATCCTGTGTTTAGTTTAGTGTAAAGAGCATAATTATTCTTGTGCTTCAAGTGCAGCTAGGAGTGACCAAAGCCTCTAAGTCTTTTTCTCCTTAGCAGGAAGGCTGCTACGGTTTGTGCACATCAGCTTTTGCTGCTGCTGTCTAATGTGTGAGTTGCAAATGTGAAGTGTCCTGACTCCTTCAAGTGTCTCAAGTGCTGGGAAACTGCCTTGAAAACTGTCAAACCAGCCAAAGTGTTGTTCCTCAGACATGATCTGCCAGTAAAAAATCCTTCCAGCCAGAAGTTGCCTCGAATAGCAGACTTCTTACCTGGGCTATCTGACCAATTTCTATTCATAGGATGGGAGAAAAGGAACATACAACACTGGGAAAATTACCTGCTGGTAATTTTTTGTTGTTATCCTGTTCTTCTCCTGTACTGCTCTCCTCCTTTCTCCCTTGCCTGGGATGTTGCTTGACAGGTGCTTCCTCCTTATCTCACTCTTTCTTTATTGCTCTGCCAGTAGTATCTGATTGATCGAAAGTGGGCAAGCTGGTACTTACAATAGCATCCCTGGCTGATAAATCTTTTGCCACTTTTCTTAAGTAAGAGAGTTATAGTCATTGCCCTATTTTGACTGATTTCTGGGTGAATAAAAGGAAGTAGGGTTAACTGCCTTGTGATGACTAAAATTCCATGCATAATAAGAAAAATAATATCACCTGAAAAACATTATGTAAAGCCTTGAGTTTAAAGACCCTGAGTGATCTGTTTTCGTTTAAAAATTGAGATAGATTGGGACGTGGGTTGAGCTCTGATAATAAGATTTTGGGCAAAAGTTGAAGATTTTCTGTCATCTCTGTATACCAATTGCTGATCATATTGAAAATGTAACCCTTCTACCTGTCTGCTTCTTCCTGTTCATGTGAGCACTTAGCCTGGTAAAATACATGCTAGATGTCTGTGATGCTGATTGTGGTTCGATGAAACATCATGCAAACTGACATCACAGCTCCTGTGTAGTAGGAGGATTAGTGGGGACACAGATGAGACACAATGGTCCTCCTAGATACATTGCTCCACTGCAGTTCAGTAGACAATTTCTGTCTTGATAGCTCTCCAGAACACCTGAAAAACACTAACAGTACCTGTGTGGGGAAGTTTTGCTGAATGAAATATGGAGACTGGTTCAGATTGTCAGTGTCTAATGCGTTAGAAGTGATCCTGTGAGGATTTTTGTCAGTGTATTTCTTTTACACTTTATATGCTATGTATCTTTGCCAATACACTCTATTCATCTGTGATTAACAGGATAATTTCATTCTTGACTTAACCAAGACTCTGCATAGTAAGTAAAATGCAGTGATTGTATTGCTTTACGTGATAAGAGTTGTGTCATGTAAGCAATTGGGGAAATGGTCTTACTGCATGTGTTTATTACAGTGCAGTACTTTGTAAAGTCCATTTGAATTGAACCAAGCTTTTGAACTATTGATTTAGCTGGCACTTTGTGCATTGAGAATAATAAACAGTTGTATTACGTAGGCAGCAGCCTGGAAGAGATTGGAGTCTGTCTGCTTGTGTATGTAACACAGCAACTGGTGTCAGCTGCACTGATGGGAGGTAGGAAAGAATACAGCAAAGCAGAAATTAAAAATAATGGTAATAATAATAAAAAAATGCTTAACGACAAACTGCCTAAGCAGGAACATAGAGGGCATTTTGTCCTGAGGCCAGCTTTAGGAAATCCCATAATATGGTTTGTAACGATGTATACTTTGCTGAAATAATTCACACTGTTCAAATAGAGTTAGAAATTTATCTAATAGGAGAGTACTGTATGTATTTCTTTTGGATAGATATGTGCTTGTGTGGACTAACCTTCTCTTTCTCAGAGATAGAACAAGAAATAAAGAACTACAAAAAATATCAACTGGAAATTTTCTCGAAGCTTAAGTATTTGTCGGCTAGCTATGGGGCTTGCAGCATGATAATAGAGGGAAACTTTATTTTATTTTCTTAACTAATGTAGAGGAATCAAATTTTCCCAAATACAAATGTGTGGAAGAGAAGGGTACAAGCCCTAGGATGGAGCAAATGCAGGAGGTGGGAACATATCCTGTGTGATGCTAAGGTCACCAGCAGTATGGGATAATGGGGACAATACTTTGGTTCTGAGACCTCCAGCAAGTAATGAACACAGATCAAATTTTCATCATTCTGTTCACTTAGCTGTCTTTTCCTTTCTTGTTTTAACCTAAAAACCAGCCTGAAACCACATCCATTAAAAGCATATGCACCAGCTTTGAGGAGGATAATAGGCCATACCATACTGTTGCTTTGGGGGCAGGGCTCCAGTGGGTATTGTGAGCACTGCTGGAAGACAGCTGGCCTGTCTTCACCAACCAAGACATGCAGAACCAAATCACAGCTCTTTGGGTAATAATTTTGAAGTTGGAGCAGATTCTTGGACTTTAAATAGCAAGCGTTCCTTTTTTTTTTTTCTTAATTCTGTAATACCAGCAAGGTTTTTTCAGTATTGCTGATCTTCTGTGACCAGAAAATGGTGCTAAAACCTCACTGTTCAACTTTGTCACTCTGCTAGTATTACACAAGCCCTTCCAGCAGTGGGTCCTCTGCTCAGGTCCACTGTAGATGGAGGGAGCAAGCCTATGTGTTACCCTGCCAGCTATTGTATGCGTGCATACGTTGCTTTGAAAATAATGCCTCCTATTTATTTCCATGGAAACTAAAACAGAAACAAAGAACACAATAAGACTATTTGATAGACCAAATTCTCAGCTGCAAAACAATATTTTTCAACACAGTCAATGTCATTAAATTTACTTTCTTATCAGCGATGAACTAGAGCCTGCATGTTACACTTGTAAAAATCTGCATCATTGAATGCACATCTCACTGTTCCATAGCTGCTATGCTGACATCACTGCTAGGAAAATGTTGCCCATGCTGTCCATCTTTCATCAGCCTGAACAGATGGAAGTCAGAATGTGCCAAATCTGAACTATACAGTGGATGTAGTAGGACAGTCCAGACAAGATTGGCAACATGCTCCATGGTCTTCAAATTGATATATATGGGGCCTGGCATTATCATGTTGCAAGAGATAAGTTGTCTTCTCTGGCCTCATGGCTTTGCTCAAGCCTTCAGATTAGTCAGCACTGTGATGTAGCGGTCAGAGTTGAAGGTTTTTCCAGGTTCCAGGAAATCTAGAAGCTTTACCCCTTTCCTGTCCCAAAAGACAGTGCACATCACCTTACCCACTTAGGGCTGTGTCTTAAACTTTTCCTTCAAGGGGGAGATCCATTGGACTGCTGTTTTGACTCTAGGTGATAGTGGTGAGACCATGTTTCACTGCTGGTAATGATGTGATCCAGGAAAATGTCACCTTGAGGCTTGTATTGGTCCAGTAGGTCCTACGAAATTGCATACAGTATTCTTTCTGTTCCTGTGTGAGTGTTCGCAGGACCCATCTGGAGCAAACTTTATGGTATTCCACCATTGACACCATTATTTCCAATGTTCTGAGGCAGATATTCAGATGCATGTGCAGGTCCCTGGTCATAATACACCAATACATGTGGATGAGCTGATTGAAATGGTCTTCATAGTGTGGTGTGACAGCTGTGCATGGCAGTCTGGGCTGTGGCTTGTCTTTCACATTGCTGTCATCAGTTCTGAAATGCAGAGCCACTGCCTCAGTGTGCTTGCATTCACTGTTGGGTCTCCATAAAAGTTCAGCAAGTGACAGTGAACGTCAGTGGGTGCCATTTTTCCACGAGGAGGAATTCACTTCCACACCTTTGCTTCATATGCGCTTCCATGTTAGATTCCGTTTTGTCAGACTGCCCCTCTGCTGCCATCTGACACATGGCAACAAAATGTAAGGGAATATTGGTGAGAAGGGCTGCCCTACCACCAAAATCCAACTCTGACATTGTGGACCAACAGAATAAAATAGGTGAGGTTACTTTTGGAGCAGCCCTTTTACTTTTATATGCATTTACTTTGAAAGATTTATATCCTTTTCATCCTTATGTTAGAATTTGAAGTGATTCTACGTTAATAAAGAAGCTCAGAAGTAACACTGTTTTCTCTCAAGTATGTTTTCTCTCAATAGTATTATGAGCATTTTAAGGGCACAAATTTTGTTCATTTTTCTTCTTCATTCAAGTTTTCCCCATGCCAATATTTAACAATGGGCTTAAAAGGCTTAAAAGCTATCTTGAATCAGAGTTGGTATCCAGCAAGTCTGACTGTCACTTCTAACGCAAGTTTTGGAAATCAAGGGTTTTTGGTGAGCTTTTGGTAGCCTAGACATTCTGTAGTTCTAAAATCTCTGGATGAAGCTGTTGGAGTATACTGAGTACGCAGAGTTCACAGTTAACTTGTAATAGATACAAGCTAAGAGATGATATAGCCTCCAACATTTGCTGATATTGTTTTCATTTGTCCTTTTGTATGCAATGCAGAATTGTAGGGGTTGGAAGGGACCTCTGGAGATATTGAGTCAAACCCCCCTGCCAAAGCCTCTCCCTGTCCCAGGTTGCACAGGTAGGCATCCAGGAGGGTCTTGAATATCTCCAGAGAAGGAGACTCCACCACCATTCCAAGCAGCCTGTGCCAGTGCTCTGTCACCCTTACTGTGAAGTTCCTTGAAGTTCTTACTTCTGTGCAACTTCACGTTTAGGTTCCTTCCTGCTTTCTTTGACAATATCTTTTCCTGCAGTAGTTGTTATTTTTCTAACGAGACAGTCCTTGGCTAACACTCAATGGTTTCCAAATCTATTTCTCCAGTTCTACTTGCTGTTAGCTTATGTGTCTTCTTCTGGGATAGATGCAGGAGTTTGTTACACAGCAAGACAAAAATGGCAGATACTGCAGCAAGAAACATGAAGAGAACTGCTACAAAATGTAAATCTTTATAGATAATCTCATAAGCATTGAGTATGATGGTGTCATAGGTGTTGGTTCCACACTCGTCTGTGACAAAATAGTAGCCAGCATCTCTCGTGCCCTCATTCAGAAGCTGTATAGAGCCATTTCCAAAAGTAGTCACTCTGTCCTTATAGAGGGTGAATATGTTGAAGTTTTCCACTTTTCCACTCCATAGTTTTGGTGGTGCCCCATACCTCAAATATTGTGTTCAGTATTGTGCACCTCACTACAAGGATATTGAGCTGCTCGTGCAGGTACAGAGAAGAGCAATGAAGCTGATGGAAAGGAAAGGAGTGCTACAAGGAGGGAATGAGGAAATTAAGGCTGTTTAGGATGAAAAAAAGGAGGCTGAAGGGAGACTTCATCGGTCTCTACGACTAAAAGAAGGCTGTAGTGAGAAGGAGGTCAGTCTGTCTTCTCAGGTGACAGGTGATAGGACATAAAGAATTGGCCTCAAATTGCACCAGGGAGGTTCAGATTGGATATCAGAAAGAATTTCTTCCTGAAATAGGCGTCAAGCATTGGAATGGGCTGCCCAGGGATGTGGTCCCCATTGCTGGAGACATTTCAGAGATATGAGAATGTGGCAGTAAGGCACATGGTTTAGTGGTGGGACATGGTAGGTCAGGTTGATTATATAGAAAGGCTTTACCAACCTAAATGATTCTATAATTGTACAATCATCCTGAGGTATTGATAACAGACAGGTTTCCACCTTGCTTTAAATCACGTCAGCTGCCATCTATGGCCAAATTTTGGTCATATTTAATCTGAAATCTGGTTCTGCTTTACCTCAGGTCTCCTTGTATTTGGGATGTTTTTGTTACAGAATGCTTTGACACTTGTAATGAAGATTTTGCGTGTAAATGTCTGAATACAATAAATGTTGTATGTGGTTATTTCTATCATGTTGTATTAGCCAAGGCTTTGTTTGCTGTTATTTTTTTTTATCTCTGTTTCATTGTAGAAGCAAGGATTACATAGTGGAATTGTCTGTCAGTCCTTTTTCTTCCTTCTGTTGTCTCATCAGCTTTTTATGCCATTGAATACTTCTTAACTAAATTTGACAGGCAGAGAGGTCTAAGTTATCCTTAATTTCTACCAATCTCATGAGAATAGCAGGTTTTGCATAGGAGGAAATGTAGTCTCTACAAGGGCAGGTCAGAAGAGCAGCCTTTATTAGCTATTCAAATGTCTGTGTGGGAGGGCAAATTTGAGACATAAATCAATACGGAACTGGGCCATGTTGGGTCTGCCACTTACCAAACCACCCACCTTCCTCCCACCTCTGCCTTCAGATGGGTCATTAAAGGCAGACAGGGTGCAATTCTCCACCTAGGCACAATGTGGTGTGACAATAGTTGGAGGACTCTTACTCTGAAGATCAGTGGCAGCTGGGGAAACTCATTTTGGAGGAAACATTATTTTTGGACTGACTTTGAAACAGGGGAGGGCGGGGAAGTGTTTCTGCTTAAATGGGCTGTGCTGGTGCCTCTGAGCGTGTGTGCATGCTGATTAACTGCATTTCTTTGTAGTTTGGTAGTGACTTCATCCAGGGGAAATGGAAGGACATGCAGTTAAATAACGTTCTTTGTGTATCTGTAATTTCTGGAGCTGCCTGTGAATGCTAATGCTGTTATTCAGTAATCTGTTTCTCGGCTCTTGTAGCAGGACTGGTAGTTTTGTGAACTTGTAGGTGAAATGCCCAGTGAAACCACAGCAGGTTGGTAAGGGCATAATCTGGTTTTGCACGTGTCTTGGGGAAAAAAAAAAAACCTCCATTTACTTGCAGGGAAATCATAAGGAAAAGGATAATCCTAAAGCTTGTCTAAAAAAATAAATAGGGATATAAAATTCCTCATACGTGTGAATTCAATGCTAAAAACAAATTTAAGGCAAGGAGAATTTTCAGCCTGAAATCTGTGGATTTGCTTTTTTGTTGTTCCCTACTTCTGGCTGCCATTCTGTGAGATGGAGGTGTTAATCTATACATAATGAAACTTCAGAGGTTCGCTTACTATATCTGTATATAGCTCCAACTGTTCTTTGAGCTCCCTGTGAATGCATCTCACATAATAATCAAAGGAAATAGCAGAAAGTCTGTAATTAGAAACCTAACAAGTAGAACTTACACAGCGATAGCTAAAAAAGCTAGCATTCACATGTGTTGACTTGCTTTACACAATTCAGTGAGAAATATCCATGCGTTTGCTGGGGTAAAAGGCACTTTAAAACGGTGTACAGGAATTTGTGATGTGCATGGATCACTTTGAAAATCAATCTTTTTTTTTCTTTTCTACTGAAAGCGGTCCTGAAGGTGGAATTGCTGTTACACTCTCCAGCTTCTTGTTTTTTTGTGTTCTCAGTAAAGTGGAAGTCTTTCCAGTAAGAGACTACAAGATTAGCATGATTAAAGACCCTAACTAATACCTGTGTTGAGTCAATAATGGAACACCTTAAATAAAGGTACCAGTCATTCTTTACAGACCAGCTCCACACTTATTCTTACTTCTGGCACACTGTGTGTTTGTCACTTGCTAGACAAGAGATAGAGCATACTGTAGACAAAAAGTACCTTGAATTTAACACTCTGTTGCACATACTTAAGAGTAACTGAAGTTGCAGTTGGCTTTTAGCTTAATAATGCAACGTACTGTACACTGGGTTGCTACACATATACTCCAGGTTCACTGTTTTAAGTGGCTCAGGGGAATGTTTGACTCTGTGAAACAAACCTGATAACAGGACTGAAAATCAGTTGAGTGTTTCCTTGTTTTCTCTATCTTTGAAAAGATATGCAAAAACTTATGCATGTTGGTAGTACTGGAGCTTGAGGGGAGATCTTCAGTAGCTGACAGTTAATAGTGCAACTGTCAGCATAGGGGTAAGTGTCTCCAAGTTCATATATGTTTTTAATTCCTATTCCTTCCAATTTAAAATGCAAAGCTTTTAGGAACCTAATAGCCTCAGCATTACTGTGGGGTGTGGATTTAGCTTTAGGGAGCATTATTCAGGTGAGTCACCATCAAGAATGTCCTGAAGCATCTGGGGTTCCCTTTGAGGTGTCTCCCGTGGTCACAGACAAACCTGGACACATTTTGCTTATGAGACTTGACGAGATCTTAGCCTGGGGTGGGAATGGTTTCTGCAAAGAGCTCAATAGATTCAAGGAATAGGACGGATTGGGGTCAGGCTGATGAAATTTAAGTTGATGTACATTTCCTGAAATAAAAAGGTCATGTTGCATTGAAAAATGAGCATTTTTTTGTTTGTTTGCTTGTTTGTCTGTGGGGTTTGTATCTTGAACTGAACTTCACTGATGGGTGGTACGGTCCTCCAAGGTAAGGGAATGGGGTCATCTTTGAGTATCAGACCTTGTGTAAGGATTTCAGGTGGTTACAAATCATTTACCTCATATGGCCCAGTTGTTCAGGTAATGACAGTCCACTCCACATCTCCCTTATCATCAGTATATCCATATTTCATGATCCCTGCCCATGGCTTATATAAACTAATACACTGTGCCTCTCCCTGGGATGGCTGATCTGCTCCAATACCACCCCCTTTCTCAATGGATTAAGCTAGGAGATATGTTGAGATCTGACTGAGAAAATCTCCTTTTGTCTCTGCTAAAATCTAGACAGCAAGAATTTTCAATAGGGTAAAACTTCAATGATGTTTAATTGTTTTTTGTATTATTAGTATTCTTATTTATAAAAACTTTTTTCAATTGGAAAAATTACAGCATCACCTCAAGATTGCAGCTGTGCTGTCTATAAATGCAACAAGAAGTAGCTTTTAGCACAAAGAATATAACATGCGTGTATATATGTACATTGGTTGTGTGTAAATATATATTAATAGGTACATATATAGGTGTGCATATATATAAAATTATAAACTGAGTGGAGAGAGTTGTCACTGAAACTGGCTTCACAGCTGGAAATAAACTGTCTGTACTGTCGACAGGTGGGCTAGAACTTTCTGTTTGTACATTTGAGACTGCTTTTAAAGGACTTCAGGTGATAACTATTTTTATTCTTCTCCATATTTTTTCTCTTTGGCATTCATTTGTTAACAGCTCTTGTACTTGTTCCCAATTTCCACCTGTCAAGGAGGTGTGATGACTTAAGTCAGATCTCATATGTAACAAGTCCCAAACATCAGTTTGAAATACAGTCATTCTCCCTAGGGTGTGTATATTAAAAATCCTAGCTATTTTATCCAGTATTGCTGCATTTTTCCTTGTGCAGTTGGTGTGGTTGCTCTGAGGAACTGGCAGCAGAAAGATAAATCTTCAATTTTCGTAAGAACACCTATATTATGAACTACTGGAAGCCGTGTAACCAAATGGTACAACTGACCAATGGTACAATATAAATATATATTCACCTGTTCTGCAGTACTCCTCCCTAGAGGGGAATGTAGCCTTCTCCATTTTTACTGTATTTGATCGAAGCAATTGGAACACCCGTAGCATCTAAAGCTGAAAATATTCCCACTTGAGTGAATGTGATAGCAACAAATCTCCATTGAATAGGCAAAAGCATTGTGTCAAGCATTTTAACAGCAAGATAGGTTAACCAGGTTATAATTGTCTTTAATTTGTACTTGTGGAAGATGTAACATTTACCTGAACCAGATTGGCACTGGGAAAAGTGGAAAATTCTGCCGCTCCTTTGAAATGAATCAAAGAAATAGCTTCAGATCTCATATTTGAAACAGAATATCCTGCTGATTGACCGTGCGTATTGGTATCAGTCAGATTTTTTGATCTATAGAGCTGAATGATCACTGCAAGTAGTGAACATGCACACACAAAAAAGATCAGCTCTATGGCAGGGAACATGTAGTTTTGCATTTATATATTTTTTTCTTCTCATTTCCAGGAGCATTTCAGAAGGCTTAGCCCTTTTCCCTGCTGAATGCATGCTGAATACTTGGTTTTCTCTCTGTTGTCCTCAGAGACCTGGAAAATTTTGTAACTGGGATTATCTGGGTTTTTGTCCAGTTTATTCTTAATGATGAAAAGAAGAGGCTGTCCTTCCCATCCCACCAACTTTTGTACACTTTTACTGCAAAAAATCTGGTTTGCCCCATGAGTGAGAATTGGATGAAGTACACGTTACTTGCCATAGGCCTGTGCACCATTCCTGTCATTTAGAATTACAAAATCACAGAATGGTTTGGGTTGGAAGAGACATTAAAGATCATCTAGTTCCAACCCTGCTGCCATGAGGAGCAATGCCTTCCACCAGATCAGGCTGCCCAGTATGCCATCCTTGAACACCTTGAGGGTTGGAACATCCACGTGCACCATGCAAGTGCTTCACCATCCTCTGAGTAAAAAATTTCTTAACATGTAACCTAAGTCCCTTCTCTTTCAGTTTAAGACCATTTTCTTTGGTCCCATCTCTATCAGACCATGTAAAAAGTCAATCTCCCTCCTGTTTATGATTTCCCTTTAAGTACTAAAAGGTTGCAATTAAGTTTCCCCAGAGCTCTCTCTTCTCCAGACATAACAAGTCCAAATCCCACAACATTTCTTCATAAAGAGGTGCTCCAGCCATCTGATCATCTTCATGGCACTCCTCTGGACCCACTCCACAGTCTTGTGCTGGGGGCCTACTTCTCTTTAACTTGCTAAGTAAGGTTGCATTTTCTTACTCCATTGTGTCCTATAAACTTCCATCTTTCTTTGCAGAAGTTTTTGCAGGAAATACCCACAGGCTTTAGTTTCATAGTTACTGCTGCATTTTTTAAGTTATTTTTCAACTTCTGCAGTGAATGGCTTTTGCTTTCAGTGTTTCTGTTCTGTAGGAGGAAACTGTAGGTGGTTACAGCTGTAACGTGTGCTCCATAATCTCAGAGCATTTGTTCAAAAAATTTCCCATTTGCTCTGTTTCAATTTTTAACCAGTTAAGCAGCATATTCCAGTGCCTTGCTGTTCCAGTGCTGCGGCCTTGGTTGTGCCCCACCAACCCTTGGAGCAGTTGGCAATGAGCAGTGACAGGACAATGCCAGACCCACAACCTCCAAGGAGACAGTAGGATGAGGGATGAAGGCTGTGCTATCACTGCAGATGGGAATTGAGGGGAGAGGTTTCTCTAGGTTTTGTTTTGTGTTTGCTTGGTTTAATTATTTTTCCCCTGAGCTTCTGGCCAGCCCATCCACATCAGATTTTAGCTGAAGCCCCTGGGGCAAGGCAGGTGTCCTTTCGAGGCCATATTAGTGAGCAGTGTGAGTCCTCATGTTGGGTAGCCAGCAGCAGAAAAGCCAAAATATTGATTGGGAAATGTGTAACAAACGGATACAGCTTCCGAAGAGGAAGCAGAAGGCATGAGCAGCAGGCAGTTTGGATAGGAAGGGGGACTGTAAAGAAGAAGCAAGGAGGGGAGAGATCACCACTTGTCCTGATTTACATCCATCCTGACTGTTTGGGAGCATGTGGATGTTATATCCTCATGCTAATGCTTTCTGCAGGTTTTTTGTTGTTTTTTTTTTTTCCCCTCTTGTTGTGATGATGTGATATTTGCAATGTAAGTTTCCTTGATACTGTTGTTATAGAGACATTTCTCCTCGTGCCAACTATTAAGAGCTATCATGTGCAATAGCATTTGAGCTTATTCTTTTCCTGGCATTAACAGAGAGACTTATTCGCTTTGTAAATGTTGAAATGTTTTGTAGCTTAGTTATAAATATAGTGAAATCATGTTGCTTTAGTTCCAGCATCTGGTAGAATCACTTTAAAATATAATTGAGTAAAAATTAGACTTTAAACAGCAATTTTGTTCCTATTTTGCTACTTTAAAACCCCGAAATCCAACTTTTTTGTCTTGATAGCTATAAACAAATCTCTTCTTTCTTTCATGAAACTAAAAATGGCCACAAATGCAGTCTCTTTCCTGAATTGCTTGCAATTTATATTAGCAGTGGTTTCAAGACTTCAAGCGTGGATCTGCCTATTGAACAGCTCCTGAGTGGAGGGATTCACATTGTGGGCTTTGTCAGGAAGACAGCCAGACACAAGATTCTGTTTGCCTCTTGTTTACTATTATTAATGTTTAGTTTTGATTATTGGGTGAAGAAATGAAAGCTAGATGAAACGTGTATGAATCTTGTTGCTGTACATATAGGTTCCTGCTCTATAGGATGCAGGGATTCATTCTCTGTGCTTCTAAATGAAGTATTCAACATTCCTCTTAGGGAAGTACACAGCAGGTCTGTGGTGGAGTCTGAAATTGAAATAAAGGATCTATTTATTCTCTCCACCCTTCTTTTTTCCTTTTCTCTCCCCCCCCTTCCTTTTTTTTTTTTCCTCCTCTTATTAGGAGGAGCCTTTGGACCAAAAAGGCTTTTGAAGTTCTGTCCCAGGCTTTGCCTTTTCAAATCTGCTCAATTTTTGTGCAGTTTTGTTCAGTGCTAACGACAGGTACAAATCTCTGTTCAGGAGAAGAGACCGCTTGGAAGTCGGCTGAGATCTGTGTTTTTCAGAGCACCTTCCACGAACCAGTTCTGAGCTCAGTATCTCAGTTTAACCTTTTCCCTTTTACGAGGCAATTCAAACTTCTAAATTCCCCATGTATTTTAAACCAGTTGATGAAATTCCTGTGATTTCTCTGCAAGAAAGAACTTATACACAGAGAGCTGGAGAAGGAAATTGCTCCTCTTGCTGCGATTTCGGAGATCCTTGTTCATGAAGTTCATTTTTGAAAGAGTGAAATATTTTGAAATACTATGGTGGAGTCACCTTCCCTGGAGGTATTCAGGAAAAGGGCAGATGTAGCACTGAGGGATGTGGGTTAGTGATACTGTGGGCACGGGCTGATGGCTGCAGTAGATATGATCTTAGAGGTCTTTTTCCAATCTTAATGATTCTATGACTGTGATTTTCATTAGCTCTTATTTGGAATTTGTATTTCTGAATAAAAACAGTAGGGAAAAAAACTTGAAAAGTATCTGAGTCTTAGGTCTTTTTTTTCTTTTTAATAACTTGAAGGAAACTGAAGACATACATGGAAGAGCTGTGGTTTTGCCTCAAAATGAATTTCTTTAGTCCCAGTTGGCAGTTTAGGTACTTTGGGGAAGGCTCTTCTTGAAAAACAATGTCTGTGCTATGAAGAGATTTGTGGCCGTAGTCCGAAACCTGTTACATCTGTTAAAAACACATAAAACATGGACCCTGCCACAAACATTTCCTCTAAACTTAATTTAAAAGCAGATAAAGTGGGCAAAGGATGGATAAGGAAACAGCTCAGCTGTGATCCTGCTACAGGTTTCCCAATTCCCATGGTTTAGATTACACTGTTTGTAATCTACCCAAAGACTTCAGCCCCTGGAAGACACAGCCAGAAGAAAAACGAAACTAACATAGCTTAGCAGTACCAGTTTGCTATCTTTTTTGCATCAAAACACTTATTTTACAGCATTCAGAAAAGATTCGTTGCACAGAGAATTTTACGTGCCATATCTTCATTTAAAAGCTGTGGCACACGTTAAATTTAATTACTCTTCTTCTATGGCTTAAATTGAGGGCAGCTTCAAAAATGAGGGTGGCTTCTATTAAACTTAATTACTTTTCCCTGCAGTCTGCATGGTTAGTAATCATGGATAGATTCTAAACAAAGATACAGCAGAGAGATTCTTCTATGAGAATAGTGTTGGAAAGCAGCCTATAAAGTTTAGAGAGATGCCAAATACCTTTTATATGCAGCTTTAATTTATTATTGTTATAGTTAGATAATATAAAAATAATACTAATGTTTCAATGTGATTAAGAAGGGATTGTTGGGGAAGGGGCATTAGTTGAATTTGGCCTTGAAACATTTAAGCAACAAATTCTTCAATTTCTTCTAGTTCCTTTGCAGATTCATGAGGTGAAAGAAGGTTAATGATAGAATTTTTTTTATAATGTCTTCTATTGACTATAGATGGCAGATCTGACAGTTAAAATGAAAATTGTTCCAGAAGAAACTTGAGTCAAACTAATTATTGGAGATGTTGTAGGGACGTATAATTATATTCACCTTTAAAAAAAAAAAATTGGGGAAAAAAGTTTTATTACAACTGTGCTTTTTAAAGAACAAGTTGAGAAATAAAAGCTGTAATTTTTCTTAATTATAGCTAACTGTAATTGCACACGACTGCAATACGCAGCACATCAGCAGCAGATTAAGAGAATCTGGCGTATGTGTAATGTACAGAACAACTTTGAGCAGAGGTGTAGTTTTATGAATACCGTTATGTATAATTTCAGTCTCTTACTTTGGATTCCATCCATGTTGATTTTATTTTATTTTTATGGCTATTGTCGCAAGATAATTGTCACTGGCACAGTGCTTCTGCAGTGATTTATCTGCTCCATGTGAGTCAAAAACCTTCAAAAGGAAATCTTGTTTTCTTCTATGCCAACGATCTGATGTGACCAGGAGAGATTTTTCTGAAATATCCTTGTGTGTGTATTGATGCAGATAGATGGCTTGTGGGAATTTTTTTTTTTTAAATGCATTTCAAAATAACAAGCACCAAACTCCCAGGATTTTGCTGTGTGGTTGAAAATCTTTGTTAGCTGTCTATCTGCATGTTTTTAGATTCAAAACCCTCAAAAATGTAACCCACGGAGTCTTTAGCTCATGCTGCTTTGAACAAAATTTAGGGATGTGAATGCCTTAAAGGTGATAGACTCTGATTTTATCTCTTTGTTCTTGATTTACAAATTACCTTTTTCGGATGCGTGCATACAGCTCCTGGTTTTGGCTGCTGTTTTGCCTGTAAAACTTTGAGCCCGAACTGAAAAAGAAAAGAGAATGCTTAAAGGAGGCTGTTGAGCTCCTAGACAACTGGTTGTATTTCATATTGCAAATCTGATCATTGCTGAAAGAGTTAAGAACAACGCACACTGTATTGATGAATGTGTGCATGTTCTTGTGATGGTAATTTCTGCATCTCTTGAGCACTTCAGTTGCTTTCAGACTTTGTCTTAATATGCCAGGATCCTCTCTGATGTTCTCAACCTGTTTTAAGCTGTTCCTTTTACCCAAAAATAAACAAAATCCATCTGTCACTGAATGCTTTCCTTCCAAAGCACAGTTTTGCAAAATGTTTCAGTTTTGGACCAGAGGAAGGTTTCAGAGTTAATTCAACTTAAACTTTGTGGACCAGAAGGCATCTTTTGTGCAATTGCATACGGTTGGGTCTTTGCCCTGGCTTGCACAAACTACAGCACTGAATGTAAGGAGCTATACATCTAAGTTCGTTCAGCAGCCTCTACTAAAGAGAATGCACATATTTGAGTACTGTGTTCAATTTTAGGCCCCTCACTACAAGAAAGACATTGAGGTTCTGGAGCGCATCCAGAGAAGGGCAGTGAAGCTGTGGAGGGTTTGGAGCACAGGTCTTATGGGGAGTGGCTGAGGAAACTGAAATTGCTCAGTCTGGAGAAGAGGAGGCTCAAGGGAGACCTTATTGCTCTCTACAGCTCCCTGAGAGGAGGCTGTGATGAGGTGGGGAATCAGTCTATTCTCGCAACAATAGGATGAGATAATGGCCTTAAGTTGTGCCAGGGGAGGTTCAGGTTGGATACTAGGAAAAATTTCTTCTCAGAAAGATTGATAAGTTATTGGCACAGGCTGCTCAGGGAGGTGGTGGAGTTGCCACCCCTGGAGGTGTTCAAGAAATGTGTAGATGTGGCACTGAGAGACCTGGTTAATGGGCAATATTGGTGGTAGGTGGACAGTTGGATTAGATGATCTTGTATGTGTTTTCCAACCGCACTGATCCTGTAACATACGTCTATCTCAAAGGAGTAGGAGAAGGCTTTACAAGAGAACAGTGTACTTTAGAAAAAGAGGTTTCATCAAGAACAGGGATGAATGAGGAGTGAAAGAAATCATAAAGAAATAGGTGAAATGGATAATTTGGATCATATCAAAATCACGGGAAATGGGTGGCTAGATACACAAGCAAGCATACAAAGATGTAGGTATAAAGAGAGGTTAAAGTCATTCATTCAGGTATCAATAAGAAATCGAAACTTGTTGCTTCAAAAGATTTAACTCATGGAGAATCTCCTGATAACTGCCACATTCTAACTGGAGCAGTCACTTCAAATGGTAGCACCAGAGCAAAAATGTATCTATTACAGGGCTGCTAATAAGCAAATGTGAGCAATATTTCTTGACAGGAGGCTGTGGGTGTTTTTTTTTTTTTTTTTAATTATTTATTTATTTTTTTAAATAAATCAATGTTAAATAGCAAAAGGATGAAAGCTGAAACTCAAATAGCAATCCACTTTAGCTACCACTTTCTCACTTGAAGTATGGATGGATGCACTGACCCCGATCGGGAATTCTTTAAGGATAATTCTGGTTAGTATAAGCTAATGTGAAATTAAATGTGTATACATTTGTGCATGTGTTCCTGGAAAAGGTAATAATAAGATTCTGAATGCTGAACATGTTCCCCACTTCGTTGTTAATACAGTGTTGCTTGTGCTCTGCAATAAACTATTATTTCTGTGCTACTTCTGTAATTACATTTAATAATCAGCTCTCACAGTCCAACAGTATTAAACGTAGGAGTCTTTTCAACAAACTATGATAAATAACTCCTTGCAGAACTGTTGTACTTGAGGAAGCTTTATGGCTCTCTTTGTAAGATCTGTCATTTTCTTAATGCTGCTTCAGAAAGCTTCTGAGTTTCACTCTGGACCATCACTATATTTTCCCTTCCCCCTCTCTCTGTGAGCGGAGCTGGGTAAATGAAGCTTAATGTGCCATTTCCAACCACTGTGACACTCCTCCAGGGCTGGTTACATTTACCATTGCTGAAGTCTAAATAAGCGAGTTTTAATGAGCAGGAATGCTTGCTAATAACCGATTCAGGTACTTAGTAGTCCATGTTATTTAACTGTGTTGGAATTACAGTACATAAATGGTTGAATGATTAATAGATGTACCTGCTATATATTGCAGCCTAATAGTTTATGCCATTAAAGAACTACCTTAAACATCTTCTGGTTTGGATGTGGCTAGGGAGAAAAAGAACTTGCTTGTATATTTATTTCACTGCTAACACATGCCTTAAAACACTTAAATAATTTCACCTCACCACCAATATTTTGTTCACTAACATGAATAAACTCATTGGAGAATGTTGGTATATGCGTAATTTGGCTTCCTGAAATGGCCAGCTCAGCAGCTTTGCTCTTTGCTTAGGGCTGTCAGAAATAAATTCACGCTGGCTTTGTAAGGTCACAAATAAAGCAGTGGATGAGATCTGATTTTCTTTCTTCTCCTGTCCTGTTAATTTTGAGCAGTAATAGAAGGACCAGCAAGTGTGATTGTATTTTTTTTTTTTTTTAACTCTTCAGATCTGTGTACAGGCAGGTGGCAAGGGGAAAAAAACCTAAAACTAACAGATGAACAACAATGAACAAGCATGAAGAAATAATAGCATCCAACATCTGTTGCAGTTTGCACTGAAACTCCAGAAAATACTGCAGCATTTCTGGAAATAGTATAAGGGGCTGTTTTTAACTACAGCTAATAGGACAAAGGCTGCTGGCTGGCTGGCTTGGTCTCAGAGTCCTTTCTGCATTTCCTGTTCCATTACACGCTTCAACCTGATACTGCTGTTTTTTGGGGGGTTTTTTTGATCATGAGGAGCAGCTGTAAAGCAACCAGCAGGGAGAAAGACAGTGATTCTGTCAGGACATGGATTAAAAGGCAATGTAGGCAGATTTCTGAAGATGTTGGCAGTGCTGCAATTCTGGTGCTCCAGGTATGGAATAGTCGTTTGCAGGTACCTTCTGAATCCAGCGAAAACCTCTTCTAAACATAAGCATCCAAAAGGTGGCAAGGCTTTTCCAAAGTCATCAAATACTGCCTCATACTTAGTTTAAGCAGCTGCAGAACTTTTTGAAGATTTAACAAGAGCAAATGTTGAGGCTTGCACCTAGGGAGGAATAACCACATGCACCGGTACAGGTTGGGAGATGAGCTGCTGGAGAGGAGCTTTGAGGACAGGGACCTGGGTGTCCTGGTGGATGACAGGCTGGCCGTGAGCCAGTGGTGTGCCCTGGTGGCCAGGTAAGACCAATAGGATCCTGGGGTGCATTAAAAAGAGCATGGCCAGCAGGTCAAGGGAGTTGATCCTCCCCATCTACACTGTCCTGGTGAGGCCTCACCTGCAGTACTGTGTCCAGTTCTGGGCTCCTTGGTACAAAAAAGACAGGTATCTCCTTGAAAGAGTCCAGCAGAGGGCTACAAAGATGATAAAGGGTGTGGAATACTTCCCTTATGAGGAAAGGCTGAGAGACCTGGGTCTGTTCAGCCTTGAGAAAAGCAGACTCAGAGGGGATCTGATCCACTTCTAAAAATATCTAAAGTACAGAAGAAAAAAGGATGAGGCTGGACTCTTCTCAGCAGTGTGTGTTGATAGGACAAGGGAAAATGGCCACAAACTGAAGCATAGGAAGTTCTGCACAAACGTGCATGGGAACTTCACAGTACAGTGTCAGAACACTGGCACAGGCTGCACAGAGATGTGATGGAGTCTCCTTCTCTGAAGACCTTCAGGACCCACCTGGACACCTACCTGTGCAACCTGGGTTAGTGAGCTGTTTTGGCAGGGGGGTTGGACTCGATGATCTCTGGAGGTCCCTTCCAACCCTTATGATTCTGTGGTTCTGTTTCTGTATGTGAGCACATAGGCAGATGAGTTTGTATCTGCCCCTGGCCTAGCATGTGTCCACATCCAGCATCCCTGCCTTGTGAGGTTTCCAATATTAGAAAAAATCTCTTCTCCATAAGAGTGGTGAGGCACTGGAATGGGCAGCCTGGGGAGGTGGTGGGGTCATTGTCCCTGAAGATGTTCAGGAAAAGGGCAGGTGTGACATGGAGAGGCATGGTTAGTGGGCATGGTGTGGATGGGCTGATGGTTGGACTAGACAATCATGGTAGTCTTTATGTTTCTATGATTTGACACCCTCTTCTAAACGGAAGAAGATAGAGAGGTGGCTGCTCCATCCCAGAGCCTGGAAAGCTGTGGTTTTCTTGTTGACATTTCTGTGGTGGTAGTTTTTTCTAGATGCTGCCAGTGCAGTTCCTGTAGAAACAGCACTGTCTGCTAATTGAACTCAATGAGCAAGGCTACTCTTTTCCTAGATGCTAATTTTTCTGAGGTGCCTGTGTTTTAGCACCTCACTTCGTACCAAAAAACACTGAGCTTCACAAAACTTCAGACATTCTGAAAAGCATGTGCCTGTACTGAGTAGGAACATGAATAAGTTTATGAAT
Source organism: Oreortyx pictus (assembly GCA_036925125.1). NCBI lineage: Eukaryota > Metazoa > Chordata > Aves > Galliformes > Odontophoridae > Oreortyx > Oreortyx pictus. The sequence continues at coordinate 179,142,336 of JAUPFR010000001.1, read as the reverse complement.
TCGTAATAGCTGAAGTATTCAAGTTGTTCTAATTCAGTTCAGTATTTTGAGACCAGTATTTTGAGATGCCATTTCCAAGCCTGGCATCTTCTCTGGGTTACTTCTCTGAAATACGTTTAAATAAAGCTTCTAAATTCTTTGAACAGATTCAAGTCTGTATTTATTAGTGACAGAATCCAACATCAGGAAATCCCAAAGTTTTGGGCTGCTAGCATGTGAAATTCAGGGAGGCAGGGTGGGGTGAGGGCATTCAGTGGGAAACAGTTACTAGGGTGTGTTTTTCTTTTTTGTCATTCATTATTAAACTGAAGAGGTCAACATTTGATCCAACCAACAGCAGCTGCTTGATAGAGACCACTCTGGGAGATGACGCACTGAACCATTCCCCACACCCTACACAAATATGAAAATGTCTTAAATATCAGAAGGTATTTACAGCAGCCCTGTTCAAAGAAGAGAAGAATCTAGACCATCCCTGTCTGTTGTTCTCAAATGATTGAAAAACTATCAATTTCACAAATTAATAAATAATTTCTGTCTTTATATACCTCATGCATCCTCCTGTTTGTATGACTACTGTAAAATTAACATCCTCCAGCTCTACATCTGTACAGCCGAGTATGACTGCAAATTAATGCTGAGATTTTCGATATGATTCCCTTCCTTTTCTCTTTGTACTGTGGAGAAGAGTTGATGACCAACTACTGCAACCAATGGAAGTGGAGAAGTGAACTACATGTCATCCAAATGCCCAGCCAGATCATAGGTTAACTTTAATGAGCATACAGGGAGGACCATGTGCTGTTTTAGATGTTTTTTTTTTTCACATTTTATTAAGTGAGAAGGTATATTTCTCCCACTGAGTTCCTACAGCTCTCTGGGGCAGGAGGAGCCTGTGCATCTCTTCTTTTCTTCCCACACTAACAGGGTAAGGATGTAGGAGTCAGTACAGCGAAAGATTTCTCATCTGTGTTCCTCCTGCTGCTTGCCATACCCCAGAGAGACAAATTCTGCACCCCTGGTGCCTCCTCCCTTCATTTCCATGCCATTAACTTTCAAAATGCAGCAGTTCCCTGAGAAAACACACAGCAACAGCAGTCCGTGTTGCAAAAGATATGTACACATCCACAACAGCAGAAGCTGACCTTGGAACAAAGCACCAGAATAGGATCTTTCTTCTCTCTACCTTGGCAGTTTTTCCCTCATGTCCATGAATAAATTGCATCCCTTCTGCATCCCTGTCTATGACGTAAGCGCATTGCTCATGTTGTAGATCTATTACCTCGTATTTTTAATCTTACTTTTAAACACAGGGAAGAAGCCATGAGAGACAGGCTCTTTCATCCAATGCCCTTGCTGGTTATTTGTCCAAGAGGCCAGTCTTGACCTGGGATTTGTAAATACTCTGTAAGGAGTGAGAATTTGAGCTGAATTATGCTTTAATTTCTGAGTTATAAGATGGCTGTTTTCATGTATGTTTGTGGGGAAGTTAAAGTGAAACTTAAATCTTTATGAAATACAGAAAATAGTCACAATGAAGAGGCCATTTGCTGTCAAAGGTAATATTTATATTTTGGACGCCCCCTGAAATTTCATCATTTTTATGGCAGGCTCTTATCACTGAATACACAGAGCTTTCCATCCTTTTTACCTAAGGAGGAATGAAAAATTCAGAAATAGCGAATTGAGAATAGTGAAAAATGCAGCCTTTAAAAATAATCATGGGAGGAAAGCAACAAGCATGTTTGCTCATGTCCTTTATCTCTCTCAGCTAATCTTGTAGAATGTCAGCTTGTATAGAAATAGATTTTTACATATGAACTTGTTACATCACTTCCTAAAAAAAGAGTATTTAGCTTGTACTTAAATAGCACATTCAGAGACTGTTTATGCAGTATTTCTGCTGCAAATGTATGATACTTCTTAACTAGTTGAACTCTATATGAAGTCTTAAAACTCAATGTACTTATTTACTGTGTGTCACGTAAAAAGGGCAACATACTCTCTTTTTAAGATTTTATTTTTTAATATAAAACTATTTTCTGCCATTTTAATCTTTGCTGGTCATAAGGTACAGTTCTAAAAATAATTAAAAAATAAAAAGATATGTATTCCAAAAGCACATGATGTGGAGAAAGTGAAACCTGAAATCCACCATATTTGGCATAACAAAATCAGAGCTGAGGAGAACATCTAACCTTATGTTCTATCCAAACAGAGATTGTTTATTTTGATGCACTTCAACAAAGCCAAGAAATGATCCAGTTTAAGATGGGTGAAATATCTTGTGTTTCATAATGGTATTTCAGTAGGCAGTATTAATTCTTACAAGTCAACTCAGACACAATGCTCCATGTGATTTGAAGAAGAGAGGAGACAACAATGTGCATTTGGAGATGCCATTTTTCAGCTGAAATGTGAAATCAATGTCCTGACCACTTGTGGTCATTAAAAATCCCATGGCAGTTTTCTGCAAGAGTAGAGGCATTGACTGCCATGTCTTGGTGAAATTCCAGCTAAGTAATTATATTCCTCCTGATAAAACTTTCCTTTTAAAGCTAATTTAATGTTCCTCTTCAGTTGTTCTCCCCTGCTTTAAGTGGAAAATCTTTCATTTCCCTTTGTAAACTTTTCTTTAGTTCTGCTTTATACTGACAATTAGTAGCCGTCTTTTCTCTTGCTGCACCACTGATGCATGTCTGAGCAGTAGCAGTATGCATGCAAACAGGTACACGTACAATTTAAAATGATCTTTATTGACGATCTGGTTAAAAGCCATTGAAGTTAACGGGATGCATCCTTTTGAGCTGGGGGTCTCAGAATTCATCAGCTCTATATCTGAGTGGAGTCACTCAGCTGTATGTTGCAGACCCCTCTCAAACCCCACATTTCTAGCCCTGCTGAGTTTTCTGTGGACAAACGTTTGGTACAACAGAGTCTTCTCCCTCTCTAGACAGGAAAGAATGACCAAAGTATTTAGTGCATCATTTCCTCTGACAAACTGCGTTTGCCCATGGGGCAAAGCAAAGACCAAATTCATAGTTATGCAAAATTTGGAAGCTCAGAGTTGAACTTCTTAGTTATCAACTTTGTTGCCACTCGTTACATTCAGCCTGTCAGCATGTGGCATATCCAGCCACATATCCACAGTGGATATTCCTAGAAAAATATATGAATTCTCAAGTCTTCCTCTATAATACCTTATCTCTCTTAAATTCATACTTATATCTGTTCACAAATGTATCTCTTCTGTTTTGATTAATGGTTGACTGTGCACTTTTAGTGTTCTGTTTGGAATCACAGAATCATTGAAGTTGGAAAAGGCCTCCGAGATCATCCAGTCCAACCGTCAACTTATGCCCACTAATCATATCCCTCATTGCCACATTTACACTTTTCTTGAACACCTCCAGGGATGGTGACTCCTCATCATCTTTCTGAGAATAAATTTTTCCTCCTATCCAACCTGAACCACCCCTGACAGAACTTAAGGCCATCCCCTCTCATCCTATTGCTTCTACCTGGCCTAAGAGGCCAACCCCCACCTCACCACAACCACCTCTCAGGGAGCTGTAGAGAGCAATAAGGTCTCCACTGAGCCCCCAGTTCTCTCAGCCGCTCCCCATAAGACTTGTGCTCCAGACCCATCACAGCTTCGTTGCCCTTCTTTGGACATACTAAAGGATTTAGTAAAGGGTTGAAAGTTTCACTCAAGACAGAAATATCAACTGATCTTTGTTGGGTTGTGCTGATTTTTTTGTTTGTTTTTATTTTGGGCTTCACAGAAAGTGAGTATAAGGGGCAGGAAATAATTGCTGCTGCTCATACCACGGAATAAAATGTCCTGCGGTCTCTTGTTCTGAAGAAGACAGGACCTTCAGTGGCTACTGGCTAAGGTGCTTTAGACCACGACCATAGAACATGGACATTTCTCTTCACAAATTGGGTACTCTATATTTGGGAGTCTTCTGCTTGCCTATGTGCTGCTTTCTTAATAGCACACCATACAGACTGCTTCTTCAGCTCTGCTCTCATCCTTATGTCCCTATCCTCAAATGCCTCATGTGCTGTAGGCGGACTTTATCCACTCTTCAAAGTGTGAGATGTTGAAGGAAGAACACTGACACGATAGCAGAGATGTGTTGCTGCTTTCTTTTTGCATCTTCCCTAGCACCCTGATACATTGCTTGGCTTGAATCCTTATGCTTTTCTTTTTAGAACAAAAGTTGTCCTGGAAAGAGATGTGAGGCTTTCCAAGTCACTAAGGGCCATGATCATGGAGAAACAAAAGTTGTTTCTAAGCACAGACCTGACTCACAGGAGTTGAACTGTTTGCTAAATTTCCTGGCATGCACCTAGCAGAATATGTTAAAGATTACCCCTGCCCTGCCTCTTGCGCCTCAGTTTACATTTCAGCAGAAGCACCTCTTAAGAGCATTAAATCAGACAAAAACGTTCTGCTGTTAAAACCTCAAAGCTGTGTTGTGTTAAACCCTGCACGTAGGTGGCTAACAACAGCTGCCAGTCAGCCTCTAAGAGAAGAGCACCATATGATTTGTCAGAGAACAAAGCATTTAATACAAACACTACACTTTCCAAATATTCTGAAGAGTTCTCCTGAGCAACTTTCTCTAAACAGGACCATTAGGCAGCAAAGTCTGTTTGCTCATCTTTATGCAGATCTTCCTACTTCCTCTTCGGTATAAGGTTTTGACTAAAATATTTATACTTTTCTGCTCTGGTACACATCCCACACGGATCCTATGGGAAGGATTTTTCAGCCTGTGGAGAGAAATGGCAAAATATGAGTGTGGGGTGGTATTTAGTTAGCCCACCCTGGCTTTCTGGCTTTTGAGATTAACTCTCAAATGTAGCTCTCTCTGGAGGGTGCAGAGCCTCTTCAGAAGATCAAAGCTCCTTACAGATCTAGAGAACAGTTTGAAAATGTTCAGTTTGATTTCAGGAAGGCCATGTGTTACAGGGCAGCATTTTGAGGTGCAGACCTCCTGGCTTCTACACCTTCCATAGGTGGACCATCCTGCCCCATACCTGTCCTACATAGCTGAATGCAAAGTACATGGAAACTGTAAATGACCTTCCTGAAAAGTCTGCAGTTGTAATGACATCTTCTACCTAACAGCTTTTCCAGGCTCCTTAGCCTTGTCCTCTTCTGTCCTTAGCACTGTTATGCATTAACTCATCCCATTTGCATTGGCACTGATTTCAGTGGGATTTGGGGCATTCTGGATGAAGCATTTAGGCTTATGCCTTCACTCTTTTTCAAGGCTGTCACTGCATATCATAGGCAGGACATGAAAATTCACAATATTATTGTCCTTTTGAGTATAATCCTTCTGTTTTTATCAAGATTTTTTTTCTTCACTTGTGTTTATTTTACGTGTCATTTAGGAGTAGTAGGAATCTGAAATTTTGTTGTACAAGTCTAGCTTCAGTTTCTTGAAATATTGCAGAACGAATACCCGTTATCTTTAAATAAACTTTAAGGGTATTCTTGATGAGTAATTTGCTCCATAAGATTTTCCTCTTTAAACTCCCATGAAATGTATTTATAGAGCACTGCCGCTATTCCTGATATTTATAGCACACTCACAGTGGACATTAACCATCTTCAGCAGTCAGTGTGCTATTTATTTTCAGGATCATTATGTTTGTTTTCTAGGAAAATAATATTTTTAGCTTATTATTCTGAAGTTTTTGGTTGGTTGATTGCTTGTTTTATTTTATGTCTTAAACGTTGATGAGTTGATGAGAAGATGAAAACTTTGAATAGCTGGGAAGTAATCAGGCTTCTTCTCTTTTATGTGCAAGTTACAGTTTTATTTGAGTTTGATCTGTATTTCAAAAATCGTTACCTTACACATTTTTGCTTAAAATTGGAATTTGATCTGCCCAAATGTGGAACTGGCAACACAATTAATTGCATTAAAAATTTATATGCTAAAGGCCTGCAACATCTTTGTTTAAGATTCTGGTCACATTTAGATGTTTTACCAGGGTATTGACTATTGAATAATTATTTTCATAAGGCTGGCATCCCTTGCAGAGTGGGTTATTTAACAAAAATGAAAATCTTTAGAAATTTAGATGCACCAATCACTCACTGCTCTGCTCAGAAGCTGGCAATGCAATTCCAGCTTAACATCCTCTTTTGCTTCTTGCTGCTACCTCTGATTTTCCTGGTTGTCTGTTTAAGCTGGATGACCAACTGCTATTTTATAAACTGTGGTCCCATTCCCTAAAGCAATAACATTTGTGCCAGACTGTTAGAAGAACAATAGTAGGTGGATAAGAGTCACTTTCGAGGAAGAAACAAAGAAACGTCCAGCCTCACTTTTTAGTACAAAAAAGCATTTGAATGAAAGGAGATGTGGTAACAGTGATTAGAGGTGGAAGGGAAAAAATTCCTGAATGTTGGAACTGCTCAGCAATCGAGTTCATTGATAGCTTTCAGAATACTCTTTGAATGTGTAAATTATAAGTAGAGCTTGGAGAATAAAGTGACAGCAATATGTGTGGAGGTTTAGCAACAGTAACATGTCTAATGGCTGCATCAAATTTCCCCATAGAAACCGCTCCATTCTAATTTTATGTTCTTATCTCTTTCCATTCTCTTCATGTTTCTCCTTTCTCTCACCTTTGATGCCATTTACATCACTGACTTTGTTCATCACTAGCACTTGCTAAGAGCTTACCTGGCAGCCCCTGCTGGTGTGATCTGGCACTTTTCAAAGGGCATGTGTATGTGCTGGTCTGCTGCTGAACAAAACATGCAGGAAGATGGTGTAGATTGTCTTTCTGTTTTCTGCTTATTCCTCTGTGTCCACAGAACACCTTTACGATCTGTACTTTCTGAAGCAAAAATCTAGGATGTTTAAGGATCCTTCTGTGACCACTGAACTGCACAGATGAGATGCAACAAAAAGGTCTTAGGTAATGGTCTCAAGTTGCGCGCCAGGGGAGGTTTAGGTTGGTTATCAAGAAGAATTTCTTTATATCGAAAGTGGTCAAGCATTGGAAGAAGCTGCCCAGGGAGGTGGTCAAGTCCCCATCTCTGGAGATATTTAAAAGGTGTGTGGATGTAACACTGAGGGTTAAGTGATGGGACATGGTAGGTCAGGTTGGTGGTTGGACATGATGATTTTGAAGGTTTTTTCCAACAACAATGATTCCACAATTCTATGACTGTGTTAAGAGGAGTGAGAAGGACAAACATTGGTTGTAGATCTGCAATGTATCTTAAGGATTCTGTATGCAGTCAATGATAATGTATTCCATTGTGCTTTAATATGGTACACGTGTTACAATAGCTCACTTTTGATATCTGTTGTTTCCCCCCAGACATATTGCACTCCCACAAAGTAGATTCAAACGAGTATGCTGGATCAAAAACACACATTTGCAAAATAACTGTTGTCTAAAACCCAAGATAAGAGGGTCACACATAAGTGCTGCATTTTCTCAGTGCATGACATCACCACAAATACATGTAATGCCTCATTGTTGCTGCAGAACTGAAAAAGGGAACTTTTCCACTGGAAAATTGGCCCAGTGCTGCATTTTAGCTATGTAGGGTATCACGCAGTGCTGACATTTGAAGGAGTGATAATTTTATGCTTAAAAATGAGTAATCGAGCTATTGAGAATTTTATTCTGAGGAAGTCCTTAGATCACACACCATCGTCTGTTTTTCACATTCTTGTGTATATGATCATACAGATTTTGCATCCGTCAGTGACGCATTTGCATAGAAAATTGTGTGTGTGCCTGCACTCCCATAAAATACAAGTGGTATAAAAATGTTTTAAAAAAATTATAGATGTTTTAAAGAGAAAAATAATTTTTCCTTGCTTTTTGTCTTTCAGAGAGACTGCCACAGAGTTATCTGGAGCATTACCAAGGTAAGCAAGTGGCTCTAAACTAACTCTGGGTATCAGTGTCTGAAAGCTGCTAGAAGACTGTACAACCTTTTGGGACAGAACATGATCCTTTTCCTACAGAATTTTCTGGGATGTTGAGAACAGGGAGAGAGAAATAAACCCATGAAATGGTGGAGCAAATGTACTACTTAGCCTACAACAGGTTGGAGGTTTTTTGAGGCTTAGCACAGTTGTGTACCTGAGAAGCAGATACCCCAGCTGTGGCCCTCTGCCAGCTGTGCAATGACATCCACTGCAGGTGGTTTGCCTTTTGCTTTAAATTTCACCTGAGGGAAGAGAGGAGGGAAACTTGGAGGCTGGGGAGAAAAAAACACTGTGATCTTAAGACAGTTTCATTTGGAAAGCAGAACAGCTTAGATCAAATTCTTCTATGCTGGGAAAGCTTTTCATAAAATAATAGAACTAGACAGGACTCCTAGGCTGCAATAGAGGTTTTTGAAGAGAGACTTGCCTACATATTGTCAAAGGATACATTAAAATGCTGTTATCATGCAGATAAAGGGTGGAGAGAATGGGGGAAAATCTGATGTGGTAACATCACATAATAGAGATGCCTAGTGAGCTAAAAAATGGTGGTCTCATGTTTCTTGCCTCTTCTGCCATCAGTTTTGCTCTGTGTAGTGCAGTTGTGTTTAGTGAAGTAATGGTTTGGGGTGCTTTTATCTCTTCTGATTAGTAGCAATGTTGTAGTTCATTTAATAGGTGTGTTAAAGGCAAAATTCAACAGAAAAATCTGTTTTCTTTAAGCATGGTAATGCACATGTTATTTCTGCTTCAAAGGCAGAGAAAAGTCATCTACCTTTATGCATGTGGGGTTTCATTAGTTGACTCATCTGTATTGATAGGCTGTATGAATGCAGATTTTCACAGAATGGGATGTTTTTTCCACCCCTCTGTAATGTATCACTTTGTTTTCTAGGTTCAGAATGGTTTGATCTATATCAGTTGTTCATTCATTAGGTTCTTTTTTATGACTTACCATCATTTGATTGTGCAAGCAGATACAATGATGAAGTTTCACCAGGGATATTAAGAGCTGCCCAATGACCAGGCCTATTTAACACAATATTTTATTCATTTTCCATACGAAAAAAATCACAGTTCTTCACATAAAAAGAAAAAAAAAATAGAGATTCAGTGGAGTAGCTGTCTCCCTGATCTGGAGCATCTTTTATCAGTTTTAGTTTTAAAATATTTCCAGTTTGCCTGCATGCTCTTAAATGGTTACGTATTGTATGACTAATATACTGAAAACATGCAGTCCTTGCACTGCTGAAATGAATTCCACTTTAAATTAAAGTTAAAATGAGAGCTCCAGGTGCTTGAATAAACATCCAGTTTCATACTTGTCATTAGTGATTGCCTAAATGTTTGGGGTTTTTTTGTTGTTTTTTTTTTTTTGAGTTATTTCTACAAGCCTTTAATTTCAACTATGGCAAGATGTCGCAAGTAAAAATCAGATTATACAAACAATGTGCAGAAGGCGATGTAATTATGTTATAAATATTAAAACCAATGATCTTGTCTAGATTTTAAACAAATGTTTGTAACTGCATGCAGACTGGCTGGTTCTCAGCCTTCTCTAGGCTTCACCTGCTCCTGCATTTCTCTAAGCAAGAGGTTCCTTGGTGCTTTTAATCTTCTGTTTTCGTGTATTAATCTAATATTTTTTGTTCTTCATTCAAGCTTTAAGTGAACCATTTTCCTGTTATTATTTCATAACTGAGAAACAATCTAATTTCTCCACCACCAGCACATCCTTTCCCACCCCCTACTCTGAAACTACCTTATATCAGATACCATGACACTGAATGATGGGTTTAATGAACATGATGGTGATGGGATGATGGTTGGATGAGGTGATCTTTATGGTCTATTTCAACCTTAACGAGTCTGTGAAATCTTAATTTCATTTAAAGGTGCAACAATTAATAACCGCTTTCCCATAGTTATTCTGCTAGCTGTGTTTGATGCAGTGGGGCAGAAAAAACACTCAGTATTTCTAGAAGTCCAGCTTCCATTTATGCAGTGAAACACAATGCCTTTTCTCAGGGCAGTAATGTCTTCTGGATATATTTGTTCCCAGTTGTACCAGTTGTAAAACTGGTGACAGGATCTTCATTGCAAGTCATGTATGAGTCTGTGCTTGAATTTTGTCTGGCTGTCAGAATTAGGCATTAATTAGTTGCTGATATTAAAAAAAAAAAAAAAAAACAATAAACAACCAAAAAAATCCTCATAAAACCAAACTTCTGAATTTTGCATAGTTGAATTACTGGAAAGGAAGTTAGGGACTTTTTTCCCAGAAAACGATATAAATAGTAAGAATGTATGGGGAATAATACTTTCTGTTCTATAGTAATCAAAATAGGCTCCTTATGTGCCTGTAACAAAGTGTCTGTGTAAATGGTTTTTTAACGTAGTCATTTTCCACCAAATATTGCTTCTTGATTTCTAATGATTATTTTAAAGAGGAAGAGAACAAATACTTTACTTTCTGCTACTGAGAAATGTGTTTCATTCATAAAAAGAAGAGGGAAAATCTGAGCTAGTGGACATCATTTATAAGGAAACTTAATAGATTAACTTTGCCTGTAGAAAGATACAGGAACATTTTGCATAGTGATATTGTGTCAGTTCTAATTTATCAGTTATTTCTGATGACTTGGGGAAGCTTTGAGAAGGAATTGGAAATTTCAACTTAAAATATGATGAAGAAGCTTTACCATTTTTATATTAAATGACATTATTATGTCTGTGAATGTATATTGTTTTTTTTCGAAGAAAGGATTTCTGTGTGCACATCAAAGAAAGGATCTTCACAAGGAAAACTTTATAATAATATTAAGTTGTTCATTGCATGACCTATTTAGAGTACTCAGATATTTCTTGTTGTAGACTACATAATTAAATTTTAAATGGAACATGATAAAGAAATTATACTGGTGATCTCTAGAGATTTGAGTACCCTATTTGGATCTTTACAAGAGTGTAGCAAAGGCATACTTTAAAATTTAATAAAGGTCTGGCCTATTTTTTTTTCTTTTAGCTGTGCTATAGCTACTATGACAGTCCTATTTCAAACTGTATTTTCTCTCCATGTTATATACATGATGCATATGATAAGAGACCAAACTCAAATTATTAAAAGCATATATATCTTAAATTGAGAAACCCACCATTTATGTATGATGCAGAACAATTTATGAATGAAGATAAGCTCCTAAAGCCTTGCAGTATCCTACCTTGCAACCAGCCCTTCACAGACCATCATTTGAGCTAAGCTAGTAACATATCCAGAGAGATGTAATTTAGTGAGACAGAGTACTTGTAACAGTGCAAAGCCCTATGGGGACGAGGGAAACGATGTTTGGAGCTTAAATGAGAAAATACCCCACTGAAATACCGAAGGAATGATTTCAGTCTCTAGCCCCTTCTGTTCGCTTCTGTGAAAGGTACTTCATATCTAAAGAAGAACAAATATTTTAAATATAGACTAACCACATTATTTATTTGCTTAACATTTGTTTAGTAATGATAACAGAAGTAAAATTTATGTTTTCATCTTATATGTAGGGGCTTGATTTTGCTGTTTCACCCAGTCAAAGTTTCAGTGGTCACTTCCTCTTCTAGGCCTTTGTTATCTACTGATTTAAATAATAATTTGCATAGGTACTGTTCATAGGAATTAAAAAAAAAAAAATTGGAAAATCTCTGCAGCCCCTGGTCATATCCTGAGCATAACTCAGAAGCACTTGGATTTTGAGGTAAATGTCATCTTAGAACTATTGATTGAACTTTTTTGAAAGGATGGGACAAAATCTGGAACAAAATACAGTGATAAGAATACACTGGCATGCCAAAAAGTTATATTGAAAATTTAGCTTCTCTTATAATCACAGTAATTTCCGGACCTCATGTACTTTAAACCAGCAATCTAGAGTAGGGTACAAACTGTAAACTCTCTTGATTTAAAGTTTTATTCTCTAACACTCCATAAATTTCTTTAATGATGTATAAGATCCATTTACTGTAAAGACATGTTCCTGTGTGTCTACAGCATTTTGAAAATAGAATCTTAGTACTGAAGTAACTTCAGTACTTTTGAAAAATGTTAACCTGCAACTTCACCATTATTTAAATCTAATGCAAGTAAGCTTTTATCTAAAGGGAAAAGAAGAATTGACAACCCACCATATGACAAGCAAAATGAAATCTCTTGATCACTAACTGTCAGCAGTCTTTCTAATACCATTGTGTTAGGGAATGATATGTCTTCCAAGGAGCTAAGTACACAAGGTTTTGAATCATTTCTGTCTTGACAGCCTCACCCAAGTAACTACTTGTAAGTGCCTAGATGAATTATAAAATCTATGTGGCTCTGTAGAGTGAGTTAATAAAATATCTATGAGCATTTTAATTACTGTGAAATGAAAAGGATTTTTTTGTTTTTTTGACAGTAGTAAGGATGTGGATTAAATCCAGGATGGTTGACATCTTCATGGGTTTTGCATGGACCAAGTAGCTGGGATTGGCCATCGCTGCTCTTCTGGTCCCCTTCTTGTTAAAGTCTTTTGACAAGCAATTTCTCTCACTCTTAAGATCACCAGGTTATAACTTTTCCTGCTTGTGCTTCATGTTGGGTGGGTGGTTGGATGGATGGATGGATGGATGGATGGATGGATGGATGGATGGATGGATGGATGGATGGATGGATGGATGGATGGATGGATAAATAGATGAATAAATGGATGGACGGATGTTCCTTCATGACACTTGAACTGCTTTGCTAGTGATGTCAGGCTTGAATACCTACAGCATACATCTCATTGTCCCAGTGTACAACACAATTTTCCTTACCTTTGTATAAGATTTATTGAATTTTTTTCTTCTTTGTATAAAGCAGGGGTTTGGTGTAGTCCACTTGTGACCCTCTCTTTGAATGGAGACATTCTGCTTTCTGCCTCTAAATCCCTTCATGAAACTCACTTTCGTTTAAAGGCATATAAATAATAGGTCATGAAAACTGGGAGGCAGGCAGTGGTAGCTGATAACATTAAAATCTCTTGAATGTCAAACTATATGTAGCTAACCAGAGTTAGTCTTTAAAAATGATATCATCATGTACCTTTTCTGAAACCACATCATTAAAAGGAAAATAAAAAGATTTCAGCCCTCGGTATTTAACGTTCTAAAGTCAACTGTCTGAAAGAGCAGGTTTTTCATAGTTTGGATGCCAGCCACTTTCTGAAGAAAATCAGTATTTTAAATTGAGACTCAAATTTAACCAATCTTTAAAAAAAATCTTTCATTTGACTTTCTCTGTGGCTCAGATGCTTATTTCTAAATTATACTTTCTTTCATCTATTCTTTGAGCTATTTTTCTGTACTACAAGCAGGACTGCCTAATATCCATTATATGCACTGTATAGCAATACTCTGATGCTGTTTGGTCTTTCTGAGGGGCAGTAATGTAAACAACAGTGATGATCTGAGATAGTAGTGGGTTTGCTGTTACTATAAGGTGAACCTGTTTTTCTGAAGAAATAATACTAAAGTTCCTTTCACTACAGTGATATTTTTTTCCAAAGTAAAGCTTCAATATAATTAAAATGTGGCATGAAGTTATTCATCATGGTAGCTGTTTGATTTTTTTTTTTAACATCCCTTTTGAAATATAGTTTTTACAGCTGACGTGAATGTTAAAACACATTTGTGTGTGATCTGATTCTCTGCTGGAGAGATATGTTTAAAATCTTAGGAGTCTAAGGAGCACAGAGGTGATTGTCCGTATGTGCTTACTGATGATTTGCATTCAGAAATTACAAAGGTACCAACGGTAGTATTCACATTATCTAAATTTAGCTATCACAAACATATTCTGTGTAAAAAACCAAGGGAGAAATGAAAAGAAATAGGTGCATTATCTCAGGACAGGGTGAATAAACTTGGGGAATTGTTTTTCTTTCTCTGCTGCCTGAAAGTAAAGCCTGGGGGAATAGCGTTAACTAGATGTTTCACCTGATGATAGCTTTAATCTAAGGTGAGTACTAGCAGGCTGAGATTTAGAAGTGTTAAGGCAGCAAATGATGTAAGCTGATGCCTGCTGGAGTTTTGAGGACATTGGCATGCTTAACCTCAAAAAACTTTCAATATTTGGTACTTAAGTCCTAAATATAGACTCTGGGAAGGAGGGGGAAAGTCAGACAAAAGTGATTGTTGGACTTGATACAGCTCTGACCCAGAAGGCAGATAACTGTTTTCACCATGCAGAGCCCTCAGAAATCACTTCTCAGTCTTGAAATGGCTCCTAATTACTCGTAGCTTTTGAATCTTAAAATGAACATAAGTGATTTTGCTCAGTGACCTGGGATTTGAACCCACCACCATTTCTCACCAGCAATCCGGAGCATCCCTCATAAACATTAATGGATTTGACAGCAGATCTTTTTATTTTAAAAGTCTGGTAGGGCTTTTATTTTTAATCCCTACTGTAAAATTCTAAAACTAGAGACAACTTTTTTTTTTTCTATTATTCACCTTTACCAGACTTTCAAGCATCTTTTTAACATGTCTTACAAAGGCTTGAAATCCAAATGTGTCCAATGAGGATAATGTGTATCAGAAATGAAAGGACTTGGATCTCTTCATTTCCATTCCTGAAGGTGAATTCCAAGATCGTGATTATTTTTATTTATACAGTACCTAAAGAGTGCTAAATACTTTATGGAACAAATAAAAGACCTCTTGTAAAAAGCACGCATTCCTATAATCTAATTTTAGTCTCAAATCAGGCAGTATGAATGCTAAGCAGCAGGGCTTGAAGTAAAACGGAAGGTATATGAGGGCTACACTAATAGGATTGAGCAGTTATTTAGGTTCATTATCTGTTCCACTTAATAGTGCTGCAATATCTTACTGGTTAAATTTACATTGGTCTGGGGAGAAGATTTGACTGTAGTATTTCTTGGGTTTGCTCAGAAAAATGAGCCTCTGAACTGTAGTTAGAATGAAGACAGAGAAAAGGTCCATCACAGGTGAGTTCTGAGTGGCCAATCCATTATAAAAAACAGTAAAGGGAGCAAACTTAAAATACAAATCCTTTACCAAGCTTTATTTTCCTGTCAAAATTCTTGTTAAAATGTTAGTCATTTCTGTATCTCCTGAAGATCATCAGAGTTAAGTTACATCAAATGTCAGTAGAGAGAACAGAACTTTTTGAGAATAACCTCAGATGTAAACATACATTTGGGGAGGAAAAAAAGAAAAAAAGAAAAAAGAAAAAAGAAACAAACATGTACACATCTGCTTCTGTAGCAGCAACCCAGCAACTGAAGTCTAGGAGAGATTTGCAGACATGGAAGAGCTTTCTCTTAGTAACCTTTGCCACAGTCATGTGCCTGATATAGAACTTTATCACAGAATCACAGAATGGCAGAGGACCTCTGAGTCCAACTCATCCCACCTCTGCTTGAGTAGGGACACCCAGAGCAATGTGCTTGGCACCACATCCAGGCAGCTTTTGGAGATCTCTAAGGAGGATCCACTGCAACCTCTCTGGGTAACCTGGGCCATTGCTCCATCACCTGCATAGCACAGAATTGCTTCCTAATGTTCACAAAGAACTTCCTGTGTGCCAGTTTGAGCCCATTGCCTCTGCTCCTGGCACGAGTCATCACTGGAAAGAGTTTTCAGGTATTTATATTTTATAGTTTTAAGATATTCATAGACATTGATGAGATCCCCTTGAGAGGCTGAACAGTCCCAGCTTTCTCAGCCTCTGTTCTTAGCAGAGGTGCTCCAGTCCCTTTGTCAACTTGGTGGCCCTGTGGTGGACTCTATGCAGTTTACCAGGTTTCTCTTGTATTGGTGGCCTAGAACTGGACCCAGCACTCCCAGTATACTTCACCAATACTGAACAAATGGAAGGATCACCTCTCTAGACCTGCTGGTGGCTCTTTATCTAATGCAGACAAGGATAGCCTCAACCTTCTTAGCAAGGAGGGCTCATTGCTGACTCGTATTCAACCTGGCATCCACCAGGTCCCTCTGGGTCATTATTTGAAGAGCTGTTTTCTAGTTGGGTGCCCGAGTGTGTCCTGGTGCCTGGAGTTGTTCCTCCCCAAGGACAGGACTCTGCAATTCTTGTTCAGGTTCATGTCTGCCCACCCCTCCAGCCTTTCCAAGTCTATGTAGATGGCAGTATGGTGCAGCTAGTCTCCTAGATTCATATTCTCTGTGCATTCACTCTTATGTCATATGTTTAATAAATAATTAGAAATGAATTGCTGATACATAGCATTTTTTATGTGGGATCCTTAGCACTGGTCCATACGGGCAGTAGTAACGCATGGATAGACGATGTCAGAAAACCTATACTGACACTCCTAGGACAGCAAAGATACCAGTTTCATCCTCTCCTCTGTGTTCTCTGCCTTCAGAGCATCACTTTTTTAATGACATAAATGATATTGTATCAGTTGCAGAAATTACAAATATTTGAATGATTTCAAAAGGTTTGTTACCTTAGCAAAACTTAGACAACTCTTACTAAAATATTTAGAGGTTAAAAAGGAAAGAAAAAAAAAAAAAAAGAAACACCAAAACCCCAGTGCATTTCCCTAGTGTTCAAGGTTAATCGTTTATACTTCATCTACATTATATTAAAAACATTTTTACTGGAGTCCATAAATGTTAAACATTTTTAAAAGGCAATGATCGCAGTGGGACTAGATACATTACATAAAACCAGGCACAAGACCTGCAAGCAGTAATTGGTGACTGTTTTTTATTCTTGGAGGGCACTGAGTTGAGATTCCTCCCATGAGGTGATGCAGATTTTCACATCTGGAGCTTGCTGTTATAACTAGGCAGTGCCTAAAGGTTTTGCGGTCAGCAAAAGTCAACTGTGAGCCCCAACCTCACGCATTCAGAACAGTCTCATAGTGGCTTTTCTGTCACAGTGACTTTTACTAGTGATGATGTTTTACCAGTTCTGAGCCACTGAGGACCTACCCCACTTTCTCTGTATGTCCTCCCAGTGTATTTTGCAAGTCGTGCCCTGTGCAGCACTTCTACAATAGCAAAGTGCCAGCATGGCATTTCTCCTCACTGGGCTATAATGGAATATATTTTTCATTCCAACCATTGGAATTTTTAAGTCTTTTGCACCATATCCTGCAGGGAGCTGTTACGCTTTAGAAAAGTCATGATGCTGTAGAGCAGATGTAAGTCATGTCTATTTGCCATAATCTATCCTTAATGAAGGGCTGTGGAGAAAAGATGAGAGAAAACAAGGTACCAGGCTTTACCTAGCGTAAGAAAATACAGAAGTGACCTGTCTGAATATTTGGCCTCTCGCAACAGTTCACATGCTTAATTTTCAGAATAGTCCTGCTGATATCAGTGTAATTGCACCAGTTAGTTCAGTGCTAGTGTGAGTATTGCTGCCCACTGTTGGAAAATGAGTGTTATGTGATTTGTTCCTGGCTTTGTCACTAAGACTACAGACAGCTGTACCTGATTGAGAAAGAAGAGGAAACGTAGAATCACTGAATCATTAAGGTTGGAAAGACTATTAGGATCATGTAGTCCAACCATTAATCCATGCCTGTGGCTGCTCTAAATTATGTCACTCAGTGTGGCACACTAGAAACATCATTTTGATAGCGTCCACTTGAAACATAAGAACTGAGATCTATCTCAAACTGGAAGCTTAAAGTAGAAGCCTGGATAGCTCCTACAGCTATTTAGATTGGAGGTTTGTGTTAATCAAATGCAGTAGACATCTGCAGGTGTTGCCAACACAGGTTCAAATGGCAAGTGGGTGTTTCTGATCCAGGCTATAAATTCAGGCCTTTAAAAGGCCATTGTGATAGTTAGGAAATCTACTAGAGCTTGGAGGCCAGGAGACCATCTTTCTCCTCAAAAATTACTTTCTTTATTAAAATTTTCTGTTAGAGTGCAGTGATGCACCTCAGATGCCAAAGGGACTGTGGCTTCCCATGTCTCAGTGGCTGTGAGCTCTCATTCCAGGATCACATGGTGAACGGAGAAGTTCCTGCAACTAAAAACTTCTATTTAACAAAAATGAAATATTATTATTCATGTCATGAGTAATTGAATCCCCAGATGTTCTCATTCTGTATCAATGGCTGGGGACAATATGACTCTAGATAGACTGTGACAACATGAATTGATTTCTTCTTTTTCTTTCTTTTTTTTTTTTCTAAACCTGCAGAGTGAATGTGGTAGCAGTGGTTTTTTTTTTTGTTTTTTTTTTTTTAGCTGATTGCTTAGAGCTGACATTACAAGCTGTGCAGCTGTAAAAAAGATCTTCTCATTTTCATTGAGAGTAAATAAAATATTGCAGAAATAGCTTTGCTTTTCCCTGGTCCTGCCTTTGCAGAAATAAACAGATAACTTGGATCAAGCAATTGAAATTGGAAAGGCGTTTGCAAGAAGAGATGGTTGCTACTAACACTGAATATTCAGAATAAAATAATAAAAGTAATCATGTCACTAAAAAGCCACCTGTTACTTTCCTCAGATTTTCTCTAAAGTGGGGAGTTCACTTTTTGTTTCTGAATTTATAGCAGAGATGGGAAATGTTGCTCTCATAAACCTTATTATATGCAAGGTAGTAATTCCTTGTTAAGGTAGGAAGAGAAACCATCCCCACTAACATTTCTAAAGCTGCTAAAGATGGATGTTCCCATGAAGGAGCAGAAGCAGAAAAACTTTAAGTGCTTGTTAAGGCACACACACGCAGCGCATACAAGCAATAAGTCTGTTCTGCTGAACTGTGAAATTGCACTGAGTAATTTCTCTAATAACAGAACAGATATTGCACCTCTGACCCCAGTGGAGCCACGGGCAGCAGCCAGCCCCACGTCAGCACAAACGGCTGCAACCAAAGCATGAGCTGCGTGGTGAGCAGCAGAAAGAGGAGAAGAAAGCTGGCAATCAAAGAAATATGGCACACAACTTGCAAGGGCATGCAACCCCATGACCTGTTTTTCAGAAGAGCTGCACAGTTGTGTCCAGAGCCCCCAACTTCTGAAGAAAGCATTCAGTGAGCTGTAAGAAACCAGAAACCTCTAATTGGTGTTTCACTGTAGCTTTTTCTTATAGAAGTGATGCAGAGCTGAAGTTTTTCCTCTGCTTTATAAAGAATGCCTGTGGAAATAACAGTTCAGAGTGGAAGTAGAGAAAAAAAAAAAAAGCAGCAGCATCCCTCAGGAAAATAGTGCATATGCTGAAATGGGAGAAGAAATCATGTAAGAAAAACATTCTGTTAAAGCAGTGGCTTACATCTTCTATTTCAAAACTTGCAAGGTGAAAGAGAGCGATGTGGTTTAAAGGGGATATTGATTTGGTGGAGCTGTAGATGATCTCGTGCCACAACCCCAGACCTTCATCGGTTTCTGAACCTCTTAAAATTAATGCGGAGTTCTTAGACAGATTGCTTGAAGTTTTTCAGTTAAAAGAGTGATGAATGGCAACTCTGTGAAGTGATTAAAAAAAGATAAGTGAAAAGTTACTTTAAGGACTGAGAAAAACTTTGTCAGCTCTTTCTTCAGGTGCTGCTTAGTTTAGAGCAAGGCTCTGCCTTCCATTTCATCTTGTGAGTGATTGACTTTCTTCAACAGCTCCATCAGTTAATGTGACATAAATGGGAAATAAATTCCCATCATGAGTTTGTCTCACAGTGCCAGAGACATAACAGACATTTTAGAAATTCACCCATTTGAAAAATTCAGAGCTCAGGCAGATGTTGAAGTACTGGCAGTCAGGTATTGCTATTCTCATGTAGGTTTTTGAATTTTGACCTAAAGTAGATGATATTTTATTAACTTGCGGAATGCAGTAGAGACTTGGTAGTGGGTGTTGGATAATATAAAATATGTGGCAGGTGCTGTACATCTTCATAGCAGAATAAGAGTTGTTGTTCAGGAGGAAGCTAGTGGTTCATCTGGCATTATCTACCAGCTGCTTTGAAAGACAAGCTGATAAAGTCTAGAAGAGGCAGATCTGGAAATAAATATCTGCAAGAAAATCTTCCCTTCCCCTATGCAAGCCAGTTTTTACAGCAGTACAAAGATTTTTTATCATCTCTTTTTCTATGGTTTTCAGGACTTCTGTAACTTGTGATTATTCTGATTTCTTGGGAGATACAGGTGTCCAGTTCTTTTGTTTTTTGTTTTTTTTCCAAATTTCAGCTCTCATAATGGATGTACCAAAACCAAACATGTTTCCTTTCGCACATTTAACTTTGGATTAGCTCCATTATGGGAGACAAGGCACAGCTTTAAAGAATTACAGATAGAGTTCACAAAACTGATTACCAATAAAAAATGAAAATAAAATCTTTTTTTCCCATTTCCTGCATTCTGCATGCATAAAAAGTAAGCTTTGTATGATTCTCTGAAGGCTTATGAAATTCATAGTCTCCATAAATCTTAGTGTGAAGCATCAACTCTAAGATAAGAAAAAGCAAACAGTCCCAAGCAAAGATAAAACCAGACAAATCTCCAAGCCTACCCTCAGCGCAATTCATTCAATGTGAGAATCTCTCAGAGTAACTGCAGGCAGATTTCTTGGTTGATGATTTCCTGCATCCAGTACTGCCAGCACAGTGCTGCTGCTCTCAGGCACATGATACACCAGGTAACTTCTTCTCCCACCATTTTTTCTAGTCCTTCCTTTCAGAAATTCTCAAACTCTATCATCATGAAAAAGTCTGCACTAACCACCAATGTCTCAGTAATTTCTAAGGTCCCTTACAAACTAAGCCATTCTATGATGCTGTAAGGGGAAATGGCTTTAAACTATAAAAAGGGTGAATTTACGTTAGACAGTAAGAAGAAATCCTTTATTCAGAGGGCAGTGAGGCACTGGCACAGCTGCCCGGGGAAGCTGTGGATGTCCCATCCCTGGAGGTGCTCTGGGCCAGGTTGGATGGGGCCCTGGGCAGCCTGAGCTGGTGGGGGGCAACCAGTTCACAACGGGGGGTTGGAACTGGGTGATCTTCAAGTTGCCTTCCAATCTGAGTCATTCTTTGATTCTGTGTCTCTTACTGGTCCATAAAACTAGTTTATTATGCTAAGCCTTCATGACTGAGATACTGTTTTGTAATGGAAAATACCCCAGGGTAATGTACAGGTGTACTATGGAAAGACAGTGACAATTTGTGTTGTATTTGTAGGAAGGGTATGAACACTTTCTTTCTTTTTAACAAATAAAAGAATACTAAATTTAAAAAAATAGACTTGTGTCTCTTTTAAAGCTCCTGCAGATATGCCAATTTTAGCTGAACTAAGTGCATGTGTTAAAATGATACTCTCTGATATATCAAGCTAAAATTTGGAAAAGATACCTGATCACTGATGGTATCACAGTCTTCTTTCTTCCAGCTAAATCTGTAACCTTTTGAATTTAAAGTGAATGCTGCAGCTAGGGAAATTCAGGAAGACATGAGCAATGGGGGCTATTGATGGCACACTCCATACTGGACGTCTGTCTTGTTATTGAATGCAAATGTGGCTTAGTTATGTAAATTTTCATTATTGTATTCAAGATTTTATCAGTAAGGCTTTAATGTATCTAGAAACTATCTTAAAGCGTTTAAATAAAATGTTAATTGAAAGTATGGAATAGTATTAGCAAGCTCTTTCAAAGAAAGCTTCAATTCCAGGCACGTAACAAGGAAGCAAATGCTAGTGGAACAGAACCTCCCATGGTAAAAACCTATAATTGTTTTAAAGTTCTCTAAAAACCTACATCTCTGTTCTCATCTCATCCCACACACTGTGATATTCCTTATGTTCCTCACTCTCTCCTCTGAGCTGACTTTCTTTGTAGCCTTCTCCCACTCCCAGCGTGCTGCCTTCTCTCACCTCCTACGCATGGAGCTGCCTCATGCTGCCCATACAACAAGCACTTTTCTACACATCCTAGCCCTTTCCTTTCCTTGGACTCATCTGCACCAAATCCCCCATGAAGCCATCAGGGCATCTTGCCCTGCGTCAAAATCTGGAGGGTAAACTTCTTTTCCAAGCTCAGGAAAATACAGTAATAAGCCAAGTGGTGAATTTAGGTCTTTCAAGCAATCATCAGATGGTGCAAATTACTGTTTTTTACATTAAAAAAAAAAAAAAAAAGAATCAAACCCATTTTAAAGAATAAAAAGAGGGTGGTTGAATTAGACCACATGCAAGATGGATCTCAGCAACTGAGGTACTGTGGCACTGAGAGTCATGGGGTTGAGGGCATGGTGGGGATGGGATGATGGCCGGACTAGATGCTCTTAGTGATCTTTTCCAGTCTTAATGATTCTTTGACTCTATGATTAATTTTGGGAACTGTTGACTTTTGTCAACCCATCTGTCCAGTTTATCAAGTCTTCGAAATTAATCCTAAGAGCTAACAGTGCAGGAACAGAGAAGCACAAGGATCTCTTGCTGCTGCTCTGATTTTGATTGTGCCTCCTTACACACTCATTAAGCAGTGGGATTTTAGAAGTATTTGCTAAGTTACCTTCCTACCTGCAGATGGTCTGCAACAGTGACAGCAGCTGTTCAAAAAGCAAGCATGAAGGGAGATATTAGCAGTGCTTAGCTAAGTTTACAAATTTGTAACAAGAGTACTATTTAAAGTATGTTCTTTTGTGACTGCATGCAATATGTTTTCATCTGAATGTTGCTGGATTGACAGAGGGCATCAAAGGGATGCAGCACAGAGAATTTTCTCTGCTTTGGTGTGGTTTCCTTGTTGCAGAACTTGTGTGGATCTCATAGGCTTAGAGGTTGCATGGATTAGTGCTATCACTTATGATTTGTGCTCCCATGATTAGGGGAAAAACCAGGACAGCCTTGTGACAGCATTCAACTGTCCAGAGCACACTGGGTAAGGCTGAAGTAGTGCTTGAGCTTGGAAAAGACTTTCTTCTGCATAGAAAGAGTCAGATTGGATGGGCAGCCTCTTCTAGTGGTTAGCAGCCAGCCCAATGCTGGGGGATAGGACTCAGAGATCTCCAAGCCATTCTATGATTTTTACATTTTGAATGCACTTCTGATGACAGAGGAAAATTGCAGAGTAGGAAATATTTTTGCAGTATTTCTTCACACATCCCTATATTCATAGGCCAAAGGAACTCACCCAAATGTTGTGCCTCAAGGAGGTCAAGAAGTCCTGTGCAGATTTTGGCATGAGGCATTAAGGAATATTTTGGTGAGTGAAATACAGTTCCCTATCTTTCTGGGAGGAACAGATCATCAGTTCTTGATACTGATTACATGTTGGGAAGCAGAACAAGAACTGCACCCTGCAGAACCAGTTTAGCTAGAGGTCAGTAGAATGTAAATTGAAGAAAAATAGATGGTACAGCTGTTTAGAGTTTGTTTCATTTGGGTGTGAATATTTACACAAAGCTCTGTAATTAAGGTTATATGTACTTGGGTCTGATCAAAGCAGAAGATGTATACTGTGCCTACTGTCTGTTATATGGTGGAGATAAAAGGTCATCATTCTCTGCCAAGAGAAAAAGACAATGTTTGCAAGTCTGCCTCTGCATATATTGTAGCTTTCAGCAGCTCCATGCAAATTTTCCTGTGCTCAGGTTTGCTGTCATCCTCCCAGTCTTTGAATACACCTATGCAATTCTTCCATCATTTACTTCTACTAATACCCTGGAACAGATTGCTACCTCATTTGGAAGATTCAGCAAAGTAATTCAAGAACTGTAAGGTTCTAATAAGGCCCTGTCTTTAAAAATAGATTGGCTGAGTGGGAAGTCTTGCAGGTCCCCAGGATGGATATCTGGTCACGAGCTGGACTTATTTCTCTGCTGATCTGTGTTTCTCTGCTTGCTGTGTTCAGAGGACCTATCTTGCAAAGCAGAAGGTTTGGTGGCAGCTGATCCATGAAGAGCAGATCTGGTTTGCTGCAGTGATGTCTGGAGAGAAGATGAAAAGCTTGCCCTATTCTGCAACTACAACCCATGGGCCAGGGCATAGCCAAATAACAGAGGCACATTCCTAATATGCCCAGCTCTATGCTGTATTCATATTTCACTGGGGTGACTTATAGGCATTAGGAAGCTCTATTTGCTGTGCTGTAATGCTCTGTCTGAGGTAATCACTGTAAATAAGTTTTCTAGGCGTACTTGGAAGAGGAAGCTTTGGATTTTAAAAAGGGAATGGCAGAGAGAGCTGACAAAATCAGATACTGTGCACTTCGCTGAAAAGTGACTGGGCACAGCTCTTTAGAATATGGGATTTGCAGTTGTACAGAATTGATGTGAAGGAGATGCAAATTCCATCCAAGCTAAATTCACATCTAGATTTAATGCTACTCACATGTGCACCAGCCCATCCCAGGCCAGCGATTAGCTAATACACCAGCTAAATTCACTCAGTCATTAAGTTAAGAGACTATCAGATAACCCCAATGCAATGTATTTACATAATGTCAATAATGAGTCTTTTTAGGAAGGTGTTGAGGAAATGCAAGCAGAGTTTGTAATACGGTACCACGCTTCCAGTCTGGCTTGTTTCTCATTTCACAAAGCTTTATGTGATGGATCCATCTGTTCTCGGGAGATGGGAGTGTGTTGATGCCATTTCCATGGGAGACTTTCTAGGCTGAAGCTTTCTGAAATCTCTGGAAGTTGCCTTAGACATGGTATTCATTGCCTGGGGCTACTAGCTACTGCCAAAATACTCAGCATAGCTATCAGCAACCGTCTTCACAGGCTGGGTGGGGCCTTAGTTAACTTGATCAAGGCTCATTAAAGCTTCAAATCTCTGAATGCACATTCAAAATTGAGTGACAGGAACTTCTGGGAAAGTTTTGTTGAAAAGCCTGGCATAACTGAGTAATTAGAATATAGCAGTTCTTCATATGCAACTTGATTGTCACAGCCTCTGTCAAGAACTCATAATTTCTGAAGGATAAGACCATATGTTCCAAAAAGAGCTTTCAGAATGTGACATGCTTGTTTTCCAAGTTATTTTTTTCCTCTCTATAAAAAAACAAACTGTTATGAAATGAGATTAAAAAATCCCCCATACTTAATTAAACTGATAAAATTTAAAAGAACATTAAAAGAAAAGGCCCAAACCTCTTGGATAAGTATGTTCTAATAGCTGTGGTTTCTAATTTACTTCTGGATGTAGCTGAAATGAAATGTTGCGAGGTTAGCTGAAAGGACACTGTTATACTAAATATAAATCCAAGGATGTTTATATTTTTTTTATTTGTTTTTCCATAATCTAATGTACTAGTTAGGGACCTCTTCACATAAGGTTGCAATCACCTTGCTGCTAATAATTGGTCCCTGGAACAAAATATGGCAAGGAGAGTCCACCAAATGTCCAGACAGATTTGTGTGTAGCTACTGGAAATGTTATATGCTCTGGTTTACATCAGCATCAAATATAAATGTAGATGACTTCATTGCCTTCCATTTTAAGCTGTATCTAAATCACCTGTATTGTCCTGGAAACTTCTTGCTTCTTGAATGTAATGTGAAAAAGTAGTTTGGGCATGACCGGTATATAAACATCAGGACTGAACCTGAGACAATATTTCTGAGGACAGCCAAATTCTGCTCCAACAGGAAAGAATAATATTGACTAACAAGATCTCAGCCTGCTTTCAGAGATCCTGAATGTATGTTGTGGTTATATTTTTAGAGTTTAGATTTCATTTTCATTAGCAATAATATTCCAGTAATGGAATGGTGAAAATGAACTCAAGTCAGGCTGGTGGTTTGGGATGTTTTTATTCCTCATAAAGGACAAGCACATAGGAAGATGTGATTATTGCCCTGAGAGATTACAGTGTCCACAATCACAAACACGTCTTCTCTGTTAATTAGCAATATTCCTGTAAGATTTGTTAGTAGACTTCTTTGTATTTGCTATTGAAGAAAAGTGCCACAGAGCAACCAGTCTTTGCCTACCTCACTAAAAAGTTTTACTGTTTGTGCTGTTGTGATAAAATGGGATAAACTCACCCTTGGAAATATCTTCATGACCTAGTTTGGAGACAACTTAGCTCTGCATGCTCAGTGTCTTCATGTTACTGTTAGGTTGCTTTAAATGAGGATGGCTTCAAGTAAAGTCCATTTTAAATACATATAAATATCAGCTCTGCAAATGTCCTGGTTTGGTCTGGCCATTCTGAGTTTCCTTTATGGTCAGTAAAGAAAAGCAAGAACTTTTCCAAATAACTTCTCACAAGGTAAACATTAAAAATAGATTCCATGGATTGCCCTCCTCTTCAACGGGGAGAAAAACTATGGGAGGAGAAGGGTGGGTAGATCAGTGTCTCAGGTGTGAACACACTCTTCTAAAATGTCTAAAATCATACAGAATGGACTGTACCAATTTGTCTTTTAACTTCTTAAGGGGGAGAAAAAAATGTCCTCTACTTTTTCCTTTCCATTATGCTGCTTCACAGAATAACTACTCATGGAGTGAGAGATGCTAAAGAAATCACCCATTTTTCAGATTTTGCCTGAATTCTTTTTATGATTCCAAATCCCAATTATTTGGTTGCCTGAGTTTTGTCTGGCCAGCTTGCAATGTCTGCAGCAAACCCTCTTGTCTGTAAAGGCTTCACTGGTGTTAAGAAAAATACTAATTCTGCAGAATGTAGGCATCAGGCAGCTCTAAATGCTAATGAGTAAGTAGAGAGAGGTGTTCTAGAAGTGATGTGAGCTGCCACCTTTTTCTTAGTTTTAGCTTGTCCCAGTCCTCATTTCCTAATCTAGGCAAACCACAAGAGAACTGTTTAGCTAATGAATGATTGAAAAGTATGAACACCGAATTCAATAAGTCAAGAAGAAAACAAACATAAAACCCCACAGAGATAACAAAATGTATGCTTAAATGCATCATTCAATTACTCTGCTCACTCTTTGCTTCCCATTACACTCTCCTTTGTCAGTACACAGTGTATCTAAATGGCAATCTCTTTGTGACAAGAAGCTTTTCTTCCTGCCTTTACCTGCTGGTGCAGAACGTTGTTGGTACTTTGGAAATATCAAAAAATAAAAAGAATTGATTGCAGGCAATGTATGAATTGTATGGTGGTTAGCTTCTCAGAATTTTCCCTATCCAGTAGTAAACCAAAACTTGTAGATCTGGGCTGTGTTCGTCTTTATGAATGAGAAGGGCAGTCTCGGGTCAACTACCAGTAGGTAATTTAGTTCCTTGAATCACTGAGGGCCATCCAAGCTACAGAGGGATGGCAATTGAAACAGCATTAGTCTTTGTTTTCACTTTCCGGGTAAGTCAGCCAGGAATTGTATTGCCACTACTCACTTAGAATTGCTTGTCCCTGAGGATATGAGTTGTATCAGGTGCTCTCCTGGGGCTTTTCTTCCTTGCATGTTCCTAGAGAGCTGGTTCAGAATCTGGCACAAACAGAGCAAACCAAATTTCCACTCAGGCCACCCTGACTGTAGAGTACAGAAGTTCCCTATCCTCCAAGAACAGAGCCAACTGCTTTGTCTTGCACCATTTTAAGTCAGGCTTTTTAACTGCTTGTAATGTGAGTAAGTCTAAGACAGAACTGAAGTTTGTATTATTAGGCTGTAGGCCATTAATGCTTCTTGGGATCTCAAAATCCTCATTTTCAGTGTACTAGCATTTGAAAACGATTGTATGGTTCTCCAGAGACTTTCTTGGATATTGTAAGCAGATGTTAGGAAAAAAAATCTGAAAATGGATCGTAGTATTGATGAGTCCCGTCATAAAAAGATGAAATAAAAATGTCATTACCTTTGCATTGCTGTGTAACTTGTGATGATGAAATGCAGCAGTTATTATGGAAGAAATGGTCTTTTTGTATCCTCCAGCTATAATCTATCGCACATGATTAACACTGAGAGTCTTTACTAATTAGCTTTTATGGTCAAACAGATTTTGTGAAGTTGGTTTCAAAGAAATCAAAATTAAACTACTTATATCTCTGAAAGATGGAATTATGGAATATGAACACATAGATAATCTTTACAAGCTAGAGGAAAGTGATCACTGAGCAACAAACTGCATAAAAAGACCCAGTGATATCTCAGGTATTGCAGTGTAGTGTGTCTGGATAAATGATGGTGCTAAGATTTTATGAATACTATCTTAGTAGGTTGTGGAAAATACACAGTTATCTTTCATCTCATAGCATGCAATGATGAAACTTTACATATTGATGCTGTGCATGCAAGTGGTATATAGTCCATCACAGCAGGATACAAGACTTTTTTCCCACTTTACTGATCCCTGTAAAATTAAAAAGTGTAAGAATGGGATGTGATGGGCTGAATGTCTCCCATGAGAACGAACTGCAAATCAGAATGAATAATTTCCCCCATGTCCCCCTTCCACTGTTTTGCTCCTCGGTTTCTCTTTGCATTGTTTTGCTAATTTGTCATGCCTTACAAAACACTGTCATACCATACAAAACACTGCTTCCAGTCACTTTATCCCACACTGCACTGCATCTTCTGTTTGTAAATGTAACAACAAAAGAGTTCTTAAAGGATGCTTGCACTAAAACATGGTGCTTATTTTCCAAGTCAAACTGCCTTAATTTACCTGTGTGATTCCACAGGTAAGCGTTACTAAACGGTAGTCCTCCCTTCACTGAGTCTGCAGCAACTACATTGCACAGAAGGAAGATTAAGCACTGCATTTAGCTCAATTTTCAGAACAATTTGGGTTTTCAGCACAAAAATATTCAAGCACTTTGGGGTCTTCCCAGCCATTACCAATAAATGGCAGGTTCCCAGAAGATTTAGCAACCCAAGTATGTTTGAAAAATCTCTTTTGCCCGGTGAATCTCACATGTGAATCACAACCATTTATCTCTTTTATGGAAAAAAAAAAAAAGGGGGGGGGGGGAGGTGGGGAGATTTTTTTTTTTCAATATCCCAAAATCAAGACCTTTCCACTGATCATGGTGTCAATGGGGACAAAACCATACAGCCCTAAAAGTACTGATCTCATAACTGCTCTCATGTCTTGGCACATTTGTGTATCATTAATCCCTTCAAGATATGATAACTTTATGTCAAAGTGATCCTTAAACAATTGTTAACTTAAGAGACGTACACAAGAGAAAAAGCTCTCATAGGGTAACTTTTTTTCAGGGAGGTTTCATAAGAAGACTTTATTCTTTTAAATGCATTGTAAAGAGATTCAGTAGATTTTTGCAGTTCTGGTATGTTTTACATATTTGAGTTTCCCTAACTGCTGTTTTGTTTTGAATACTTTCTGTCTCATTGTTAATGTTTTCCTAATTAAATAACAGGGTGAAGCAGAGGATGATTCTGCCCTAGGTGAGATTATTCCAGCTCTGAGAATCTGCAGAAATTTAGTGTTCTCCCAAAGCAACACAGGATAAGGATGAGACCATTACGTTTACATCTCATTCTCTTGTGCCAGGAATTCGATTTATTCTTGGTTTTTGGTGTTTGTTTCTGTATTTGCAGATATACCCCATCATACAGTAACATCATTAAGAAATAAATGTAATAAAATAGTAAACTGAAGGCACTTGAGGTAGAAAATTATATGTAGGCAACTGATGTTTTCTAAGTGTCTTGCTGACCATATTTCACAGTAGATGGGACTGCCTCTTGGGGCAGTGCATTCTCCAAAGCCTTAAAGTCTCTTGCTTTGTTTTTTGACATTACCAGTATATGTCTCATTGATGTAAAATTTCTTTTGATTTTGATTTTTACACCTTCTAGAGTATAAAGATTGAATATTTAATATACACTGATTGCTGGCACTTTCTAGGCAAGACAGTACAATCTGGTAATAAGTGCATCCACTACTCCACCAGGTTAAAGGATGTCAGCCCTTGGGAATGCAACAAAGGGTTAAATTATGAAGCAACCCAGATGAACTCCAGTAATAAAAGAAAAATGAGCACTATCTCAAGTTGTAGGAAAAGTTTCTCCAGTGCCTGCAAAATTGACTCCATTGCTCAGGAAACCTAACACAAGAAAAGGAGCTGGCCCCATTATATCATTAAGAGAATCCACTTCTTATTTACACATTAGGATTAATTTTTACTGAGGCTTGCATGCTATAAACCCCTGTTGTGTGGCAGGGACTGTTACGTTCTGTTACAGGTTAATTTCCCTTCTTGCAAATTAGAAAATAGTGTGACTTGCAAAACAGCCGAGAGAAAAGGGAAAATATGCCAGCAGTTCTACTTAGACATTTTTTTGCCTTTTGGCTTCTTCTTTCATTTTCTAGTCTGCTGCACTTCATTTTTTCAGAGATCTGGATGCTGGATGCGAATTTAAATTTCCAGTGCATTTAGCATCCTACAACACCAGGGGACTGAAAGAATTAAGAAGGTGTACAGCATGTAAAAAACAAACAAACAAACAAAAAACCCACCACACTATGTTTCTCTCCACAGTCTTTTTTTATCTTTCCACCTTTCTGTGATTGCAATGATAGTGACATCCAGCAAACTACAGCCACAAGAAGCCAGGAGTATGTTTATCTGGCGAAGGTGCAAATCTAACAGGAGCTAGATGGGGTTTGCTCGTTGCTCATGATCTGTAGAGGGCTCTTTCACAGATCAACAGACTATAAGATTGCTTTCTTGGATATGAGCCACTGATGGACCCACACAGGCTAGTGAGAGTCATGTAAGAGTCTTTTATCCTATCTCAGCAGGGACATCTTCCCCATGGGCATCACGAGAGAGTGTTTTCCTAGCAGCAGATTTAATAGAGGGGGGAAAGGGATGGAAAGAAGATTAATGTTTCTGCCAGTTCCCCACAAGTTCACTGAAAATATTGGCTGGAGCAGGAGTGGCCTGATTCTGCTGTCTTCCAGCCCTTTCTGTGTACTTAGAGTGGCATATTTTTAATCAAATGTGAAATATAGCTTTAGCAGGTCGAATGGATTAGCCTTCTCTGTAAGTAACTCTGTCTGCTTTAGTCAGGAGTGCAACTTTTATTTTCTATAATGTTTCACACTTAAGGTTTTCATCTTTTACTTTATCAGTTTAATGTGTCTTTGAAGTTTCCATAGAATCACAGAATCTTTTGAGCTGGAAGGGACCCTAAAAGATCATCTAGTCTGCAGCTAGATCAGGTTGCTCAGAGCCTGGTCCTACCTGGTCTGGTTATGATTGTTAAAGGCAGAAACTCTTTAAGAAACATGCCCAACTGTGATTCAAAAGGCACACATGGTGAAAGTAAGGTAAAAAAACTTCTTAGCCAGTCTCTTATAAACGCTTGAGTATGCTTAAGAGGAGCGGGGATTCATCTTCTCTTTTTTTAATAGTGTATTGGGATTACACCACTTGTAAATATTTAATTTTTCCTCGCTTTAGGTTTTCAAATCTACTTTCATTTAGGGCATCAATATCCTTGAATGAAAAAGCTGGACAATCTGTTCATGAAAATATCCAAGAATTATTTTCTTTCTGTTACATTGGTCGTTATTTATCGGCATCTCATCAGCCTCCTGCTCCTGTACAGCACTGGAGTTATTCAAGAATTGTGGTTTTTTTTTTTTTTTTTTTTTTAACTACCTTATTTCTGGGCCTCTGAATTGGCTCAGCCTTTAATAAAGTTAGGCTGTTCATATCAAACCATCCTTTAAAGTAATGTGTTTTGAAAGCTGTTCTATCTGGTTAAGTCCAAGTGAAATAATAGACTTCAGACCAGTCACATCCTCAGGCTGTTGCAGACTGTTGTTGCTTCACTGAAATAAAGAGTTCAGGTGATTTCCATGTGACAAAATACTGAAGTAAGTATTAGAAATATTTTTTAAAACAGTCTGATTTTCAGAGCAACTTAAGCTTTTTTTATATGCTAATCACTGCTTTTTTTTTTCAGCTCAAGATATTATTTGAAATTGCTCTCATTTCTTTCAGACACAGACATTGAAAACAAATTTGGTTTTGGTACTTGTTTATACGTTGCCTTTTATGTTTCTGACCTGCATTTTAATTTGTTTAGACAAGTTTCAAGGAGTTTGTTCATTTTGTTAAGTAAGGGTATAAAAAGGTAAGGCTTTTTAAAAATATCCACCAGCACCCCAAACGAACCAAAGAGTAAAAAATAAAAAAACACATATTAAGCTTTCATAGGCATTTGTAGGATCTAAAAACTAAGGAGAGATAGTAAAATAAAAATATATCCAAAGAGAGAAGGTCTAGGCCATGTCTCTGCAATGATCTAGAGAGCAATTTAATTGAAGATGGGAAATCTTAACTTTCTGTTCAGATGAAACCAACATTGCCTTCTTTGAAGACACCATCTTAGATGACCATCTTCTCATCATTGCTACAAGGTTGAAATTCCTCTTCCCAGCTGCAGTATGAGTGCAGACAGAAGTTTCTCCAGTATTCAAGATACTCTGTGCAACCTCAGGCAATGGAGAATAGGATAACATGATAGTCAGACCGTATACCATTTGATTAAAAATGTAAGAGATAGTCCTTTGATTTCTACAAGGATTGTCTTCTAGTCATTGCAGTGTGACAGAATTCATTACTTACCGTAATAGATTTAGATACCTTTATTTTTTTAAATAAGCAGAGCCCTGTGGTATTACGTACATTGGCAGTGGATTCTCCGCTTCCTATTCTTGACACTCACACATTCTTTCTTATTCCCATCCCATTTAATTCTATTCCTGTGCCTGACTGTCCATTGAGTAGGAATGAAACTTAAAGGGTGCCTGGTGTTTTCTGAACTTCTTTCTTTATTTAATTTGTATGTTGGTTCAGGGCCATATTTCAGCAAAGCATGACAGCAGTTGTTTAAGTCTCACTGACTTTAGAGATGAGCGCGATGTTTTCAGGAACCAGGTCCTCTGAAGCTAGGGAACACAATGTGTTATCTCTTGTTTTATCTGACTACTGCTGGGCTATTTTTTTTTCTCTTAAAAGCAAAAATTTGGATAATCAATGGACAGAAAACAAGGTATAAATCTGTTGGAAAAATCATTTGGCTCTTGTAGTCCTTTCTAAATATACCTCTCTGATCAAAGTGCAGAGTGGCTATCCAAAACAGATACCAGATGAATGTACTGAAGCCTTCACATTTTTGACTGTGCCTTTTCAAAGGCATGCCATCGTGAATGCAGCATCACGTGATGCTGTTTGAACCAAACGAATATGTTTGCCTTCAACTTCTTTCTCTTGCATTCATGCCACTCCTCAGAGATGACTGTATATACAGCTTAAGAAAAAAAAAAAGGAAAATAAAAAAGTATCTTCTATTAAAATGCTGAGGAGTTTTGAATGCTGCTTTAGAAATGTAGTTGCAGTGCTATGTCTTAGAAGTATTTTTTATATATGTGTAGCAACTTCTGGACATAAATAAACATAAATTGTTTCAGGGTTTTGTAGTACATTCATAAACATAAAGGTCCTTGTAAGACCTAGCAGTTGAAATGGTATCCTTCTAAAATGACAGCTAATAAAAGCCGTTTGTGATTTAGATGCAAAACAGTTTATATTATCACAGTGCCTTTCAGGTGACTCCCAATGTCCTGGGAAGAGAAGCAGGACAGAAACTGGAAGAATGTGACTAAACCCTGGGGAATCTTTCCCAACATCCCAATGTTAGCTGAACATTCGGATTTCATTGCACTGCTCTTCATAGAATCACAGAATTAAATTACTTTATCTTGGAGGGGAATTTAGACATCATCCAGCCCCAATCCCTGCCATGGGCTGGGTACCCTTCCAGCTCAGGCTGCCCAGGGCTCATCCCACCTGGCCTTGTGCACCTCCAGGTATGGGGCACTCACTTCTTCTCTGGACAGCAGTGCCAGTACCTCACTGCCCTCTGAGTAAAGAATTTCCTCCTAGCATCAAGCCTAAATCTCCCCTCTTTTATTTTAAAGCCATTCTCCCTTGTCCAACTGCTACCAGACTGTGTGAACAGTCAGTCCCCTTCCTGCTTGTAACCTCAGTTCAAGTACTGGAAGGCCTCAAATAAGGTTTCCTCAGAGCCTTCTCCAAGCTAAATGATCCCAACTCCCTCAACCTTTCTTCATGTGAGAGGTGCTGCAGCCATCTGAACAACTCTGTGGCTCTCTGCACCCACTCCAGCAGCTCTGTATCCCTCCTGAGCTGGGGGTCCAGTCCTTGATGCAGTACTCCAGATGGGACCTTACTAGGGCAGAGCAGATGGGGACAATTCCTTCCCTCTCCCTGCTTCCATCTCTCTGCTGACACAGCCCAGGATACTGTTGGCTTTTCAGGCTGCAAACACTCAATGGCTTTCTAAAACAAACTCAGAGAGAGGGCTGTGCTGAGACATGCGGCCATGCATGGCCTGAGAAATGGCCTAGGAGGGGAAGCTGGAGTTCCAGCAGCACTAACAAATGCACCAATTTGAAAAGCGATGTAGGTCTCATGGAGACAGAATTAATTATTCAAATCTCTTTCTTCAAAATGCTACCTGTTTCTGGCATACATTGTGCGATTACAATATGATCCTGACCTAAAAAGAAGTGACAGATCCGAGTCCTGGCTCAGGCACCAAGCGTGTGCATTATCAGCAGTGTGAAGATGAGTGTGTGCCCACCTGGTGGAATTGGGGAACCTGCTTCTGAGGGATGTGTCAATATGGCCTGGAAAGTCCAACGTGGTGAGAGAAGCCAGCATGCACTGGGGAAAGTAAGATTTTATTTTGTCAGGCACAGTACAGGGCACTGCTCCGTCACTTGTTGGTTTTTAAAATATGGAGTTTGGGAATTTTGTAAGTGATGGGTACTTTAGAGTGTTCTTTTTAATCAGAACGCAGAGGGATACAGTGAACAAATCCATCTGATATTCACAGAATCAGAGTAGTTCAGCTTGGAAGGGACCTCTGGGTCCACCTGGTCTAATGCTCTGCTCATGCAGGGACAGCCAGAACAGGGTGCCCAAAGCCATGTACACTTTGCTGGAATTGTACGCTCGGTGCTGGATTTAGTCCTAAACTACCCACAGTAAACTGCAGTAGCTATTCTGTCGTATGAATTTTCTTTTTTTTGCAGCTACTTAACTGGGGTTCCTGCTTCAGAGACCTCTTTTTAGAGCTGTAGTGAACATCAGACCTTGGAGTAGAGATGGGTTTGTAACAGACCAAAGGCCAAATTGTTATTTCTCATGCTGGTTTTATTCTTTGCCCTGCATAGTGATGCTCCTTGTGTCTGGAGCACAGATAAAAATGAGATATTGATGATTTTCAGACTCCAAAACCCTTCTGCTTGTCTAGAATGCAATTATATAAGTGGCAGTAAGTGATGCCTGAATGAGATTAATATGGACTGCCTTGCTCCTCATTGCTCCAGGTGGGAATGAGAAGATCTAGGGAATGACTATTGAAAGTATTAAGCAATTAGGGTGGGTAGACTGACTAGACTTTTTTTCTTTAACTTCATGAAAATCTGAAGCAATGAGCAGTTTCATTATATAAACCATCAGGTGTGATGATTACATATACTCTTCTTATTTCTTTTAAGAATAGCTCCACAAAAATCTAATGCACGTTCTCAATCTGATCCTAAGCAGTTGGAGAATATTTAGTAATACAGATTTACAACCTAAACGTTTAGATCCAGCTAAAATAGTAAAATTGAAAAGCAGAGTTTGTGCAGTTTGAAAGCAATGTAATCTACCAAATAACATCAGTGTTCAGAGAGCAACTTAACCTCTGCTTTAAGGACCGTGGCTTTGTACTGGTTAAGTTTTGGGGCAGAATCTGTTCTCAGTCTTACACCTCTACAAACTGACAGTGATTTCATTAGCGCCATTATACTTAATCTGCGTAATTCAAATAAGAATTGAGACCCCAGAGGTTGAGAAGCACAATGTCAAATTGCAATAACGATGAAGTCAATCACTGTATAATTTCCCTTAGGTTTCATGGATAGTGAAGTCTCTAGATACCTGAGGAAACTTTGAAGTACTGGGAGAACATACATTCAAGGGTTTGTGTTCAGGAACTGAGGTATAAGAGAGGGAGACATGGGTTTGCTTGTTAGTTCATTTTTTATTTTTCTGGAGAAGTTGAAAAGATTACATCGATTGCATAGTTTGTAATTGATGTGTGGCAGCCCATTTGCTACCAAATAGAACACCTCAGAAGAAAAAGGATTGCTCCTTTGTTGCAAGCATAATATTAAAATCTATTGAACTTAAACAAATCCATTGAATTTCATGGCAGAGGAATAACTTGTTTGAGAAGTTACCTAAGCTGACAGTACCCGTGTGCTGGGAAATGAAGCAACAAAACCAAATTCTGATTTCATTTATACTGATGTAATTAAGGAAGATTGTAGGCCCTTTGGTCTTTGAGGTGGTTCATGTGCCTGAGTAGGGCCAATGGGGGCTGCAGTAATAAAACCAATATATCTGAGAAAATCGCTGACACTGGTATAAAGCTGCTGTGTGGTACGAGTAAAGCTGATCAACGCACAAAGTATCTAGTATACATTTTTCTCAGGAGGTTGTTCACATACACTTGTAATACACATACTAGTGTGGGAATGGGAAGGGTGATTATCTTCCACATTAAAGTCTTTCTCTCTCTCTCTGGAATATAAAGCAGCTGTAGGAAAGAATTTACTCCTGCATTCATTCTATGCATGTAACACAAGGGACAGACATGTATGAGTGGGAACAAGGACCATATATACCAAATTTCAGTGCTGACGAGGGTTTTCTGCTCTGCAACATTCACAGGAAAACTGAAATTGTGGAATAATTAAGGTTTGAAAATACCACTAAGCTCATTTATTCCAATTGTGAACCCATCCCCACTACGTACTCTAATCCATGTCCCTCAGTGCCACATCTACCCTCTTCTTGAACTCCTCCAGAGACAGTGACTCCACCACCACCCTGGCCAGGCTGTTTCATTTGAGCACAGGTCTTCGCTTATGCGACCCCAGATTGCTCTGTTGCCCTTCCTAGGAGTGAGCTCATTCAAGGCAACACAACCTATAACCCAGTAACCTCACTTCTACTTCAGATGGAGCAGAGAAGGTGGCCTGCCTTTCTTCTGCAAGCCATTCAGTCCTGCAGACAGGGATCTGGGGTGCTGTGCTGCCAGCTGCTCCTGCCACAGGTGCAGCCAAGGATGCTGTGGGGGAAGGACTCCAACTGAGTCCAGAAAGTGAGCATCAAACGAGATATCTTCTGTGTGTGCCATGTCGGGCAGCTGGTGTCACTGGGTCCCCTTGGCTTTTATGCCTCTTGGAGCCCTATAAAAAATCTAATCTGTTGTGTTAAATAAATACACAAATAATAAGCCTATGTCTGCAGTGTTTTTAACCTGTACAGCGCTCCAAAAGCCACTTCATCCTCGACTTCTCTAGCATGGCTAAAACAGTCGTTTCACTTTTTCTTAGAAGAAAAAAAAAATAGTAATAAACTATTTAAGAGTCAGTATTTCATTTATTTTTCAAAATAAACTATCTTAATTACAGGGTGGCGACTGCATGGTACATGCACACAGTATTCTGGAAGCACCCAGTTTTTTGGAAACAGCCACTAACTACGGCTGCCCAGTTTTGACCTGATTTTTCAGACCTTCTGTGTGACTGTTGCTTTCATTGATCTTTAACAGGAGTGGATGGTCAGAGCATCTGCAAATCTGCGAGGCAGGCAGATGAATGTTGATGAACCAGAGGGAGAGTGGGAAAAGAAAATGCTTTGTTTGACATTGCTAATTGTTTTGTTTTGGCAATTAAGTATTTTTTGAAGCAAGTGATTGATTTGGTGAGTGATGAAAAGGGATTAAGTGTGACCCACTGAATCTCATTTCTAGCCTTAGCTGCTTATTACAAAATTAGTTTTTGTTGCAGAATAAAACACACAGACAGACTTGGTGGTATGGAAAGTAACAATTAGCTGAATGTGCAGAGAAGTCCCTTTCTGTAAGATGTCATCTTCTTATATGACGGTCTTCTAAATATATTAATTCTAAATGTACAAATACATCTGAGAGATTTTATTTGGTGATGTTTTTAAAGAGTGCTGATCAGAAAGGAAGATTGTAATGAAAAACAACTGGAAACATTTTCTTACTCCTTCATTTTCCCAAAAACAATCCTGAACAGTATCTTGTGGCAATTTTGAAATAAAGGTGTTGGTTTGGCCAAGGGGAATATCATCTTCTGTCAATAATTTTGTGATACTGTTACCATGAAATATAAACTTCAGTGCCTTGGAGTTAAGTTAATAATACCATATTGTTTGCTTCCTGCTTGTCCCAGCTGAGGAGCACTAAGAAATTAGGTGATAAGACAGAGACTCAAGCAGGAAAATCTTCATGTTGCTGTGATCATCACATGCACAGCATGGACATAAGAAGAGCTTGTGCAGTATCCTGACACCTTCTTTCCAAGCCTTTTCTGCAGTGATGTAGTCTGATACACCTATAAAAAACTGAAGCTTAATTTTCTATGTAAAACAAAATTCAACAAAAAAATCCTTCTGACATTATACAGTATTTACGTTAAAGTAAAGATGGCATATCCCAAATAGCTAAACAGTTTAAGGATAAAAAAAAAAAAAAAAAAAGGAGAAGAAGGGAGGAAAAAAGAAAAGAAATAAATTACTTATGAACCAAAAATGTCATAACTGGTCTTTAGGAACATTTCACAAATGGATTTCACAGAGGGCATGGCAGATGTATCTCCATATGTAAGGACCAGGTGGGTTCCCAGCCACCAGCTCCAGCCCCGTTGTTCAGCAGATTATCTTTCTTTGTAGCTGCAGCTTTCAGTGCAGGGAGCAGGCAGCAGAAGAGCACATGCAGGAGAAAGCAATGAAGAAAGAACAGAGAGGAAGGGAACAGGGCTCTTAACAGTACAGCTTGATTTGATGTTTCGCTTGAATCTCCAGAAGTGTAAATATTTGACTGCAGTTTTGGTGCTTTTTTTATTCCCCTTCAGGTAGAGTATCTGTTTACTTAGTATTGAATTTCCTCCTTCCTTTCTTCTGTGCCTTCACTCCACGAGTGAAAATCTGCAGCTTTCTGGCACAAGCTTAAAGCCAGTAGCAGCAAGTGGGAGCTCCAGTTGCTCTTGAAATTATTTTCCTTTCACTACTGGCTCCTGTGGGAAGGGACATTTGAGCTTTGACCTTTTTTTTTTCTTCACCCTAGTTGAGTTGAAGTGGGTTTGGGCTGTTTAGTTAACAAAACCATCAGACTTTTATACCATCAGGGCTTCAAATTTTTACTCAGGTGAGACATTCTGTATGAAGTGGAGGACAATTGAGAAGCCAATGCTGGACATCATATGTTTCATCTACTCCGTTCATCTGAACCAACAAACAGAGCACACAACAGCCAATTCAAGAGTCCTGTCCCTGGAAAAAAAAAACAACATGATTGTGTTTCTACTGTAGGAACCACATTCACAATTTACTATTTCAGCCAGGCACGGCTGCCTCCAACCTATGCGGCTAAACCTGCATGTGACAAGATTGCTGAAGTGAAGGAGAGTTTATCTTATTACTGGAATTTTTTGGAAAAAATAAAGAGTGACTATGATAGGTTTCTATCTATGTTGTTTGTTTGGAAGGTGGCAACAAACAGCTAAACATATGTTCTTTCAGATGTGCAGAAGCAAGGGCATTTGTTTATGAAATTTGACTGATGCTGTATGATGGTTGCTTCTAAATGCCATATAAGCAAAAAGCAAAACAAAACAAAAAGAAAAGCTTAGAAATCCATAAGCAAGAACACATGTTGACATTTGGC
The DNA here is from genome assembly GCA_036925125.1 of Oreortyx pictus. Lineage (NCBI taxonomy): Eukaryota > Metazoa > Chordata > Aves > Galliformes > Odontophoridae > Oreortyx > Oreortyx pictus. Next base: position 179,102,625 of record JAUPFR010000001.1, on the reverse strand, counting down.
TTGTTCATACCCCATTTCTGGGATCTGGAACAACAAAACAGTCACAAAGGAGAATTAACACTGTAGTGTCTGTGGTATTAAAAATCTCCTCCTTCTCAATGACTTTGCTGGAGTAAAGTAGGTAGATAGAAGATTTAAGATCAGCTTAATTAAAGCATATTGAAAACTGATGATGGAGTGAAGAGACTTTTCCTAATGAGTTCCTTGTTTCTTAGATGTAGAAGGTGACTTGCAATTTTTTCTTAATGAAAATGAAATAGCAAGGAATTGGGTTTCGTAGGCCTGTTTCAGAAGTGCTAGTGCAAAAAGTAGATCTGTAATGAAAATACAGATGTTTTTGTCACGTAGAAGAAAGCTACAGAACATCTAAAGACAGACAATAGCTGATTTTCGAATTGCTAACTATTTGAGATGTCTAATTATGAAATTATTTGGCACTTAAATACCTTAATAAAATTATCAGGTTTACAAGACAAGCATGGGAGAGTGGGGAAGATGTCATGCTGTCATCTGTGCTTGTTTCTTTTAAAAAATTTATTCTTGTGGATATTGATTACTGAGTAAAGAAAGATCTTTTCTAGAAAGCCTGCAAACACCTGGCAATTAGCTGTTCACTTTCATGACATCTCCAGAGCAGAAAGTACCATCAAGACTCATTATTTTTCTGTCATATGGTGGTCATATTGCTTGACATGTAAAACAACAAATGATTCGAGATAGTAATATTCCTTTAAATTACATAAGATCAGCAAAATCCACTCATTTGGATAGCAAGGGAGCCGAGATATGATTAAGAGAAATGAAAACAAATGGAAATTATTTAGGAATGGAATTCCTGACACCCAAAAGAGTTTTCTTGAGCTTAACTGTAGATGTCACTAACTGTAGATGTTAGGAGGATTTGTTAAGCTGTATTTGACTGTACTGACATGGGGTCAACTATCAATGAAACACTGTTCTCCATCTATGGAGACAGCAATCTTTGAAAACCATATTTAGTGTCCCTTGGTTTTTCATACTGTATTGATCCTTTGGGTGGTGATGTCATTCTCACTTCAGTTCACCCATCTCAGTCCTTGGGAGTGATTTCAGACCATCAGAAGAACTGAATCCAACTTCTCTAACATTGATGTACTTGATTCTGTATAATCTTACATAAGGGCTGCCTGGAAAATAGTCTATAGCTTGACAGAAATATGGACAGTGTGGGTTCCCATTAGATGGAATACCTAAAGAATTTGTTATATTTAGAATTTTGTTCGCTTATGCTTAATAGAACTCCACTTTAAGTTAGGGAAAATTGGTTTCATTTTCTCTTCCTACCATTAATAGCTATTAGAGTTGAAAATAAGGCTTTAAACATATCATTAAAGTACACTTAAGTAACTTGCAATTGACAATTAACTCAGCATGGTAATACATTATCATAACATTTTCCTTTGATAGAATTGTCTCTTAAAATATACAACAAAAGACAAAAGATGCTTTTGTATGATCCATATTGAAGTTATTTCAGTTTTAATTGTCCATATCTTGTGTATTTTTTCAGTAAAATGTATTCCACTATGTCAGTTCAGAAACCAAGTATTCAGTGTTTGATGGGGACAAGTTGTGATAGATTGTGTTGAGGGGTGCCTGGCTTTTCTTGGTTTGCTTCTGAATTTGGATTCACTTTAAGCAACGTGTGCCGTTTAGCTTTTATTAAAATCCTCTTCATCAGAAGGCACGATAAGTTCTGGGAAACAACCTCTGATTACCAACATTTCAGCATAACATGCCATGTGCGTCTTTCAGGACAGCAGTAGAATACAGTTCAGCACTTAACCTGAAAGCACAGTGTGTCCTGTCTTTTAAGGCATGGCACGGTGCCCAATGACTGCCGCCTCCCAGAGCTGGGTCTGAACGTTACTATGACAATAGCAGCACCGATGACATTCCCCGTTCTTTGCACAGCCAATGGGCACTGACCTTATCCTGTCAAAGCATGTAAAGTGATGTGGGCAACATCGGCTCTGTGAAAACTGGACACATTTCTCTAAGACTTTTCATCACATTATCATATATGGAGTTGTGGAAGTGTAGCTAAAAGAGCTGCTGTAGTGTAAGTTTTTGCAAAGAAGCTAGAAATGCAACAAAGGCAGCCACAGTCTGAGCGATTGTTTTCCTAATGCTTTAAAAGCAATGCCATCGGAGCCAGGCATGCAAAATCCCGTCAGTTCTATCCCACAGATCTTTTCCTCACCTGTTTTCTTGTAAATCCACTCTCAAATATATTAGTTTGAAAACAGTACATCTTAGGGCTCCATAGCCCAGCACTCTCAGCAGTTTGTTTTATTTTGAACGCTTTCTGCCATGCTTAAATCTGCAGAACTTAAAGAAATCAAACTGTTGGCATACGTTCTTCTGAAGTCAATAGCAGTGTAGCATTCAAGCGTAGTATTTCCTAGCTCCCTCTCTTCTCTTTCCTCTTCAATCACTTCTTGAAAATTCCTTTATAATAACCTTATCCAAACCATAAATATGAAAGTCAAATAAGCCCAAAGGAGATTTATCATCCTCTGACTCGGCACTCCTTTTATGATTAATAATGACATTGATTCCTTTAGAAATGAAACAAAAATTAATTTAAAGATTCTGATTGGTTTTAGTATTAGGTAAACTTAACATATTGAATGAGCATAAAACAATTATCAGTCTTATTAACAAAATTAGCTACAGCAAATTTAGCAGAAGGAAACTGTTGCTATTTAGCTTCCTAATTATGTCAGTATTCTTTGTGACCAAATGATATAATGAAAATAATTTGATCTACTGGTGCTGCATAGAGAATTTCATAGGAGCAGCTGAATATCATAATCTATTTTGAATGTATGTTTTCCTTCTCTTCTTCTGTTTCAGAAAGTAGAGGTCAAGGGCTTCAAAGAACTTCTCAGTGAAGTGAAGTTGAACTGTGCCAAGAAGAATATGGAATAGATTCTTTACTATTGTAAAATGTTAGATAACCCTTTCTTTGAGGCCAGAATCCCTTGACTTTTCCAACAGATTTGTGGCGTATGAATTGCAGGCACTGGAAAATCAAGGGTTGTCTTTCATTTATTCTGTCTGGCATAGAGGCCAAGAACCAGTCTTTCAGTACTTGCTGTTGCTTACAATTTCCTTGCATTGTGTTTCAGTACCTCAGCTTAAAATAGGCAACTTTTTCTGTCCTGAGAGTTTATACAGCAGAGAGCAGCTCAATGCCCTATAGCCACAGGAATTTCAGCCCAAAGAACCAATCTTGAAGGCTGATAGGCAGAATTTGGGTTTTGGGTGCTTTCATCTACTCTATGTGAGCATCATGTGCTCATGGGTGAGCGGTACAGTGGAGTAGAAGCAATGAGAGTGGATGAAGCAATTGAAATAAATTGTTGGTTGTCTTAGAAAACTTGTCTTTGCTGCTATTGCTGTACTTCCATCCCAACAAACATTTAAATGGTGGGGTCTCAGACTATTTGCTTCCTACCAGACCTGCCCCACTCCCTGGCTGCATCCTGACTTTGTCAGGATACAACTCTTGTGTTAAATATTCACATTTCTTTGTCCCATTTCCCATCTGATTCCCCTGGATCGCCATCAGTGGGAAACTTGGTAGTTTTAGCACATTTCCTAGCACAATGCCTGTAACTGCTGTTTGGGGAAGATGGTATCATCTGCAGGTAGACTCTTTCCCTGTCTCCCTTTTGGTCTAGCCTTATGAACTGGAAATGAGAAGCTGAAGATATTTTGGTACAGTAAGAAATCTGGAGAGCTAGAGTGATCTGCATATTGTAACACCATCTTAGACCGTGACAATGAACTTCAACATGATCAGCTCTAATATTAAAGTACACTGAATAAGTGAATGGGAATAGAAACTCCCTGTGTGCATCCCCTGGCTGCTTGATTAACTCCTAAGATGCTCTGAACTACACAGCTTGCTTTCTTGCCCACACTACAACTTTCCATCTTTACTGTTTGTGTCCTCTGGGAAGCATTTTTACTTTTGTTTCATTATTTAAAGCAAACCTAATATTAATGATAGGGCTGCTGTACATTAAAGCACTGTGCTACCAATCCACATCAGTGCATACATTTTCTGCATAATTTATGTCCAATGGAACGTATGCTGGTAAGAATGTGGGGATTTAACCATGTTTACTACTGCTTAACAATAATTAGATCTTTTAATCCTGGAACTAGTGAACAAGTACAGCAAGGTGGGCTTCAAAGTAACTTAAATTTCTACTCTTCTCTCTAACTAGTCAAACATAAAGAGCTTGAAATATGTTCTGTAGACTTAGCATCATCAGAAAACCTAAATGCTTTAGAATAAATATGTGAGTACCATCAGATAGACCAATGGCAAGAACCAGCACTCAGAAATCATGTCTGCATCACGGGGATTGTCCAGTCATGCCTGTATCTTTTGGATGTGTAAAACTTCCTGTGGTATTTCTTGACACAGTTGTATATGAGCTGTGTTAGAACCCAGAAGAAGTTCCAAACATCAGGCTATCACAAATTGTTCACATTTTCAACACTTCTAAGCATGACTGGAATAGAAAGGGCTTTAAATGAGAAATCGAATCCACACATACTTTTTTAAATGTGTTAGGCACTTTTCAAATCACTACACACATTTCTATGTGCTGTTCCTTCAGTTGCATTCTGGTACCTGGATAAAAGTGTCTTCCAAGATATATGGCTCAAATGGCTCAAGAAATAAATAGATGGTATGCGTGCTTTTAGTGTGAAGATAATCCAGAAGCTTGAGTAGACACCTAGTCCAAATGCAATATAGAAAGATGATTATTGGGAAAAAAAAAGTAAGAAAAGCTCATACATACAGAATTCCTAAAATCTAGTGCTCTGGGTGGAAAACAAAGACATTTTTTTCTTAATTATAGGTTATGACAGAATCATAAGAAACAAATTCACACTCATGGAGACTTCGAACTAGAGTTTGCAGAGGGCAGCACTAAAATCCTCAATTTCTTGAACAGATAAACTGTAAAAATATTCGGTCCTTTGTTTTGTAAAGCATTTTCGAATAGTCACTTCTTTTGTGTTTCCCTCTCACCTTCATGCTGTCATCTAATGTTTGACATCTCAGACAGAGTGGACAGCTCTTATATCCAGAATGGCTCCATCCATCTTTAGAAAGCACCAAAAGATTTAGGTAGCAGAATCTGACCCTTCATTTACTTTATCATATAAAGTTTATATTCCAAGGACACAATCACTGTGAGAGGTGATTCTTTCTATCTAATCAATTTCTGTATTTGGGGTTGGGAGAAGGATCATCAAGCAAGGAAAAATCTGTTCTCTTCACGGGTTGGGAAGTGCCAAGCTGCATCAGATGAACCCTGTATTGAGTCAGGCTGTTTTGAGAGGAGATGTGGACAAGACTTTCTCCCAGTGATTGGAGGAAAGAATTTCCCATACAGTTGAACCATTAAGTTTGAGTGCTCCTTGGATTTACTGAATATCGTTTGTTTCCATCCTGAGTTTGACAATATTTACTCCCATTTAGTAGCAGGTAACTGAATCATAGAATCATTAAATTTGAGAAAGACTTCTAAGAGGGAGGCAGTGTCGAAGGTATACTGAAGTCTAGATAGACTACATTCACAGCCTTTCCCTCATCCACTAGGTGGGTCACCTAGTCATGTAAGGACACTGGTCAGGCAGGACCTGCTTTTCATGAACCCATGCTGGCTGGGCCTGATTCCCTGGCTGTTCTGAACATGCTGTTTGATCACACTCAAGATGATCTCCATAACCTTCCCCAGTACTAAGTTCAGGCTGACAGGCCTGTAGTTTCCTGGGTCCTCCTTCTGAACCTTCTTGCAGATGGCCATCACATTGGCAAGTCTCCAGTTGTCTGGAACCTCTCCTGCTGACCAGGACTAGAAGGTGGAAAGTGGCTTGGACAGCACTTCCCCCAGCTCCCTCAGTACCCTCGGGTGGATCTCCTCCTTCCCCATGAGCTTGTGACAGTCTACATGGAGTTGCAGGTCACTAACTGTTTCCTCCTAAGTTGTGGAGGGTTTATTCTGCTTCCTAACTGTGTCTTCCAGCTCAGGGTGGATGAGTAACCCTAGGATAAGTGTTCTGACTACTAAAGACAGAAGACTTCCTTCACCTTATTTCACTTTAGATATACTCCATGTGTGGGAGGTGGACACTTGCTAAGGTGCCATTTCACATGGGTGGGCTTGGGATGCCATTTCTGAAAGATGGATATTCACTTGTATATGCTATAGATTTCAGAAAAACCATCCAAAATCAAACAATCTGTAGCATATATCAGTGAACATCCATCTTTCACTTGCATTAAGATATAGAGTCTGCAAAAGAAGCCATGACTTGATTTTGCATCACTGATGCAAAGTGAAAAACAAGAGTTCCTGCATATGTTACTCCTGCACTCCATTTCCATTTTGTAGACATATCTACAAGTGAAATGCATCCAAATGACAAAAATATGTAGCACTTCTGAAGCTGATTGTTATTAATATTGTTCTGTTTGGGGGTTTTTTAGCTGTAAGCCTTTTTGAAGTGCCTAGTGAACAGCCAGAATAGCAGCTTTGGAGGGGAGAGACAACTTTGAAATATACAGAGCAATAGCTTTAATCTCAAGTTGTGAGTGGCATCAAACAAAAGTGCAAAAAACTCCCTTTGTTCTTGAGCACAAAGGGTGTGTTTGTTGTTTGTTCAGGGTAAGCGAAAGGCCCCCATGAAGTCCCAGTGAAGATGTTTAATGAATCTGGCAGCCTCCAAGCTCTCTCTCCTACAGAGTAATCCTAGCGACAGACCCATCACACGTAATTTAATAGCATGTGACATGACAGTCTCTGCTCAGGAGAGACTTTGGAAGGGGAATACTTGTATTACAAAGTGGCACAAGACCTTTAGGGTCAGTGTTGTAGAGCAAAGCTCATGTTGGTGGTGGTCACGCTTTTGTCTCAGAACTGAAGAGATTTGTGTACTCAGGTACCTGTTATTAAGCTTTCTAATGATAGATTTTCAACTCATGTTTAAAGCTGAGTGAATTGTGCTGCCATGATTATGTTGTGTGGGTGGCCTGGATTTTGGCAGTCTCAGCTAGTAGTAGAAGCTTAAGTCAAGAATATCTAAGAAAAGAGGTATGCTACCAAAACCAGGCCAAACGGGGACATGGGTATAACAGAAGGAAGGGAGAAACAGCATTAATTAATAGCGGAATGATAATGAAAAAGACTATTAAAAAAATCTTAGGAATCGGGTCATCTTAGGATCACCATATCTATATATGTCATCTTTTATCAGTTCATCCTACTTGATCAAGTTGGATGACTAGGTAGGAGACTTCAACATTCTTGTCCTTTCTGTGGTCTGATGTTTATAACCTTTTGTACTGTGGGTATTTGGCTGTTTGCTGCCAAATCTCATGTTTTGTTTCTGGGGTAAGGACATTTTGTGTGGCTGGTAGCATGTGGAGTTGGTAGTTTGTGTGTTTCTGGTCTGAGCATTTATTGGCCATGAATGGGACAGAACGGACACAAATCCTCTAGACCTGACTGCTCAGGCAGGAGTACAAAGAGAATACATTGCTCTTTTCTCAGTAAAATCTGTTTTCAGCTCTGTATCTGCTGCATGCATAATTCTGAGCAATTCATTTTTCTGCGTCTCAAATTCTTCTATGAAATGGGCATAATCTTCTTTGCCTACTCTGGGACAAAGTATGGAGGGGAACACAACTTCACTAGAGCCTGTGAAGAAGAAACTCCTGTGCTCCTGAGCAGCACCTTGTTTATTCTTTTTCTCGTTTCCTTATGACATAAATCAAATTTTATCCCCGCTGCTGGACACAAATACAAAATGCATTTGTACTGTAAACATCAGCCACTCCAGGGACAGCTGAGGAGCAGAATGTTACCTGCTGTTGCATTTGATCCCCATGCCAATTGCCAAGCAGAGCCCCGGCAAACCGTCACACATCAGGTCTGATGACCAGGATTCAATTTCGGTGCCAAAATGACACTGATACCCTGGAACAGAATACACTGCCCCTTTCTAAGAGCTTCTCTGCCTGATATCACCGTTTGAAATAATTCCTTGTCCTCTTGAATTGCAAGAATATTGTAAGATCTATCTAAAATAGTGATCCTGTTTCCCTCCCTACTTCCCCCACTCCTTATCAAGTCAGACGTCCAAAATCAAGTGCCTGTGTACTCTGCTGACAAGCACAAGGGGATTAGGGAGTGACGGGTTTAACAAAACTGGCTCAAGGTTTTGTAAAATGCATCTTGGAACTTGAGCTCTGAACGAGCCATAAAATTCCTCCCACGAGGTCGAAGTGAGGCTTCTGCAAGACAGGATCAGAACTTAATAATGTTTCTTTTTTCAGTTTATTTTAGGTTATTTTTTTTTCCTCGCTTTCTAAAAAGTACTACAAAAAAAAAAAAACATCTGATTTTTGAAGACGCTGCAAGACTAACAATGACTTAATACGACTGTTGTGTAAAAATCACGGATGTGTTTTACCACCAGCAAAAAGATCTGATTTCTGGGCTGCGTGCAAACCATTTGGGGCAATTAGCATGTAATTTAATTTGCATTAATCAGCACAAGGTCAGCAAGAAATTAACTTTGGGTGTAAATTTTCCATATAACTGCATATGAGGAGAAGGGAAGAACTGCTTTTACAGGGTGCTAATTTAGAGTTAAGTGCACTCAGCAAATTTTACAGGATCTGGCCTTGCAGAAGACATAAATGATGTGGATTTGAGAACACTGAAATTACAAAATGATGTGGAGATGTAATAAGTATTTAAAGTTGCAATATGAAAATGCTTTAACAGATTTCTTGGCACTTTTAAAGATCAGAGTACATGTTCTGCTGAAAATTTTGCTAGCACTGAAGGGCTGTGTGCAGCTGAATGCAGATGGGATCTCACAAGACTGTGAGCAGTGACCATGCATTGTGCCAAACAATCCAAGATGAGTGTCCCAAAAGCACAGACCAGTGTTAGAAAGAAGTGTGCATAGTACAGTGCAGCCCTTTTCCAAATAGAACATCATTGACACGCCTTCCCTTGTTTCCCAAATATTCTTGAGGAAGCAGGATTTGTGGTCAAGATAGACTTGGAGACCTCACATCCAGTTATGGATGGACATGCTAAATTTGACATTAGTCACCTGTACTTCTTGTGTAGTCAGAAGGAATTCATTGGTGGGATGAACTGGAAAAGATAGGGGAGAAATATAGCTTTTTCTGTAGGCTGTAAATGGAGCCAAGGGTGAGTACACTCTTGGGCTTCTCTATTAAGTACCCGAAGTTAAGTAGAATACATCAGGCAGAAGTACATCTGAAGAAACCAGCGATTTGAAGAGTTTGGTCACGCAAAGTGTGGTCACCTTGGGATTCAGAATTAGGATCCAGTTTGTACATGTTTGTGAGCTGGGATCATGCCTTTATCAGATAACTTGTTTTAGCATGTACCTTCCTTCCTTTGTATATAAACATCCTTTTCCACTGAAACATTCAAGCTGGCAAATGCAGTCTACCTTCCATAGGAAAGAGATGTTTGCAAATGGATATATGCTACCTCTTACGTTGCCTCCGTTGATGAAGCAATTTTGGGTTTTAGCAATGTTTTTCCTAGTTGGGTAGTTCACTACTAAAAGTATGTACTTCATTTTAAACTTACACGTCAAACTAATAAAAGTAACTTCAAACTTGATAACCTTTCTTTTCAGAACCTTACACTCTGATGTTTTAAAGGAATCAGTTAGACTAGAACCTCAGTTTGTCCAGGTTTTACATCAGAGAGTTTCAAATGCCTCCATCTTTAGTCTGATTATTTCTTCCTCCTCACAAATTAACATTCTAATTCTGAACCACAGAATCTACGGAACTGTGAATCCAGAGACCAAAATCACTAAAAATCACTAACCAATTTTTGAACATCTTGCACACAATTGTCAGGTGTTGGATGACATGACAAAGGTCAAAAAATGTATTCTATAGTAAACCTAACTGAAGATTTTTGTTCCAACTTTTTATTTTTAATCAATGATAATAAACTTTTAAAGAAAAAAAAATGAAAAGGAGAAAAGCATCTTATACAAAATACTAGTAGACAGTTTAAAGAAGTAACATGATTTTTTTTTTAATCATACAACAAAGTTAATTTTGGAGGGTAGAAGCTTCTGAAACGAGTGTTTATACTAATAAATTTATAAAATAATGGAAAAGATATTGTAGGTATTAGTTTCATTTTTATGGCAACTACATGGAAATCAATCTATTTTCTTCCCTCCTGAGAGTATATAAAAGGAAATATGAAATTTGTAAATAGCTGATTCCTCAATGTCTAACTTGGTAGCGTTGGATCAAGGATTCTCAATCAGTATTTGCAATGAAAGATCACTTTTGTGACATACAGGGCAATGCTACATTAGCTACTTTTTCTGCCAACTTGATGAATGATGAGGTGACCTAATAAGCCAACATTTCATGTCGGGCATTGTAGGAGTAAGGTCGATTTCTCACATCACATTCATTGCTGAAGGTTCTCTTGGTAGATGCGTCCACACATCTAGACACCAGATCCAAGAAATTAAACCTCTGCTTCATTTTCACTTTTACATCAGTTTCTGTTGGACACTGCTCTCTCTCCTATACCTTGTTTTTAACATCCATGGTCATCCTCAGTGCTGGATATATTTCATGGATGTGTGAAGTGTTCCCTTCACACCGGGCACCATAAGGTCGTTTTGAAATAGGCACAATAGAATTGTTAAATGTGATTTCATTTCCAGGTGTAATTTAAGAGGATGAATAGCCATTAAATCCTCATCTGTAACTATCAGCATAGTTCTCAGTCCGTCATGCATGTGCACATACACAGTTTAAACATCTGTACATACTATGGAAGTTCACTTTCTTTAGCTTTTGCTCATAGGAACGCAGGTTCTTTGATTTTCCACATGGCACATCTAAAGGTGATGATCTTGGCATTACTACAAGTCTGAAATAAAGATATTCCTGTTAAGACAGAGCAGGTTCTACTTATACCCCAAGTAAATGTTAAATTAAAGCAGAAAATGAATGATTCTATAAGCACGTGTGTTCATTCTCTTGGCCTTCTTTTCTGTCTCTTTCAGATCTGCTGCTCTGTTGCCTTCTCTGTTTCTCTTCGCTCTTTTGATCAGCTTTCTCCTCCTTCCCTTTAGTTGCCAGCCAGATGTTCTTATGATATGTAGAGCTTTCCAAATAAATTATTTGCTTTGTAGAGTAGCCATGTCTGTAATCACAACCTGGCCGGATGGAAGTTGTTTGAAGTGATGTATTGTCTTAAAAAAACACACTGATGTGCATTTATGTGTTAGACTCTGTGATTTGCACAAGCTGCAATTTTTGTCCCTTCATTGTCAAGGGTGGCGGGAGCACCAGAGCGCATCGTTTAAGTAAATAGAGGATTTTATTCCTTCTGTGGCCCTGTCTTCCAGATGCTGAGATGCTCTGAGTCAGCGGTGTTGAATGCTAGGGGGAGGCAGCATACACCTTTTCAAACAGAGAGGCAGTGGATAGCAGTGTTTCTGCTTTAAACAGGAAACTTTTTATTTCCCTGCTGCCCAAATATTAATCTTCAGCATTTATACAACATTTTGAACTTCTGTGTTTTCTGTCTGTGATATTTTATTTTCATGATGCTCTCTGAATGCTGACAGGTAGAAGAAGTAAGGCTAGAGAAGACCTCTTGCATCATCCAGTCTGACCTGCATTTTGTAGGTCTGTAAGTAATTGCTTCTCCCATGACTCAGATAGGAAAGTTAGGCATATCATCTAAAAGATCTGCCAGAGCAGACAAAGGAAGATACTGGCAAACATTAGACTGTTTTTATTGCACGCCTAAAACAACAACAATGATAATAAACAACTATGATCTGCTGCATCTTTACTGCGGGAGTTTGAAAATAATTTTCCTTTTCCTGTGCACAGAGACGAGACCTCCAGATACCGTGGGTATGATTAACACATGTAATGCGTTCAGTTCGTATCTGCCCCAAAGACAGCGCGATGTGCATGCATGCAGCTGCCCCTAAAATTTATCAATACATTTAATCATGACATTGTATTGGGATACATAGTGGCGAGAAATGCTGCTTCTGTATCTTTTGTTATTAAATCCTATAGCAGTAAAGAAACTTACCTATCTGCGCGTGCATTCAGGTTGCAGCTAGGAAGTGTGGGACGGCCCACCTGGCTGTTGATCTCCTAAGTGTAGATTTTTCTTGGACCAAATTTTATTTCCTATATACAGCTATCTAAGATAAGCTATACAAACAACAACAAAATAAATAAATAAATAAATAAATAAATAAATAACCGGAAGAGGAAACTGAGACAAACACACAATAACTTGCTCTAGATAAAAACAAGCAAAAAACCTCAAGAAGAGCAGAGGGGAAGCTTAACAAGACATGGCTGATGGAATTGGAGCCTATTTCTTGTTATTCACATTGGCTGGTGAAGTTTTCAGAACACTGTGGTTCTGGCAGCAGTAGGTCTCATGTTCAGCAATTTCTAATAATCTAAGAGCTGTGGGTGATGAGTTGCTCATTTTGTTGTGAGATTTTAGGAGGAAGCCCCTAAAGGAACTGACTGCACTTTGGAATGATCCCACAGCATTTCTGAAGCTGAGGCAGATTTCATTTTTGCTGTAGTATATAGGTTTCAAACCCAAAAGCCCTCAGCTCCAGCTTCAGTGCTGCAGACACTCTGAAGGCAGGTTGCATCCACATCCGCATGTGCCAGATGTGCTCAGGGTATTAGGGTGGTTGCAGCACGGGACCTTGGGTCCTGCCTGGTGATGCTGAAGCAGAAATATGGAATTTCTCACCTCTGCTTTGAGGATGTAGGTGGATTTTCATCTTGCTGAATGTATGTCTCTCAAAGTTATGTATCTAATCCCCTGGGAGTCAATGGAGAGACATGGTAATGCTCTTTAGTGCAACTAAACCATCTGCACAAACAGTAGAGAAACCCTGTATGACTAGCCTAGACTAATTGCTCAGCGTCAAAGGTGGGATTTAACTATCAAAACTGGTAAAATGCTATCAGATTAGAAAAGTAGATTTTCACACCTGTGCAGAACAATGGTAATTTGAGCTTAAATAACCACATAGTACATCAGATAACTGGAACATAGGCTCCTCTCATGGGGAGAAGACATAAATACTTGTGTGACTCTCAATAATACACTTTTAAATAGCTGTTAATGTTCTGTGTATTTATTGTCACAGTGCTTTATGCAGTTCATTGGGTTTTTCCATTGTAAAGATGGAGATGTGAGTAAGAGGTTAATTGACTTGCATAAGATCTGATACAGGGACATGTGGTAAAATGGGAAAATGAATCAAGGCTTTCTATTACTCTAATGATTGCATTCATAATTTTCAGGTTGTTGTCCTGGACACTTGTCCACCATTTTTCTGCCATGAAATGTACTTCGTTGCTTGGCTAGAACTACTGCTTGCTTAGTCTAGCAAAGAACTATTGTGTTTTGGACTTGTGAACATTTTACAGAATGGACAAAGAATAGTCTAAATTAGAAGCAGAGAGCAGAAGACAGATTTTTAATTGATATAAATCACTCATGTGGCTACAGGTTGCTACAGAAGTTTTAATCATTTTTCCCTCTGTAAATGATTGGTATTCCTGTGGTCTTTCAAGGTTTTGCAACCCCACATAATTAGTTGAGCAAACTCATAGACCCTATCTAGAAGGCTTGGGTTTACCTGAAACACAGGGCAACTTAACTATTAAATGTATAATGCCCACCACTGTATGTAATTCGTGTCTAACATTCTGCAAAATATACATATCAGTTACGAATCTACAATCAATTTTATTGTTAAATGTTGTATTTAAACTCCACAGCTGGACTTACATCTTGAAAGAAGCCAGAAAGCCCCGTGCATCTGGTTTAATCTTCCCTTAAGCCATATTATTTTAAAGGCACTCCTGCTTAGTATATCTTACAATTGAAAAATAATACTCATATTCCCTCTCATCCTCAGCAGCTGTGATCCCTCTGCAGATGTTGCTCTGTCAGACATTTCATTATGTGTGATAGAAAACGTAGGTTCTTTTTGTCTGCCTGTGTTGCCGCTTTGTGGATTTTATTTTCTTTTCCTTTATTTATTCCTCTGGCTGTAGATGAGTCCTTCCTTAATACTTCACTTTATTTCCTATTGCTGCTGCTTTGCCTTCTTTCTAAGCACAGAAACGATGGAGAACTTGCAACTGTGCAGAGCTGCCCAACAGAAGCCCATTGATTTCCCACCAAAGGGCTCTGTGGAAGCCATTCTACTTCAGCCTGAAAAGAAATCTTTGTCCCTGCAGCCGGTAGTGTCTTAAGATGCTGATACTTGCCATATTTTTGGAAAACTGTAGCAGTTTATCAGACTGTTTGACACTTCCCATTCAGCTGTATATTCTTGAGCATTCTCTAGTGTTTGCTTCCTCCTCTACATCGGGAGAAGCCTGGGCGTCATGGAGAGTTACGCTGGACGAAAGTCTTTTGAAGGTAATTGTTGAAGGAGGAGAAATCTGGTGTGCTGGTGGCCATGCTTGAAAATGGTAGTAATGGATTTAGCATTTGGGGCAGGAGGTATGGAATCTGTAATGCTGGTTTAGTATTTTCCTGGCTGTCTTCCATCACTGTTCGGTTATTTTTAGCATGGAGCACAAGCAGCGTTGTCACAGTTGACCTTGGAGTGTGACATTTTAACATGGCATTGGTTTGAATTGCTAATCATTAAAATGATAATTCCTATTTTTTTATTACAAGAGGAACTAGAATCCTGGCCATGTTTTGCAGATGAAAAGGGAAGCAAACCAAAACCTGCCTTCTCCTGACTTGCTTCATGATATTCATATTTCCTAAACTACTGTCTTCTTCTCTTTGTACATCATTAAAAGTAATTATGCCTAGCTTTGTTTTTGTCACTTGTCTTTTGGTCATTTGACAAATATTATACCAAAATGACAGAAATTAATCCCAAGGTCTCACAGTGCTAAATGAGACACATAAAACAAAAGGATGGTTTCTGCTGCTGCAAAAAAAAAAAAAAAAAATTACAACCTTAATAGACGTTTATAGCTGTTATCTGGAATGCAAGAAGTTGCTCCCAGTATATTTACACCTGCGACTGCTCCCTCTTTGCCTCCATTACCAGAGTAAAGTTTACCAGAAAGATCAAGCCTCTAAATGCTAAGTTCTGTTCAGATAGAAGCAGTATCACCACATCAGGATATCACAGGAAGACATTTTAAGACACTAATGTATAATAAAGGAAAGAGCAACCACAGATATAGCTGAAAGTCTATGAAAGTTTGGATTCAAGTTTTCAAGTCCAAATCTACTTCCAGCTTAGCATCTTTAACTCCTAATGTTCTTTTTGAGTAGCTTTAATTTTTTGAGACTGTGTTCATTGGGTATTACATTTGCCAATGTGAAAAGGACCTCAGAGAAAATGAGAATAGTTGTTAAGATGCGTTTTACTGCCTCAGTGTTGTAGAAAAGCCTTTGGCTGAAAAAAGCATCAAGGTCTTGTTGACATTTTCTGTCTATTAAATAAGCACCAACTGAAGTATCTGATGTAGATTCAAAACAAACAGAAACACAGGCACGGAAAAGAAAGAAGGAAAAACAAAACAAAAGAAAAACAAAAAAAATACTCCTTCTTGTATGGTTTAAAGATTCACCAAGCAGCGTCAGAAGCTGAAACCAAGATGAGAATATAAACCTCTCTTTGACTACCCTGGCAACTGAGAAGTCCACAACCAATTTCTAAATCACATGGCAGATCTCCCAATTAGGGCCCAAAAGGCTGTTTCCTTGAAATCAGTGTCACGCTATAGTTCCTTTCATACATCGGAAGTGAGTAAATCATTGAATAATGCAACCCCCTTCCTGTCTGCCAGAACTCTGCCAAACCAAGTGCATGGGGCTGGGTTCAAGCAAACTGTTACTTGTTAAAGCAATGTAAAGGATTTGTGTTTTGGAGGGGTTAAAATTGCTCAGATAAAGGGAAAACTTGCAGAAGATCCCCAGGTGCCTGCATGAATGCTCCCCAGTCTCTCTGATGCGAGCTGGCAGGTCCCATAAAGCCACTCAGCCTTGAACAGGGAAGGGAAGGGAAGGAGGCAGGGAGCAAGAGCTCCAGCTGCGACTCCAAAGCCCCAGAAAGAGCCTCTAACCCAATTCCCTTCAAGTGCACAAGCCTCGCGAACTGCAGCATCTGTTTGCCACTGTATTCACGGAGTTCACAGGGCAAACAAAAGATCCATATCAAGCATGCATCCTTCCAGGGTGGGGGGTGGGGGGAATACTCCCTTCCTTCACCCATGTATTTTTCTTCCTTTTCTTTCCCTTACATAATTTTTTTTTAGGGGAGGTGAGGGGGGGGGGGGTTGTCGCTAATTATTTTTTTTGATAGTAATTAAGAGAGCTAACACCAGCTAGGCTAGAGTGAATGCAAACAAGACCCCTATAGGCAGCACAGTGCATTAATGTAAAATATGCCCAGACAACATAACTTGTCAGAGAGGATTATTTCTGCTTAGTGAATCTGCAGGGGCCCCTTTGCTCCACCACTCAGCGTCTGCCTAGAGAGAGAAAGAGAGAAAGAGTAGCCATTAGTGAGTAGCTACTGTGGCATTGATGTTTGAGCGCACTTCTGAACTGGCTTTTGTTGAGAATATCGGTGCAGAAAGCATGCGCTGTCCCAAATCCGCTGTTACTATGAGAAATGAGGAGCTGCTTTTAAGGTATGTTGTCTCCTTTGTTTTAACGCGTGCTTTCGAGTTGCCTGGGCCCGCTGCAACTATAACCGTGCTGGGTATTAAGTAGTTTCCCTATTTAAAGGAAAAGACAGGCATTGCTGCGTGCAGGGAGTGTTTCCATGAGTTAGAACCGCACATTTCATGTATGACGACAAATGTACGGAGAGGGCAAGGAGGAAAAAAATATATATATTTATATCTCTTTTTTTAATTTGTTTTTCCTAAATGAAAGCTGGTATTTCCTTTATCACCTCCTTTGCAATATTTCTGCCTGCTTCATTATTATGCACTGGGCATGGAATAAGCATGGAAAAAGCTCAGGGAGACTCCATATTAGAGCTAGTGCCCTAAATACCACTTTAATTTTCACTTAGCCTATGTAAATAGTTATTAATGCTCTACCTCATCCTCCCCACTTGAGGATGTTTTAAAAAATATGTAAATACTTCCATATGTGGGATTATACGTATATTCTTTATGCTCCAAGGTTTAGCGGGGGGCCAGCACCGAGTTCTCTTTTCAGACACACACACACACACACACACAGACACACACACACACAAGGAATTATGCTGGAATTGGCACCCCGCTTTGAAAAATGTAGTCTTTTGTTTATTTGCTAGCAGACATCATAGCACTGAATACATCTTTTGGTCTGACAATGGGACAGCTGAACAATGGTGCTGTCAAACTAGCTTAATGTATGTCTGGCGATGGGGTGTTTTTGTTGTGTTTTTTCTTTCCTTTTCTCAGCCCCTTTCTCATTTCCCTTAATCTTTCTGTGCATGCAGTACAATATGAAGTCTATTGCCTAATTTGTGAAGGTTGTTTCATCTGAGATCCGCCGCTAATAGTGCGGGGAGGGGGAGGTTTGCGTCTCACAATTATGTCCATGGCATTAAGTTGGAGATTTATTGGTACCAACCTCTCCTTTAACTGTGGAGAGAAAACTTACTGATTCTGAAAGCTTACAATACTGCTGTCAATCTCGTGAATGCATAGTTGCCAAATGTGCCCTTGCATGATTTTATGCCCGATCATATCAACTTTAACTGCTGTTTTGAAGATACTGCTTCTAATTTTGTTTAGGTAATGAAAATGCAATAAAAATGATAAATCAGATCTCAAAGTGGGAGCCTATGCTACTTTCCATTTTTATAATCCAGCTATTAGCATATGTTAGAATTTTTAAGGTCAGGCAGAATAATTTACCTGGATGATTCCTACTCGTATCCCAAAATCTAACAAATTATTCATATGACATTTCATGAATTATCTGTCTATTTTGACAGGTGTAGTTTAGGATCCGAACAGTTAACAGTTTTTGTTTTGCATCTGGAAAAATGTTCACGGACATTATGCATCAGGAAAAGAAACTGTTACAAAGCTTTTAAAAAATTTGGAGTCGTTACTTGGACAGCAGCCTCTGCCTTAAATGAAATGAATTGTCATCGGTCTTGTGGAGTTTCCGAAGCTGTTTAAAGGCTTTAAATAGTTTACATGTTAAGTAAATACATCACTTTTAGTATAATTGTAATCTTTTTTCTGAGAGAACAGGTATATGGTTGTCAGTGGGTTTATTTTTCACTTGGGTCAATTAATCTTAAGGGCTTCATGATTTTTTTTTTTTAACCCGGATCCTAGTGCATGATTTATACAGGTTCAGGATCCCTTAATTTAGAACAAAACAAAACAAAACAAAACATTAAAGATTTATTGGTGCGGATCAGAACTTTCCAAGCATGTATTTTCAACAGCAATGTTTTATGGGGCAACTCTGAGCGCTTGTTATGCTTCTTCGCATTTTTTCTATTGTTGTCTCATCTCCTTCCCTTGTGTGTTGAGATGGTATAAATCAATAGGAAAGAGTTTACATGAATAATAAGGTAATATCGCATAAAATATGCCTGAAGCCTAGAGGTTATGGATTATCAGGTGGTGCTCGCGTGCCGTGTGCTGTGCATAAACATGAGGGGTGCATGGATGGTGTGTAATACAACAGGACCATGCAGTAATTCACTTTCTTGGGAGAACTTCTTTGGAGACAAACATTAACTAGTTCACAACTGCTCTCCACTGCCAGCACCGGGTGTGTTGTGTTTTACCAAGTTATCCGCCTGCAGCTCGTGCTTTCTGGCAGCTGATGCCCTTTGTGCTGGGAAGCCCAGTGAACAGCTCGCTCTGCTGACACGGAAATGCCCCTTTGGTGACTGCCCAGAGTAGGGTGGGTGCCACATCTGTAGCAGACACCCAGAGACACCTGGGCAGCTCACCCACCCTCCACTTAGAAGGACTATTCAGTACTAAAACTCTTTCCCAAGAGCTCTTCTCGCAGGTGAGTTCATGCTAAACTTACAGTAGCTCCTATGTTTTCAGATTAAATGCTGCATAAAATCCATATGGTGCTGATTTTTTTGTCTTAGATTACCAATTACTTCTTACTTTTTCCAAGGGTGTTTTCTGACATTCCATTCACATCAAAGACTAAGTTTTGAATTAATCTGTGTGAATGCTGCTACAAATAATAAAAATTCTATGAATATTTACTGAAATACTGCTTTTTGAGCCATAACAATTATTATTAACATCAAAGAAAGTGAAGCAAATCTGTAACATACGCTATTTCTTAGCATGCCTGAACAAAATTGTTAGCTTTTGAGAGACTGTGTAGGTTTTGAGCTCTCATGCATTAACATCACAGGTGTCCTCAGCCTTACCTATGCTGAATCTCGCCCATTCACAAAGCAATGTGGTGCCTAGCAGTTGTCAAACTTTGCAACATCTGTTTCCATAACAGTGCTAAGAGAGCTAATACAGACTCTGCGTGAGTTGTTATTTGTTCTTGCAATGACCAGGAGTAATGCCAAAAAGAAATACTGTCCTTGGTCGTACCTGGCAGAGCAAGGCGCTAGCCTGGAACCTGGCTTCCCATTCTGCCATGGGAAATGGAAATGAAATATAGTTATTTATTAGCCCAGAATCTTTGTCTATATTTTTTCCAGATTCACGAAGCACAATCTGCAACATCAACGTGTTAATACTCTCTTTGTTAAATGAGAATAAAACTGAAGTGTTTCTGTTATCGAATTTAAGTATATAAGATTGCAAACTATACCTTTGGGGCTGAAAAACAAAGGAGAGCATTCAATTAATATTCATATCTAGAAGTTTTACTGCAAGTGTAGATTGTGCTTGAATACTTAAGAAGTCATTCAGAAGTGAATCAATACTAATTATTGTAATCAGGAGGGTTAATTAGCTGAAGATGCTGCTGATGGAAAGTTCACTGCTTACAGCCCTGAAAACACCTAAGTTGATGAAATCTGAAAGCAAGATGTCGAGGAGGACTTTGTATAGAAAGAAAGGCTTGGCATTCCTTTGACAGTTGTTCCAAAGGGGAAGCGTGCCTTTTACTTTGTCTTTCTCATGTTGTTTATTTGGGGAGTATTAGAAGATGCAACTAAATCTGTCGTGATGATATTTTGTGGTAGTTTCTCATTAAATGCAAGTACCATTTTGGATAACCTCTACTGTCTCTGCAGCATTCATTTGCAGATTACCATAAATTAATATGGATAATCTTATGCATTTGAAATCTTGTTCCAGCACTGTTATGGAAAGCGGTTATTTTTATTTTATTTTACCATTTATGTGCAGGCATGGGGTCCCTCCATGTTCTGTGTTTTTGCATATGCTCTCTGTCTAACATGCAGGTATACATCAGAGTGTATGTACACACATGCACATGTGCACAGGAGTTTAAACATTTGCTTACTGTGGCTGTTTATTTCATAATCCTCTTCCCCTAGAACTCCCGGTTAGTTTTCATCTGCAAAAAATTATTCGACTACACATAATTCAGAGACGAGCTATTGAACAAGTAGTTCATGAAATTTAAGTCAGATTATAAGGGATAAAAGCTGAAAACAAACAACAGAAGAAAACCATTATCTTTTCCCTTAATTAGAGCAGTAGTGTTTCTTAAAGTGAGCATTGCTGAATTCAGGAAGATCTAGCCATACCAAACCTTATCTCAGAGGTAAATTGTGGCAAGCTTTTCTTTCTAATGATGGCTAGCTTTTTTGTGCGTTATATTTTTTTCCCTCTAGTTACATTTACTAGGGTTATAACCAAGATGAATGTGTGGACATTTATTTGAGCACACTGTAAAAAAAAATACAATAAAATCTCTCTCTTTCACACATGCGCTCATGTAAACTCCCTGATGTAAAGTGATGTTTATAAAAGAAAGAAATCCTGTTTTAGAACATATTCCTCTTCACTCTCTAATACATTAGAGATTATCACGTGCAGGTGCTATTTGTCTTTGCAACTGCTTCCCTATGACTGTTTTACTGCTTCCAACACGTTTACTTGTATGTCAGCCATATAAAAGGTAACTGAAAATGGCAGCTGTTGAAAAAGCATGTCGCCATGCCTGGAATGACATGCATTATCAGGGCAGCAGGAGTTGCTGGCTCCGCAGCCCATTCTAACTTGACCTGTCGAGTGATTGGCTGCCTGGGATAGTGATGAATCGCTGGAGTTTATGAAACAGGACTGCTGGCATCCTCACAGAGGAAACAAAAAACTGGATTTTTCCTCTAACACTCGTGTCATGGCAAAAATACAGCTTTTTTTGTTGTTGTTTTGCTTTTGTGTTATTCCACCCTGCAGCGGAAGCAAATGCAGCAATTAAACTCACTTTAATACTGGTCTTGGCAAGTTAATGCTGCACTGAAGATTAATTCTCTTTCTGGGATGGATGAAGGCAGTGAATGTCTAAGCAGGATTTTTTCCAAATTTAGGGTGAATCTTCATCTAGACCCTAATTTTTTCATCTCTCTTTCCGATCTTGAGACTTAGATACCCCTAAGTAGTAATGAGCTCAAGCAGGATGCAAAATGGATTTTAGCTATTCTTATTCACAACTTTATTCTCTCTGCTCTGCTAAGGAGCAGTGACCACTTCGTGGACTAATACCAGACAGATACATCTTCAGGGTTTCTCAACTAATGGCCAAATTGACATTGCTGGAAAGCATCGGCTCTCAAATTTCCACTCATTTTCTGGGTGGTTCATGAAATTATATTATGCATTAAGACCACATTACTAGATTAGGCCCTTAAGAGTCAGTGCTTGTGGGAAGGTGTCGTGGTCTGTAAACCTGTACCAGTGCACTACAAATGACACTGTGTGGATCACAAGCTGCCCTGTGAAATGCCAACCAAGTAAAAATGATCCTTGTATTTGAATTAAAACACCCAAAATTGTGTTTGGGAGTGGGGAACAGAGAGGATTACTTGCTTGTCAGTCTATGCAGCAAACTTGGTGGCTAGCGTGCTAGCCTGTGTCCCTCATTCTGGTTGAATAAACTGATTTTAGGTCAATTCTATAGATTCAGAGGAATAGCATTAGCAAAAAAAAAAAAAATTGCTTAGGAAGTTTTAAATATGGCACTTATATGACAATAATGCTTACTGCTGTTACATTAGAAAAGGATTTTCTAGAGTCTTATACTTTGCTGCCTAAGCTTTTCTCCATCAGTTCTGAAAAGCAATTTGCATGCTTGCATTTGCTATTAGACTTTTTCACCTTCCTCCAAATAATTGAGCAGTGGCTGCTGCTAGGCGCTGGACACCAGAGGGGCTGACTCTCTTCTGTTATTTAAGGCACAGCCTTCGTGATGTCCTTGCAATGTTTCTGAAACAGAGGAGGGCAAACTTTTACCGTATGGGAAGTGGTGGCATCAGGAACTGTTGCATGTGCCTTTGGGTGCGCAAGGGGGAAACACTGTCCTTGCTTCCGAGTTCCCATGGCAGCAAATCAGCAGGTCATCTTCGAGAGCAGCCTTTGAGGATGCCAGACAACAGTCTGTCACAGGGAGGAAAAGGGAGCAGAGGGCTGGAGGGGAAAAAAATACAGAAAATCAGAGAGGGAACGTGGGAATTTGCTATCCCTTTTAGACAAATAGAGAAGAAAAGAGAAAAGCAAGGGCACCCTGACGCAGATCATCTGGAAATTGAACCCTGCAAGTATAGATAGCTGTGGATGATGCTATGGCAGTGCTATGGAGTGAATTTAAGATTCAAATCCTGCACCTGCTCTCCCTGGAAACTGCAGGTCAGCATCTGAAGAATTGAGGCCCTCTAGAAAGGAAACGGTAAATTATCAGAAAACTTGAATTCTCAGAGACTCTGTTTTCCACTGTAACAATCTCTTGGTTTCATTTTCCTTTTCTTCTGCCTAAAAAAATTATCTATTTTCAGCTAAAATGCGAGGAAGAAGCTCACTTTAAAGCTTGAAAATTTGCCTGCATCATTTCAACCCACATTTAATTTTAATGAGAGAGTTATATAACCCCCTTTAAAAATAACAAAACACTAACAGAACCGCATCGGCAACATCAGGTGTTCTGCAGAACTGCTCAGATGAATCATATGGAGATCTGCCTGTGCACGGCTGATGAACATACATTTAACTTAGTTAACCTCCACGCCTGAACGTAGCAATCCAAAGTGACCACAATTTTTTTCATGCAGGTCGTTTTCACAAAGGGATAACAAAATAAGTTTCCAGCCTTAGAAACCTCATGGCTAATCATTTTGGTATTATTTAACAGATACAAAAGTTCCCGATGAATTATTGTGACTGTACAAAAGCGAAATATTTTACGTTAAAAACTGAGCTCGTTTGTAATGTCTTGCTTCAGAAGGGAAGCCTGTGTTCCTATTTGTTGTACTGAGCCTGAAATCTCTGAAATTGCTAAGAACATCCTATTTAACAGGCAGCTCTGGGAGAAATAAACATTTGACTTAATAAATGTTCCTTTGGGAGAGAGAACTCAGGGAAAAAAGAAATCCGAATTGGTGATTTTGAACCTGTTAAACATCCTGGTCTGGATTCAGTCTTTGACTTCAGAATATCCCCAAGCCACTGACTGCTGGAAGATGGAAAGGATGACAGTGCACTTGCCCTACTCATTCTCTATCTCTGTGCATCCATTACAAGCTATTATCAGTGACAGGGCATGGACTAGGTGGACCTTCTGATCTGACCTATGTGGCAAGGCTCACAGTGTAAGTTTAGGGAAAAAAATAGAAATACAAACAGGCAAGGTGCAGTTTTCTGCACATCTGAAATGTCTTACAGTTGCTGTAGGAGCCTTTTCTTTCTTTCCTTCATGTCTGATTTAATGGATTCTGTCTGCAGGAAATAACGATGTCAAACAAAGCTAGTTACTTTACATATTATCAGAGTGATTGTTTGTTATTTCTGAGGACCAAGATGTATGCTAGGCAGTTCACGGATAAATGAAAAAAGACCTTAAAGATGTTGCAAATTGAGTGTAAGGCGAGGGCCAATTGGTGGTGGTGAAAAGGAAAGAAAGACACGTGGCAGCAGTGAATGGGAAGGAAGATAGAGGTTAATGTTCTGAAGATCCTGCAGTTACTCAAAGGTGCATGGTAGTAGGTTAATTCAGATGCTGTAATAAGCCCCACAAATCCATTTCCATCTAGTTTTTAAAAAGAACACTACTTCTGGCTTCCTGTCTCTTTTGATGTCCCTTACCCATCCACTTGCCTTGCCACTGCCATATTGTGATTTTGCAGCTGCCTTTGCCTGTTGCTTTGGGAATTGCTTCCCCTAGCACGAACTCCAGATCCAGCCCTTATCTGTACCCAGACCATTCCTCCCACTTCCCCCTGTCCCTCCCGCAGCAACCATCCCCCAGGCTGGACAAAAACCTTCAGGAATCTCAAAGTGATGACAACATGAAGGAGTTCGTATTGTCTCCTAGTAGTTGTCACAGTGGGTTTGGGCTAGGATAAGAGATTTTTGGTTATGGTGTGCTTTTCCCCTGCCCAGTGAAGGCATTATTTGTAAGAACGGAGCTCCACACATATGAGCACCAGATGTGTGATCCCTCCCATCTTTCCATACAAGCTTATGCTCCTTCACCTGAATATGCTATAAAAAACAAATCCAGCCATATGAAGTCTGCACTTTAGGTTGATCTTTCAGGGTTGTCTGGAAAGATGTTTTTGTTTGTTTGTTTGTTTGTTTGCTTTTTCTGAATTGCCTGTTATCTAGAAGGAAATCTAGAAGGATTTGCCTAGAGCATGCAGAACACTGTTTTTTTTCCTCGTCGGTTTGTGGTTGGTGCTGGAATCAGTGAGTGATAATATAGTTCATAAAATATAAAAGAAAAAAGAAAAAGGGGAATGGGAAAAGGAAAAAGAAAACAGAAAAAAGAAAGTCAATGCCTGTTTCCAAGTTTACAAGAGGACTGGGTTTGTCTTGTGTCACCTATGCCTAAGGCACTACACAAAGACAACACCTACAGATCAAAAGTGACACTTTTCAATAGGGCTGTAAACAAACAACAGGAAGGTAAGTCTGGGTCCTAAAGATATTTAGGATGCCACAGAGAGCCCAACTGGAACACATGGGACTGGTCAGATGCTCAGCACCAGCACTAAGCAGGATTTGACTACATTAGTCATGAGTGACCATCCCAACTCTGAGTGCTGTTAACAAAGTTGGGTGTTCCTCCAAAGCTTTGTAAAAGCCCTCAGTAGCCTAGAATGTCTGCCCTGTGCCACAAAACCTTGCCTAATTGTTTCATGAAGACTGAGTTGTTACCTGTGTAATGGAACAAAGGCCTCATATCCAGAGTGTGATGAAATCACCCCTTCAGTGGTATAAAATAGAAAGGAAAAAAAAAAAAAAAAAAAAAACGAGTGGGAAGTTTTACTATAGCAACCAAGTTTACATAACATCAGTATGCTTCAAGTGAAAGCTCTAGAAATGCTTAATTTGAGATACCTTTTTACAGGGCTAATTTTAAATGATGTTTATTTCTGAAAATTACTGATTAGCTGCAATAGCCCATAGAGCTAGGTTCCTCCTCACAAGCAACTGAGATTTCAGGACTTAAAATTCATTGATCACTTCTAGACGACAATTTAATTTTCTTTTAGAAGACTTCTGGTTACATGCAAACTGTTTTGTACCTCAAAACATGATGAAGGGAAAGCTGTCAGGTGTTCTGTTTTGTTTCAGGAGAAAACGTAAGGCAAATAAAAAATTCCTTACTTAAAAGTTAAGACTTTAGGAGACAGAACTTTATTCCAATGTCAGACCTAACTGCTAAAGATGGACTTGTAACAAATACTCAAAATACCTGAACAGAATCGGGTCCATTACTTTGGCTGTTCAAAGAATTTTACTGCTTTTCACATTAATTGCTCACTGCTTTCAGACAATTGTGCAGCTCTGCACAGATGCTTTCTTCAATTTGTGCTTATGTGCTTTGTTTTCCTTTCCACTGCCTTCCTTGAACCTGTGCGAAGCCCATAGACTTCCTGGCTCACTGCTGATAGGCAGGCAGGCTCATTTCCTATTTTTTTTGCTCTATTCTCTACTATTAGCCATGCTACTCCTTCCCAGTTCATGGTGTACCCAGG
Source organism: Oreortyx pictus (assembly GCA_036925125.1). Taxonomy (NCBI): domain Eukaryota; kingdom Metazoa; phylum Chordata; class Aves; order Galliformes; family Odontophoridae; genus Oreortyx; species Oreortyx pictus. The sequence goes on along the minus strand of JAUPFR010000001.1, from coordinate 179,076,294 downwards.
AGGTTATTTCTTTGTGATAGATAGCAAACGCCTGATTTGCATTCACTTGTACTAGACCAGATTTCTTTTTCCACTCGCATTAGTGCAAGATCCTGAGTGATTCCACCAGAGTCATTTGAGCCCACTCCAAATTTACACTACCGCTGCTGAACTCTGATTCTGCCTCCCCTCCTAGAAACTTGCTTTGATGCCAGAGATAAGCTGAATCCAGAGCATGTTCATTGGCTTAGGGGAGAATAAAGCAGAGGATTTGAACTCTCTTCCTGCTGCCTTGCAGGCTTGGTGGAGAATGAAGTCACTCGGAAACTTTCCCTTGAAGTGATTCCAAAGGTAGCATTTCCTTGGTGCAGCACTGGGGGGCAAGGAGATTAGAAGAATGGCAGTTAAAGAACGAGTGAGGAGTGGGGTCTGGAGAGGTGAGCACTATGGCTGGGGTACGTGGAAGGGGAGGGATGAGAATGGTGGCGGTGATGTCAGAGTGAGCTCATATACTTCTGAGTGATCCGACAAGTCCTTTGTCTTTCTCCAGTCCTACCTCTATTGCGTAGGTTTTCTTTTTGCTCTGAAGAGGTGTTCATTTTCAAAGGCTGAATTGTTTGGAGAACCGCATCTAACATTATCAGTTTGAAAAGCCATTTAAATGGTGACTAATCAGAAAATGGGAGGTAGAAATGCTCTATCTGCTTCATTAGAAATGCTCTATCTGCTTCGTTACACGTGTGGAGAAACTGAGGTTCTGAGACTGCAACCGTGGGACAGGTGGGGTCTGGGCCTTTGAAATGAGGGCAGGTTGGGGAAGAGGCATTAGTAGCTGGAATAGGGTTAAATTCCTCAAACCGCTGATTCCAGATTCCAGGTTCCTTCCATAAAATGCCCATATACTCCCACCACTCTTGGACAGTGGTTGCACAGGAATAAAGAAGCTCCTCTAAGCTTCTGTCTACCTCTATTCTCTGATATATACCATGAAAATTAATGTCGCTTCATTTGCTGTTACCCCTCTCCATTTCCCTCTGTACTGTAATAACAAACCAAAGCTTCAACTCTTTTACCTCAGCAGTGTTCCTTTATTTTTAAGAAAAGTTGCTATTTTGCACACTTGTGCCTTTCAGGAATGTGGCAATACCATTACAGGTAACAAAGCCAATGTGCAGATTTTAGTTGTTGATTTATATATATATATATATATATATATATTTTTTTTTTAACTGCTTACCCTCTGCGTTTGAGACTTAATACACACATAGGCACTACATAATTTATGTTTGAGAACCATATGATCTGAATGCAGTTTCTCCCCATAAGCTTTCCTTGAGTCCTATCTCAATATCTTTTATAGGCTGGGTTTCTTTTTGCATTTGACCCTGTTCCTGCCTCTAACTTTTAAATGGCAAAAGCAAATGTGCTTTGAAAAGTGTGTTACACTGTAGTTGTTAAATAAAGCAGTAACCTATGCACTTGTAATGCTTTCTCTATGACCTACTTACATACTACTTCACCCTCCTTATAGTATGATTAAAAGCTGCTTTGAATCCACTATTCCCTCAAGGGATTTGAGGCTAGAATTTAACAAACTGCTGAGAAGGCTTAAGTCAGTAAGAGGGCTTCCCTACAGCTTCTTCCAGCTAATTCACATGTAATTAAAAGGAAAATAAATATTTCAAAAGAACATACGTTCTAATGAAGCATTTTTAAGCACTTACACCTTGTGAAATGGGGCAAATTTATAAAGATCTCACCATCTCGTAGTCAGATTTGTAGCAAGATTATTTGTGATGCTTCCCCCCTCCCTGCCCTTTCCATCCTATGACTTTTCAGCCAGCAGCGGTGGGAATGCGGTCCTTGAAGGTGGCTGGGGAGAGTGACGTCTCCCAGATGTAGCACCAGCAAAGCGACGGTGAGCCACAAGGGGTGAAGGGAGGGCGGAGTCTTCTTGCAGGAATATCTTCATCCTCACAGAGCTGTCTGCATTTCTCCCGAGCTAAAACCTGCCCCTTCTGCAGTGGCAAGATTTTGAAATTGAAAGTTAATCCAACTCTGCTCTGGGCTGGATTAACCACCATGGAGGCCTCAGATCAAAACCCAGGTGGCTGCATCCAGCTGGAGAGAGCTGTGCTGGTCCCTCCTTTTATTTCCACTTTGCACTTATTTTTTTTATCCTCTCTCTAGGCCCACGCTCTGGCGGATGGCTGGCGGAGAGGAATTGCGATCAATGGAGTAAAGGAGAGGCATAGTTTTGCTTTGTGTTTCTCTACAGAGATGTTTAGGTGCCACGGTGCTGAGGACAGTATGCGAACATATAGAACAGAGCAGATTAATAACACCACAGATAGCTGTGCAGGACTGCAGCTGTCCTACGGGGATTACGCTGAGGGCCAAGTGAACCTTTTCTTTCTTTAGACTTGCAAAGTAGGCAAAAATTTTAGCAGCCTGAGGGGTTTTTCTTCCTTTTAACTGTTTAAAATGGAAAAGTACCTTGAAGAGTGCAATAAACCGGACTCTGAAAACTCGCCTAGTCTGTATTTTTATCATCAAATCGATGGTGGTCAAAATTTAACTAAAACTTGGTGCATATTTATGCACCGGCCTCCCTTGATTTTATTTTGAAATACCACTTGAAAAGTTTAAGTGTAGTAGTGCTTAATCAGAGTTTGTTGCTTTTTTCAAGTGTTGATTATCTGGAACAAATGGAATTATGAAACGCGGAGAGAGATTCAGAATGAGGAGCAAATACAATGCAGATAAACATTTTGTCTGTCTAGACTGCTCAGATCTTCCGGTAATCTTTGCAAATATGTTAATATTCTCTCGCCTGGAGCTGCTATGTACTGAAGCAAGGAGGTTTTGGAGAGGCAGAGGAAAATTTGTACAGATTTTCAGGGGGTGGAAGCGTGGGGGGGCCTCTTCGCCTGTTTGTATGTGTGGAATTTGGTGCACGTCTCAGCGTTGTCACTTCTGCGCCTTCGCTGCGGACAGCCCCGAGTGCAGCACGGTTTTGGAAAGGGGCTTCTGGCGGGTGACAGATGTAAATGCCGCACCGAAATCCAGATGTTCGATCAAGGTGGGGTCACTGCCACAGCATCGCCTCATGAAGCACGGCCCCCCACTTTGGGGCGCTGAGTCTGAATAACTAGGGTGCATGCACATCCCCAGCGCCCACTGTGCAGCGAGACAGCTGCGCCTTCCACCCCACAAGCGGGGGGGGACCCCAAACCCACAACAGCGCGGGGTGTTTTAGGGATTCTGGATGAGGGCTGCCGCTGAGTGCAGCTCCGAGAGGGCAAAGCTCGGCGTAACCTTCCCTCCCGAGGAAGGGGCAGTTGGCGGAGGCTCCGCTCGCAGCCTCAAACTTTGCTCGGCTCGGGTTCCCCATGCTCGGCGGCGGCGGGGCCCCCGCTAGGCCTCCTCCCCGGGCCGGCGGTGCCCGCCGGGGGCTCAGGGGTTAACGGAGAGCTGCAGCGGGGAGGTGGCTCCGCCTCCCCGCTCAGCACCTGGCGCTCCACCGACAGTTGCCTCAGCAGTCGATTTCGGAGGGGATTGGCGGAAAAAGCAAGAGGGGGAGAGAAATGTGACAACTGCCGGGGCTGGCGGCTGCTGCGGGGAGGCCTCCGCACCTGTGCCTGCCTCTCCGCTGCCCGGAGCAGTTGTGGGATCCCGGCGAGCCCCCGCCACATCCTCCCTGCAGACCGCCGCGCCCGGAGCCCAGCATGACTTCTTCGTTCAAGCTGGATTTCCTTCCGGAGATGATGGTCGACGGCCGCTTGCTGGTCTCTGACAGAATGTAAGTGGCACCCGGCTTCTTCCCCTCCTCCCTGCCCGCCCAGCCGGGCGCCTCGCAGCCGCTTTGCGCTCCCCAGAGGGCCGGGATTGGGGCGGCCGAGGTGTGTGTGTGTGTGTGTGTGTGTCTGGGGGGGGGGGGGGGGGAACGTGAGCATCGCTGCGTGCGGTGGGATCGACCCCCGCTCCTCGAAGCCTGGTCCCGCTTCCCACGTTCCGCTGGAGCGGCAGCATCAGCTGCCACGGGTCTGAGAGCAGGCGCGGAAAGCGGGGCTTTTCTCTCTCCCTTTTTATTTCCTAAGTCCCGGCAGCATTCTGGTGCGGGGAGTGTTAATTAGCACGAGGCGCTGCGCTTTACGTGCAGTTGGAGCGGTGATAAGGTTTATCGGGAGGTGCCGAACGCTGGGATTTCAGGAGGAGAAGCGTCTCCCCACCGCCTGCCTCTGCTCCATTAGTCTCGAGCTGAAAGTTTCTATGATCATCCTCTTGGGCTTTGCCAATGGACAGGAATTTTCAGGTAACCTCAGCCTCGTGTGGAGGGAAAAAAACAAAAACAAAACAAAACCAAAACAAAACTAGGAAAGGGGTGAATGCTGAGAGATATGAATGCTGGGCGCCGTGCTGCGTTTCTACCGTTTCTAGAATGCCTTTTATTTTGTCGCTTTTTCTTCTTTCATCAGGATGACAAATGTGGTTTGAGTTGCATGAGAATGAACCGAGAGGCTTTGGCATTGACTCTGCACTGGAGCTATTCCGGTTGAAGCAGCGCTTAAGTTACAAATGTAAATAAACCCGGGCGTGCTGCAGAGACTGTCACCTGCGATTTGCGCAAATCAGGTTGCGTACTGTGCCTCCCTCCAAGACGATTCCGACTTTTGTTACCTCTTTTACTGGCAACAAACTTTCTGCTCAGGTGGAGCGCTTCCCTTCGTGTCTGAGCGGAGATATTCGGCAGTAGGCAGTTGTTCGGGATTTAATGAGTGCGATGGAGAGGGGAAAGGGGCAGGGGGAGAACCTCCTTCGTGTCAATGACTTACGGTTTTTTACGGTCTTTGGAGGACAGCAGCGTGTCTGTGTAAATGGTGCCCATTGCCTCTGGTTAGTGATCTTAATTCAAATGAGTTCTCTGCTGTCTTCCTCCCCCCCTCCTCCCCCTCCTCCTTTAAGATCTGTGTTTTTATTGGCACCGGTGAGCTAGGTTGAGTTGGTAAAGGTGCTGTATTTCTCTCCTTTTGTATAAAAATGGCATAGGTTTGACTGGTAGGGCACAAAGTTCCACTGAACGTTCAGTTTGCTTTCCTTGAGGCTCTCCATAGGGACATGCCACAGCTACACTTTCCCTTGTCTTCACTGTCTCTGCTTTGGTTAGACTTTCTACCTGCTGTCCTTCAGGCAGTGAGAAAAGCTGCCTCTAACAAACATCTGCAAGCTCAGAGGCATTAATAACTGCGTCTGATGATGCTGTGTTATTACTTGGGCTTATATAACTTTATCTCCAACTTGCCTCTCGAGGGGGGAGTACCCTGTCAGACTCTTGCTTCTGCACACTGTCTGTGATCCTCTTCTCTGGGAGACATCCACAATGTATTTTAACACAGCTTGAAATGCAGTCGGTGTTCACCAGGCACAAGTCTTCATGCATGTCCAAAGAAACAGAGATGACTCGAGATGTATGTCAGCATCTAAGCAGATATGTAAATACTGGGGTGGGACAAGGAAACTGAGGGGGAGTTCCTCCAGCACACACATCCTTGTAGGATTTGATACTGGTTCCATTTATATATTGTGGAGAGCACTTTTGAATTTCTTGAAGAAAAAAAACTTTTACCTCTTGCATTTCAGTGGTTGTGTTGTGATGTTCTGGAAATGCTGCTTCCTTGTATTAGCCAAGCTTTGCTTTGCTGTCAGTTGAAGTAATTGTGAAGATTGTATGATTTTAAGGGATCATGTGTCATGCATACAAATTAATATTGAGAGTAAGTCCCTGTTTACTAAGGGAGCATCCATCCCGCAAAAATCTTGAAACTAAATGCTCCCAGTGGAAGCTTTCCAAAGCCACCTTTCTAAAACTGTGTCATTTGCTGTTTAAAATGTTATTTTGTCCCTCTAGCAACGTGCATTTGCTTTCCAGTCCCCAGCTCTCTGGACTAATCAGTGCTGAAGAGAATGTAGTTTGATTACGCATAAAGGGTCAGGGGCATGTTCACACCTTGCCCTTTGGCTGGCCTGCCCCAGACGTGTAGCGAGACACCAGCAGCGTGCTGTGCTGTGACAGTACAGCGCAGAGCATACTTGAAGTTGTGATGCAGCACAAAACTTTTAACCTTGCCATCTGGTCTATAGCCATTGAGTATAGCTTCATTCGGTCTTTAGCAGAAAGGAATTTCCTATTTTAAAGTGAGGCAATTAGCAAGATGCGCATAAAAATCGCTTCTGTTTTGCAGTGAAAATTTGCAGAACTGGATTTTTTTTTTCCTCTCTCTTTTTAATGCCACTAGCAAATCAGGAATTGGTACCGTGCAGTATCACTTACACTTCATATTGTTTACGCATTCAAAGGTTCTTTGTAAAAGGACGTTTTCAGTGTTATCTGTTTTTTCAACATGCAATAGGGAAGAAGAGTTTTAATTTTTCATGTCTGTTTTGAAAATCCAGTGCAAGCTTGATAGTTAAAATACTCTTACCTCTCTTAAACTGTTAATTCCTCTCAAATATTTCTTCCTTCCTTGCTTTGCTGCTTCTACTATCTAGACGAATATAAGTAAAACAACATCAGATACTTTGAGTATGATTATTTAGTGTAATTAAACTATATGCATACCATTACTTTGCCTGATTAGTAACTGATTGGCAGTTTTACTAAAAAAAAAAAAAATCATTAATGGAAAATAGCATTGGAAAATAGACACTCCAGGATATGAAGCATGAGCTTTGTGTTCTTGAGGGTAGGTGGCAAGTTGGATGTTCCATCCATCACAAATTCTTGCAGAGATAATTTAATGCTGTAATTGAAAGATCAGAAACTGATGTTATGAATAACTTATACGTGTTATTTCTGAGGACTGACCAAATACAAAGAGGGGATGAGATGTGAATGGAAGTGAATGTGTATTTGGGCAGGTCTGGAGAGGGTTAATGGCTCCTGCATACAGTCACGAAACATGAGTTCATGGTAATTTGCTTAGTAATTTCACTGAGTTACCTGTAGATGCCAACAAGATGGTTGTAAAGTGGTTGCTTTGAGTATTAACTATTCATCATTGTAAACCCCTACACTGATTTGTGCAATACCACAAAAGGTTTTTTGGTTTTATGATGTGCCTGGGGTTTCCTTTAATGTAAATGAGAAATAGCCCTTTTTACTACCAAGGCCAACTCAAATTTTACTTCAGTAGTTCATATCTGGGTATCATGTAAAAAAAAAATATGATACTCTTGTCAGATGTTTTACAGCCGTTCACATGCAGCTGCTTGGGCTCTGTGGCAATTATGCATGAAAGGTATTCACTCTTGAATTCCTGTCTTTTTTTTTTTTCCTTTCTTTTTTTCCCCAAGATAAGTCAAAATCAGATAAGTGCAATATGCTGATTTTAAAAGGCAGTAAAGATCAATCTTCGATATTCTTTGCATGCATTGTTTAATAAAGAAAGGATGTTGCCATTCATGGGTTGCTCTTGCACTTAACAAACAAAACCTTTCCCCACCAAACGTGCAAAACAGGGACTTTTCCAGCATAAACTGGAGGTCCTAACATTTTTTTTCAAACTTCACCTCAGGGGAAGTTCAACGTGCTGTCAAAACTAATTTATCAGCTACCTGTTCCTTTTGTATGTAGAATGTCAAACCATGAGTTGCTTACTGAAAATGGATATCCTGCTATCAGCTATTTTGAATCCATAGCCTCACCTTTGTACTGGCATTTCACTTTAACTTTGGTTTAGCAATAGTTGTATTTGAAGTGTTGTGAGTTGTTACTTAACCATGACTTAATGGGCCACGATTCCCTGGGTCACTGGTGAGAGGCAATGAACTGAAAGGAGAGGAAGATTCTCGATTGTTGACAAAGAGCTTCAGAAGGGAAAGTAGATCTTTAGGTATCAACTGCACGATTATGGTTTTGGGGTTCCTTCTCCCCATCCTCTTCCCTTGCAGCTGACTAGAGTCGCATTCAGTATTTAACCTACCATAACTCTGAGCACATTAATATTTAAATATATCTTCCACTTCCTATGATGTGATCTCACAAGTTTTTAAGCCTCCCCCACATGTATTCATCATCCAAATTAATCATCACTTATGATTGCTTTAAAAACTTTGACAAGTCTAAATATTTCATTGGCATTTTAGGATGTTTGATATTTTATAAGCATATGGACTATTCACATTTCATAATTAATTCATAGGTTGGTACAAAAATACTTCACCCAACTGGTATAGGAGAAAGGTGTACAAAACTGAGTAGCTCTTAAAAACTCCTGGAATAAAAGGAACGCGTTTTGGCAAGGTGTAACCTTCTAGAGAAGATCTTATAACTTAATGCTAAAAAATGTTTTCCATCTAAATTGCATCTTCTGACACTGCTTCCTTCAATTAACGCAGACTGGTGGCTGGGTACGGCTAACTGGAGGCTCGAGTCACAATGTACAGAATGCATACATAGAGCAAGGATGAGCTTTACTTAGCAAAGATGTGGAAAAACAAGAAAAAAGCCTTCATAGGTGCAGCAAAATGCAGGAGCTGGAATGCCTGTTTGGAAAATAAAAACTAATTAGGGCAATAAATGTAATGTTCTCAAATAATTGTGAAATAATTATTCCCCTTTAGAATCTTCGTACTTTAATTGCTTTTTTCCCGCATTCTGCATTCCTATGTAGAGGAATAGAAGCACTCGTGTTCCCTCCAGGATTTCATTTTTCATTTGCAGTAAGATGCTGGCTTTCTCATAAAGGTTTTCAGAAATAATGTTGCCTTAAACGGTGTTGTGTTCTTCCATATGGTGTTAAATATTATAGGTGAATGGCAGATGTTGAAGTGATAAATTCTCTCCTCTCGTCCAGATAAAGCACCTTGAGATTTAGTTGTACGGTTTATCCATCCTCTGTATCACAGATTTATAATCAATTCCTCATTTTCATTGAGACTGTATTACATAAATAGGACACTTCAGCAGTGTATTCTCTTTGCTCACAGCTTGATCCTTGAAAAATCAGCTGACAATAGTTTAAAATTATAATATTAATAAAGAGAAGATCATCTGGCCTTCAAATTGACATCTGAAAGCAGCTTCTTTTTTGTGTTAAATCTTAATTACTGTATTTAAATGAATGCCTAAATGAGCCAATTCACAAAGGAGTTGCCTACTGTACCAATAGTGCCTGTTTTGGTGATTTTTTTTTTTTTTTCCTTTGAATTTAAACAAATTAAAAAAAATAGCTTATACTGAAGCTCTGTTTTCTTGTGTCCTACAACTTAGATGAAGAATCTTGAGTCTGATCCCTGCTGTGGGACAGTTCTTCTTTGGATCCCCTTGCCCATAAAATGATGACTGTGGTACTTAAAGCCAAGTTCAAGCCAATGCTTCTGAAGAAAACTCAAGCTCAGCAGGAAGGATTCTGCATTGGCCTCTTGACCATTATTTTGTGAGCTCACCCATCACTCCTGTTAAGGGGTAGTGTGCTGTCACACTGGAGGGACAGAGATTTTGGCTTAGGACCAGGGAGGGACTTCTGTGCCATGCCTGTACACGCAGCAGCCCTGCTGGATCCCTCACCCTGGGAGGAGGCAGCCATGTCCAGCTGTTCTCCGCTTGTCCTTCGTTCTGCTGCCACCTGGGATGCTCCATCTGTTGTGAAGAGGTGTGCAGGGGATTTGTGTCCTTTCTTCCCCTGATGTGCTCCAGAAGTTGAACTGCTTCACTTTGCCAGAAAAAGAGCAGAAGCCCAAGTGTTCTGTTTTCATGGTTTTCACATCCCGGTTCAGTTCTTGGATTGTTCTCTGGATCATACTCTGAAGTTTTAATGTTTATGGCCTTAATTATTTCCATAAATCCAGGCCTTGATCTTTAATGAAATTATGTTAGTAGTTTGCTGACTTTTATTCCCATTTCCTTTTTCAATGTAAGTTATCGTGTTAGAGCAAATACAGCTCCGTCAGAAGAGTCTAACAGGCCCTCTTCCAGCAGTAATAGCAGGTCGTTGCAGTGTTAATCTGCAGCTTTTTCAGTTTTGTGCCACTCAGAAACAATGGCCTCTATACAGAAGGATTGGTGTGTGGGTAAGATCTACCTCTTTGGCACAGGCGTATGCAGCTTGTTAACCCCTAGGTGGAGGAGAGGCAGTTCGTGCTGAACCAACCTCGAGCCATTCTGCCCCAAACCACACTGTGCTTTTGTTGCTCTCAGATACTACATCAGTGTCATTGGAAGTGGTTCCAGACTGTCTGCAAGTCACAGCTGACGAGCATCTTTTGTTTCATAACCTTGAAAAAGAATGAAGAGCCTTCATCCTCTTAATCCAAAGGCGTGATGCTGTCTTCTTGTTTGATACACGCTTGCTCTTTCCGTTTCTTGATTCTCCGTGGCTTTGCACCACTGACTCGCTCAGAGATGCAAAAAATAAAAGTGAAAATCAGCAGCTCGCTTGACCCACCACTCGTGCCATTGACTGCAGACCTCGCTGGCACTTGGTCCAGTGGCACTGGGTGGCCTGGCGTCACGTAAGTGCACTTCATTTTCCTGAAACGGACCCAGGTAATTGAAAATTATTAACTTCTGGCAGAGGATAACTGTATTTGAAAATCTACAAAATCAAGAGGTCTAGTCTGTTCTTCTCTTCCATTTATTTTATTTTTTTTTTCTGGCTCATTCAGTTGCCTGGATCTGTCAGCTTTCCTCTGTAATTCATTGTTAACGAGAGAGACATCTGGCTATGCCCTTTATCAATAAACGCTTTTATTTTTTTAATATTTTACTACAGATGGATTGTAGTACAAGCTTTGGGAGTCTGAAACGTTGTCAAACATGCTGCATGCCCAGTGGCTATATCTTATAGAAAAACCTATTCGGTAACTGGTTTTCATACCAAACGCTGCAGAAAATCCAAGTAGATGTCTGCATGCCTACTTGATTTCACCATACCTTCAAGTAAACTTGGTTGCTTCATGATGTCTTCTGTGAGGGAAAGAAATCCATCATTTTTTCTGCAGTATATCTGTAAAAACACACAGAAAAGCTGATCATTTCATTAACTGGAAATCGAACCTTCAAAAACTAAAAACTAAATTTCTTCCAGGATCTGATTGCATGGAAAACCTTTCCTCCTCTTTCTCCCACCTACGTTTCTTTTTCCCCTTTCTTTTTTCCCTTTCTTCATGCTTTAGTTGCCTTATCCAAACTACTTTTATCCCCCACCCTGCCCAAAAAACTGTTTAAGAAATAAATAAGAGGAAGGGGAGAAAATGTTCAAGGGATTACAGTGACTATTACTTTGAGATTTGTTGTGGAAATCCCCAGTCCTTTTGGTTTTTTTCAGTCTTTAAAATTGATTCCTAACACTGTCCTGATTGGAGGCTGTTCTGGAGATTTTTACAACAAACACCTAAGTGCCCAATTAAGGGATAGCTATAGATTTAGATGATCTCTAGGGGGAAAAATACAAATATAATTCCCGTTGTCCTAAATTGACACATGTAATGAAACTTCTTCCTTTAAGCCGTGCAATTTTAGGATTGCAGTGTGAGCATTGGCTGTGGCTTTCACAGCAGGTTCAGAGTTGCCAACTCCTTCTGGAAATGAGCATTGAGTGGGAGGTGACCAGGGGGAAAAGGAAGAAATAAAATTAGTGTTTAATTTTGCAGGATGTGGAGACATATGTGATGAGTAAAGCAGTTCTTAGAAAAGAAGATCGTCTCTAGACACATAAAGCAATATTATCTGATATTTAGTTACAGACTATAGCCTGCAGTCTGTGTTCAAGCCAAACTTCCAGTGGGTTTACAGGAGCTTGGCTTGAATGAAGAATGCATAATGCCCTGCTCTGCTTCCAGTGCCAGGCTGGCCAGCTCTGAACCAGGAATTGCAACACTATAAATGCGTTTTGCATTTTTTTTTTTTTTTTTCCCTATGCTTCACATCAGAGCAAGCATCAACTCAGAAACCAGAGACAAATAACTTAGGAGATGCTCTCATACCTTGCTTGCCAAGCACATAACTGTTGTGATAGAAGGTAGACAATTTTAACTCTTGGGAGGGATGCAAACATATCTCAGGTCAGGATGGAGGGGGGTTCTTTTGTTCTTGATAAGCATTTTTGCCTTTGCCAGAGAGGAGGATTCCTATCGGTGCCTGGAGGGCTTTCGTTTCTCACTGACGTGCATCTCTCTCATTTGGCTGCAGAAGACAGAATACAACTCCTTTTAAGTTGGTTTGCTGCCTGTGAAGAAAGACTAAATGCAGCAGCTTCGTGGCTGGGCTCTGCTATTGTGGAGGGAAGTTCCACAGTGTGTTACTAACTTTTAAAACAACTGCCTTTGCCTGATTTCATTACTGCTTAAGTGTAGCTTAGTATCCCACATGCTGGACTGCATTTATTTGTCCTTAAGACAAGGCAGAGTAGAATAAGTCTTCAGAGTTTCAATATCTTCTCCTTACCATACTCATGCCTGTGCAGTTCTGTAGCATATTACTGGAATGAAATGAAGCTTTATATGCCTTATTATAAATTATTGTAGAGTGTAATGTCCTTGGGGCAGATTCTCTGTATTTTTGAGCTCTTTTTCTGCAGTGACTGGTACAACAGGGCCCTGTAGACCCTGACTTAAGGTTCATGCATTTCATGGTATCTAAGAGAAGCAACTTTTCGACCTGCTAAATACAAACCCTTCATCTGGAGCAAACACATGGTAATTCATAGAGGAGCATGTTTTTCAGCCAGAAATATTGTTTACAATACTTCATTTGATCCAAGTGGTCTCCAAGCAGCAGTGACCCATATCTGTGTTTCCAGTGTGTTACTCCAGGCTCTTTTAGGTCATTTCTTTTTCCTGCATGCAGTTTATTGGATTTGGGAAAAGGTCCTTCAGCATCTCCACTGATTGTGTATCTTTGTTCAGGAGCAGCAGGCTGCTTGTAGTGAGAGATCCACACAGGGATTCAGAAAGGAACAATTTTCAGCTTGCAGAGAAGCCTGCATTGCTACCTGGACGCTCTGCAGGAGCTACACTCTTCTGGGCTGTTTCTGTGCCTTTTTGCCCCCTCTCTCCTCACCTCCACATCAGGGGACACTTAAACTTCTTTACTTTCCTGGCCTTCAGAGGATTTGAAGGTCTCTCAGCATCCTCGTGCTCTTGGTTTCTATGCAAGTGAGAAAGGAAATTGAGAGGACTGCAGCTGCCTTCCATCAGTCAGGTCTTTGATTTTCCTGTCGAATTTGAAGACGGAGATATGGAGTGAATTTGGAATTGAGAGATGCCAGGCCCCCATCTAGAAATTGTGGGGAGAAAGGCATGTTTTTGAACAGGCTTTCATGAAAGATGCAAACTCAGGATTACTTAGTGGAGAAAATCATTATTTAAAATTAATGTTATTTTTAGAAAGAGGAGCATCATTTATGCTAACAGGAATGGAGGTTTTATTTTTAAGCCAAACAAAGCCTCAGATCTCAGAAAATGCAAAATTGCTGCTGATAATTTCTGAATGCAAACCTGGAAGGCTTTGCAGAAACTTAGAAGAAAATAAATCAACTTTCTTCTCCTTTTTCAAAACTCTTTGGGCAAAAAAAAAATCTGTAAATATTTAACAGCAAATAATCACATTGCCAAGAACCAGCAAACAAAGCCCTTTTATCCAGTCCTATAATATGCTGTAAATAATGAAAACCCTCATAGATCTAGCTGAATTTTTTTTCTTTTTTTTAATCAGTGAAGAAGCTTAGCATCTAGCACTTTAAAAATCCATCAACATAGCTAAGGCTTTTTTCTAGTATCTTACCACCTCACGTCATATTTTTGTCTGTCCTTGACACATGCAATTTGCCCTGCTGATACCTGTTTAAAATGCTGGGAGCCTTCAGCATTCACTGCTACATGTTGTGTGCCTGCATGAAGCCTTCCCCTTTTCTGCCTTGCAAGGTATGAACTACCCTGTTATCTGCTTTTAGCTACTGCTGAAAGGTTGCTGTGACCACTGGTTCACCCCGTTATCACCAGCCATTAAATATTCAAACAAACACCTCCGTGCCTCCTATCCAGCTGCCATGGTGGAAGAAGTTCCTATAAATATCTTTATTTTCTTTCTTATTTGATAAGAGAGGTAGGAGGAACCTATTGAACTTAGAGATTCACTTACAATTTATATCAGAAGTGTTTAATGATTTTATATTCCTAGTTTCCAGACAGTGGCTCTTGTCTTGAGATTACCTGGAAGTATGACCATCCTCAGTAGTCATTGCTTCATTACCCAGCATATTGAAATTATCAGCATGAGTATGTGTTTCAGGACACAGGGGATATGGATATATGCGTTGCTGAAACGATATTTTTCTTAGACAGAAGACAGTATGTTTTCTTGCTTTTTTATAGTGGGTCTTTTGCTAGGAGGTTCTCTCAGCTTAGTTTTTTGAATAGCCTTACATAGGAGTAATCAACCAAATACTATTATATTGTGTGTTTTTGTTTTGTTTTGTTTTGTTTTCATACCCACACATTGCTCTATGTACCCAATGCAGCTCATTTTATCTATGTAAGGGCAGTTGTTAATTCTAGGTGATAAGCTGAGAGTTTCAGCCAGGACTTCTGTCCATTGAAAGAATATGTGGGTAAGCTCAGTAGGACTTTAATGTAATCAAATGTTAAGGAATCAGCTCAAATTGTAGCTATGGCATATTTCCCGTGTTAGTAGTTGCTTCAATGTTGAGGTGTTAGTGAAATCTGTGATCAGAGGGGGTGGTATTGCTTGATACAATAGATACATGAATTTGGAAGTTAGGTGATGCAGCAGAAAGTCATTTAGGGGCTGTAGTAGATGTGGCCCTTCCTTAAAGTGCTTGACAATATATAGTGAAACTGGTGGTGAAACTTGGCTAGCAAGAGTGGTTTGGAATCAGGTCAGAGATGGTGATTCGAGAAAAACTAGTTCTTATTCACAACTTAAGGACTAAAGCCAAGGCTTGCTGAAGCTGATAGGCAGGCCCTCTTTGGTTTTTAAAGAGCTCTGTGTCTGTAATCCAAATGCACCTTGTGTAGATAAAAGCAAAGAATTAATGTGAATTAGATTCAGTGGGTCAAGTTTGATTTTCCTCCTTGCTTGTGAAACACTGCTGCATGCTTTCAGGCTGCCCAACTACGCGGTGGAGTCACCGATCCTCAAGGAATGCTTAGACGCTGTGTTGAAGGACATGGTTTAGAGATAACTATAGGTGATAGGTGGACGGTTGGACTGGGTGATCTTGGAGGACTTTTCCAATGTTGTCGATTCTATGATTTTCTCTGATATTGCTGGAACAGGAATGTTTTGGTAGTTACCTGTTAGGAGTCCCAATTAGTGCCAGGTACTGGCTCCTACTGCTCAGAATCACAACCCTTCATGAGATGGAGACAAAGTTCAACTGATAACAATGTAATTTGCTGTTCTCCTGATTAGTCTTCAGGGCCATAAGGCATTCGTTCCCTCCTCCACATTATTTTTTTTTTTTAATAAAAAAAAGTGAGGAAATCATCTTGATCTAATAATATGTTGGTAAGTTTAACATCAAAAACTTTGTAGAATCACTCAGGTCGGAAAAGACCTCAAAGATCATTGTGGACCAACCACGACCTAACCATACTACCCTAAATCTTAACAATCCTCTGCTAAATCATGTCCCTGAGCACCACATCCACTTGCAGTGCAGTTGTGGGCTCCAGAGAGATGAGAGGTACTGCTTCATTCCTATGCTGGGTGGGGAGTACTTTGCAGCACTGAGCTCAGTATCTACCTGTCCCCTGTACCTAATTGCCAGGAAGATCTTGGGATAAGGTATGGGTGCTTTGTTTTGATGTGCAAATACACACCTTCTCTCTGTGTGTAAAACCCTGTTATTTGAGCTCGCTGCACTCTGAGGATGGATATGTTCAAAGTAATACCAAAACAACATCAAGGGCACTTTGCCTCAGGCTGATTCTGGTTTACTACAGAGGCAGAATACTAGTTACTCTTAGTAACTTAAGTAACTAGAAACTTAGTAGTTATTTTTCTTCTTCCTGAAATCCATTCCCAGAGCTGGTTGTGTTTGCTTTGAAGCATCTTCAATTTCCCTTCTAACCTGAACCTGTTGTCTTGTCTCAATGTGACTTCCTCTTTTGCAACATTGCTGTCCCGTCACATGATCATTATTATTTTTTTTAATTAGAACTTCATTTAATTTTGCAACTGCAAAATGCATGACCATTTGAATGAGGTGTACTGATGACCCACTTTATTTTTAGGTATTTTAATTTTTTTACAGGTAGCAGATTTTCTACGTAACTCCAATTAATCTTTGTTCTGGTTTGCATAGGCTCCCTGTACAACAGGTAGAGTACTGGAAGAAGTAAAAGCAGAGTGTATGTATGGGCTGGTATTAAACACAATCCTTTTCGTACTGAACGTTAGCTTGTTGAAATGCCTCTACTCTTGGCAGAAGACAAGCTTCATAACCTAAGAGGATGTGATTTGAGTGGAGTTTTCATGCCCCATGTGCTCATTGTGTTCTTGCCACTGATGCAAACATTATCTATAATTACATTTTCAAGAGAGTGAAAATTGCAGTCTTTGTGGAACAGAAATGCAGCTGAAGAATGGAATGTATATCCTCTCCACCCTCATTATAAGGCTTATAAAAATCAAACTATAAGGCCCAGTACTGTAGCTTTCAAATGCAGGAAACCAGCACAGTTAACTTGTGCACTTCTTTTTTTCATTGAAATTTCCGACCTTTTCATGATCTGTTACTGCCGTTACCATGTGTGCTTGAAGCTAGTCTTATTTCTAACTGAGATTGATATAAATAAAATAATCAGTTGATTTTTTATTTCTAATAGTATTTTCATAGATTTGAGATGAATGGTAGTAAGGTTTATTGTGTATGTCCTAACAGGGGTGTTGAAACTTCCTACCGTGCCACGTTGTGGAATGGACATATTTTTCAGGAGAAAGAAATTGAATGGAAAATGCTGTTTTTTCATGCTTTTTTTCCTGCACACAAAGGATTTTTAGTGTTGCAGCTTATTACAGCTCACTAAAGTACCTCTTCCTCACATCAAAGTGTTACCATTTTGTGTTTCAGTAATGAAGGAATGAAAATCATAACCCAGTGGGGAGGTGATAGATGGCCTTGATTTTCTAATGATACAGACCAGGCACTGGAAGCTTGGTCAGAAACTTTCAGGGGGAGATGACCAATCCTGAATTGTCACAATGTGCTTTTAGGAGTAGAAATCTATGGAGTCAAAGTATATCAGTTCCTGTCATTAGCTATAGTTTGTTATTTTCTGCCCACCCCGAGTATGTTGGGCATTTGAATGATCTCTGAGAGTAGAGCTTCCCCCTATGGAGATGACCGCAGACTGTGTTTGACTAGAAAATAACACGCAGTGGGTCCTGTGATTCACTGCATTGAAGAGAGTGGGTAGAGATGTTTAATGATCACATGAATGCTAATAAGTACAGGATGGTCCTGTATGCCATGAGCAATTAATGAGTGCATGTGGGTAGGTCAATGAATTTATTGCCAATAGCACAAACAGACTGGACTAAAATTAGTGTGTTCTCACTGCTATCCTTTCATTCTGGCTGTTTTTTATTTATCCCAAAGAGATCAATTGGATGTTTCTTTTAGGTTCATTGTTTTTTTGTGTATCCTTTTTTAAATCTTTTTTTTTTTTTTTTTTTAATAACTTGAAGAAAATAATGCCAGTCTCATTACATACATTTTTATGGCCATCTAGGTTTCTGTGGAAAGGACTCCAGGCCATATTCCAGCCAGGTAACACAATAAGGGTAATTAGATCCCTATACTTTATGCTGTTGCTGCCCACATTGATAATTTTGTCTCCAAGTTCTGCTGCCTGATTGCTGCGAGTTATGCACAGGAACACCATGGTGATTGAGTGCTGAAGATCCCAGGACAGCTTCTATTCTTAGTGGTCCAGCAAAACTTATTAAGAAAAGTAATTAGAACAAAGCTCAAGTACATTAGCCTCTTTAATGCTCCTGAATTCTCAGAGCTCTCTTCAACACTGGCAACAGCTGTTTCCAGTAGCAAAATTGAAGTAACTTTGTTGAAGTTAAGCCCCAGCTCTGGTCTTAGTCATGATAGAAGTATCGTCCTGCATAACAGTATCAAGGCCCAGACAGATGAAAGGATGGTGGCCTGCTAACTAGTGAAAAAAATCCACCTTTGATACAGCAGTTTTCTATAGAGATGCACAAGAAGCAGCCAGAAACACAGAACCTTGCATGGTGTGCTTCTGTGCCATGTCAGCATCTGAAGCCCGAGGACTAGAACACAGATAGTTATTTAACCATTTCATTTTCTTCAATAATCCTTTTTTCTTCTTCATTCGTTAAGTCTGTCAGGCTAGAAATGTATTTTCTCTCTGCTTGTACCACCACCACCCAGTGTTATACTCGTGCAAGAAAGTCTCTGCCATCCTCCCAGAGATTCATTTCTCTATTAGAATCTGAAAGGCAGCCTCAGAACCGAATGGTCTTGTCTGATGAATCAAAATTTTGTTTCTTCAATAAGTTTTTGAGGGAGATTTATTTAAATTACTTCAAAAATTGAAGAGTCTGTCTTCCTGAGACAGGAATCTTCAGTAGAGATGATGACCTGCAACAGAGAGATGAGCTCTACCAAAAAGACTACAGGGAGAGCTCTTCCTGAATTTCCTCATCATATACCCATGTGCATTCAGCTTGCACATTTATTTCCTTCAAAGGAGCTCTCTCTGCTAATACTGGTATGGGTGGACAAAGAGTTAGTGTCTTTTTGTTGTAGGATGCTCAGTCATGTAGGTATGGGGAGCCCTAACCAGGCAGGAAGGTGGATTTCTATGTTTTACAGGCCCAAACTATTCACATTCATTTACTGAGCAAACTGGCTTTCTATAGAAGGAACTACAGGCTATTTTTCTTTTCTTTTGCCAATTAACTAACAATTTTTAGGTCTTCTGCCACACTCAGATTTTTTGTCTTTGTTCTCCAGTTGCCTTAGAGAGGTCTTTTGACTGTGCTGTTGCTCAAGGTCAGACAGTCATGTCTAATGTCAGTCCTGGCAGCGTGCAATCTGTCCAGTGAATTTAATTGAATAACACACATTTGTCCTTTTTGAAATAAATTCCTTAATTCAGGGAAAGCTGCCGAATCACAAGGGTTGCATGACAGCTCGTGTGTCTGTGAGCACCTGAAGGACAGCTCAGAATACCCATCACTGTGACCCACTGGTGCTCTGGTGTTTGTTTTCCCTTCCCAGCTGCCTTTAGATCTATGAGAGGGGTGAAAGATGGTTTTCAATAAGCTGGATTGTTCCTGTGTTGTATTGGATGTGACTCATTTCAGATTCTCGTGTCTTAGGTTTCCAGTGGCACTGAAAATATCACCTGTGTTAATTTTAGAAGATTTTCATCAACGCTTTCCAAAAGATGGAGAGGAATTGTCCCAGTACTCCCAAAGCAGACTGACTTTTATCTGGCACTACAGACATAGAGATTCATGTTAGTTTCACAAGCAACTTTTTAATAAAATACATTGTTTGAATAGTCATAGAAGATTCTGCTGCTACCTGCCTTGAAGTGGCTGCTTCCCCACGCTGAGGAACTGAGCTCCAATCCTCGGGCCATTTTATTCTGTAATGCTAATAGCACTAATACAGTATCATTGTGTTTGAGTCTTCAGAGATACTATACAAGCATTTTCTTATGATTCCCTGATCTTTGCATTTATACCCAGCTGTTTGTTATTCAGTTCAGCCATCAGCATCTGAGTCTCAATGGACCATGTAATATGCAGCTGTAGCCAGATGTAATGCTTCCTATTCCTAAATGTTTCTGTTAGAAGCTAAGAGTGGCAGGCTAAAGACTACTGATAACTGTGTTGCTTGCATTAATTTAAACTCTAGAGCTACACTGATTCTGTTTGGCAAATTTATTCCATGGCCAACAAGCAGAGCAATATTTCCAATCTCCATTGTTGCTAGCAGTGTTGACATTAAATACATCGAGTATGTCTGCGCTGATACAGAATGTACTTATGGTGCTAATTCAAATAGGAGAAGGATGTCCAATCTGCATAAACAAATATATTTTCAGATACAGTTCTATTTAAAAGAGATAAAGTCAGAAAGGAGCCTGTTCTAAACAATGACTCCCAATAATTTACAACAGCTCAACAAATCTTCATGCTCTTTAATTTATCGTTTTCTGTGAATAGCTGGGAAACCTCTACGATGGCTTGTTCCGCTCAGCCTTTCTGTCTTGGGTGCTGTAGCTATAAGGAATTGGTGTTCAATTTTCCTGCTGTGGCTCACTTTGAAGTGTTTGGCAGGCTGTTTTAGTGGGTGATGGGGCTTGCACGCAGCCTCAAAAGAGGTCTTGGTGCAAGTCCTTGACGTTAGAGTGTGAGGAATTGTGAAAAGCCTGTGTTTTGTTTACTGCATACACCTCAGGACACTGGGTAATCCTCCTAATCCAGCCAGGCTGCTCGGGTTAAGAGCAGTGTCTTGCTTTGGGCTTGGTGCGTGCCCAGGACGCTGCACAGCTGCAGGTTTCTGATTCCATACATGTTCATGTTTGGATTCCAGAGCATTGCACAAAGGATTTGATGCGATTGTAATGAATTACAGGCGAAGTGCTTGTTTGAAATCAACTCCATTAACTCGGAGTACAAGCCATTGCAAAGTCAACAGTTTTTCTGAGTGGCTACCGCCAACTATCTCTTTTGAAAACACTAATGGGCTGTTTAATTAGGTGATGAAAATTGTTTACAGTCGGTGATCTCAAGTTTTGTCACTTTAATAATGGTAAAATTCAATCCCTTCTTTGATTCTTGGCAACTCTCACATTGTTTCATAACCTGCTTACATCTAGTTTAATTCATTTGTGTCTATTAAAATTGGACCTCTCTCATGCAGCAGAGTTTATTTAACTGCACTGTTGTCGTTGTTATAGGTGGAGGATGCACAGCGATGGTTGTTAAGTATAACATTGTGAGAGAATATTTATATTTACAGAAAATTAAGTCAGCTCAAAAGAGACCAACTACATGAGACTTAAGAAAATCTTGCCGGTAGCATCTGACTTTCAACTGTTCCTGTGCATCTCTTGATCATGGGTTGTGCTAGCTTCTGTTTAGCTCCTGGCTTAATAATATCTGTCACTGAGAATCTAAGGAAGGACAACATACAGAAGCAGCCTTATATGCTTGGTTTTAGTTTTGGTGGCTGATGTACAGTTATGGCTGAGAGCAGAAGTTTTCTTTCTCTTAATTTTCTGATGTTTATCCTCAGAGGGGGCAACTGGTAAATTGGGAGAGGCTGAAATCTCGGTTCAGTTTTTTGAATGTTGTCATCCACATGTCATCTGTGGGCTTCTTTTCCTCCACACCCCATATTCCTACTAAAAATACCTATACGTTCTCTAGAATGGGAACTAATAGGCTAAGCAACAGACCAAAAAAGCCCCGAAACAACAACAGCAAAAATGCACCCAAAACCTCCATTGGGAAGTGAAAAATGAACTGGAAGTGCACCAGGCAACACCTGGTTCCATTTCTTCAGGTCAGCATTAATACAATCATGCAGTGTGCTGCGTGGATAATTAAAGTATTTCCACCCTGTTTTCCCTTGTGAAGTTTTACTGGAACAGCCATGTGTGACTAAACTTAGGTAAAGGTTGTGATTCAAGTAAGAGACCCGATCCTATTTCCAAAATGTGCACAATGACTTTTAAGACCCAATCGCTTTCAGCAAGTCCTGATTTCCTACTGTGCTGCTGTGCAATTGTTCTTTATCTCTAAAAGTCCACAGAAAGGGCAAAACTTCAGCTGTAACATTACAGCAGATGTTATTGTGGCAGTTGTTTGAGTGACCACCTAAGCATGTGAAAACCAGAGCAGTGGGAAGGCTGTATGCAATGGAGTAAGGCATTTTCAGGCATGACATTACTCTTCTAGGGTGTTTTCCACTGCTGCCGTGTATATTTAGCTTTCTGAAATCGAGGTAAATAGGCAAGCTGTGAATAGTTTTACACTGGTGTCTCTGACATTCCTGGATGTCTGGAAAGCATTGAGATGCTGGTGTAATTTAACAGGTGGTTTACTGTATAAATAAAATAGGTAAGGAAGAAAGTGTTTATGTTCAAGGATTAGGATTGCATAAATAATTCAAAGGAAATGTGCATTCTTCCATTTTCAGGCTGCTGTATTCTTGGGAAGTTCTCTAAATATGCATAGAAAATGCAAGCAAAATGTTTTTTAAAATTTCTAACTGCATTTGCAATTTTCTCCCTAGGAAGCAAACAGATGAACTAAAATAAATAGGGTTTATTTTACAGCTTTAGTGATAAAGAAGCTTGACTTGAATAATAGTGGAAAGTAACAAAAGTTTGTAAGAATCTGTTGCATATCTTTATTATATCATCAAAACCAAATAGTTGGGAAGGTATTCAAAAGGTAATGTCACACCTTATTAAAATGCTATAGTTAGACATAAGCACGGTTTAAGAGTGCCACTCAAACACACTAATAATAAGGGATGTTCTTAACAACCTTTTCTCCCTTCCCTTGTGTCTTAGTTGCATATGCAGAAAATGTTCTCCTTGCTTAAAATGTTGTTTACCAAACTGCATGAACTTACTTACTTTGGGAAGTTTGTTTTTTTTTTTTTTTTTGCTCAAAGTAGTATTAGTTTTGTCGTTTTCAAAGCTAGGAAACAAAGGATAAAAGGGAGACTTTGTATTTCTCTATTCCCAAAACAGCATTTAAATTGAAACATAATTTTATAAACACTACATCTGAATACCATTTTGCTTTACAGGATCTTTTACCTCTGGGACACTGGCTTGGATCAATTGTTGTTTTTTTTTCCTTGCAACAGCTGTTCAGTGCATGAAATAAGCTAGTGGATGTGGTCCAGTTTATAGTGGGAAAGTGTCCATGTCAAAACCACTATCTCAATTGGCACTGAGTAACATCCTTGTCTCAGCAAAATGGCCAGAAATTGAATGAGCATGAATAATGAACCCTTTGCAATTGTCCAGGTCAGGTTGACAGCAATTTTGCCTCTGTGTATTGATAAACTTGGCAAAGGCTCTGCATTTCCAGGAGAGCAGAAACCTTTCTTGATGATTAATTCCTTAAAACAAAATGCACCGAGTTTAAAGCTGCACTGGTTCTACTGCTGATAAATACCATGACACAGTTTTGGAAACATGCTAATATGGAGAAGATCTACTTCTTACCCTGAATAGTTTTCATTTTAAAATCACAACTGGAGGAGCAAAAAAAGGCAGCTTTTTCTTGCAGCAACCCAGGATATGGGATTTGAATAGTATAGATTGTCACATGACCTAAATTTTCAATTTTGGGTATCTAAAGTTAGACACTGAAAATCAGGCCAATTATTTTAGTCTTCTTACCCATTTTTTTTGCAAGCGCAGAAGTGTATTGTAAAGCCTCATACTCATTTTCTATGGGAGTAATGATAATTTAGTTTTAACTTTGTGCTTTTTCTCTGAGGAGCTCTGAATATTTTTGTGAAGTGTGTCAATGTCTTGGTTAAGGAAGAAAAATTGATACTGAGACAAAGGGAGGTTGAATCTCTGTTCCTATCTCAGTGTATAACTGTCCTTTCAATCCAGCATGGAATCTTTGGTAATACTTGCAAGGACGATTATTTTTCTTAGCTTCTGTGAGCCATGGAGAGTGAGAAGCTCCAGTTTTGAGATACACTGTTGGAAGCAAATGTCGGTGCCTTATATAAAAAGCATGAGGAGTTTTTTCTTTGGTGTATGTAGTGAGAGCATAGGGCCTTGTTAGTACCTTCTTTTGTGGAATTAATGAAGTTGAAGAGCATTCTTTCATGGCTGCAACCTGGAGGACTTTCCTCCTTTCAAGGTCCTGCTTTCCTTTTTTTTTTCTTTTTTTTTTTTTTTCCCCTTTAATTGAGTTATCAAATTAAACTATGAAGTCCCCAGGTAAGGCTGCTTAACCTTGATCTTGTCAGGTGTTTATTTACTCAGAACTGAACTTTTCCCATTGAAGGGCCAGGTGGGAGATCCTTCCATTGCACGAAAACAAGATGATATTTTTCCATCAGATTTGTCTTCTCGTAGTCCTCCTTTGATGTGAGTCAAGTTAGGTGAAGAAAGCTTTGTTAATTATCTAGTCCCATTTGTTAATTATCTAGTGTGGCCCATTTGCCCAGGCTGAGTCCTGGAGTTGCTTTCAGCAACTCCATCCAAACCAACCAGCTGAAAGCAGTAGTCTCCAGTAGGCTCAGAGAAAGCAATAGAGGCATCCCAAGCACAAACCTGTCACAGAAGCTCTTCATCAAAAGCTGAAAGTGAGGATAGAGATTTAACTGTGAGTGGTTTTGGGAAACTTGCAGTGAAAATCCTTTCATTTGGAAAATGACAAATCTTTGTTATTTTAGTTGATTTAATAGAAGGATGTCAGATTTCCGTCAAGGAATAGGCCTTTGCTTAGCAGTAGAAGTGAGTAAAATGGAATCTGATTGAGGTGAACTACAAGCTACCAGTTGGGCCACTGTTTAAACTGACCTGATTTGAGTGAGGAATTTGAACACCTGTATCTTTGTGTCAGCTGAGTTCTCCGCCAACGGACTTTAGTGGTTTCCTATGCAGTGTTGAAAAGCCAGAACCCTTCCATCCCTCCTTCTGAAACTGAACTTAGGACTTATTACTGAATTAATTTGCTACTCTTTTCTGACTCATTTTAGACTGTAGATTGTGCAAGATCTTCAAATAAAATACCTTTTCCTTGTACTGTGTTCTTACAAAACCTAATTCTGGAGACCCTGATCCATGAAAGCTCTAAACAGCTTCTACAGTGCAAATAATCCTTTGGGAAATACTGATTTAACCCCTACAAAAACAAATGTATTTGCTGGTTGTTGAAAGGCAGAAAGGGGGGGGAAAAAAAAAGTGTGCATCAAGAAAATGGCATGTGGTAAGCTGCTGGAAAATGGACCAGTCTATTAGGAATCAGTGCTAACAGGCCTCTAAATTTCTTTCATCAAAATTACTGCAGTAGAAAAAATAAATAAATAAATAAATAAAAACACCCTAAAAAACACACTTCACATTTGTGCCTAATTTCACCTCTGTTTATTCTCCCCTCCTGCTCCCTGAAGAATGTAGATGAGGTTTAAGTTAGTCTTAATAGTAATAGGTTTGGAATCTAGCACACTTTCACAAAATTAACTTTGCTTCTGTTGATCTGGGAATTAAAATGCTTCATTAATTTAGCGAGTCCTGATTTGACAGCCAAATAATGCATTTTGTGACTTGTACTCTTAAGTCTAAAATTCTTATCTGCAGTTCTCCCTGGATGTCTGTGAAATTCAGGGCAGCTAGAGAGCTGCATGGCCTGGAAAGCAGGGAAGAGTGAGCAGATCGGTACCAGTAGCATATTACAGTTTAGTGTTAGTTACTGTGCTGTGTCCAAGCATTTCTTCATAACTGTGCAAGTTGCAGACTATCAAGAACTCTTTGTTTCTCCCTGCCTTTACAGTGTATGTTTGTTATTTTCCTTTCTTGTTTGTTTGTTTGTTTCCTCCCTTGCCAATGCAACTGTACATAAGCAAGGACGTTTTCAGTGAAGGGAAAAAGGCTTCGAGGCATGATGGATTGCTGCAATGTACACTGGCAAAGGGGGAAGGGAACAAAAAAACAACAACAACAAAACAAAGATACATCTCTGTATTAAAGGAACATATTTGTCATCTCCTTCGTGATGTGGTACTGATTGCTGGGAAAGCAGGGAGCTGCCTCTCATACTTGTATAGCTGAGAACCTGGTGACCATTCTGTGTGTTCTCGTGTTGGTAGTTCTGGCCACTCTGTTCTTATCCTAAAGAAAATTATCCTAAAGATACCACTAAAAACTTCGAGGAGCATGATCCAGTCTTGCAGACTGTGTTGTTCTGTCAAACACACCTGCAGAGGACTACTGTGGTGCTTTGGAGTCTTCCCTCTCAGAGAAAACAAATCTCTTTTTCACATCTCTCGTAAATATATACGATGCCCCAAATCACTTCTGTTTGTATTCTAAATTCTCATGAATTACTCCGGTTCTGGGCTGTAGGACTGCAGTCAAATTGCCTGGGCACAACCCAGGCAAAAGGCTACTAAATGCAACTACAAAAAGACCCCTGGATCCTCAGGGGTTCGTAAAACTAATCGTAAAGAACAGAAATATAAAACAAGGAGAAATAGTTTTGTTTTATTGGTGTCTAAAAATGCTTTCTTCCCTTTTGTGTCACCTCAAAATCGAGTGGTCCAGCAGTTTTACAATGAAACAATGTAAAAGTAGGTACTGGTTTCCCAGTATGTGGCATCCCTGAATTCCAGATTAGGTGAAAAGGTTCAGGCAGTTCAGTAACCCTACTGGATGAATGCCCTTCAGTGTTTTGTTAGCATGCCAAGTGTACTGCTGTATGCCAAAACCCAGTGCAGTAGATTCGGTTTAATTTGCACCTTGTTTTTCTGCAAACTCTATTTGTTAAGACATCCACATCCCTGCTAAAATGTCACACGAAGCTGATGCACTGCGAAGTTCTTTTTGTGTGCCCTGCCAAGGAAGAGGGATTTTTACCCACGCTAAATGAGTGAAATTGTTCAGATTTCTCTGTTCTAATTATCACAAGATGAGTTTGTAGGCTCTGTAGCTGAAGCCAGTCGTGCTTTGTTTTGGAAGGGACATGGAGTGTAAGGCAAGGTATGTTTTCATGACATAGCACCATGAAATGTGTTTTGCCATGCATTGCTTTATCACTATTCTTTTATTTTTAACAATAGCTTTTCTTTATTATGTTTCTGTTGGCAAAATTCAGTATCACCGCCTGTTTTGGAAGGGGTGGGAGAAGAGTTAATTTTGCTCTCCTGTTGTCTAGGAAACAGTGGTAGTACTTACTTCCCTTTTGAAAATAGACAGTGAATTCCACATTCAGGGAGCAATGAATAAGATAAAAAGCCACAGATTAGAAACTTAAATTAGATACCATTTGAGAGTGCAAAGATAAGTTAGTGCTCAGTGGAAACTTTCAGGTTGCACTGAAGTGAGTGAGAGTGGGGCTAAGATCAGTTTTTAAAGACAGAGCTCAGGGTTTTAATGCTCTGGACATTAGGCATTAATTCAGCAAAGCATTTAATTGTATGCTCGTTTCATGATGGAAGTGCTGCCTCCACAACTAAGGATGTTGTCCAGTTTGTACATTAAGTACTTTGTCTCTCACCACTCAGAGAATTCAGCTCTGTGCACTTAGTGCACAAAAAGAGGAGAGGGAGAGAACACCAGCAACTGCAGTTTGGGTGCCTGTGCTGCAAACAAGCCATCTATCTAACTCAGGGCTATAAATACTGATCCTGGAGACAGAGTTAATGACTGGGAACAATGGATCAGGATTTTAAGAAGTGTTGACAGCTGATGCGATGGGCAGTAAATGACGAGTGCATTTCAGTGCAAGATTGAAATGCTTGGAATTAAACATGGAATAAGGAACTTGGGATAAGGAACTAAAAGACAGAGTGAGATCTGTGTGCAGCACTGTGTGTTTGACTGGAAATGTAGGTTATGTACTTGGTACTAATTCATGTCCCAGCGAACAGGAAAAAAAATCTCTCTTCAATTCAGATGGGGCTTGGGCTGTAGATTTTTCTGACTAAAAAGCTCTGGATAATTCTTTCCTTATGTATTATTAATAGTTCTATTACATTAAATCTTAGGTGCTCAGAATGATCCTCTGGAGGTGTTCCTCCCTCTCTCTCTCTCTGCATTGTTCCCAGCTGAAGTCTGTGCTCCCGGGTAGGTGAATCTGGGCTTTGAGAACAGGCAGGCAGAGGCCAATGAGAAGCATGATCCATGGGACTAATTTTGGGTGAGCCATTCAGCAAGTGCATTTTCAGGAGGTATTTTAGCATAGTCAAGGAGGTGCTGCCCTCCAAAAGGAACAGTTTGAAAAATTGCAGAGTCCTGGAAATAAATGCTACAAGAAAATGAGTGGAAAGGGAGGGAGCGATAGAAAGAGGAACATTTTGGAAGTGATTAAGCACAAGGAAGGTGATAGGGAGTGAAGAATGGATATTCTGAATGTGTTTGAGGGTGCAAAAAAAGGGCGGTCTCAGAGACCAATGCAGATGAGGAAATAAATCTCCTGTCGGGATTTGTCATCACTGTGTCATGATTAAAAAGGAACTCCTCCCAAACCCAAGACAGAAAAAGAAAGTAATGGAAAATCCTCCTCGCTGTTCTTTTGTTCTGCTGTTCACAAGCAGGTCCTTGTAAAAGTGGTCAGTGCTGCACAAATATACATGCCATGCTGACTAGCAAATTTCAACTCATTGTGAGAGATGTTTTGGAAAAAGAAATGGAAAATTAAGAAAATTAAAAAAAAAAAAAAAAAAAAAAAAGAATGCTCAAGAGGATTTGTGATGGGTTTGCAGAGTGGAACTAGGATGCAGGCTCCCAGGTTGGAAGAGGTTTGTGAAATGGCAGTCAATTAAAATGATAAGTGATAGGGGTCTGACAGCCTGCATGTTTTCAAATAATTGAGCTATAGCTTGGAGTGCAGTGGTGAGCTGCAGCATTTATTTGGATGTCCTCCTATGGTAGTTGTTAGCCACCTTTTCCCTATCTATAGAGCAGGAAGAGCCCTAATGACAGCAAATATAATGATGCCTTCAGGGATGCTTAAGGAGGAACATGGCTCCTATAGCAAGGTGCAGCCTGCTTCCCTTCATCTCTGTTTTGGCGGTGTGCAGAGCAGCCAAGGACGTGCCTCAGAGGGGCTGTCAGCCTCCCCAGCACCCATCTTCCCCTGAACTTCCCAGAGTTGATAGACAATTAGCAGTTGCTCCTGGGTGCAGGGAGGGAGCTCCATCACCTTGGTTAGGGACAGCAGCCATTTGGCCTCCACTGTAAAGAAAACAGGAATGTCAGTAACCCTTCAGCACGAGCTGGGCATTTCCCTGCCACAGGGTAATGGAGCAGGTCCTCTGCAAGAGTCATCCATGCCTGTGATGAGCTTTCCCAATGCTGCACTTGCTTTGTTTAACTCTGATGTCATATTTCCTGGGCTGCTGCAAGCACATGTAACTGCCCCAGCCATTTTTGTGGGAAGAGCTGCTGACCAACCCTGCACACAGGTGCAGCTTTGGTTGATGCTCTCAGGTTGGGTAGCACTGAACTCCTGAGCAGAGCTGGGAAAGGTAAAGAGATGGAAAAAGTTGGAGCGTGAGGAAAGTCACCCTGCAGCATCTGTGTTTATGCTTCTCCCTTAGCGATGCTTGCAGGGAAAAGACAAGCTTGATGGATGGTTGTATTTGCAGGAGGATGGAATGTGAAACAAGTAGTACTGCCACTTAATAGACACTGTTTTTGAAGGTAGTGCTCCTGCATGGATGTACTTGCAGGCTTTCTTCCTGACTGCCACAGGTCATGATAACAAAAACAGGTAGGGTGGCAGATACTGTGGAATGAGCTGCAAACGTGCAAGGTGAATGCAAGCATTGCCACAAATCTGCTGTTGCAGTTGACATTGTGGTGTTTAATTAGAAGAACTAAGTGCCTTTCCCAGCCAAAATGCCAACTCTTACAGTGGTATAAGCATTCATCCTGTGTAGTGTCCAGTTATGTTACAGCAGTGGGTTTCAATCTGTGGGTCCCTAAATATCAGTTTTCTTGAGGGAGGATTAAAAGAGGAATTATCTGCCTTGACTCAAGCACCCTCAGAAATCTGAGGTTGCACCCTTGCAAGCTTCTGTTTCCACAGAAGGGCAGTGGGAGCACCAGGGGAGTGAAGGGGTCTAACCAGCTCTTTGAGATGCAGATGTGAGATCAAACAAGTGGCCCTGAGGTGTCTGCTTCTGTTCATTTATTACAGAGGCCTACATAGTCTGTGGCACAGGAACTTCAGGGATCTGAGATGGGACAAGGTGATAGGTGAGGATTTCTAATGCCATGAGTAGAAACCAGAAGAGAGAGGCGGTTTTAAAATGTGCTGCTTTAATGAAAGGTTTCAAGGCAAACTAAAATTGAAGTCCTTGCATAAGGCGATCCACAAAGATGCTGGCTTTCAGAAGCTCAGGAGATGCATGGTTGTCTGCATACAAAAAGGGCAATGTATAAAAATTACAAATTTTTAAAAAAATCACAGAATTGTAGGGGTTGGAAGGGACCTCCAGAGATCATCTAGTCCAACACCCCTGCCAAAGCAGCTCCTTAGCCCAGGTTTCTCAGGTAGGTGTCCAGGTGTGTCTTAAACATCTCCAGAGGAGGAAATTCCACCATCTCTCTGGGCAGCGTGCTACAAATGGCTTTTAAAAATTCAGAAATCAGAGCCAAAAAAGAAAAAGAAGGTGAGCTGAGAAGGAACAGAGGGACTTCAGGATTTTCTTTATTTATTTTGTTTTCATTCTAATGGTCAAAGCTTCATGCAAGACACCTCCATCACCAGCCTTTAAGATACCATCCTATACAGTGGCTTATCTCCCAGGGATGAGCTGTTTGCTATTTTAAATCATGCTAATTTCTGATGATTGTTCTGAAGGTGTATTTTCTTTCCATGCTGATAGAGACTGTATTAGCCAATAAAAATAATTAAATTTATATTGTTTAGATGTTAATGGTGATTATGCCCTCTAGGTGAGAAAGAATGCTTCCTGACAAACAGGAGCCTGTATCATTTCTTCACATGAGTAAATTTCTCTAATTCCTGCAAAAGTGGACTTACAGAGGGTGGTATCCACCAAAAATGGGCACTAGAAGCCTTTTCCTGAAGTAATTTATAATATGCTTCCCTGTATTTTGCTAACTCTAACAAACTCTCCTTTATGTCTAGCAAGACTGTAATTGGAAAGCTAAGTGATCTATAAATTTTTAAGAGGCGGTGCATATACCTAATCTAAAGGTATATGGGCTCTTTCAACTTGTGCACCTGCTGTCTGGGCGCGGACAGTGCTGCATCATGACTTACTTGCTCATGATTCCACTATCAAAACTGGAAAAATCTGTCTGCCTATTAGGGCAGCTCATTTTAAGTTAGTGTTGATGAGAGGTCATCACCCCAACAGCCAATTGCCCTTGATTTATGCAAAAATGGTGAAAGCAGAGGTAAGGATTTTGCAGCAGTGCTTAGCATTGACCTCTGAATCTGAGCTTGCTGAGTGCTGGTTCATTTTCTTCATGCAGAAGGATAAACCTGTGTCTGCACAAGGATGCAGAGTTTGGTCTTGAATGATGGTAGCTTTCAGTTATGTCAGACTTCTGAGCTGCTTTGCATCCCTCACCAACACCCTGGAAAAATGAAGTCTTTCTGGGAAATAGTTGGCCAATAGGCTCTTTCCTTCCAGTTGGGACTTCAGGGCAGCAGGGAGCTGGGGATAGAATGCTGCTGGGTGCATTCATACCACGGGAGTTTGGTATCCAGGGACAGGATATTGATTTCCTCCATGGTACTGTTGCTCATGAGATTGTGGTGTTGCCTCTGAAGGACTTCATGTGTAGATACCAATTACAGGGACGTAAGTTTCAAAATGTGGATGAAAAGAATTTCATGCTATTTCATTCACCCTTAGTCCTTGCTAATATCCAGATCAGGAGTTCTGTGTTATTTTCACTTCCCTGGAATAGAGGGCACTTGAAACATGAGGGACGTTTAGGAGATGTTGCTCTCTGTCTTTCTTTGGTTGTGTGTCTTTGTTGCTAGAGAAACACAAAATCTTGGGCTGGGATCCTAGGCAGAATAAAAGCCCTTCGATTCATATTTGATCACATTTAAAGGAGGGAGAAGGAGGGATCTTGTAAAAACCCTGTTCATCCACTAGAGAGCATATAGGCAGTGCTTCTCTTTGGAGAAAAATAAAAATGTCAAGCTCTTATTATACAAAATAATGCAGTGCAGTTAAAATGTTTACTGTAGTTCAACCATTTGTTGTCACGTAAGTGAACAGTATATGTGGAAACAGGAAGAAGATTTTGCAAATAGTGTAACTTCCATGTTCTAAAGCCTCTTATTTCCTTGTTAGTGTTTAATATCTTCTTGTTCTGAAGAGCTTTCCTATTCTCTCCATGGAAATAGTAAATCATTTACAAAGTTCATGAGAAATCCAGGAGTGGACTTGAGAAGGTGAAGAACAGATCTTTGCATGGGCAGTTCATTGGTTTTTAGAGAATTCAGGTATTTCAATTTGAGCTGATGTGGTTGGAAAGAAGCTTCTGAAAACAAGCTGGTGTGAGTACTCGCTGCAGATGATGTGTACAAGAAGCTGGTGCTGAGAAGGTGATGTTTTTTGAAGTCTAATGATATTAATGTTGATTTGTAAATATTTCATTAGCTGTTACTCTTCTGCAGAGATTTTAGTGCCTGAGATGTGGAGCACAGTTTTTCTCCCTGATCTGATTTCAGTTTTTATCCTCTAAACTACTGCCTTGTTTGTATATAATACATGTACGTAACTTTAAATCCAGACCTTAGGGTTTTGCATGCATTAAACTCGTAGTGGTAGACCCTACTAATTAATTAAAGTCCTTTTTTTTTTCCCCCTTGGGTATGAAATTTACTTTTTCCTGGGGCAATAGTACTGTTTGTTAATGCAGTGCATGTTATAGGCAGTTTCTTCCAGTGGAATAACCTGCTGACTTTCTCTTTTGCCCTAGTTAACCTTATTCCGGTTACAGATCACTTTGCTTACACTTGTAACCTGTCGTGAGAGCTAGGCATGAAAAATAGTGTATACCAACCTGGTAACTCTTGTGTTATGTGTGTTTTCCTCTGTTTTCTTTCTCTCTGGGTATGTTATTCTGTGAGTGGTAAAATCTTTTGTAGCAGGTTTGGTATGTTCCTATAGATCAGCATGGTTTTGGTGCAGCACGGGGTAGGTTCATTCCATGGCCTTTCCTACTACTTGGAATGGAATATATTGAAATACTTGTTTCATTTTCTACTTTTCATGGGCCACCAATGGGAGTGAATAGCTGGCAAAATGTTTGGGTGGTGTTTAGAAGGTGAATGGATTTCTACTGAAAATAATGAACGGTCTGGTCAGAATTTTATAGATGTGGTTTGCCCTCAGCATCAAGCAAAACTTTGCCTTTTGCAAGTGATCGATTGATCCACTTACATTATAACCTGGAGTTAGGAGCAGAATTGTTTGTTAATATCTCTCACTGCAATAAAATGACTGTTAAAGTCCATTACTTTTCTGGGGAAAAAAATTAGATGTATTTAATTTTAGCTGCTTCAGTAGTGTACTGGTGCATATATAAATCCTGATGAATGAAATCAAACAATTAGGATTGGAAATGAATAACACAAGGCATGCAGTCATTTCAGAGTTTGCATTTTGATTCTGATTGATTTTTCTAATATTTGCTAAGTGCATATGTGCCAGCGAATGCTCTATATCTGCTGTATTTTTAAAATGCCATCATGTTGATTTCGTGGCATATAGCTCTGTTATTTGACAACCTATTCTGATTAAATTTCACTTCTCAGAAGAACTGCACCATTAAAACAGCTGGTGTAGAATTTAAGTATCTCTATTCACTTGTTTTCAAGTTTGTTTGTTGGTTTTGTTGTTGTTTGCTTTAAATTATACTTGATTCCGTATGCTGTACAGTCAGTTTAGATTTCAGGGAAGGATATTTTTCCCCTCTGAATGACAGCGAGTATTTTGTGTGCTTATATACAAGTGAAAATGTGAAGATATCTGCCGTATAGTTTTGTTGTTGTTTTAATTGATATTTGGATGATAGAGAGCAAGCGTGCGACAATAAAGTAGACCAGCTTTCCCAGCTGGATGTCATATTTTACAAAGTATGTAACCAGAGAAACTGTGAATTATGTAAACTGCTAAATAGGATTCTGGGTGTAACATATTACCAGGCTGACTTGGAAGATACCGCAGATCACTTGCACTTTCTGAAACAGTGTTATTCTGGCTGATTCTCAGAAGTGCTAAACTTTGTTACTAGGGAGGGAAAAAAATACAGTGAGTGATTGTCATACTTCTGCTTTCCTATGGTGAAGAAGTGGGAAGTTCAGGAAGGTTGAAAGCAAGTGATATGGAGTACCACTGAGCTGCTGGGTGCCGTGTGCCTGCTCCTCTGCCTGCAGGTAGGGAAGGGGTGAGTGGGCTGGCCTGGGGCTGCTGGCAAGCACAGGTGCTGTTGTCCAAGACTGGCAAGATAAGTACTTGGCGAGTCAGTTTGGGGTGGTGGTTTTGCTTTATGTGCTTTGTCACATCACCGAAGAATGCAACTTCCCTGAAACAGGCATTCTAAATGTTGTCCTTGATATAAATTTTTTTGCTTTTCATGCTACGTTTGTGTCTCCTGCTGTGCTGGCTGTGCTGCTGGATCACGTGCAGCACATTGTTGTTTATTGACCAACCTCAGTGTGTTAGGTGCTGCACGAAGGAACTTAATGCATTAGCATTCACGTTCTGCCAGAAGATTGCATCCACTGGAGGGTGTGCACGTTGGTTTAGTATTGGGAGGAAAGACTCTTTGAAAGGTTCACATGTAGAGAAAAGCTTTGCTTCTCTTCTGAGTGTGTTGCCCCGCAGTGCGTTGGGCTGTGCTTGCACAAAGCTTCCTGCTCAGAACAGGTCTATTGGAGTCATAGTAGGTATAAGTGTTTGTGAAAGGTATGCATGTCAAAAAATACTCATATCTGTACTTTTGTCTCATCTTAACTAAAACAAACAAAAGAAAAAACTGCTGATGTGAGCTAGGCTTCCTACTCAGAGGCATTTTGTAATTCAGGGCTACTGTGTGAGTGAAGAGCAGGCCCAGAAGACAGCATGAAGTGGGATGGGATGGGCTGGAAGTGTGTTGAGCTTGCTAGGCCCAATGCCTTCTTCTTCGCAAAACTCCATGACTTTCCTTCCCCATCACTGTCTTCCCTTGCTTTGTGACTAGGATCAAGGTCTCAGCAAAGTGATGGTGGAGAGGCAGCAGGGCCAGTCCTGAGTCAGATCTATCTGCAGTCACTGGCACTGGAGGTGGGAGTCAGGCTGGGAGGTGACAGGCAGACCTCTCAGTCTGCAGGCAGTCCAACGTGCCTGGCTCTCTCTGTTAACTGGAGAGGACACAAGCTGGTTACAATACTATCATGATTCTTTCTATCTCCTATTCCTGGGCTTCGTTTCTCTTTTCATTTTTTCTGAATCTCTTTCAAAGCTGGTGATGCCAGGTAATGGAATGACAGTTCTCTGCTCATCAGACTTTTCCAGCATTTTCTTTCTGGGACGTGGTTCTCTACACTTCTATATGTGTATGGTAAGGGCAGTGGCAGTTCTGCTCACACCTTAGAATGACTGGATCGTTGTGGCTGGAAAAGACCACTAAGTACAGCAATCCACCTTGACCTCAGTGAATGTTAAACCTCTTTTTTCTTATAGAGCAAGCCAGAGATTTTCCTGCTCTTGCAACTAGCCAAAGGTACTTTCTTTCAAAATCCCAATTGAAGAACAGGAAAATAGTCACAACTAGAAAATACCTGCTCCATCCCCTTACAAGACCTTCCCAGCTTGCTGACAGATGAAGGAAAGCTCTGACGTGCATCTCCACGAAAGTTTAGATTTCATCCCATCAGTATTTTCTTAGTGAAGACCTTGTTCAAAGCACGTCTTATGAACTTATAGTGAAGGCCTGTTAGGTGCTGTATATTGGGAACTGCTCTTGCTCACAAAACTAAGGTTTGACGAGGACGAAGGAGAATGCTTTTGCAGTGATATGTCATGAGAGTCTTGCGCTGCTGCAGGCTATGACCTTCACATGGGAAACTCCACTACAGCATGGAGATAGAGTGAACTATGGTGTGGGTGTCCGTAGCTGTGTATATATTCCAATTTTAAGCTGTAAGAACTGAACAGCTTGGCAAAAATGACAAACTTGAATTTTCAGTTGCTTCCATGATTTTGAGCTGTTAGATTCAAAGTACAGAATGAATGTAAATATTTCAGTTTAGGTCTCATCATTTAAAACTTTTCTTTCTGTAAATGTGAGAATGTGTCTCCATTTACTCATTTCACTCTAAGATTATAGACCTTTATTTAAAGACAAAAAATAAGAAAAATATGAGATTATTTTTTTGCTTACTTCCAGAACTTGGTCTGCATCAACATTCAGC
This sequence comes from Oreortyx pictus, assembly GCA_036925125.1. NCBI lineage: Eukaryota > Metazoa > Chordata > Aves > Galliformes > Odontophoridae > Oreortyx > Oreortyx pictus. The sequence goes on along the minus strand of JAUPFR010000001.1, from coordinate 179,040,137 downwards.
CACCTCAGCTTTTCCAGATTTCCTTTCTCAGTCATGTTATGCAGTGAGTTCAGTACTGCTTTTCCAAATTAGTTAACCTTTTGCCCTGGAAATATTCTTCGATGGAAATTTTTGTTGTTTGGCTTAGGTTGCTGATTGTCAGCAAATAGAGGCAGATAATGAAACCCCACTGCCAGCCTGTGGAGGAAAGCATTAAACCTCAGCTGTACTTCACACTGCTCCCGCCTTTACCTGCCCCTATCGCATACCATTACACTCGATTTATCCAATGTAACGTGATCGTCATACAAAGACAAACCAAGCTGTCATAAGACCTTTCTTTTCCAGCTGTCTTTTCCCCTGTCCAACAAATAACTCAGATGCAAAACTTTTGAAGTGGAGCCAGTACTCAGTGTGGGCAGACTGGATTTGATTGGGTCAAAAGTGGATTTTTTTTTTTTCTCCTCCTACTCTCAGAGTATTGTTTTCTGTTTTCTTTTATGTAATGTTAGCTATCTTGGTTATCTGAGGAAGCCAGCAGCAGCAGTCAGGCCTGTATGAGCGTATCCTGTTGTCTACATATTTCTTCATTGGCACGCGAATGCTCTGGGACACTGCCTGCAGCATCTCAGGCTTTCTTTTGGGGAAATCACAGGGGAAAATTCTGAACTGCCTTGAAGCTAATTATTTGAAAGCTAAACAAGATATATGCACAATTTTTCCATAGTAAATTCCACTTTTCTCTTAATGAACTCTGGTATAGAACAGCTCTTATTACTAATCATTGTGTTTTACAAAGCTTCCAGTGAGTTAAGTAAAGAAAAATATTCAGAGGCCTTATAAAGTGCAGTAAGTTGTGCCATTGTGCTGCTATGTTCAGGTCATTAAAAATAATATTGTACCTGTGAAAGTCTTTAAACTGATTGGGAAAACCTAAGATTTAGATTTGTAGTGGGTGTTTTGGATGCATCAAAAGCATGACTTGCAGTCAGAAAGCAAGTGTCCTTGTCAGCATTTCAGCAGAGGTCAGAACAGAACATGAGAACTTAACTTACATATTCACAATTGCATGAATTATTGCAAAAGGTCTCCTATTATAGACTGTCCATTTACATGCTTACTTAATAGTTTAGTGGACACCATAAAGATGGCAGCAGTTGTTTTTTTTTCAGACAAGGGTGTTAGTGTAATCTTTTTCCGTGTAATAAGGGACATGGGTTTAATGCCTTAAGAAGAGATACCAACATTATTTATCTTTTGAAAAGGAGGAAATCCTAGATATACTCCATCCAAATATACACATACACTGACCAGAGATGTGAACAGACCTCCAAACACAGGTGCCATTTTATATTACTATCTGTAAGTTTATGAGCACCTGCCACCAAAACAAAGGTGGAAGAAAAGAGAAAGTGTACAAGTTTCAGAAGAGATTTTGGAGGTATTTGAAAATGTGAATGTTCAAATCAGTTAGAGTTAACATGTTGGATAGATAGTTACCTTAATAATGTTAGAGTTAGCATATTAGATAGATAAGTCACCTTCATAATTATGAGTGTAAGGCGATTTCATAATGGCGTGGAGAAAGGAAATTGAGCAGGAAAATCAAACAGAAGCTAATGTAAACTTAAATAAAAACTGTGTTTTTCTTGAACAGCTTCACGCCTTACAAGAAAGCAAAAATTAGTGGTAGCAAAGTCCAAAGGTGCAGCCATCTGAAGATGAGGAAAACAAGGTGTGATCCACTATTTCCCAATTTTCAGTGAGACTTTTGTTACTGATATGGGTGCAATAGAAACATTTGAGACTCTTGGCTTGAATCAGCTCCGCATTGCCCTGAGCACAATGTTAAAAATGCTCTAAGCTGCTCAGTTTAAACACAGCAAAGCTCAGCCTAATGGAGGAAGCAGTTATTCACATCCATTCCTGAGAAGAGATGAAAGAGTTGCAGAGCAGACAGAATTTCAGAGGTGAAACAAAAAATTTGGCCGCTTCCTAATGGAAATAAAGCCTCCAGTTTGGTTTCCCCTCTTCACTAGGATAGGGTTCAGCAAAATTGCTCGACCTTTGCTGCCACGTCTGCAGAGGTGATGAGCCCCCGTGCAGTGCAGTGCTTGCAAGCAGCCAAGCTGCACCAAGCATGTTATCATCTACACAGAAGATGATATGCAGTAGCTCTGGGGGGAAAATAAAATCAATCCAAGAAGCAGCGTGTAACTACTGTGAAACATGGGGCCTACGCCAGACTCCTGTGGCCCCGGGAGGGCAAACAAAATGGGTCAAATGCAAATTCATAGGAATCAAGAGGCAAGCACTGAACCGGGAGAGAGTGGAAGTCTGAAGGAGGGATGCAGTGGGGCCCACCAGGGCTGTGTCCTTGGGATGTTGGGCATCTCAAAGGTGCTGTCCTGGGCTGGTGGCTCCATCCCCCAGTGCAACCTCTTGCCAAAGGGAGCTGTGAGGTTTATGAATGCCTTGAATTGCAGCCAGGTAAATACCTTCAGGAAGATTTCATTTCGATAAATGTTAATCCACAGAGGGAAAGGGAGTGAGGAAGAAAAGGGGTGAAAAAAAGAAATTTAATAGCATGATAAACAACCATTTCTATTTGGAAGCCTTATGAAGGAAGCTCTAGGTGTGATCTTCAGAGAAATATTTCATTTCTGTAAGTGCTAATTCTAGGAGGATACTTTCCCTTGGAGGATATATACAATGTCCACATGAGAGACCTAAAACACTGCACTACCCAAAATTAGCTTTGAAGAGCATTGGCTTACTCTAGCAGTGCTGCTTGCCAGTGTCTTTTGAAGAAGCAAAAAATAACACCTCCACTGAAGAGTCTGTTTCCTCAAGTTTACTTTCAGATTTAGTTTATTACTTCTATTAATTTCTTTCCTGCATTCTGTTAAAAGTGGCATGTACAGGTCAGGGAGCGTTAAAAAGGTTTCATTTGGAAAGCAAAGCAAAACAAACAACAACAGCAAACACCTCTCTGCCTTTGTTGATTGTGCACTTTACCAGAGATTTAAGTTTTTCACATCTGCTGCCTTGCCATTATAGTTTTGATCTTGCATGGAGTATTGGTACAGCAGACGTTCTCCCAAGCTGGAGTAGGAGATCTTAATATTTCTGATTTTTCTTTTTCTTTTTTTTTCTCCAAAAGAACGCAGAAAGTCTTTATTTTTATGATGCCACAACTAGTGGTGAGTTTGACATTATCACATTAACTGCTAATGTATAAATGCAACACTAATGTACTAGAATTAAAACACTGTATAATGACCTTCCCTTGGTTCAACCATTAAAAATACATTAATATGCTTTCTTGCAAGTTGGACCTAATGCAATTTATTCATCAGTAACTGTTCTGTGTTCTTTTTGTTTTTATTATTATTATTTATGAATATGTTTATTTTCTGAAAAATTATTTTGACTTTGTCTTTTTGCAAAATAAATCCATCAACATATCAGGCACGCTTACGTGGCCTTTATTTAGAAGAGCAGCAGCCAGAATAAGGAAACGGAGTCTCCCTCATTCCAGCGTGTATTCAAGTGCTCGTGTTGGCCAGCTTTCTCCAGTGCTGTGTGGTTCAACATGCCCATTTGTAAAATTAGTATATTACCCATCTCACACGTAAATTGAGCCTTAATTAACAGATGTTTGTAACTGCTTTCACATCCTCCTAAGAATCGCACTACGTGAGTGCGAAGCAGTTGTTGCTGGGAGATGAGAACAGCACTGAGGCAAAGGCTTTGCTGGAGGTGGGGAGGGGGATTTCTGGTGCTCTTTTTTGCCTGTGTTTTCTCTTTTTATTGCTACTTTTATACTTCTTTGCAATTCATCGTTTTGAGATGTGTGGAACATAAGATAGTTTTTGGTTGGCTTTTCGTTTTTTGTTTGTTGGGTTTATTTTTGCTATCTTGCATATAATAGCTGCTACTTCACATTCCCCCTTCCCCGCCTCCCATGCACCGAGGTTTTAAAGCCTTAAAAAGCAAGCCCAGGGTTGAACAAAAAGACTGCTTGGAACAGCAATAGACATGTCGCAGCACCCTTGAAGAGAGCAGCTGTCAGGACACAGGAGCTGAAAATGCAACCACATATGCAGCCTACAGGAAAGCTTGGCCTTGGGCGTTTTGCTTTCACTTCGCTCTTGGTAACCCTTTGCATGCTGCAAATGATTTTTAAAGTTGGGGGAGCACGAAGTCAGAGAAAATTCTTTGTGAGCAATTTCTGGCAAAGGAAAAGCAACTCGTAATAGCTGTATGGGTCACAGTTGTGAAGTACAAGCAGCTCTGCATTACGGCAGCTTGGCTGTTATCTGATTGTGAGCTTCCTCAGATGGGAACTGCTGCCGACCCAATTTTAATCAGTTGCAATTTTGCCTTTACATCTAAATTAGAATAACTTGGATTGAACAGGAAATGAAATGTCTGCTCAGAAGTGTTTCTGTAAAGCAGCAAATTTCTTGCTTTAGTTTCATGGAGCATCTCCAGTCTGACACTCCTCATTTTACCCAGATGTTACTGGGGCTGTAACTCAAATGCATTTTACATCAGTCTTCTGATTGTGAAGTTAAACATATATTCTCATATGGTTTGTGGACTGTCTCCCCAAAGCCTTCTCTCTTTAAAACATGCAAGTACAATTATTACACAGGAGTCTGGAGATAGAGTGGGAACTTTCTCTCTTACTGTCTCAAATGCACCTTCTTTTCGGAGCAACCAAAACTTTTCCTTGCCGATAGCTGCTCAGTGGGGCGGAGTGAAAGGAGCTGGTGTATCAGTTACTGCAAGTAAGCAGAAATATATTTGGCACGTCTCAGCATGGCCCAATATACCTCCCGGGTGTGCTGAGTTTTGTTAGAAAGACGGAGCTTGATTTGTTGCTAAAATGGAGCCCAAAATGCCTCTCTCTCCTCAGCGAGCTGTTGCTCCCACACTTTCCACCTGTGTTAAATTCAGTTAAAACACAAACAACTGTCTCCAAGGCTCAGCTAACATCTGTTTCCATGTTTGTTGTCTGATACAAAGGCTAATTATCACAGCTCCTTCTTCAGAGTTTTCTTCTGACTTTGCCAATTGTCCACAGTCTTGATATCTGGAGCATAAATGCCAAGGCTGAAACGTGCATTCAATTAGAAGATGACTCTTGACTGACCTACATAACAGTTCATTCATGAGATAATGTGACCTGCAGTCATAGAGATAAAAGTCAGTTGATTGAGCTGGGCTGGCTGTGTATACTGCAGGCTCTCCAGTGATTGAGGAATCATCTAAAATTAGACTTCCACTGTACATTATCGAGAGCCTTTCAGATCTGACTCTGTTTCAGTAATATTTCTCTTACGAGATGGGCGTATAATTCGTCACATTGTAATCCTTTAATGCTTAACTTTATTAGCATGAAGTACTTGGGCATCAAATAAAATGAGCAATTAAGTGATTTATATTTAAGATCTCTTCCCAGTTCAGGGCTTAGGTAGGCAGCCTCCCATGAAGAGGAGAGATTGAGCAGTTACCAGTATTTACCACTTCCTTCGGAGAGCTACAAAATGGTGCTTAGGTACTTGAACCTCTGTGACTGTGTATCGCATCTGGCTATTGCCACACCACAAGTTAACTATGTTTATTTATACTAAAGGTTATTGATTGTCGGTAGTAAAAACTACAGGGCATTTTACCCAGTTTTTGCCTATTAGATTTACAAAAGGGAGAGTTTGCTGCGGAAGTTCACCAGTGAGGAAATGGTTGAAGTGTAACGGTGAAGCGATGTTTTTGGTGCTGCTAATAACCACAAAGGAAGCTCAAATAAAGGTTGTGGGTCTGACAGAAGCCCTCATGCGCATGCTCACAAAGACGGCTCAAGGGAGAGCACGGCTGTCTCTTCCAGACCTAAGGGACTGTGAGGTATTTCAATCTTTTTTTTTTTATCCTGTGCATCGTATTGTCTTAAAGATTCATTAACAGAAGAACACAAAATTATCTCTTGTCCTCTAGGGCATAAGTTCCTCTTTTTTTTTTTTTTTTTTTGCCCTGTAAGTGTGCTAGGAGAAGCCTGAGCTTTGTCACACGGGTCCCCAGTTCCTCTCAGATGAAGGCACTTGGGAGCTGATGGCGCATGTCACAAGGAGGAAGAGGGGACATTTTGTGCAGGAGACAGCGTGCTCTTACAGAGCTCGTAGAGCGCAGATTTAAGGTTTTCTCCATTATTTCCAATGTTGTTTTTTTTTTCTTTTCCACTGTGTACATGGCGTGCCATTTTCTTTCCTTCTCGTCTGTGTGCTTTCATTTGGTGCCATTCTGATCCTCTTTTGCAAAAGGTAAAAAAACTAATCAAAAAGCACAGCAACTTGCTGTTGGATCCTCCTTCAGGACTGTCGTCGAGAGTCTTTTGTGAGTTTATTTCTTTGTTTTCAATGTTGTTGGTTTTTTTTTTTTTTTTTTGCTGTAAACTGTTTAACAAAAAAATAAGGAAGTGGCTATCTGAACAAGAATAAAAGTTGATTTAATTTAAATTTTCACTTTGTACATCCTGCCTAGTCCACTCCTCCACTCCATCCTTTTGCCTAGTCCACTCTTTTTGTGATGAATACACATATTTTGGCTTTGATTGGTAAAGAAGCCACTGGGTAGGCTGGCAGAGGAAAGTGTGAGAGAAACTCATATTTTTGAGGGAGTTTTGGTGGTGTATCCAGACCACTTGATGTAAGATGAGACTGAAAGTGCACAGGACCCAATTAATGCCTATTTTCTGTTTTCTCTCGATTGGCTGCAGAGTCAGCGGCTTAATTAAGCAGAAATGGGGAAGTAGAGTTAATGTTCATTATAACTAAAACCAAAACAGCTGTTTACCTTGCCAAAGCATTGTGAGCTAACATCTATAAATCTTACCCCGAGGAACACTCTCTCTGTAAAATGTGCCTTTCCTGCTATCCTCTGATATCATTTTACATACTCATTTTCACAACATTTCCTAATCAGATTAATTAACACATTAGGGTATAATTCTTATTGTCTACAGAAATTACTTCAATTAAAACTATTAACATATTATCATAATTGTTATATTATTACATCTCGCTTTGTTACTGCTCAAAAACTACTCTAGCAAACCCAAATGCTTGCAATTAGCATAAAATTGTCATATCTGCACTTCTCATCTTAGCTGAGGGACAAGGTAATTGTAAACTTATTGAATAATTTGTATTTCTGTGCTGGAGTTTCTTCAGTGAGAAAAGGTGAGAGGGGCAGTGACTGTCCCACATAATGAGGCTTAAATGATTTTGTCTTGATTGGGTTCTACCATGTCCAACAAGAGTGTGAGCTTTGTGCAGGGACACAGGAAGGTGTACAGGGGAGTACAAGGCAGTGATGAGTATAAAATGGCTGTATTAACGCTGAAAATCAGCATATCTTTCTGAAGGAGGTCAGTTTTTGAAATGGTTGCCTTGAGTGAGAAGTGAAAGCATGAGGCGTAGCTAGCTTTAATGTTGAGCTTTGGTATACTCACAGTCTTCTTACAGTCCTGATGAAGTAGGCCATCTCTGTAAAAGCAAAAACCTATTGTTAATGTAATTAAGATGATAGCATTTTAATCAAATAATTATTACCAGTCCAGATTTACTTCTGAAAAGAAGAATAGTATTACACAAGTGGTAATAATAATAATTGGTTTAAAAATGATAGACAGACACGCATGTCTAAGTTTCCACTTCTTTTTGTCTCATTTTGCTCATCTGCACTCCGTGGGCAGTGGCTTTAATTTTGGAGCTGGGGAGCTTTTATGACAAGGTCTCAGGCACTGAGGCCCACATTGGGAAGGGTATGCTGATGTCAGCACTTCTTCTTTCACTGTGCTGTAACAAGCGTGATGCTGATCTTGATTCTTTCTTCTTCCTCACTTGGGGTTCTACTCAGGCTGTTGTTGATTTTTTTTTTCTCACATGTTTTTACAGCATGTTTTCTTTTTTGGATTGCAACACTGCCTTACTCCTGAATACAGCATACATGCAATGCCTTACATACTTTTTATTTAAAACCACAGGCTTGCATTTGTTCAGCTGGGGTGAATTTTTATAGCTGTCACTCCATATTCCATCTGATCCCATCCCATGTCTCAACTCTTCTCTGCTGCATCGCATGTCACCTTTCTGAGGCAGCTATACTATATCCGTGCTCTCCTGCACTGTGTCATTATACTGGCTTTGTAAATATTTCATCCTATACAGGCTAACTACTTGTTACTACTGTCTGTATCAAAGTTACACTGAAACCACATGATTATGCGAAGATAAGCAAAAGTAAAATAAATTAGGCACCAGCCACCTGGTCATTAGGAAAATTGCTGCTACAGCTAAAGCAAAGCTCCAGGCTGGGCTGCACAAGTGTAGGCAAGCCTGATCCCGAGGCTGTGCAGGCTCAGCACAAAGCCTGGGGCTATTTCTGGCCGTGGAAGTACAGTATTTACTGGGCTACAGGGCTTGAACTTGATGAATGAGATCATTATTTGGGTTTACCCATTTTTGGCCAGGGACCAAGCTTGGTGACACAGAATGTCCTTTTTGGTCTTAGGATCGTATCGACACCTTGAACTGCTGAAATAGAAAAGGAACACTTTACAGAGGCATTTTATATTGCCTTACCAGTAGTAGACAGGTTGAACAGAAAACAAGAAAGTTGATCTAACTGAGGTGGGTAATTGCTGCCATTCTTCTAAGCCATATGTATTCCATTTGTCTTCATGATATTGCTGTGAAAAAGCTGTTATCCTCCTTTACAGATAGATAGTATTTATCTACAGTTGCCCTAGGATGCCTCTGTAGTCAATGGAGAGACATTGCTGCCTCCATTTTAGTCCACCTTAAGTCTGAATTGCCATCTATATTGATTATTTCTTTTCACAGGCTAAATAGGAAATCCTGGACACACAGATTTAATAAATCTGAGCCAAAGAGATTAGTGATTTGTCTACAGCAGATGAGTTTCAGAGCCTGTGCTTTCACAGCTGTTATGGGTAACTAGCTTAGCTTAAATTTGTTTCATGTATATTCTATATAGGCAGCTGACTTAGTTTAGATTGTAGTGTTATTATAACCCAAATGAGATGTGTCCACAGGAAGTCTATGGCTGAGCCTAGAATTCAATACTCGTATTTTAGATGAGAAGATAATGCCCTAATCAGTTCTCGTCCATGTAATGTGATGTCAGTGGCACTGCTAAATTCTTTTCAATTCGGCTATCACTCCAAACTGTTAAACCATCTGCTGGTGGCAGCCGAAAAGATGACAATATAATAAATTGCTAGAAAAAGTTAAGATGCCTAACATCTGCTCACCACCAAGCTCGAGCATCTTCCCTGTATTGATGTTCTGTCATCTCGTGACACAGTCAGAGAAGATGCCTGCTCTGAAGATCTTGCACATTCAAATCACTTACAGCTGGACCTGCTTTCCAGGCATCCATCCCTTTGTAAATTTTAGGCTGAAATAGGGAATAACAATAGAAAAGGGAGAAGATGGAGGGAGAAAAACAAATAGTTTCTTAAAATACCCCCGAATGTTCCTGGCCCAGTTGACAGTCTTTATCTACTCAGTCTTCTTGTGATTAATGAAGAAATATCTAATGATGGCAAGCAGAATTTTGCAAGACAGAAATAGAAACTGCTGCCTCTTCAGAGCTGCATGACTATGTGTCCTGGAATTATGTGCTGGATAATATTTTAATCAAATAACAGTTTGCGTAGTAGTGTGGACCACGCTGGTTAGTGCAAACAGAATGCAAACATATTTTAGGTAAGATTATGCAGCTCTGAAGGTGCTGGTCGGCAGGCACTGTTGAGAAAATATACACATAATATTTACTTAAAACATTCCTGTATTCTCCTTTGGTGTTATTAGCCTGTCATGAAAATCTGCAAACACACACTTATCATAAACTCACTGCAAAACATTAGGCATTTAGTGAAGTCAAATACAGAGTGGTGGATGCCATAGCTGAACACAGTTAATGGTTAAGCTGTGACTTAACTTACATCCAAGTGCAAACATAATTAAATTAGAAGAAGTCCTGAGCCAAATGTAGATGCAGCCTGCTTAGAATACAAAGAGTCTGACTCCCATCCTACTGCTTCAGTCTTACGAAGCAAAACTGTAGAAGACAGGAGTCCAAAGTGTGGATTGATAACATTCTGCTCATTATTGTGAGACAAGTTTGCACAATATGGTGTGTCCTAAGAGAAAAGTTTGTAGGCCTCTGAGGCTTTTGGGGAGGTTGGTATGGCACTGATTTGGGGATTTTTCCTTACGTTAGGTAATCGGTAATCAGCTGTTTCCCAGTTTTCTCTTTCTTCTGCTTCTCCTTAAGACAGAATGTCTCCAAGAATGGTAATTGATTTCTTCTGTGTTCTGAACCGCTCTCCCATGAAGTGTAAGGCCCATGTAACCATGAGAGGGGTGAACACCCAACACACATCCATAGCAGACCTCCAGACGTGTTGGCCAGTTCACTGGAATTCCACTGGAGCTGAATCCACTTCCTTACATTAAGCAGAAGAATAGTCCTTGTCAGTAAATTGGAAATAATACAATTTAGTTGTGATTTCTTAATAAAGAATACAAACATAAGTAATGTAAACACCTACATACTATTGTGACCATCGCTTTATTAAGTAAAACTGCTAGATTTGATCCTGGTGATACCTGACTGGAAATGATCTTCTAGACTGTGTTGCTGTGAGTCCTGACACATTTCTCTTATTCATCCATAAAAATCAGTTCTTGCAGGTCTAGAGTTAGAAAATGTTCTCTCCTGTTGTTTTTTGTTGTTGTTATTTTTTTTCCCTTTAACAGCAGCACGCGTCTTTCACAGAATCACAGAACTGTAGGAGTTGGAAGGGACCTCTAGAGATCATTGAGTCCAAGCCCCTGCCAAAGCAGCTCCCTAGCCCAGGTTACCCAGGTCGGCGTACAGGAGGGTCTTGAACATCTCCAGAGAAGGAGACTCCACCACCTCTCTGTGCAGCCTGTGCCAGTGCTCCGTCACTGCACTGTGAAGAAGTTCCCACGTGCATTTGTGCGGAACTTCCTGTGCTTCAGTTTGTGAACACTTCCCCTCCCCTCACGCTGCAGAGTTTCACTCTGCTGCTTCTCCTTATCTCTTTCCATCTTGTGGGTAGAGCTTTGAATCTGTGTGTTTATGTTCCCTAGGTATAGCAAGTCAGCAAGCTAGGTTTTAGTTTCCATGTTTTGGCAAACACCAGCTGAGATGTGGTGGCAGTGGAAATAAGGAGCCAGCAGACTAGCTGTGCACTTGTTACAAATGGAGAGCACGGTTGAACTGAGATTCCTGCCATCAGTGGGCATTCAAGGTCCTGTGACACAGTGCAAGCCTACAGAAATGCTGGGGGATGCTGAGATGTCCTGAACAGGCTGCATGGGGAAATGGTGGAGTTACCATCCCTGGAAGAGTTCAATAAAAGGGCAGATGTGGCACTGAGGGACACGGTTTAGTGGGCGTGGTGGTGATGGGATGATAGTTGGACTAGATGATCTTAGAGGTCTTTTACAACCTTAATGATTGTATGATTCTGTGAAAGGGTGGGAGGGCAAAGGACACCCCGTATAAACGTGACTTATGTATTAAACCTGCAGAAGCTGAAAAGGAAATCAAATCTGTAGTGGTCACTGGCTCATCCCAGCATGACTGTGGCAGACAGGCTATAAAAGGCTGTTAGTTTTCCTTATTAAAGGAATTAGTGATAGTGTGCCTTTTAGAAGAGGGTGTGAGCTGATGTATTTGGTGTCAGTAGGTACATCTGCTATATGGGAAGGATAATGTTTCTAAGTGAGCTGGGGTGGAATGGGCCTTCCAAGAGGAGTGGGCAGAGGTTGCTGAACAGCTTAAAGGATTTGTTCAGAACAGTCATTAATCTGTCATTAGAAAGTGATTGCAAATGCCATTACTTTCGGTCCATCTATGGTGTTTCTCAAGCATGCCCCTGAAAGCCAGACATCATTCTGGAGGTTTAGCAGTAATTTGAATGCAACAAATTGTACCTGCAAAGCACAGATGTTGAAAGCTGAAAATCTGAAGGTGCCGTATGTTTCCTGTAATTGAAAGCAGGTGCCCTGAAGGAAGCAGAAATTCTGTTTCACTTTATGAAGTATCTAGTTGGCAGAGCTGGCAAAAAATACCCTCTAAAGCTTCATTCACAAGGACTGGATAAGGCAGATTAAAGCTGTTGTTTTACGATAACTCTAAGGGGCTCCAGCGAGGGATTGAGGTCATATAGTGTTGGGCACCATAGACAAAAGGAATAAAGTCTTTGTCTGTTAAGTTCAGAGCAGTGAATAAATTGAGCTGAAGGTATTTAAAGGATGGGGTGAGTAGGAAGACTGTGATAACCGTGCCACGTGTAACACTGAAAACGGAGACCAGCATCACCAGCACTTTGTGCATGTTTCTCCTCATCTCAGCACAGATGCTCTGTCCCAAGAGATACATCTTTAAGTTGTCCCACTTCCCAGATTGGTGGACTAGAAATCTTCTGCTTTGGTCACTGCATACAAAGACCCCAGTCCTGGAAATGAATAAAAGCTATGAAAGTTTATCCTTCCGAGTGTGACTCTTTGGGAAGCTGCCTGTGATGTGAAGCCTGCAGGATAATGAATGCGAGAGAGCTGTCTGATTGACGTAACTGCAGCTCTGTCTGCAGGTTCCACAAAGCTTTAGGGAAGCCTTTTTAGGTTATCAGTTTAAATCTGTGCCTCAGTTTACCAGTGGTTGAAGTAGAATGCCCTGAGGGTCTTCTGAAGATTACTGACTGTGTGTTTTTGGGTTTTGTTAGTGTGTATTGCCATAATCCTAAAACAAGGAAGAAATATTAGCACCCCATTGAATTTAGCTGAATTGCATTCAAGCTGAGCACAGCCTACGGGCATAGGTTATATTTTACTTAAGAAAAAAAAAGAAAAAAAGGAGAAGAAAAAACATACCAAACCAACAGGAAAGCACCCCAGACCCCTCAAATTCATAACTGCTTCCAGCCAATTTTGTAGTACCACAGGTTTGCGAAGCCAGGGTTATTGCCACTCCTAGTCTGCACTATAGCAAGTGTAGAAAGAGAAAACAACTTTGATCAGAACATTTTTTCGGCTCTTTCTCTAACGTTTTGTTAGAGAAGCTGTTTCAGCTAGTGCCTGGCACCGTGTCACTGTGCAGCTATTTCATCTCCCCAGAAACACCCACATCAGGTCCTGGAAGCGCAGGCTGACCCATGTGCACCAGGCTCAAAACTCTCACTCAGAATCTCCAGCTGCCCTTTAAAAAGATTTCACTGCACTTTTACAATGTTCTCTTTCCTTTTGGGTTCCCCACTATTTTTTTTTTTTCCTCTTTCAGTAATGGCAGACATTTTCTAGGAATTTTTTGTATCTTTGCCTGTCGAGCCACCTGAAAGAAAGAAGAAATGTATTTTCTCCACAATGTGACAGAGATTGTAAATTTTGCCGAGAAAATTGAGAATTATGTTTACCACCTTTAACTAATGGGCAAGATTAGACAAGAAAATTTATGCTTCCAACAACTGAAACAAAAGGCTTGATTTTCAGTGCGTATTACTGATAATCTTATTTAACTATTCAGCAACTTCATAGTGGATCTCACTCCTTGCCGTGGTTTTAAAGATTGGGAATTCAGTGTGTACTGAAATGACTGTCCCCACCATTTCTCTCTGCATAGCTTCCTGTACAGAAAAGGTCAAAAATGTCAGTCAGATGGTACCATTTGGCATGAAGATGAATATAGAAGCTAAAGAGGATTTAAAAAATACATGATCTGGCATTTGAAACAGAGGTCTGGCAGCTGAGTCCTGCTTTTATTCCTTTATCTGCTGGTGACCTAGCACTTTGCCTCTTACGGTTATATTTCCAGATTTAATAGTCTTTTTGTCTTGGTGTATCGCAGTGGAGAAAGTTCTGCAAGGTCGGAGTCAGATTTTCATAGAGCTGTAAGAGTGCTGTCTGGGTGGTGCTATCTCTCTCCACAGAGGTGCCTGTGTACACTGGAGGGCAGATGATCGGGCTTGTGCCCTCCATGCCTCACAGATACTGAAAATAGGTGTTTACACTGAAGTCCTGCAAGTGTCAGAGGAGAGGTAGGCATCCTTGGCAGGGCAGTCTGGTCCCCTTGTTTCTCATTCTTGGTGGTAGGAGGAAGGGAAAGTGGCTGGGTTACTAGTGGGACACTTATGAGGGCTCAGTGGAACCAGCCTGAGCTTTAGTGTATTAATTTTCCCATTTGTGAAACACAGCTGAGGGCTCGCATAGGAATTGCAGTCCATAACGCTTCTGTGTTCAAAATGCCTGCAAAAAGAAAGCAAAGTTAAAAAAGAAGGCAGTATTATGATTAGCATGGTGTTTGCTCTAAAAGCTGCAATATACAGCGTGAAAGTAGAGCCCAATTATATACTTGGATGTGCGCAGTATGAGAGTGGAGCAAAAGGAGTTTTTAAAAAGGAGTACTAGATGTCTTATGAGCCATATTTCTCTGTTCAGCAATACTTTTAGGTATCATCCTTAGGCATCTCTGGTAAGCAGTTAAATATGAGGGCTGTTCCAAAAGGGACATGGGGCACAGTGGTGATGAGCTGATGGTTGGACTAGATGGTCTTAGAGGTCTTTTCCAACCTTAATGACTCTATGATGTTAAGTAATGACTCCTATTTTATTATGTTGACCCATGATATTGGCCCAGAGACAGGTGCTGGTGGCATAGCAGTAGAGTTTGAACGTTCCCTCCAATTTTGTTGCTGTGTGACAGATGGCAGCACAGGGGTAGTCGGACAGAACGGCATCTGCAATAGAATGATGTATGAAGCAACGTTGTGTCATTGAATTTCTTTCTGGGGAAAAAAGTGCACCCTTTAACATTCATCTATACTTGCTGAACATTTGTGGAGACCAAACAGTGGATGTGAGCACAGTGAGGCAGTGGATGGTGCATTTCTGCAGTGGTGCCAGTGGGTCACCTCCACTGGTGCAGATTTTTACAAAAACAGCATGCAGGCTCTTGTTCATTGCTGGCAAAAATGCATAGCTAGTGGTGGTGCCAATGTTGAAAAGTGGTGTTCTGTAGCTGAGACTTGGCTCTATCAAATAGTGTTATTGTACTCTTTTGTCTGTTGTAGTTTCCATGAAAAAAAAAAAAAAAAAAAAGAGAAACATTACTTTGGGAGCATCCAGTTGATCTTGGAAATACCCATTTTAATGTATATTGTCAAGGTAAGGGGACCATTGTTTAGGGTGTGACTGCAATCAGTCAGGGCTCTGTGTCTATTTCCTCTGCATCTTTTGGTTAACTATACTCTGGTTCTAATTGCTCACTTTTACTAGCTACAGTAACCTGTTAAAAATATTTAGAGGTATTGATTAAGCTTTGTCAAACAATCAGAAGCCATCAGCAGTTCACCAGGCTGCAGAACTGGTTGTCAGTTGTTCTTACAACAGTGATAACAAATGTCAACTTTTCAGCCTCCAGAGCTTAGAACAAAATGAAGTCAGTTTGAGTAACCCATGAACATAACATGAATAATCTTCATGTCAGCTATTTGTCATCTTCTGGAATTACACAAAACTCCCTTCTGATGAGTGTGGCCTTTCTACGCTTTTAATTGCATGTGTTTTACATTTTCCTTTGTCCATCTTGCCAGCTCTGTAGTCTCATCTTCAGGTATGAATTGTAGTGAAAGTATTAAAATAGTCAAAATGGTGGATTGTATTATGGTGATTAGATTTCTGGGAAATCTCTTTGAGGAAATCCAAGAAGTATTTCTGTTTAACTCTGTTGGCTCATATACCTGGAGATTAGGTGTAATTTTGAGGTATTCACTGATGGTTTCTGGATTTTGAAGCACAATGGTTGTTTTATTAGTGGTCTTGTGATGTCTGATCATCTTACTAGGGTGCTGAAAATATGGAGAAAACTTTGGAATTGAACTGCCAAACTACTAGGTAGTATATTTTGTTCCAGTTTGTTTATAAATTGGTCTCAAGTCTTTCAAGTTGTGCTAGGGCAGGAAGTGGTTCTAAACTACATTTAACATTCACTCCTGGAGTTTTTCTTTCTCTGTCTGCAGTAATTTCTCTTACAGAAACTGGACTAAGGGGCCTGCAAATGGGTGACTTCAATGGATGACAAAACGTACACCATACATTCATGTTTCATCCCCTATCTTAAAGGGTGAAGAGTGCTACCGTGTTGGAACTTTTCTTCTCAAATGCCCATTACCTCATTTTTATGGTCTTTATTGTGCATATGTAGTACCAACTCTTATGTAAAATGCAGAAATAATTTCCATGTATTTAAAACATGAGCTGAGTTTGCAATCTGGGGTAAATTATATATTTCTTTTTTCTTCTCTTTTCTGGTACAGAAAAATCAAGTATCTTCTTTTTAAGGATGCCTAGGTCGTCAGTCATTATAAACTGCCCATCACTCATTTCTATGTCCAGTATGTTGTCATGGGCAGAGAGCAAAAACCTCAGTCCCTAATTGATGCAAATCACTAGTTGTAGTGAAACAGGACAGATTTTCTGAATGAAATCTCAGATGTATTAGTGACATTTTGCTCTGCATGGAAGTTGCTCTTTGCTTACTATTAGATGGTTCATAATTTATCAGAACCAAAAGACCTTGATACTCTCTGTCCTGTCACATGAGACTAAGCTGCCGCTGTGCTGAACAGATAAGGTTATGCTGACCCTGAATCGACTGTTTATATATGCTCTGATATTTTATTTTCTTCCCATCATGATGTTAAGTCTCTCCATTGTCAGATCTCATTTTTGGCAAGTATTACTAAGTGCTCCTGCAGCCAGTAGTAACGGGATCAGGTGAAAACTCAGGCTGGAAGGTCCTTCAGAAGGTCTTGAGTCCAGCACGCTTCTCAGAGCTGGGTCAGCTATGAAATCAGATCAGGTTGTTGAGGGCTTGGTCTAGGCAGCCCTTGGAAGCCCCCAAAGATGAAGAAGAGAGTCTTTTTGGACAACCTGTTCTGATGGCTCACTGCCCTCACAGGGAAAAGTTTTTCTTTCTAGCCAATTAAATAATAGCTTCTTTTAACAGTAAAAGACATTTATTTTAACTAATTAATATTGCTTGTTGTCTTCTCACTGTCAGGCTGTGTGACAGACCTGGGCTTTTTCAGCCTGGAAAAGAGAAATCTCTCCCCAGAAACCTTCCTGGTTCCTATAGGAGGCTGAACAGCACTCTTTACACAGTAGATATTCCCTTACCATTTTATCAAGGATGATTGTTTTGGAATTGTCTCTTAAAATCTTTGAAAGAAGATATTCTAAAAAAAAAACTGCTATACTTGTCGCTGTTGCGTGGAAATTGAAGGGATTCTTGCCCTTCTTTTAGCCTTTGACTTGGGGTATGTGGTATTTCATGACATCTTGCCCTTCTAGTGTTGCCTGTGGTCACTGTGTGATATTGCCTTGGTCTTTTCAACATCCATAATCCTTTGGCAGTCTGCTAACGGATGCAGGGAGACTTGCTCTGCTCCAGTTCTCCTCCACAAGTATAACATGATTTTCCCCAACTTGCAAACATGTACACAGAAATAAGAACTGACTGTGTCAGTTTTTGCATATGTTGGAATCTTCTCTCCAATTGCTGTCTCACATTAACTTATTCCCTAAAGTTATATGAATTACTGCTACAAATGGTTAACACTTAAAGAAATGGGGAAATTGTTGTTCAGACAGCACCTATCAGTCTGGCTAGCAGGTATACAAAAACTTATTTCCTTGCAAAATAGAGTAACACCCAAAGGCAAAGAATTGCATCAGTGTTCTCTAGCTGCTTAATAACACATTTTCTTGTTAAAAAAAGTCTGCCAATAAATACACATTTGAGTTGACTTCTTAAACAACATTTGGGACTGTGCTATTATTTCTTCGTTGCATATCTCCAGGTTTTTGCATTTTTTTTTCCCATAATGTTGAGAGAAGTAAAAGCAGGTTGCTAGTCAGGATTGAATCTCTAATTTGGATTTCTAAATCTTGCACGACTCTGTTCCCCCAAGAATAGCAAATTATTTGAGCACAAGCTGCAGACCTAAATGAAACAAACTTCTGTATTTGATTTTTCATCAGAGAAAAAACAGGTGCATGTAGTTATTTAATGAAAAACATCCTTTTCAGTCCTATTGAAGGACCTGCTACATTTATCATTTTAGGGTGGTTGTTGCTAATACTACTGCAGCGCCTCTAAAACAGACTTGAAGACTTCACAAAGACAGAGCAACTTCTCCTCATCCATAAAGTTGCTGCTATGCCTTCTGAATATAGAGAATCATGGATGCAAGAAAAGGGGAATAGGCAAAGGGCATGGGACTTGAGTTTCTATGGTAAGAGACAGTGGGTTTCAAGAGTAATGCTGACTAGACAAGCTATGATCCCTTATAATTTAGGATATGGCTTTAAAAAGAGGATTAAATCTCATTTGAAGCTATTTAAATTTCAAGGCTAGCTATGTAAAGTCACATGAACAGCTTAATAGAACCAGACCAAATGCCCATCCCATCTAACCTACTCCACTGCCTTCTGCAGATGCCCATAGAAAATACATATGTAAAAATAGAAAAATTCTGAAGGAGATCAGGGTTTTCTTCTTTCTTGTCAGCTCTCCCAGATTTTGTTGAACTCTAGCGCAGTGACTTCTGAACCTGAAGTTGTATCCAATTTGTCTTAACTAATAGCTTTTATTGGATTTCTTTTCCACCTGGAAAGAATTTGGTGGGTCATTCCAGGTCCTCAGATACTATGTTTCTTTGAGAGAGAAAAGCTCCATTTATTTTGATGATATCACTGTTTGCTGCTATGTTATTACCATTATTATACCCTCCTGTACATTAAGAGAGCTGAGCTATTAGCATCATCCCACACATTCTGTGTTTATGCCAGCATGGTGAATCAGAAAAACATCTGCCTGGAAGGTAGAAATGTGTTTCTATATATGAATGCGTAAACACAAAAACTCTACAACTTCTTCTCTGAGCTTACACTGGAGAGCATGGAAGAAACCAGTGAATGTATGTGGTTAGGATCTGGCCCTTGTGTAAATCCCATAGGAGAAAGTTCAGATGTCAAAGATGCCTGTCCACATCAGTGGTAATGAAGAAAGCTGGCACAGCGATCATTTCCCCCAGGAGTAAAGCTGCAGACTCTGTGATACGGGGATGCACACGCTGTGTATTTCATTGGCATCCACAAACTGTTCTGTCATTAATTTAGGTCAGTGTTGCATTGCTTGAACTCAAGATTCAGTGCAGAGAATATTTAAGGTAATCTTGCTACATGCGTTGTTTGTTTGTTTTCCAAAAGCCTTTCTCAGATTTTTGAAATAATTTAGATGTATGCATGTAGGGTGAATACCCTGAAAGAATAGTACCCACACAATATAATGAAGGTGGATGGAATATTTTTGTATGGCTTATCCAGATGGTATCAACCAGTAAATTAGGAAAGGCTCACCTGACACTGACAGTTGAGGCTCACCTGGAACTCCACAGGGGAGAAATCTCCAACAAGAGATCTCCAACAAGGTGGTCTGCCCTTAAATGGGGTCTGGTAGAGGTGGAGTCAGACTCTACCCCTTCTGGTCACACAGGTGCATTGCCTTCAACTGTGCTTCCACAGCTGACTCAGGGCTCGCCTCAGGTGATCAATCAGCGGTTCAGGCCGTGATGCAACAGCTCCCATACATATGCATTTAGAATGAATGGTATTCGCTAAGTGTGGTGGTACCCAATTGGAATTCAGCTTGAAGAAATTTCTGGAGAGAGACAATCCAGGAAAGAGAATACGTTGAACTTCTACTAAATAACTTAACAGGCTCGGGGGTCACAGTGATTCTCCTGTTGATAACATGGAGTTTGGCAGTAAATGCTTCTCTGGACAAACAAGGATGTCAGCCAGTGCAGAACCATCATCCTGACAGATGCGTGTCATAATGGTAGCCACAGACAGGTCTGATAGCAAAACAGAGCTCACAGATTTCCTGAGAAACTTACCTCATTTCATAGTTACTGGAGGTTTCAAAAGCCATGTTTTGTAATGCACTTATGATAAAATTTGAACTTCTGGAGTTGGCTGCACAGCCAATAGCTTGAAAAGCCCAGGGATCTCTCAGGCCATTCTGTCCATAATTTTCATTCTTAAGAGTAAGATGACACAGAATTCCCTTTCCTCTTCAATCCTTCCCACCCCCTTTATTTTTTCAGGCAAAACTTGCAATGTATGCCAAAATAGAAAGTTCATCAGAAACCAGGCAGATAAGGAATCTTATGGGCAGTGCAGATGCTGTGAGAACAGCAGAATTGCAAGTATTTAGTAACATCGCAGCAGCCTTGTTCCGAATTTGCAATTAATACACGTCTGTGTTTGCATTTGTTATAGGACTCTTGACAGCAGCAACGTAACAAGAAAAACGAACAACCTGAGTAATAAATCTCTGGAGGCATTCAGCAAGTGCCATAGGGCTCATTAATCTTGATTATTCCCCATAATAGATAACTTCACAAATCAGCTATTCTCCCCAATCATGCACATAAGGATAATGTATATATAATAGCCTCCCATACTGTAAACCCCCAAATAGAATTTCATTTTTTAAATATAAGTCTTGACAAATGCAAGACAAATATTTATAGAAAAGGGATGGGCATGAATAACAATGAACTGGACTGAAACAAGTAGAACAGAGACTTGTAAAAAGAAGGTTACGTCTTTTCTGATTACGTTTTTGTTTTGCTGTGTTTCTGAGCATTATGATGTCTCTATTTGAATCAAGAAATTCATTTATTTATAGCCTGAAGTAGATGGGATTTTCTTCCTGAGAGTTTTGGCCAGGGAGATAAAGGAGGCTGCAGCTGCAGCTTTCGTGCATGCTCTGTAAGGAACATAGACAGGAGAAAATAGAAGCAGCTGAGAAATATCCTGAATCCCAGACATTTTAGCATTCATAATTTATGCTACTAATTCCTTCTTTTTCTTGTACTCTTCCCTGAAATTTCCTTTGAAAAGTGCCAAAATCATCAGAGGAAACCACAGTTCTGATCTGATCTGTTTATCAGTTTTTCTCTACTGCACCTTAAATACGCTATCAAATCATAATACATCTGTGACAGACATGGTATTTAGAATAAGAACGTATGTGATTCTTTTGGTAAGAGCAGCAGAGCTGCTCTAATACCCAGAGCTGGTGCAGTACTGCAGGCTGTGCTTCAGCTCACTCATCAAAGTACCGTGGTTATCTAGAAGCTAGTTGCTTCAAGAGACATTCTAACTTTAAAAAGTGTGTAAAATATACTATTTTGAAGGCGATTCATATTAGAAGAGGATAAACAAGGTTGTGGGAGGGAGTAGATGAACTTATTTTCATAGACCTGTACTTTTATATCTTCTTAATCACAGTGACATAAACCTGATGCTTAAGAGTAAGTTCCACTGATTGTATTTTTATAACTGTGAAGCCATACTCACAGGTGATTCTTTCTCTTATCCAGGATAAAGCATGAGATGTGATTGCCCTCATCTTTGCCTGCAACCCCATTTTGCCTTCTTTCTTTTCCATCCCCTCATGTGTCCACATGTTCTCAAAACCCAGGATTTTGTTCTGTGACCGGGGCACTAAAATAGCAGTTCTGTGTGAGTGGAAAGAATTTAAAAGACTAACAACTGAACTGCTTTACGAAGGGTTTCCTCCTCTTGTTCACAGCCCCCATTCCATTCCTTGTAATGATTCCTGAGGATATATTTTCTTTAAAATCTAATAGAAAGAGAGTGTATGTATCGTCTTTTAGACTTAGAACAACCTTAGCTTAGGATCCACTTCCTTTTCCAATACCTGTTTTGCACAGTGCTCCAACAGTTCTCTTTCTTTGATTCTCTTCCATGCAAATGCAGGACATATCTATGAGGTATCACACACTTTTAACAGACAGCATTAAACTCCTGTGCTGTGTCTCTGTTCCTAAATGCATACACACTAACGAAATCCATGGGCAAAGTACCTTCTGGCACAGAGGTGAAGAATGAGTTTTAGCCCTAAGAAGTGTTAGGGAAAAAAAAAAAAAAAAAAGGAGCGTCTTCAACTTCTTTTAAGTTTTTTGAATGGATTCAGGATCTTGTAAGTCTGGCATTTGTGTTTAGACATGTTTGTCTTCAGACTTCTGCAACGAACTCACCGAGTGTCAAACAACAGAGCATTTTGGCTTGAAAATGTTCTTTGATATCTGCACAGTCTGGTAGTTTGAAGCACAGTTTTGGAATAACTGAGGATAACTGAGCTCTATTTCTAGCAGTCTGACAGAAATTCAAGTAACTTCCTTAATCTCTCTTGGACTCAGTTTCTCCCTGTATAAAACTATACTATTAATACTTCACTGTCTTTGTAAAATGTTCCACAGTCTTTTGATGAAAGGAAATATTTTAAGTTCAAAGTGTTTCTCTTAATGAAAGAATGAACTTGCTTATTCTTGAAGAAATACATTATATAAACATCAAAGAGCTGTTTGCACTGTGTGGTAGTCTGCCACAAGGTGCTTCTCTGTCTCAATTAGCACTATTTTCTCTCTTACTTTTCCATGTAAAAAAACGTGCACAGTGATATGGATGCCATGACATACAATTCCATCAATGGAAGTGTGTGAAGTTGAAATGCCTACAGTGATTGGCATCAGCCCTGCTTGAGCTCGTGGGCTGATTTCTCCAAGGCTCAAGGAGCCAATGCTGGAGATCAGCTTGAGTTTCTCAGTTCAGTTTGCAACCATAAGGGTTCTGGCTGGAGACCTTAAAGATCGTCTGGTCCCAACCCCATGCAGGTTGGGACATCAGTTGGGGCATCAGGGCAGGTACATCAGTTTGCTTAAAGCCCCATCCCACCTGGCCTCAAACACCTTCAGGGGTGGGGCATCCACAGCTTCACTGGGCAGCCTGTACCAATGTCTCGCTGCCTTCTGAGCAAAGAATTTCTGTTTAACATCGAATCTAAATCTCTCTTTTTTTCAGTTTAAAGCCATTATCACTACTTGCCCTTGTAGTAACTCCCTTCTTTGGGAGTTAATGCAAAAAGGCACCTTTCCAGATGATGATTGACACTTTAGTCACCAACTAACAAAAAAAGGTTAAGCAGGTGGAAAATATGATATGTCCTTAAATGGTTTAACAGTCATTTTTATATATTTTTTTTTTTCGATTTTGTAGCATTGTTTTTTTTCTTTCTGGCAAATCTCAGTTCTGAGCCCTGTGATCTTGATTGCCTCTCCCCTGTCAGTTTGATAAACTGCAGAGTGGCAGTAGTCTGTCCCCTTCCTGTGACTACCCAGCACAGCAGTCTGCGAGGTGTGCTTTTTTAGAAGGCAGTTGGAGGAAGAGGAGTATTGGAGAGCTTCTCTGCGTTGGGAAGTGCAACCAGACAGGAGGGTGGGTTGCAATGCATTGCCAGCAGTGTCCCCATTACCTGCAGAGTTGCTCAGCATTTGTGCAAGGAGCCTCCTCTGCTGGGATAGTGGACTGTGCCTCCTTGCCTTGTAGACATACTGCAAGTCTGATTGCTTCTCCTAGAGATGCAGAAGACAACAGGGATATGAAAGACAGCCAAGGCAGCAGAAAAGTTGGCCCTGGTGGAACATGTACCTCTGAGTTAAAAAGAGGTAAACAGGAACACCAAAAGGCTGTTTGCAGTAACCTGGGGCAACACGAGACCAGGGGGGCAACATTTGTGTTGCTTTGCACAGCAGCACATCCAGCACTGATGCTTTTGTCTTTGTGCACTTCGTACTTGGAAAGGCATTAAAAAACTATTATTATCTTTTTCCTTTGAGTTATTGGAGGGGTGTTAGGATGACATAGTGTTAACAAAAAGGGATATTAACCCTTCTGGCAAAAACTGGAAGTATTGAGTTTAATTGGTAAGGAATGGAGCCAGTTAAGGCTAGAATATGAATACCAGGACATAATAACTGATGGCAGAAGGAGAAAGGACAGCGCTGTGTTAAGGCATTTTGAGTTGAAGGCTTACAAGGAAAAGCTGATTGTCCGCCCTCCCCCTTTCCCCTTCCAGGCTTTGCTGTAAATACAGGCAGGTAAGTGCTGGAGAGATAATTTCCATCTTCCAAGATAACATCTAGTATTGTGAGCAGGCAACAGTAGTTTCCTTTTACTGGAGAAAATATCTCCATGAGCCAGTGGAGTACATCCATGAGTCAGTACCCTATGCCTGTTTCTGCAAGATCAAGTGACCAAAACCTGTTCCCAGTGTAAACAGAAAAACAAATTAACTGGTTTATTTTTAAGTTGTTTGGAAACTTGACTAGAGAAAACAGTTCTAAATGACATCCAGTTTCAAAAACCTGGCTTTGAGTGTCTGAAATAGAACTTGTAGTTGTGACAGACTCCCAGTGCTCACATAGCTGGAGCCGAGGAGATGAGAAACATGTGTTTAAACCTCGATGTCCAATTTAGAAATAAATGCACACAGTCTCTCAATCTCTAGGCTAGGACCTGTGTTATGGAAAAAAAGTTTATGTAGTGCTGTTTCCATTATAAATAGAGGCTAATTTTCTCAAAAAGATTCGTAATATTAAGCAAACAAGTAAGTTTAATACTAAAAACATTCTTAGTGCTTCATTGCCTTGGGTTTACAATATCATTTACACGTCAAATTATATTTCATCTTATGATTTAGTAATGCCAGAAGAATAGATCTAATTCTGTGTCTCATGATACTTTTAAAGATGGAAGATTGCTTTCCATGGAGTGTGAAACTCAATTTGTAGTCATGTGTATAAAACATGACTTTATGGCAGATTAGCTTGCTGTAGATTTAGTTCTCTCTGACACGGAACTGAAAAATATTAGCATTTCACTGAACACAATATTAACGGCAGGAGGAGAATGTTACTGTAACATGGGAAGGATTTTTTTGCAAGTAGAGCCAATAAGCAGAAGAAAACGTACTTAGAGATTTGAAGAAGTTTAGGCAAAGTTGATTTAACTGTTTTCCTTTCCTTCTCTTTTTCCCTTCCCCCCTCTCCATGAGCCATTTTAAGAAATAAGTGTGTTTGCAGTTGTCAAAAAACCCTCAAGAAAACAACGGTTGCAACACTGAGGGAAGCATCTGGATTGTATGATGAGATTGTAGGGTGAGATGACTGTAGGAAATATGAGGGTGTTTTTTTTGTTTTTTATTTTTCTTTAAAAGATTCTATTTTTGATTTGCAGATGTGCTACTTTGTGGTCAGATGTGTTGTTTGATTTTTCCAGTACAAGCAGAAGATCAGAGTGTGCGTTCATGTGCAGCTCATTATTTGCACAGCTGGGATGGTGCTGGCACTTGGCTGAACCATCTCTCTGGGTGCCCATTGCCTCTCAGGTGTGATGAGGCTGTCCCTGGATGTGCTGAGTGCTTGGTTAGAATGGGCCCAAGCCTGTTACATCCTCCTAAACCCACTACATCCTTCTGTTACACCATGGGCTTGTCTACAAGAGATGGGAGTAGGAAGGGAAACAAAAACAAGCAGACACTGTAATTAAATGGTGTTCAGGAAAAGCATATTGTATGGAGATTCCTTGTACTGTTTTGTGTCCTGAACTTGAATTTTTGCAGCCTATCTTGTATGTATCTGCCAGAGTGCTCCAACATGTTTGCACACAGACTGCTTTTATGATGTGACGGATAATAATGTGATTCTTTGTGCCTGGCTCAAAGTTAATATATTCAAGATACAAATGATGTATGAGGGTACAGAAAGAACTGCAACGTTTTAGCTGCAGTTGTAGGAATGTACCCCACGCTTCTGTGCTAACTGAATTCTTTTTGTTTATTAATTACTTTCATTTGAATTCCTGGAGTCAAATAACAATACGTAAAAGCAGCATAATGTAACTGGTTTGTAGCTGAACTGTTTGGAAAAGCAAGAGGACTCCTAGTGATACAGGGGCCAGAACAGATGGAGCTCTTGGAAATCCCAGGAGATGCTTCTCTGCTGACCTGCAAGTAGCTGCAGAACTTGCAGGTACCACAAGCACACTGTCAGAGCTGCTTGGTGGAAGGAAACCCCACAACCAGGCAACCCCAGAGGAACATAGGGAGTTGCAGTGAGTTGGAGGCAATGATAATGGGGGCACAGGACATCTTAGGGTGCCCTGTGGTGATATCTCTTTTATAAGTTATTGTTAAATATACTTATAGTAGTGGATTATGAAATCGTCTTATTCTGTTCTCTTTGGTGGTACTGTAAGAGGAAGTGTAGATTTGTTTGCTCTAGGAGCCTAGGACTCTAACTAGTCTGAGAATCTGGCCCTAGAATTTTACCTTTAAAACAGTTGCTTTTCTGCCAGCCAGTAGGAAACTTTTCATTTACCTTTGTAATTGGGGAGAAATTCTGGAGGGCTGATGGAGACTCAGGGACCTATCTACTTCTACTTCTTTCCTCTGTTCCCTTCTCTGTCCCAGCAACTACTCCTCTTTTTCCTCAAAATAAAAGATACCTGTTGTACAGTTTGGCATGCAAGTTATAAACTGTTTGGTGCTCAGCTCGGGCAACCCCATCGCTCAGGTATGCAATGCACACATTTTCATCACAGCCCTGAGGTCACTCTCAAGCTCCATGACCCAAATGCAGCAAATACCACTGCACCTTCCATACCAGCCTCCATCACATCATATTTCCATGATTGTGTCACCTCATCACAGAATCAGAAAATCGCAGAGCTGCAGAAGGGCTGTAAGAAGACTGTAAGGGACCTCTGGAGATCATCAGGTCCAGCTCTGCTGCTAAAGCATCCTCACGCCCAGCACAGTCTCTCCCTTTGCAGCTATTTAAGCAGCACTGTAATGCGACAGTGGTAAAAACAACATAGCTAGATCAAATCAAGCCAAGAAAGGATAGTTTTGATACATATTTATATATGTGTGTGTCTAAAGTATGTACATAAAGGGAGGTAAAGAGTTAATGACATCTTGTCCTGGATGGGACCATAGTGATGCCTGTTGTTAACGCAGACAAACAATATCTTACTTGAAGTATTGAATGGGAGAAAGTTGAGAACAGACCAGGAGAAATACAGAGGGCTTGCCATGGTTGTTCTGCCTTAAGGACATGCTCAAAATGTATCAGACAAGCCTACCCTTGACTGCAATTAGGTGGATACATCAAAGTACATCTTATGTCAGTGGTGTCTTTATCCCTCAGCTTTACATCAGAAAAGCTTATACCAGTAAGTACATTGCTCTGTGTTGCACAGCTTATCCAGAAAAGTTGTCTTCAGTTTAAAAACTATTCTCAGCAACATAGGAAAAAATATCAGAAATGTTTTGTCCGCCTGCCCAGAGTGAGGAAATCACTCTTAGCCACACAGTCCTAATGAAAGCAGCTTAGGTGTTGTTACTGCACATTGCAACTCAGCTGTTGTTACTGTGTATAATTTTTTTCTTTGAAAAATGTGATCCTTGCATGCATATCAGTATTTTTAAATGCATGCACATACACACGTTGAGTTACCATGGCCGGCACCAGCACCTTTCATCCCAACCTAATGAAATTTTGGCCTTTTTGTTAAGCACCTACAGATCTCTTGAAGCTCTAAAGGATCTACTTAGGAATTACAAGAGCCATTCCAAATGCTTTATTAATGAAAAAAAAAAAAAAAAAAAGACTTGGAGTTTAAATAGTTAATGAACACACATCATTTACCTAAACAGTGTTTTTATAGATCTTTGCAAATATGACATTAATTAAGAAAAGTAACTAAAGCTGAAGTGCCACAGAATGTTAATCTTCAGCATCAGTAATTAGCTGTGGATGAGGATTTTTTTAAATGTTTCCAGTTTACACCGTTTTGTTTGGAAAGAAACACAGCTATGCGGGTTGAATTATTAAGAAAACAAATGAGCCCTGAAAAACTCTTATGGAGTGATCGTGCGTGTGCTACTGCAATGAGCCTTTGCTCATCCATGGCTGTATTGCCTCTGTGTCAGAAAATAAATCTGGGATACCCCTGCCACGTCCCCTCCCTATCAATTCTCTCCCTCGCCCATTACACGACGTGTGCTCTGCATCCTTCTCTTGTCACCAAAGGGATCGATGGGCTGGACCAGTTGCAGACAATTGCACTGAATTCTCATCTTTGCCCATGGCCAGCAAGAGCAGGTAATGCAGACGGCTGCTCCGTCATTAGCTTGATTGTGTTTTTAACACCCTAGTAAAGGCAGCTCTTTGAATCCATCCCTCCCGCGTGCCCTGATAATTGTTTTGTTTATCAGAACAATTTTGCACTCTGCAGCGGGCAGTGGAAGGTCTGTGTGCGTTGTTTGTCTTCCTAAGTTGTTAAATGAAATGACTCAGAAGATTCAGGAAATTAATTTTGGGCATCTGGATTTATGGCAGAAAATAAAGCTTTGAAGTGGTGATGTCAGTGTAGCTGCTCTGAAATTCATGAATGAGCCTTCACAAGATTTTCAGAAGCTTAGAAATTGAGGGTTTTTTGTTTTTTTTTTTTATACTTGCATCCTTTTTAGTTACCTATTGATATCTGAACCCTAACAATTCATGTCTCCAAGCCTTTATTCAGCAGGCATTTTGTATGAAAATCAAAGCAGGAGATGTCCATATAAATATGACTGCAATAATCAAGACTTTTAAAATAAAGCACTGGCTTATTGCTAGACTCATATTAAAAGTGTGATGATCACCAGCATTACCTATTCTTTGCTCTCTTTTTTAGGATGGTTAATTTAACAGATCCTATTGAAATAGCCATAAACAATTTAATAAACCTGGTAAAACTTCAGATGCTTCTTTATTACACATTCAAATAGGGTTCTCTGCCTCTTGAGTCCTACTCTACACCCTTGAATGCTGTTAAATAGTGCCATTAAAACAGCAGTAAGAGGAGACCGTTCTCATTTATGGAGATTATAAAATAAGGACGAGATACTGGTTTTTATTCAGTTCAAGACATATTTCCACAACAAATGTTAGATAAAGTATATAATGTAGATATAGTACAGATAGATAGCATATCATGTCTCATGTTAGCAGGTTTCACTTTGCCCTGTTGACATGTGATATTCTCTAGCTGGCTGTCTGATGTTAAGCTTGAGTGTGTGTTAGCAAGTGGTAAAAATGAATCTTCATACCTTGAAGACATACATCATTTTGGCTAAAAAAGAATTTTGTCTTAACAAAATCTAATTAATTCTTTAGGCAGTTGACTTCAAGGTTGGCAGGGTGTGTTAGCTGAGATCATGTTTGGGGAAAGAATGTTAACACTTGTATTTTATATTGTTTGCTTATGAAGGGGGATAGTTCCTTGAGGTTCTTGAAATTTATAGTTTCATCTGTGGAAATTTGGGCCTTAAACACATTCCTCTGGTTGAAAGACATTATGCAAGTCCTTACACATTTTGTTCTCATTTTTTGTGATTTATATTTTACAAGTAACGACTTAAGCTATGTGACAGCTAGATGAAATGTGTGCCTGTGGTTTTCTCCCCAGGATAAAAAAAAAAAAAAAAAACCAACTGTGAAGCAGCAAGCCTCCACTTTCATGGTTGTTTGAATATGTAGATGCAGGTGCATCACTCAGAAATGGTATTTCCAGCTGTAGAGATTTGCACAGAGCGTGTCCCATAACTGAACTTTGTACTTCAGGGACTTAGGGCGGAGACTACTGATGATGAGTGATTGGATGACCTAGCTCACTGCTTTTGTCTCCAAGAAGTTTGTGATTCCTTTCTGCCATCTCTAGTATCACTTTGCGTTTTACAGGATTTGGATGTTTTATTGTTTTAGTGATGCAGCTGCTCAACAGATTTTGTAATCAGTGAGCCATTGGCTTTCTCCTTCACAACAAGAAGGCTGTGAGTTGATTCAGTCTTCATCCAGAGGGTAGATTTTTAGAGATAGATCTTGTACAGTACTTGTGTCTGTAAAAGCCCCTTCCTTTCTTAGGAGACATGTTGTTCTATGCAGCGATGAGCTGATTAAGAGCAATTTTCTAGAGAGGAAATAAAGCTACCTACAGTTGTAGGTACAGGAGAAGAGAAAAGTATTAGGCTCTTGTGTGAATGTTCTTATGTCAGTGGTTGTGCTCCAGTAATTACATTCTGACAAATAGATGAACAAACAATCACCAGGTGTGATGAGGCTCAGTCAATGAACCACAAGTATTCACAAGTACTAAAAATAAGAGAAAATACAATTGAAAACCCCACATATGTGTTACTCAAAGAACAAGTAAGAACAAATTAAAGGGTTTTCTGATACCTCTGCATGCGCTGCATTTAGAAACAGATGTACAGAATATATTTTTCAAATTCTTAGATATAAGCAGGAGAGAAAGTTTTATACTTTTTTTAATGGGAAAATTCAATAAATGTGATGAGCCTCTTGACAAGAAGTTTTCACTAGCATTGTCGGCTTCTTTTCAATGAACTTAACAGCCTGTAACCAGAGCAGTGAAATACCTCAAATGCAGTGTGCTCACACTTTGCTTAGAGTGCATGAAATGCAGACTTGTGAAAATGTGGTCATAGAAGTTGAATACATTTCCTTATAACTTCGATGACTGCTTATTTCACAGGTGTAAATGTAAGTATCTTTTCTGCTTTTCAGCAAAAATGGTAACATATGCCATCACCTTAACTGTGTGGTAAAGTAACTCACAAAGCCGTGTCTGTATAAAACTGTTCTGTGTCATATGGTGTAAATATCTAGAATTTTTAATGTCTTTTTTTTACAACATGTGTCAGAGGCTTCATATGACAACTGCAGATGGGAAGTTGACAGTAAATATCGACTTCCCCTTTTGCTGCTGCTGTTGGGCTGAGAGAGTTAATCCCATCAATAACGACAGTCATGTTAGTCTGATTGATATTTTGTAATCTGTCTTTCCTTTGTCTCCCTGGTCTGCTGCAATCCCTTCTTGGTTAGGAACCTGCTGTATGTTACTTGGTTAGATATAAATTATGTTTTTCCTAGCTCTCTTAGAAAAGCCTGTGTTTGAACTGTGGTCATCATGCTGCTGCTCTCTGGTTTCTTTAAATGATGGTAATCAGACAGCTGGTGCTTGCAGTTGCTCCAGTGTGAATGACAGAGGATATGGAGATGTACTGTAATGCATCTATAGCCACGTAGGAAGCCATGGTAATCCTCTGTCACCAGCAAGGAATCCATAATGGCTACAAGGTGCGACTTTATTTTTTATTCCTCTTTATAGCAGATGGCCATACCAGTAGCAAGGTCTCCAGTGCAATAAGGGAAAGTCTTAATGAGAGAAAGTTTGGTATGCAAACTGTTGAATGCAGTTCTGACATCCCCGTCCACAAAAAGATCTGCATCTGTGGTGTAGTTTCATGCTCGTCCTCTCTCTCTGTAAACAGGAAAAGTAACTTGAAAGGAAATGGAGGCAGCATTAAGGTTGGCCTCCACATGTGGTGACATGTGGAACAAAATAAATGGGCCAAAGAAGTGAAAGGTCTGTCTTCCTTGCATTGAAGATGAGAAATTTTCTAGCAGCCCTACACACTCAGCCTCTTGAAGTCTCAGCCACTCTTTCCTTAGCACCATGAGAGCTTTTGTAAGCCTCTTTCAATTGGGGTGATTCTGTCTTTGGCAAGAACAAGGGACTGAGCGGGACAAAATCAGGGTCTTCATGTTTCCTCTGCTTTTATCCAGTGATGCCAGAGCAGAAGAGAAAAATTTAGGGCCTCTTAGGTGAGACTTTTTTTGTTCTACTCTCAATTTTGGCCTTTCTTTTTATATGAAAGGGGAAAAAAATCAGACTAACCTTTCTATGTAATTCATTTACACAGAAAAAGATTACAATCTGTGTAATTTTGGTCCTGTATAACGACATGACCACTGATGATATATTTAACATCTCCAGTACAATGCTATTCCTAATCATAGGTTTAAATGCTATCACTGTGTTGTGGGATGTGGATTCAGGACCTGGCCAGATCTGGTAGTGCACAGAGATTTCAGAAATGCAGAACACATTTAGGAGCCTAGTGTTCATTGATCCAATCACTTTGAATTTCATTTTGTCTTAAGGCTTTCTGCAGCATGGAACATTGCCAGAAAATGAATTTTTAGAAGCAGTATATAACTGGTAATAATGACCTAAAATCTGACAAATTGAATTAGTGCATTTTAATAGAACCTTACATTTTAAATGAGTGCACTTGAGTAACTTGTAAACTTAGCAATAGATATATTTTTAATAAATTATAGTAACTGTAGTTGCTTGATGTTCATAGTTCAACTACATAAAATTGTTCTTTAATTAATTTTAATAATACTAGTTGCTATTGTGGTGCTGTTCACACAAGAATCTGAAGCCCTTCATTAAATATTAACTAAACCTCAAAAATTCCCTAATGTGGTTTTGTAGTCATTTTTCACGTTATTCTGTTGTAGCACAGGGAAATGAAGTAATTTTCCCTTCCTAAGAGCCAGAAATAGAAGTAGGATTCTCCAGCCACCAACCACTTTACTGATGCGTTCCATCAGCTAAATTATGATTGTGTATTGCCTTTGTGTATTCTAAATGTTTTAAGTTTCTTCTGAACTGCTTGCTCTCAAAGGATTTAATTTTTTTGCAGCATGGTGTAGTTATGAGAGAGTATTTTTTGGTCTGTGGAATGCTTCTTTCCTTTTCATTTGTTTATTCTTCCTTTTCACTGCTCCTTTTTCTGCCACTTATCTCACAAAAAGATTGTAAACCTAAGTCATGTCCATACACTTGTCCTCTTGACCTTTATGCAAGGATTTTAATTTGGCAGAATTCATTCAAAACTAAGTGTTTCATGACTTCTGTCTCCTGCACAGGCTGTCCCCTAACCTACACGTTTTTATCATCACTTGGAAGAAGCGGACCTGACAGATAGCTATCTGAAGTCTATATACTAGCGCTACATACACCATTCTCGACAGCCAGAAAAACAGTTTGACTGAAATAGAGCGGTAATTTATGTACAAGCAGATCCCTCTCTCGTACCTGTAAGAGCATGCAGGTGTGTGTGGGCATAGGCTCCTTTACCCTCCTGTCCTCCCACTGCATTCTTTCTTTGAAGAGTTCTCTGTAGCTCCAAAATTAAGCCTCATTACCTTACATAGTTCTAGTCAATCCTGTTATCATTAAACTCTTGTTATGGGATACCTAAGCAAACTAACTTGTGTATAACATGTTGTTTTCTCAGCATTAAACAGTCCCATTTGTGTGTTTTTTTTCTCTCTTGGAGCCATTACCAAGAAAGACAAACCTCCCTCCTACAGAACAAGAACAAAGCATTGTTTCCTCTTTGCCTGAAATTATTTTTCTTGAGATAGTCCTACAGGGACCAAAGCCACTTTGCCATTACCCCTTAGTGCTACTTTATGTGGGATTTATAATGAAATTGCTTTGACAATTTGGATAACGACGGAGCAACACAATAACTGATGAAACACTTTGGGGCAGAAAAATTTCCTTTGGGAGCCATCAGCTTTTGTGTTAAAATTACAGTCCTAATGTAATACGCTGAAACTTTAAATAATAATAATTAAAAAAATAAAATGAAAAAGTCTTTGACTGCATTACTTAGTGCCTCTCACTGATTTGGGTTTCTGATAGTACTTAAAGGAAAATTGAAAATTGCTCTGGATCAGTAAAAGTCACATAGCTACAGAATTCTCTCTCTGCTAATCAAGCGATCAAGGAATTACCTCGTTTCTATTAGTTCCAAGACGGACATTAATAACATGACTAATAGTTTTCTGGGATTTTCACTAAGCCAAATGAATGAGCTTGGTGAGGCAGTTTTATGTTATTCTAACAGAGAAGGAGAGAGTTTTATTGTTTTTTAATAAGTTTCCCCAAATTCTTAGTTTTAACCTTATTCCCTCGGATATTAATGCTTTACTGTATCTGTATGCTTTTTTAATTGTCCATCTAATACCTTTTATTTAAAGATCTCAAAACGTTTAACTTCAGTTGCTTTACTGATTAGCGTTACTGAGCTCTTAACATGAATGACAATGGAGTGTGCAGTTTCTGGGATATGGTTTCATTCATTTGAAGATCCAAAAGGCCTACAAAGAATGTTCTTCACAGCTCCACCTTGCAAACAGGCAAAGAAGTTCAGAGAACACAAGTGCATCAGCCAAGACTGTAGAACAAGCCAAGAACATGGTTTACACTTGGAATATACATTAAACTATAGCCACATGGTTTTGCTTTAGTAGAACAGCCAATCTCTTCCAATTACAAACAGAATAAAATAGGACTGCTTGCATTGATGGATTTTGCCGTGCTAATTTCTAACACGTTCCTTATGGCAAAGCAGACTGATCAATTGCTAACAAAAATCTTATTTTTTTAGGAAAAAAAAATATTATTGCACCTCAGCTGCGAATTCCTGCAAAGGTAAACAGTTGTTGGGAGAATGGTTCGACAGCCAGGGAGAATTCCTCGGGCATGCTGCTTTGGGTACCTTTCTCCTCAAATCATAGGAATGCTTTAAGAAGCCTGAACTTCAGATGTAGCTCTGACACTTTTGTAAAAGAGATGTTGAGTTAAAAAATGTGACATTACACCAAACAGATATGTTAAAAATTGTACTTAAAGGTTAATATAATAAAAGTGTAGTTCATGTGAGAGTGATAGAAATATTGATCATAAAAATAAATAGTGGCCCAGAAATTCAGCTGGAAAGGAGGAAAAAAAACTAGTTGATATATGAAGAATTTGAGTTGTGACACTAAGATCAATGGCTGTATTTTCACCCAGTGAAGCATGAGAGCTTCAGATAAGGGCAGTTAGTCAGTGAAATACTGACTGACATACCCTTTTACTGTTGGCATTTGGTCTCCAATATTGATCTCGCCTGTCACTGCCAACAAAGTATACTGGTGCTATGTTTATGTTCAGATAATGTGGTCAGTGTCTTACGAGTGATGGCAAAATAAGGTAAATAAGGGGTTAATTCTAGCATCCACCCTCGTTTGTTTGATTGCATCTTTTATATTCTTGTAATCCATTATAAGTTTTCACCAATCAGTAGTGAAACAGCTAGCATGCCATAATCTGCACAGACTAAATCCCACGATTTCCAATTCTTTTACTGAACAATAGCGTACAGTGAACACTCTTTCACTCTCAGGAGTGGGAATACTGTTCCTGAGTATACATACGGTATCAACCGAACTACTTAAATAAATCTTTAGGAGAAATGCCTTTATTGCTTCTGTCAATTTGGTGGAGCTTGGCAAGTTAAATTCATAGCTTTTCAAAACAGTAGTGATATTACAACAAAACATGTTTGCTGAAAGACTTGCATCAAGAAGTTTTCCCGCTTTATTTTCCTTTACCATTTTCTGCCGGGTCCAGCAGAATGTCATGTGCGAACAAAATTTTTGCTTGTGTTCTGTAAAATCAACAGCTTGGCCTTTGAAAGGTTGAGACAATTGGGAGCTTTCATGCCGAGTGTGGTGGTTTTCAGCTTTGCTTCTGACACTTAAACCAGATCAGGAGTGAAGCTTTTGCTTCACTGCAACCAGGAGCTTTTGCATGTTATGAGTTAGTAGGTGGCTGTTTCAAAATGACAATGGAGTAAACTAACTAGAGAAGGGTAGCTCCATCCAAGTTAAACCCTTTTTCTGTCTTTCTCACAGCATCATCCACAGAGCTGTAATTTCTGGTTTACTTCTCTTGTAGTTGACCATAGCTACAGGATTCCCTATTATTGTATTTAGCAGAATCAAGACAAGTTTCTTTATTTTTTTCTTGGCAAAGCTTAAGCTTCAAGAAGAGGCAGGGAAGGAAAATAGAGCCTAAACAAGACGTTTCCCGACTGCAGTGTGAACATGGTGTGCCCTGCCCCAAAGTATACTGGGCTGATTGAGGTGACTTTCTATGCAATGAAAAATTATTTCTTATTTAGGTTAGCCTTTGACCTCTCATTTAAGTTCATTGACTCTCTTCTAGCCAAAAAAAAACTCTAGAATATCCCTAGTCAGTAGAATAAACTTCACGAGAGCAATTTGCATGCCATATTTTACAGCGGAAGTAAATAATACTGGCCAATCACCTACAAACCAATAATGAAACAGTTTTTATGCTGCTGCTAACTGCCAGCTCTACTTCTCCACAACCAGTTAGAAAGAATTGATAATTTGAAGGTAGAAATTTGGTTTTGTTTCTGCCTGTCTTTCCTTCAGACTTTGTCTTCTACACTCCATAAAATTTTGTGCTGAATACCAGGTAGCATCATCACTGGTGGTGAATTTTGAGATGACAGATTCTACCCACTGAGCAGAGACTGCCTGGTTTTTCAGTAATGGCTGAGTGTTCTTCTGATAGGATCTTTGAAATTATTCATTTTGCTTTAAAACTCCAAGACTATATGGACAATATGAATTCTAGGGATGGTGAAAGTGCTGAAAAGTATACCAGTTGTTTATTTAAAAAATATATATCATTTTGTTTAAGTAGAATGAGGTACCACAGTTAAGATTCAACTGAACTTCTCAGAGTGGATTGTAATGGCATTTGAATGTTTATAGGTGTTTCTAGCAATGATAAAGGCAACTAACCTTTGAGCCTGAAAATGGTGAATGAACATGAGGATGAAGTGTATTGCACCATATTGCAGAGCTGAAGCATTCCTAGACATTGGATGAAACCAGCTGATACTCCTTTTGCATTCCCTACTGGGGCATAATGAAAAAAAGGTTAAAACTCAGTACTGTGATTCTTTATTCATTAAGGCTTTTGCAGGTATGATTGAGTTACAAGGGATGTCTTCTGGACTGTCAAAAGCAATTCTTAGCACTTTGAAATTTTACCTTTTCCTGAAATGAGGAACTCATTTATGCATATTACCAGTTGCTGCATAAAAGACAACATATTTTTCTGCAGTAGGCTTGAAAAATGAGACCTTTTCAAATTTTTTGTTTCAGTCAATCAGCTTTGATTTTAAATTGTGAAATTGCTTAGATATGGGTGAGCAAAACCAAACACCTGTGAAATGCATCTGTTGATGGCAGCCAACAGACTCGTAGTGAGTTCAGTCTAATGCCTCACTGATGTGAGCCCAAGTAAATCAAGATCTCCTGATTGTTTGTTTAGACCAATCATTTCTAAAACACTGAATATCCAGGAAAAGAAAATGGTTTTATTAGAATGTATATTAAAGAAGGATTTGGACAATGCTTTCAGACATGGAGTTTGATTTTGAGTAGTCCTATGTGGAGCCAGGAATTGGACTTGATGGTCTTTGTGGATCCCTTCCAACTTGGGAACCCTGTTACTACAGATAAAAATGCTTTTCAGGGAGTACTTTGTTTTCAGACAGAGATGGGGAGCAAAGGGTTATGTATGTGGCTTTGGTTTGTACATCATTTTCCAATAAGGGCCCTTTTCCTCGTATCTGCTTGACACTTTTCCAGGCTTCTATGTGGCAAATGCATTTGCGG
The DNA here is from genome assembly GCA_036925125.1 of Oreortyx pictus. Classification (NCBI taxonomy): domain Eukaryota; kingdom Metazoa; phylum Chordata; class Aves; order Galliformes; family Odontophoridae; genus Oreortyx; species Oreortyx pictus. The sequence goes on along the minus strand of JAUPFR010000001.1, from coordinate 179,002,630 downwards.
ACCTTGTTTCATTCTCTCTCAATCCAACTTTGTCATAATTTACAAAAAGAACAAAGGTGGCCATGAGTGAATGAAGCCAGACATCCAAAAAGAATTAAGGTGAAGCACACTTGATAATGGTTTGCGATGACAGGCTCAAACAAGCTGCTGCACGACTACTGACATTGACATGATGGCAATTTAAAAGCATTAATGATCTGTATCAGCATTTTCATCAGCCTGCTGAAAAAACGCCAGAAGTAAATATTAACATGGCATGTTGCAGGCTGAATTCTTCTCCTGTTTCACTTTATTTTGGCATTCTATAGCCCACTGTGACTGTTCACTCTCATGGTAGCAGTTTCTTTTTAGACTTCAGTTTTTTGTTAAATGCAATAGAAATAATGCTGTTCAACTTTTGGAGGGCTTAGGAGTTGTTTCCATTTATAAATATATATGTTATTGCTATAGCTAGTTTTAATGACTGTTTATCTTTTTTTTTTCTTTCTTTAGATCCCTCTGATAGATGTTTATGACTGCCATTTTAGAGGATTATTGTATTGCCATAATTTAGAACCGGGGTCCTGATGTAAATATATATACATAGACATATGTAATATACGAATGAACTTATATACTCAGGATATTCCATTTCTCCCCTTCTAAGTGGATCTGGGAATATATCCTTAAGTTCAGAACTCATTATTTCCATTCTCCTAGGCACTGTATAAAAATCATTAAGCTAAGTAAAATGATAAATTATTTGCTGTTGTTTCAAGATACAGAAGTGTATGTGTTTGATACTGGCTCTTGTCTGTGTTTCTTACTGAGCAGCATTGCCTCATATTAGAAGGGTCGTGATTTCAAAAGACTAATACAGCAAGTCGTATTATGTGTGTGTATCAGAGTGTAGCAAAAAGCCTTTGTTCATTTTGACTGCAATGGAACTGACTTAATGCCTACTTTGCAGCTGTTCTCTAACTAATGCTCACTCCACTAGTTTTTCCTTTCAAACACCAGTTTTGCCAATGCCATGGGTTGGTTCAAGAGTATTTGCTGTAATGTTTTTGGAGGTTTTCCTGGCTTGTGACACGTCTAATGAGAAAAAATGGGTATTTGCTAGTATTTCTCTAGTGGAGAAATATTTTCTGCACATGAACTTAAGAGAACAGCAGCAGTTTTACACCAGAGTTTGATAGATTTTATTTGTGCGAATCAGCCCTCAAGGTGTTTAGAGTGCAGAAGCATTCATGAGTTTACTCTTTGCATCTCGAGCTCCCTTGTTACAACTAAAGAAACGTCACATCATTTCTCTAAGGGTTAGAGAATGAGACTCAAAGGGCTCGACTTCAAAAGAGCCTGCCATTTGATAGTTTGCATTTAGGCATCTAAATAAGCAACCTAGCATTGCAGATTCGATTGATCTTGTTGGGATTGTTTTTGGTGAATACTTCTGCAAACGCAACTGCATCTTTCAGATGGCTAATTGGGAGCTGAGTGCTTTGCATCTAGCCAGGGCTAGGAGTGCTTATCACCACGGAAAAGCCATTCCAGGATCTGTTTTCCAAATGCAGCTTGTCGATGCTGCTGTCGGCATGCCTGGCAGGCTTCTGGGCTTTGCACATCATCCTACTCAAAGTCAGCCTGCTCAGCGGGTACTCCCAGCTCAGTAACTGATAGCAGAGGCTAAAGGTGAAAATATGCTTAGACCTTCACCTTCTCCCACTTCATATGCTAAGCAACACTAAGTATAAGGAGCTGGCAAGGAGTCTATCATTTGTCCTGAGTCTGAAGCCTATAAATAGCCTGATCATTAAAGGTGTCGCATACAATAAGCCCTTGTCCAGAAACTATTTGTGGTGTGGGCTTTGGCTAGGAGTGCCAGAAGCAATGTTATTCTACCTGTGGCAGTGAGGCTGGCAGAGTTGTTACCTCTTCTCCTGTGTGTGGTGCTGAATCTGGGTCAAATTTTCTGAAACCTGTGGGGTAATGATAAATTCATTCAGGTGTAAAGGAGACCAAAGTGTGGCCATATGGTTTTATCACAAAATAGAAAACAGTCCAATAACTTGAAATTGTCGGTAAGAATATTTTAGATGTGGAAATAAAAGTATTCCCTGAATCCTTAGTGTTCTTCAAGTGAAAGGGAGGAATTGCACTTTTTTTTTAAAGATTTCAGAGGGATCTTGCTTACTGTCTGGGGAGGGGAAAATGCCACAATCCAAAGCCAAATGCATGCACTTTAGATTAGCTGTAATAGAAAGATATAGGGTCAGAGTGTTTTGTGGTTACAGGGCTATTAAGAGACACAGCAAACCCAGATTAATTCCTTTCCTCTGCCACAGACCTACATTACCTTGGTCAGTTCACTTCATCTGTAAAGGGAAAATTATACTTACTCTTCTCTATGGGTGACACCAAGATGAATGATTCAAGCTCATGAGACACCAGCACTGAGCTAATGAAGGCCATTTGGTATGGATATGTGCAAATCTTTCAGGGATGTAAGCACCAAAGGAAAAAGAAGTAACGGAGAACAAAATGTAGGACAAAGAGTGCGTGCTGCAGTTTATTTGGGGATGGTTTTTCAGCTGGGGAAGCCCCCAGATATGCTGGAATCCTTCAATGTGCTCTCAGAGGAATACAGATTAGGGGCTGCTATTATTTCCCTATCTTTCTCCCATAATTTCTCTGCTAACTGCACAAACATTATTTGATTTCACATAAGCCAGGGTTTTTTTTTTCTTCCACATGCCAAAGCCAGTTAAATTGTGAAGATATTCTCTTTTTAAAAACACAGAAAGAAATGTTGCTCAAATCAATTATTACCGAAAGAAATGCTTTGCTAATTGAGTTAGGACAGGCTCTGCCCATTCCATTGTTTCAGTAATTCATTGAAGATGACAGGCTGCTTTGACTGAAGTCAGCCCGTGTGTGTGTGTGCGCCCGCGCGTGTGCACGGCACAGCTGATGCTCACTGAAAGCTTCTGTGCGGTGAACCATGACATATTAATAGTGAAATCAAGGTTCACTAGCTGACAGACATCAATTTGCCAGAGGCCTTCCCTCTTCTCCACCCTCCCTGGCAGATTTGGGTGCTCACACACACGTGTGTGTATGATCTTCTCCGCTGTTTTTCTGGCAGATCTTGTGGATATCTCTGTTCTCGAGAAATTTGCCAGCCAGCCTTTCATTCATAATGTCTCGTGTCTATTCCTGCAGGCTGGAAAAAGAAGTGAGAAGAATTACAGATGATTCAATTAAACTGATGTTGTGCACAACAAAACTGAGAGCAAACGCAATTTGGGTCCCGTTCGTGTGACTTAATTATCTCTTACCTCCCCACTCCACCCCCTATTTTAGAATTTAAAAACAATTATGATATAATTGCCTGTCTGGAGATCCCCAGATATGCAGTAAATACCCTTTGTCTCATTGAACACTCTTTTCCTAGTTTCAGAAATGGAACTATATTAAAAATGCACACACACACTCACAAAAAAAAATTGCATAAAGTCATCAAATGACCTTCAGGAAATAAAATTCTGTAATGCGTTATGCCCAGAAATGACAGAGCCATATTAAGTGCGTGAATCAGCCGAAGTCGTTGAAGATAATTAGCAGTGTGCATTTATAAGATGTGCACACTTTCAGCACTTGAGGCAAATCCCTAGAAGTCAATTGAGACCTTCTCTGATAGAGGCTTGGAGGTGCATTTGAAGACCAAACATGCCTTTTTTGCTGGAATTAGTAACATGTTTCAAAATTTACTAACAGCTTTTTAATGTGTAATCAGCTTGACTTAATGGGGAAGAAAAAAATCACGATCATTAAGAAGCCCATACTGAGCTTATATATTCACACGGTGGGAAAGTGCCTTGCCGTATACAGTAGTTTGGAGTAAGTAGGATCCATTACCCGTATCTGCTGAAGTGCTGTCAGATATGAAGTAAATTTAGAGACCTGCTTGTCCCTTCAGCTATTCATCACTGCTGAGTGGCTCCGGTGGCAGCCCGCGGTATTTTTAGAGGCGGGAAGGATATGGAATTTCTTCATGTGCCGAACATTCTGAGCAGCTCTGAGAAATGGGATCAGCTCAAGTCACAGCTGACACTTTGGGTTGGTGGCAAAGAAGAGTAATTCGTTCAGAAGGCAAAAGGCAGAATTGTCCAAAGTGAGCACACTGTTTGGGAAGCTGTCCCAGTCATCCTCGTTGGCTGCTGTGTTGTATTGCTTGAAGTTAGCAAGAAAACACAAGACATTTTCTCAGGATTCAGTGCCACACTGCCCAGACATGCTTTCACATCACAACTGTACAAGGTTGAGTAATACTAACAACAACTGTTTGTTAACTGAGGGGTGCTAACTTTTGAAAAGGTGCGTGTCCTGAGCTTTGGGGTATTTCCAAAATAGTATGGGCAGCAGACTATCAATAGGCTATTTTGCAAACAACCAAAGTTGTCCGTGTTATTATTTAAAATTATTTCATCAAAGAAAATCCATTTGGTTTAATACTCATTTGAATTGCTTCTCTTTAAGACCTCCCAATCCTAATAATGCGTTGAATGCACTCCAGAATGTCAAAATAGTAAATTGTATGTAATTTTCTTTGACAGTAAGTGGATGAGTCCTTGCCAGAATTGTTCCTCTTCACACCCATTGTGAAGTCATTGCTTTTTTCATTAAGTGATATTTGACTTTTCAAAACCCTCTAACAAGATCAGTGCTGACCTTCTCATAACAAATCCAACGGAAGGTGAGCGGGGCCGGGGAGCCAGGCGTGCACAGCTGTTCTGCTGCAGCCCCGGCTCCACTCCATCCAGAACTGAGGGTGGGCATTTGTGCCCAACGCTTTAAAAAATTGGACGATTCTCTAAAGAATGTACTTTTTTTGAATAGCTCTAGTACTGACCCCCAAGCACTGTGATACTGAACTTCCAAAGCTTTGGGCTTACAATGAATAGCATTCATCTTCGCTTCTGGTTCTGATCTTGTAAAAGCTAACTCATGCATGCACAACATGATAGACCATGTTACGCCTCAGAGCCTTTTTCAGAGCTATCATCTAATACATTTTTTATAAGGCAGAGTGCATTCATAGAATTCTGCCTCAAAAGGCATTCTGCTTTAATGGCTACACTGAAATGTCTAGTCTCAGTACTTGTGCTTTTTGGAACAAAAGGGTAATGAAAATGTTGAAATTTTTTTTATAGTAGACTTTAAGTTTCAAGGTTTTTTTATTAAAGGTATGATGTTTAAAGATGGAAAGATGTCTAGAGAAAAGCCGGTTACTGCTAGTCCTAAATGAAAAGGGTAAGAGTTTGGGCTGCCAAGAAGGTGAATGTTCTTTGTGAAAATGGCTTTTTGTGTATATTTTATAACATGCATACACACGCATGTGTGTCCCTGCAGAGAGGCTGATCTTGAAACAAATTAGGCAGGGAAAGTAGTAGGAGCAGCTTTCTGTTATTTTTGATCCTGAGACTTAGCTGAGGTTAGCTGCTAGCAGCAGAAGTGAAAAGCAAAAATGGTTCCTGGATCTAATTTTGTAATGGGCATCAGAGTTAAAAAACAAAAAAATGATTGAGAAAGGAATAATTCAAAGTATATATTTATTCTTATTGGGTTCATTTGTAGATTTCTCCTCTCACTGAGAACTCGATTTCCTAAAATTTCATAAGCTGAAGTAAATAGCAGCTCTCTTGAAGTTTTGCAGTGGTTCCCAGGCAGGGGGCTGCCCATTTGGCTTGCTTTGGCCATTTTGACCATTTTCCTTTTGATCAGAAATTGGATTTAGTAACTAGAGCCGCTCCCTGGTTTTTCTGTAACTGGAAATTTTGTTTATCTTTACAAGGTGGAAGAAATTTACCTGTAGTGGCACAAAAATTGTGAAGCTTTCTTGGAGTTTAAAAAAAAAAATCTGTTGAAGTATTATAGAAAAACAAACAAGCAAACAAACAAGCAAACAAAAAGATTTTTTATTTTAAGATACTTTTGAAAGGCTTTAAGATGAAGATTCTGCTAACAGTTGGCAGGGTTTGAGTGACTCATTGTAAAAACTGAGCTTGGATCTGTGTTTGTCCTTTGAAAATCTGCAAAGATGGAGTTTGTCAGAATCTGGGCCTTTGATTCACTTTTGTGTAAGAGATGGACAGTGTCTTTTCTTTGTCTTAAAAAAGAATAATTTGCTCTGATGCTTTGTCCTCAGCAGAATGGGGGAAAAGAAATAGATTTTACGTATTTCTGAGTTAAATTGGAGCTGAAGATGAGATAATAGGATCATGTTTGTTCTGGGTGAGGGTAGGGTGTTTGTTGCAAAAAAATATGTGCTTTTTAAAAATTACTTATTTATCGATAGCCCTATTTAACCACTAGTCCTGTAGGTTTGCTTTGATTCTAACAGTGATTGCAATTGGTCTAACCTCTTGTGCATGTATGTCTTTTCCTGGAACTTCAGTATCATTCACTTAGCAGAAATGGGACAAGGGGAGAGGGGGTCCTGCTGAATAGCACGCTGCACAGGAGTCAGCAATATGCCCTGCAGCAAAGAAGGGAAACCAGGTCTTGAAGAGTGCTGTAGAAAAGGGTGTGCAATGAGTACAAGTTGCAAGGAAGGAAATGCAAATATTGATTAGATATAAAGATTTTCACTGTGTTGGTGGTGTTCAAACAGCGTAGCACATACACAGAGGAACTGCGTTGTCTCCACTCTTGGAGATAGTGAAAAATCAGCACAACCCTAAGCAACCTGATCTGGTTGGCCCTGCTTTGAGAGTGGCTTGACCGGGTGACCTCAAGATGTCCCTTCCAACCAAAATTACGATGTGAGTCTTACACAAGCTCACTCTTCAACATTGTAGTCATGAAATTTTAATGCTGACAGACTCAAAGAAGCTTTAAGAACCATTCATCTGAAGTTAAACAGACAAGCATAAAGGCATTGTGCACAACTTGTGACCAGAATTAGGCAAGCTGGAGCTTTTTCTGTTACTTTCTGCAGAAGCAGAAACTGCATAACAATGTTTTCTCCAATTATTGCAATAGTAATTCAGAGTTACTGCACCAAATGAGTATTTGTAGTTCACCTCCATTGCACTTTGATTCTGTGGAAGAGTTGTTGGATATAGACAAGGAGGAACTTCTTGGATCCCATAAGGCATGGGATGATCCAGGGGTGATGTATGACTTCAGAATCAAATGAACGCCCACACCTTTTCCCTCTTTTATGACTACCAGAACATCTAGGAGCAAATTTAACTTATCTAATCTTTTAAAGCTATAATTAGCATTAATTCGTATTGCAGTAGTATTCAGAGAGCTCAATCAAGGTCAGTTGCTGGGTGAACAAACACATAAAAAGTTGCCCACGTGTCTCATGACAAGATCCACCCAATTAATGGTAGTTCTCTTAAGCATTTATCCACTGTGGCCCTTTTATAGCCAATGAAAAAAGGAATGGGTCCTGTAGAAGACTGCTTCAAATGTTTTAGGTGCTACTAGGGTAGCACATCTGAGATTCTTCCCCACAAAAGAACTTGCTAAAGACCAAATTTCTTGTACAGTACCAAGGCATAAAAAAAAAAAAAAAAAAAAAAAAAAAGAAAGAAAGAAACAAAAACAAACAAACAAACAAAAAAAAACAGGTCACCTTCTGGGTCCCACAGTCCAGTATGTGATATTTTTATTTTCAGCCTACCATGTTCATGAACATATCCCTCTGCCTGAAACATGTTGTGCTATTTCATGAAATATTATTTGGTCTGTTTTCTTCAGAGTGTATTTTGCACACCTGTATTACTACTGAAGCAAACTGTCATTTTACACATTTTCAAAAGCAGCCCGCAGCAGCCTTGCTCAACATTTCTGCAGTAATGATGACAACCACTGGAATAATATAAACCACTTACTAATCAGTTTGTGAAGGCAGGACATCTGCTTTACACAATACAGAAGCAAATTAAGGAGGCTTTCACAGTAGTCTGAAATTGTGTGTTAGAGTTTAAAAAGAGAAGAGAGAAACAGAAAGAATGTAATGGTAAATAAAATGAACCATGGAGCTAGTTTTCATCCAGCTGTACACTGCTTTTAAACAGCTATGTCAGAAAGGTACCTGCTATTTATTAATTCAAGATGACTCCAGGGAGCAGTTCCTCCATACATTTTTTTCAAACTTTCTAATCTCGGTAAGTTGTTGGCAGACATGGTGATGGGAGAATACGTGATCAATCACAGTCTTCACTGCTGTAATTCCAAAAGGCATTTACCCGTAGACAGTTGGCTTTCAGAACATGTGGTTTTGCATAGCTGTTGAATCTGAACTACTCAGTCCTATCTTGCACTGCAGACAAAGAGATTCTGGTGTTTGTTGCTTCCCAGGTTTCATGAGTTTGGTTTGTATCACTTGATCAAGGTTTCCATTTGCACCTGCTTTTCCATCATCCTCCTGGTAGTAACTCCAAAGCCAGTGTTCAGTACCTCTAAGAAGCTCTATACATCATCTCCAGAGCTAAAACTTAAAGTGTTTTTCATGCATGGTAGGCTGTCAACTTGTGTTCTGAGATCTAATATCTAAGCTGTAATATCTGAGTGTGGGGAGGACTGACTCAGCTACCTTTGGGGATAGTCAAAGCCAGAAGTAAGACAACTGGGCAAAATTTAGATATGGATTTCATTTAGGGTAGCCACTGAGCTTCAGTTTAGAAGCAGATCTCTCCATTTGATTTTCTTCCTTGGACATCTATGTCTAGCAAGGTTTTGAATGAACATGGACTGAAATCCTGAGATTATTTTTTATCAATTTCCAGTCTATGATAGTATACCAGTTTAGCTTGTTCCGTGTTCACTCTGAAGACTGGATGGGTTGGGGTCTTGGGTTATTCTTTAAGCAGTTAGCTGCATCAGCACTTCTGGGTTAAATTGATTCATTTAGAACTGGGAGAGTGTAACTCTGAACTACATCTGACTGCATGGAGAATCCAGTGGTGGAATATATCCAGTACTGTGCTTTGAATGTTTAAGATGGCACAGCATGTAACAAAAATCTGACATTCCAGAGAAAATGATTTCTTTGGGGAAATGCAGATGTTAAAGATTGGACTGCTTGCAGCCTAAAACTAGGAGAAAAAAATGCACTTTAAATTCATCAATATTTCCTTTTTTTTTTTTTCCTTTTTTACTTGGAAGTAAAGTACTCATTGGCTGGATTTCTGTACAATATGATATTTTTGTTAATGTTAAGAGAAACTCTTCCCCACATGAAAAGAAAGTACTGAATCCAGTTGTGGAATCTATGTACATTTTTCCTTTTTGTTGAGTATGCAATTCCCACACTCCTCTCATAGCTGCTATGTTTGAGAAACACAGCAAAACATAACAGCATTACAAAAGATTTTTAAAGCTCTTAAAGAGTTTCTCATTGAAATCCAAAGTGATGTGCAGGTTTTCTATCATGCATTTATTTTTAAAGGTGATGAAATATTTAGTGCATAGTGTTACACTTTTTCCCTTTCAAGATTAAGTAATATAGATAGCATCTTTCAACTGAAACAACAGAAGTAGTGGTGAATTGAGAGTCCATCCACTACAATCTTATTCTAAACCCAAAAATGTGAATAAGTACAGCTCTGAGGGAACTGCATGGTGTTTCTTGCAGGTGATCATTTCATTAAGGATGACACCAAAGACTGGTGTTCCTCTGAGAAACTGTGGCCGCTTCTGATATTCTTGAGTTTCTTCTGTCTGCCTTTAGCCCATAATGATAAGCTTGCTTGAGATCAGAACTCTTCATACTGCTGGAGTTAAGCAAAAATAGGAGGTTTCCTCTCTCATTAATACAACAGCTCATTTGAATGTTCTGCTGTCTCACGACTACTTTAGCATTTGCTGAAAAGTGTGGTTTCGTTGGATCCATTCAAACTTGTTTCTTATGTGAAATACCACTGGTCTGGCATGATACCAGCTACAACTGCCTTAGGACGTGCTGCATAATTTAGGCTAATGATTCTTTTTATTTCATTTGGTGCAGCCCTCTCTTTGTGCCTGAAAGAAGAGGTACTGAAGCACTGCAGGTGCATCTCTGAGAAAGTCACCATTGCTCCAGACACTCATAGCATCCCTATTTGTGAACTCTCATGTGAACAGTACAAGATCAATACTTATTTTTAGACTTGAGGATCAGAGCAAGCCCCTGAAATATTTTTATAGTAATGCAGGACTGGGCTCTGTGTGGTTGGGATGCACTAAGATAATCTAAAGATGGCTGTGATTCATGCCATCTGCAGAGTGTTTCTCCAACCTCAAAATGTCTTTCCCTCAGCAATTTAAAGGTTGCCGTTGGCTGTGACTGCAGGCAAAAAGGCATTACTGTTTCTGTGAGGAAGTTAGTTGTAAACATTAGAAGAGCTTCAGTAATTTCTCTAAGGGGAGGCAACTACCCTCATAAAAATATTGACTGAGCTTAGGCGTAGCTCTTCTCAACCATTTTCATTATAAACAAAACTAAGGCACCCAGATTACATTTCATCGTAGAAGAGAGGTGACCTGAAAAATTTATAAAGGTAAGAGATAATTAAGAACTATAATTTTCAGTTAACATTTGAACAACATGGCTCCATTATAAACTATTTAATGTAAGACGCTAATGACTGCATCTGGAAAGGGAACATTATATCTGTTGGTATATTGCAACTGAGTGCAATCTGTATTTGAAGGAGGTTTTAGTAGGGAAGTGAAAGTTTAAGACTAAATATGTCTCTTTTGCTTGAAAAACTCCAAATTTTTTTAATAAGCTAGTGAAAACATTTATAAAAATGTGCTTTGCAAGTCGTCAGAATCCATGGGAAAGAGATGCCAACATTCCTTGTGACCTAACCAGTGCAAGACCCAAACCAGGCTCTTAGCTTGGCTTTCCAGAGGCAGTGTGCACCATGTCTTGTTTGCTGAGAACAGATTGGCCTTGTTTCTGAGACGGAAATGGCACCAATTGCCTGCAGAGCTGCTGAAAATACCAGTGAAAACAAAAACCCTTCAGAAGTGATGCCCATAGAAGATGAAATCAACAGGAACACAAAATCATTAAATCACCAAGGTTGGAAAAGACCTTCTAGTCCAACCATCCACCTACCACCAATATTTTTCCACTAAACCATGTGCCTTAGTACCAAATCTATACATCTCTTGAACACTTCCAGACAGTGATTCAACCATTTCCCTGACAGCCTGTTCCAGCTCCTCACCACTCTTTCAGAAAATAATTTTTTCCTATTATCCAATCTGAACTACCCCTGGCACTACTGGAAGTCATTCCCTCTCATCCTATCACTAGTTGTGGTAGAGTTCAACCCCCACCTAACCACAACCTCATTTCAGGCCATTGTAGAGCACAATAAGGTCTCCCCCGAGCCTCCTCTTCTCCAAATAAAACAATCCCAGTTCCCTGAGCCACTCCCCATAAGACTTGTGCTCCAGACTCTTCACAGCTTTGTTGACCTTCTCTGGACATGGTTAATGGCCTCATTGTCTTTCTTGTAGTGAGGGTTCCAGAGCTGAAAACAGTACTCAAGGTATGGCCTCACCTGAGCTGAGCATCATGAAGAGCTACAGGCCAGAGCAATGGGTGATAAGAAATCAATTAATTAACCTGACAGGTGCTATTGAAAGACAGAAACAGCACTGACCATCCTTCTGGGTGAAGCTGGGAGATAAATTTTGCCCTTCAGAAAGGCTATGTGAAAGCCTCTGTTGGCAGATCCATTGAGAATGCTTCAAATCTAAACGTTTGTGGGTATACATTTAAACACTGATGCTTTCCTCCTCTCTAGGAAAACACTGAAAATACCATTTTCTAGCTCTGAACTGCTAAGCAGATGTAAGCAGTTGCAATCTATCGATATTATATGTTAAAAGGTATAATCTGTATCCAACAGATCACTAGAGATTTTAAGTTGGATATTACTGAACTAGTAGAGCTAAATATACAGGCATTGATGCTTTGGTCTTTAATTTGTATTCAATTTCAATATCTTTTAATTGATTCTGAAGTATTTTTGGAGCTTCCATATAATTTGTAGTGGTCTGCCAGAGCTTTAGATACAGTGTATCATATCTTCAATTAAATAATCATTATTTAATTAATGTGGCTTGGTCAAGTTCTGATGAATACGGGCAACATCAGAGCTATTTTTATTTCCTGTTTTGTTTCTCGATCAGGACTGAGGAAACACTGCCTTGAACTGTGTCTTTAATGTTGAGCTAATTTCCAAATACACTGAAGAAAAACATAATTTGCATGTGTTCTACTAAGGATTTCTTCGTGTGATACAGAGATTAATCACTGTACTATATTTATCCCCCTAAAACATCTGGTCTGACTTTACTAAGTAACCTTCCTTGCAATAGAAAGTCCAACACTGAACATAAATAGTAGTTAATATGTAAAAAGAGGAATAAGAGAAGAATGTTTTTAACTTGCTTTGGGCTGTACTGTTGTCGTAGCATCAAAATCAACCTTTATTTCTACATGACTTGTGTGCTGCTTGGATATTAGCATTGCTGCCATTCAAGGATCTCTCTCTTTCCTTCTCTCATTTCATCCCCTCAGTATTTCATTTTTATACCTGTCATGAAATGGTTGAGGTCGAAAGTCAGCACAGAGTGCATCATTTGTACATTGTGTCTCTTTTCCTTATGTGCCTTTGCTGCCAGAAAAATTGAACTTTCATCCATTAAAAATCCATTTATTGTGTCTTGACTTCACTGAACTAAAGAACAGGACATTTCATCAAACAGTGCAGTTTAAAATCAAATTAAATTGTACTAGTTCCCAGAAGATGTGACAGGATAAAGATCTTAGTCATTTAAAAAAATCTCAGTAAAGACCTCCCTGGTTGCACTTATTGATACTTCCACATGTCCTGTAAGGTCAAAACTGGTCACTGATGTGAGGACTCAGCATGGAACAACTAGAAGGACCTTTTTTTTTTTTCCGTAAAACAGGTGATGAGTACTTCTTCCAAATTCACGCTTGCTCAGGTTTGACACCTGAAGCCAAGGTGCAAATCATCATTGGTAGTTTTCTAAGAGCTTGGGTGTAAGTGGTCCCCAGCTATGTCGCCCTTCTCTGTCCTTCCAAGTGAGCCTAATGTGGGACATCTGCTGCAGGGCGCAGGGCTGCCATCTGCAGAGATGTGCTGAAGTCTGTGGCATGTGTTCAAGTACGCAACTCAATAGCTAAACCCATGAAAACTGGAGGAAGCATATTTGTCCAGTGCTCTTACCTCACGGCCTTTCAACTTGGTTAAACCTGTGCCAAAAAATGGGGTTGGAAGCATATGTTCTTCTACTGACAACCTGGTCTCTTTATTGACCTATGTAACCACAGCATGTGGAGGAGAGCTTCATTAATTTTTCTTATCCTAGTTACAGCTTCCAGAATGTTGATGTGCCACTGGAGTCAGAGAAGTTGGAGTTTCGCAGATGGATTGCAGAATTAAATTGTGCACTTACAGGGCTACATATGTGCATCTGGAAGTCCAGAAATGAAACGAAGGGCAGAGAAAGCACCCTTCTTCCAGACCCAATCACATGGGCAACAGCTGGATTTTGCACGGCTCTTTATTCAATTAATATTCAGAAGCAACTATTGTGTTTTCCCGAGAGCAAAGAGACAGTAAAAGCAAGCTGCTACATCTAGCTCCAATACTTGTCCTCCCCCTTACACAGCATTTACTTATCTGGTAGGTTGTTGGTAGTGTTTTGTTTCTTTTTTTAAATTCTTATAAATACATGTTACATTTGGCAAAGAGGCAACTGGGGACCGAGAAGAGAACAGCAAAGTGGTGTTCCAGAAGCCAAGAGAGAAGCATGTTTAAAGTGAATTGCACCAGCCTTTTCATTTTCATGTGGGAGATGCTTGTATTGGTTTTTGTTTGACGTGCTTCAGTGCATAATAAACTGCTGAGATGCAGTTTACAATTTAGGTCTTTGTAAGGTATGGTTTGGGTTTATATGCTAGCCAACAAGAGGAAGGTTTAGTACACTAATAAATATTTATTTGGATATGCTAAGAAGAATTCTAAAATTTATGCAGTTGATTCAGTGCAAATATGTTACCAGCACAGCTCATTTTTTTAAAATTAGGAATAGCCTTTCCCTTTTGGAGCATGTTTTATATTCTAAGTGGAACCAGATTACAAACTGATATTTGGAAAACATTTTTTTTTTAAAGCGTCCTTTAGTTTGCGTATGCATAAGCAGTGTCCATTTTGTTTGTGTGCAGAAGGAATACTGCCAGTGTAATGTTTTCCTGGCTCCTAAGATTGTCTAATAGAAGATCAGGCCGTGGAATGTGTTCCCTTATGGTGCTGTTTCTTGAAGCACGGGCTGGCCCTTGAATTGCTTGTACTGTGCAGGCTGCAGAAGAGTAGATTGTCTGGCAGTTTGTTGTTTTTCCTGCTCAAGGCACACCCCAGAGAAAAGGAGGTGAAAATGAGTTGCTAAGTTGCATAAGTTATTACTTACTGGTATCAATCTTTCCACTCTCGAAATTGTTCATCATTTTTTGTGAAATTCTGACAAATGACCAAGGTTGAGGGAGGTTGAAAAAGTCAAGTTTTGTAGCTTGCAATCACATTACATGCTTTGGGGAGTCTAGATTCCCTCTTTATTTGACCTGCTGATTTCAGGGCAGTGAGAAGTGGGGCATGGCTATGTTTTGTCTTACACTTGGCTCTCCAGTATGCCAGCTCAAATGCAAACTTTTAGTCATTCACCAACACAGGCCAAGGAGGTGCAGATTGATCAGCATTACTTTAGTGTTTGCCTTTTTGATTTCAGGATTTTCTTGTTCAACTACTCGGTTACATCATCTTAGTAGAAAACTTTCAGTACCTCATCGTAGTGTAAATAATTGATGTGGGTTTAATTTGTACCATTTTTTCCATCTTAACAAATGACAATTATAGTGTACAGCTTCATCATTGTCTCATAAATGACATAACAACTGCTTGTGAATGCCCATACGATTTTATTGTTGTGTGTGCATGTTAATAACAATATTGTTGAATGGCACAAAGATATTTTTAGAAGAACGATGATTGCATTTTCACTAGTAAAATATAATACCATAGTACAGTTGCTGTATCATAAATCCACTTAATCTCTTATCTAACTATACAAGATAGTGATACAAGTACAGAGATTCTAAACAAAAGGAGTATGTTACATTGGTGATAAGGATAGACAGTTTGGGTTTGAGGCATTGTTTCTGGGATGGAGGGAGCTTTTTTATCACTACCTTTTGTGGGCAGAAGAGTCATAATGCCACCTCTAAGAGAATAACTGATGTTACAAAGAAAGATTGATATTGAGTCCTATTGAAAGAGGATGGGGAATGACTCCTTACTTGGTATTTCAGAGATCTCTCCAAGGATACATAATCTATTTCCTAAAACATTTCCTCCAGTTCCGGCAATTTTTCTTCTGAGTGCTGATGTACAGACCAAAGAGGACCTCTCTCTACGTTTGGACCTCTGAGGTCATCTGCTGCACCAGTTACTTGAAGCAGGTCCCATTGGGTCAGGCTGCTTAAGCAGGGCCCTTCCACACAGAATTCTAGGAGTGAAATATCAACATAATTGTTTTAATTCCTTGTTTTCAGTTGTACTTCACTTCTTCATTTCAGTTTGATAGGGTATTAGTATGTGTCTAAATGGGATTAAACTTGTAAAAGCCTTGCAGAGACTAGTGTTTTAGGAAATAATAGTTGTTTTCTTCAGCTGGAAGCTTCAGCTCCTGTGAAATGCATCTAGCATTTTTTGAAAGCTTTGTCAAAAGCTTGGAGCTGAAATCAGAGAGTGATGTAGGTTCTACTAAAAATTTATCCAGCATTGATTCCAGCCATTTTTTAGAGCACCAAGGCTTCAGTGAGGCTGCTTAGCAGAGGTGAAGTAACCACTTCAGGCACTTAATGTATTTGAATTGACAGCTTACTTTGCTGTGGGATGGCTGATGTGGTACAATCCAAACCTGGTTTAGGAGGCAGGCACGAAGCCAGGGCACGAGCCAAACATGTCTGTCCCCACAAGCACTCTGCTTTCCCTCTTCCTTTCCCTAGAAAGCAAACACAGTGATAATGCAACCTAAAAAATGAAGGCACAGGTGATGGTGCCCTGCCTGTCACTCAGGCTTCTGTTTGCTTCTCTGGCCAGCTGCAAGTAGAGTTCAGCATCAGGGGTTTGATTTCTCTTCTCTCCTTGGAAACCTCAGCTGTCTGGGAAACAATCTTAGTGCTTTTAACACTAATGAAAGTTGAAAGCAGTAAACAAAATCATGGACTAAATCATCCAGTGCTGATATGTCTTTTGGACAGCAGAGAGCCTTTTGTTCGAAGCCCTGAAATAACAGTTCCGTCGTGTTTTTGTTAGCATCGTAATTAGAAGTGATTTAGGATAGCAGCAAAGGTGCTTCTAATGGGCACCTTGTGAATGTTAATACAAGGAAGAATACATAAAATGTAGTGATTTCTGATTGGGCTGATGGGGTTAATATTTTCTTAGAATATAGCTGGCTGCTTTTCTTCAAGAAACAGTATAATGTAATTATAAGTACCTTAGTAGATGGTCTCAATTGCTCCTATCATGAAAATTAATTTCAAGATCATGCTGAGGCTTTCCTTTTCTTTCCTCTTTAGCTTCTACACTACGCAGGGGAAGGTAGACACGTACAAATGAAATTATATTTCAACAGACCTACTCATAGCGCCCTGTCTGATTCCCGTGAACTGCTTAAATTGAAATCTATGGGAAAGGAGTGCATTTCTTGCCATATTCCCTCACATCTTCTGTACCTACACCAGTCTCAGTTTGCTCACATGCTGTTTTAAAGTACTTGACAAACACAGACAGATATTCCCATTTTATAGGAGGGAACAAGTGACATAAGCCATTTTTTCCCAAAAGTTAACTAGACTGTGATTAGAGCTTTCCCAAGAAGTTTTGCAAAGCTTTATAGTCAAGCTGCCCTTCAGCACAGGTAAGGGTGCTTGCTGTAGAGTTTGTAAACAGTAAAACAAGACCAAGAATTTGAGCTTTTATGTTTTCCATTTTTTGATGCGTGGCAAAACACAAAAGCCCAGAAGTTACAGTCTCGGGATGTACATTCCTATTTCTTTGTGATAAATGAAATTCTGTTATACAAAACTACTACAAAGGTTTCCAAAGAAAAAGAACAACATCTGACATGAAAAATCTATTTTTAGTGCTATTTTGAGCTCTTGCAAGTAACATTACCCTTGAAGATCTTAATGGAATTAAATCAAATAGAGCTCTCAGAAAGAGCTCTGAAAATATACACAAATTTAGAGAGAGATCAACAACATGAAAGTGTTGGATTGCTGCTGTGTGGTTTAAAAACTTAATTACCAGTACTCATTAGCAGATACACATCTGACCTATGTTGATTTAAACCAGCTAAAAATAAGTCCTACACCCAGGAAGGAAGAGGAATGTATAATACAATGAATCCTGGTCTCTTTGAAAGCATTTTATTGCACTCTTTTAAGCCCAAAGCAGGCACACAAAAGATTTAGGTTTGTAGGAATGAAATGGGATCCCAGTGATATAAGGTCCATATTTTATTTCCATTTGGCAGAATTTCATTGCAAGATTTTAAGAAGTTGTTGACCTAACAATGACAAGGAATCAGCTGTTGTATGTGTCTGTGCTTCCTCCCTCGGTATTAGTATTCTGGCTTGCTCATAACACAGGCTAGGAAGAGTTAATGAAAGAACAAGAAAGGCTGGAAATTCCTTCCCGGGGAATCCTTTGCTTGGTAAACGGGGGAGAAGCATGAGAGTGCTTGCAAGTCCAAGCAGAGCTATGCTGCAGTTCATCCTTCCCTTTCCTTCTGTTTTCTGGAGAGGTACTTAATGGTGTTTGAATATGACTGCATACTTCCATTAATGTAACAATTTTTATTCGTACAGAGCAACACCAGAAAGATAATCTCTGTGTTAAGTACTTTTCCTTTCTAACCCCTGGAGAGGGAGAACTCTAAAAGCAAATATTGTATTTACCATAGACTGCAGAAGGGAAGAAATTAGGTTAAAATGCAAAGCAGCGAAGATGAAATAGAGTTGCTTTTGGATGTCTGCAATGGTGCTGTGAATATATACATGCACGTTGTTGTGCTTTTTATATTATCTCTCATTTAGGAAAAAAAAAAACAAAACATGATTACAGATTAGATCAATCATGGCTTCAATATTTCTGGCCAAAGCAAGAAAAGACTTGATGTGCCAGCTAACCTCATAATTGAAGCAGAAATTGTTTCACTGTTGGTAATTTGTTTAAGGATTTTAATTTACTGTAATGGGTATTCTTTGCTGCATTGTAACCTGGCTCCCCGTGCCTGCCTTTGGAAAGCAATCACTGCTCGCGTATACCACTGAAAGGATGATGCAAGGCACTAACCACCAAAATGGAGCAGTCGCATGCTGCTGCCTGACATCTCTTCTTCAGGTTGTAACAGAGGGAGAAAATTGCGGCCTGCCCGTCTAGCTCTTGGTTTGCACGGGAGCTCTATTGAGAGGTCAGCCACTGTTGGGAAAAGGGGAAGTGCAAGTGGAGAGTCTTTCAGAAACCGTCAGGTAAGCGGATAACCAGCGCACCCCAGAGGGCAGCGCTGCCTTGGCTACGCAAACGGCCAAAGGATGTTTTTTTCCTACATCTGACCTGTGTGTTTTTCTCTAAGTTAAGTATGTGAGCAGCAGGCAGTGGTAGCTGGAGAACGTCACACGTGCCTGAAAGCAAGTTGACAAAAACAGCAGAGGGAAAAATAAGCCAACAGTGTACACACCTTGCTTATTTTTGTGGACTGGAATAGAGCTGCTGGGAAGCCAAACTGTTCCAAAATGATAGAAGATGATGCTAAGAGTCCTGAATTCATACGCTTCAAAGTTGCTGTTGCTCACTCTGCTTTTAAAATAGAGTCCAGGAACACATCAGTAATGAGGGCCAACTACCTTTGCTGTTGTCCTTACTTGTGTGTGTTTGATGTATAGTGGAATTATGTGTTTAGTCAAGAGCAGATGAGATAAACATAGAGAAAAGATGCCTCATGGACAAATAAAAAGAAGAGCAGTAGGAAGAAGAGTGTATACAAAGGGGAGTAGAGGAATAGAGTATACAGTTAAGAAAAAAAGAAAAATTGGTTGAGGTTTTAGGCAGTTACTTGAATGTCCAGAAAACACGGGTTTGGTTGCCTGTTTCAGGTGGACAAATCACGCCTTTTCCTTTGGAAGGGATGCTTTGTCCCCTCTAGGGATACTAGCTGTGCTGTGCTTTCCATGTACACATAAGGTGTTCATGGGACACACTTTGGGATGCACGGCAGCTTAGGCCGTATGTTGGGTATTTTTGTGGGCATCTCAGTCAGTATCAGTATTTCGCTGTTCAGCGAAAGCTGATGTAATTGTTCCTTTAGTTCAAAAGTGGAAATTTTGTGTCTCAGTCAAGGAACTCACACAATTGGCAGGATTGTTACGGTTTTTTCGGGAGGTTTTTACTTAGACCACTCCTGTGGAAACTCAGTTTGCTCATGGATAGTTCAACTGTAGAGGTATTTCTAGTTCATTTTGTTTGGATACTGAAAACTAACCTTTCTGTCGTGTTCATGGTGCAATTTGTCTTCAGTGTGTGGATCTACCATCCTGTTGTCTGGATAATCCCATTACAGGTGTGATTTAAGTCACCTGGACAAGACTTCAGAGGAAGCATGTTCTGGATGTGCCATGGAAAAAGAGTAGATTGTATTCTGTAAAAAAGGATTGTGACCAAAGTCTCAGCCTTGTCCAGGCTGTAACAGTAATTTAAATGTGAATCTGTATAATGGAAACACTTGTACTTTATACATCTAGTTGCTAGAAGACCAGAGGTATTGATCATAGAAGTCAATGCCAGTGTGGTGCATTACTAGGAAGTGTAATAAGTGACGCAGAAAGCTGAAATCTTCAGGGAAATCCAAGTAGCTGCAATGTTACATCCTCATCTCTAACTTTTAAATGAGATACTCAGAATGACACCTTTTCTTTTACAGATGCCAAGGACAAGGATTTTCTTAGAAAATACTGCACAACAACAAAAATTTTCCCTTTCCCAGAACTTTGCACCAATTAGGAGTACTTGTTGGCTTCTCCAGGGAAGTAGAGAAAATGAAGGAAATCTTCACTTAGTTTCTGTTGAGTCTCAGCACCAGAACTTTAATGCTTTTAAATTACATTCCTTACCTGGCTAGTGAGGGGAGTTGTATTAAACCACAAATATTGTAACATCTGGGACTTATTTGTTCCAAAATGAACACCATCTCCCTTGATCCCCTATTTGTCTCTCTCTGCTCTTACAATATTTGCCTTATACTGATTCCCCTTGCTAATTGCAACCCAGCCAGCACTGTATACATATTTAAAAAAAAGCCATTTTTGTTGCATGATTTAATGCTTTTAAGTCATCTTGGCTTTGCTGACTCATTGGTCAACCTTGAAAAATCAGAACAGTGCAAACACTGCAATGCCATCAGAGGGCTAGCAGGTTGCGCAGGGGACTCTTACTGATTACTGTCATTTTTTTTCTGAGTTGAAAGAGCTATTGTGTTTAAGGCCATGAGATTTAGAATTAGGAGTAATTAAAAGCCAAGACTGCTGCCTTTATATTTTTTTAAATATGAAGGGCCCCGGGAGTCTCTGTAGTCATTAGAAAATCCTATTCTCGTGCTAAGCTTGTCCTTATAAGCAGTTGTTGGCTTTCCTGAATGTAAAGCAGGATCTTGTTCAGAGTGGAAGCTGAGAGGGGGGAAGATATCATAAAGGCAAGGGAGAAGAAAAGTGGTTATGTATGTTTGGGGGGAGATAGTTAGTGCTTGCGGTGTCTTTGTAATGTGTCCTTAGCAACTGGCTTACCACTCCAGAGGGAAAATAGGTGGTGGGAAAACATTCAAGGAAAATGGGTCACATTTGATCCATGACCTAAGAGGAAAAGTGGAGGGAGGGAATAATCATTTCATATCATAAATTTGGTCAAAGCGTATCCCTGTAAATCTCGTTCATCGAACTGAGCGAAACTGCTCCTCTGATGACTTCATTATGTGCTGGAAAATGCAGCTCCCGCTCTTCCAAACACAATTGCTCCACAGCTTTTGGTTTGCTTTTTTTTTTTTTCAAAGGGAAGAAAAAATTGTTTGTTTTAAGCATGCTCAAGTAACACAATGATTAGACATGACAGTTTGGCTGTGGGGCCTTCCTTTCAGTTCAAGAAAATATAGAACACAACTGAGCTGTCCTTTCCTGGTAAAAATGAGGTCATTTGTAAAGCTTTGTGTACATTTTTGCAGCGCTCGTACGGCTGAGCTCGTAAAGCGATTCTCCTCAAGTCGAAATCTCGCTTCCACCAATATACCCATTTTTAAGAAACACGAGCCCATTGACCATGTAAGATTAGGAATCACAAGCTGTGATTTAGGCTTAATGACTCCTCAAGGATGCATAGTGTGGATGTAGCTGTCAGTGGCCTGGCTGCTACAGCCCTAAGTGTGCTGCGTTTGCTGACTCCGAGCTCCTCACAGCTCCGTGCAGATAAGGGAAAGCTTGTTGTAATCTCCTTCCTTTTCCATATGAGCTGCATATCTGTTCTGAATATGAAAGTACACTGTCAAGGTTGATTTTTCTGTTTATTGAACATAGAAATGCATTGTATATATTATATTCATTAATCCCTGTTGTTTGCAAAAATCCCCCAGGCAATTAGAATTTATTAAATATTTTATTGTATGTAAAAGCTAATAGCAGTTTCCATATCCAAACTATTTTTATTACACCAATCATATGTTATATATCTACTAATATTTCAAGGTAGGTTTAATTAGCATCTCAGACTGACACAACTCTGTCCCAGAATGCATCATTGAAACAAATAGCTAAGGATGGCAGAGGGTGTCCTGGATAAATGACTGGAAAACAGGGAGTGATGTCAGATGTGAACTGACACATCTGATTTGTGCTCCCATCCATCTTCAAACTTCATGGAATATATGTGCATTCTGACAGAAAACTCTTGATACTGACCTCCAGATTGTCTGACTATTTTTAGTAAAATATTGACTACTTCAGTCAACTGTGCTGATATTGAGTCCAGTCATGGAGAGATGGAAACACAGGAAAGTAAGAAACATTCAGTATGTTGAGCTATAATAATGAAACTACTTGGTATAAAACAGTAGATTAAATATCCCTGACTTCACAGGAGAAGTGAATTTAGATGTCATGTGTCTCCTTCTCCCCTTTTTTTTCTCTACCACCTATTAAAGTCCTCTGGGAGTGCATCATGTTTCCTAACATATGAAAGTAGTAGGAAAACATCTGGGCTAACTAATAAAATTAGGTCTGCTACTTAAAAAGCAGCCAGCATTGTTTGGGGCCTCAGAGACACTCCTGTAATGCAAATAATAATAATAGTGGCTTTGGAAAGTATTCACTTCTGCTGGGTTGCATAATTTTCAAATACTGCTTTTAGAAGAAATTAGAATTGCATGAAGTGAAAAGGAAAAGCATATCATGGAAGATTGTTTTTAGTTCTTTTTGTCTTTAATAATGTAACAGTTAAACATGTATATAGTGCTTTCCTCTGAATGCTTCAGAGTACTTCATTGGCATGGGAACATAATGCACTCATTTTAAGGTGAGGGAAATGAGCACATCAAGTGGAAGAGACTTACGAAAGAGTGTAGCTGACAAATCATTGCTGCATTGTCCTCTGTTCTGTACCGTTAGAAACACTTCCCAGTTTCATTCTTCTAAAAGACTTTGTCTTCTTTGACGGTGGTTATAGGAAGAAAGTAGATGTTCCTTATATTAAGCTGTTAGTAACATCCTTTGAGTTGAATCTGTAATTGTTTGGGTAAATCTCCATAGAATCATAGAATGGCCTGGGTTGAAAAGGACCTCAAAGATCATCTTGTTTCAACCCCCCCTGCCATGAGCAGGGTCGACAGCCACTGGACCAGGCTGCCCAGAGCCATATCAGGCCTTGTCTTGAATGCCTCCAGGGATGGGGCATCCACAGCCCCTTTGGGCAGTGTGTTCCAGTGCATCACCACCCCCTGAGTGAAAAACTTCCTCCTAACATTTAGCCTGAATCTCCCATCTTAGTTTAAAACCATTTCCCCTTGTCCAGTCACTGCCAACCCATGTAAACAGTCCATGTTTGGTGCAGCTGACAGCCCTGTGGGCATGAGACACAGACATCCCTGCCTGTGTTCCCCCAAAAGCAAGCACAAGGCCACAGCTCTTTGTTATCAGGAGTTGGACTACAAACCAGTTGTCAGTTTTTTTCTTCATTTGTCTTACTTATGGTGACAAGCTCAGCAGGTTCAGGCCTCAAATTATTAAAGCAAATGTTTTTCTATATTAAAATCCTATTTACGATGCTTGGATTCCCTTGTGTTTCCTGTATCAAGCAGATGAGACCTGGGAGCTTCAGGTCTGTGTTCTCCCTTTGGCAGTGTCCAGGTGCCTCCACTTGCCCCAGGACAGGTTTCTTCCTTTGTTCCATCTGCTAAGCAAACGTGCCAGTGTCTGTGCAGAGAGGGCTTATATGGAAAAGCAGTTGGAATAGGGTTAGAGATCTCAGGCATCCACATGCTTTTAGTAGTCCTCCGGCTTTCCAAAGGCTTGTCATCACAAATAAGAGCTTTCCCCTTCTCAGGGGGACAA
The DNA here is from genome assembly GCA_036925125.1 of Oreortyx pictus. Taxonomy (NCBI): domain Eukaryota; kingdom Metazoa; phylum Chordata; class Aves; order Galliformes; family Odontophoridae; genus Oreortyx; species Oreortyx pictus. The sequence goes on along the minus strand of JAUPFR010000001.1, from coordinate 178,978,893 downwards.
GGGAAAAAGAAAAAAGAAAGAAATTAACCCTGTAGTGTGATGACAGAGATTTCTACAAATCACACTGCATTTCATGCTGGTGCTAACAGCCAACCAGACCTGAGATGGCCAGATTTCCACAGGTCAAGAGCACTACAGAGAGCTTAAAAATGCAGCCAGAAGTCTTTAACTAACTTCTCTATTGCACTAAACTGTTATGAGTTAAGAGGCTTTGTACATCACAGGATGGCCGAAGGGATGGGGATGGTATTCCCATCTCCTTCTTTCCATGTCTTCTGAAGGATGTCAGCCAAGTCCGTAAGACCTGGTTTCATTTTTCACTAGAGGGTAAAACCTCCACAGGAAAAAATTAACCCAAAAGGATAAGCCCAAAAGCAAAAGCCCAAAACACACTATTACAAAGTTATGTCATCCTTTTACATTTCTCCTGTGGCAAGTATTTGCTATGACCTTAAAAACAGTTTTCAACATGATGTGTTTTCCTGTTCGTTTGGCAAGAGGCTTCATAATGGCAATGTGTGGATGGATTCTCACCGTGAGGCTGTGCTGAGCTCCTTGGCAGCTTGTGACTAGAAGATGGAGGTCTGCCTTTGAAGACAGCACTAACCCCATAAATGACTGCCACATGGCTCCAGAAGTGCGTGTTAGGGTGTGGTTATGTTGGGATTTTTACGGTGTGTTTATTAGGAACATTTAAAACCAGTTTTCCTGAGGCTTTTCGTTGCTGTGAATGATGCCTTTAAAAGGAGAGTAGTTCCTTTCTGAATTGTATGTAGTTTGTTTTCTTATAAACCTTAAAAGAACACTGTAGCCAAGTAAACGGGGGAAGCAAAATAAGTTGATAATATGAAGATAAATAAAATAAATATCTTGCTCTTCAATATTCTTTATTAACTACTAGTGCAGGGGGTGCATTTACATATCTACTCTTTTTAAAGTATACATTGGCGACCCAAAATACACAGGAGAACAAATCATGCTTTGAAGAGCCAGGAGTACACATTGTGATGGGATGTAGACATTTCAACAAGGGAGAAATGGAGACAGTGTGACCCATTTTGTGTGCACAGGGCAGTACTTTCCATCCCATAAGCAGTGTTTTTTCTGTTAGAAAATTGTTTAGTATTCTGGATTTGAAGCCAGTTTCTCTTTTGTAATATACACATCACAGCTGCATGTGTTGGTAATGGTGAATTTGGTGAGATTTGGTTCAGGGACCATTTAACACTAGTGGCACTGTATAAGACTTTGTCAGCTGCAGTTGAAGCCAGGCTCCACCTAAATTCATTGTTCTGTCTTCCATGACGTTGTCATGAGGAGTCATGCTGTAACATAGAATCAACTACCAGTCATAGTTAATAGTTAAGTTTTTGTTTTTTTGGTTCATTTGTGGGTTATGTTGTTGTCATTGTTCCCCCCGACCCCCCTCCAAAAAAAAAAAAAAAAAAAAGCACTAAAGTGAGTTATAACAAAGTGAGTTGTAAGTACACTGGAAATCACTGGGGAAGATCACTTTCTAACTATTGACATTTTAGCAGCAGTCTAATGAGGTACTCAGGTTTTTCTAGTGTGTAGTATGGAGAAGTGGTTATAAAAGATTCAGAAGTTTGGATTTTTTTTAACTTCTCAGTAATATGACATTTATATATATATACATATACACTGACTTTGTTGTCAAGCAGTCTGATCAAAGCTGAGGTCAGCTCTACAGAAGGAGTGGGCACTTTTCCAACTCCCTTTTCTTCTCCCACAACCTGGCCAGACAAAGAGATTTCCACACTCGTCTTTGAAGAATTGGGAAGTATTTCCAAGACAGCATTCATGGTCTCCTTTACTAAACAGGCAGAATTTCAAAGAGGTGGAAGGAACGGAGGAGTACTTCAGAGAGGAGGAGTCAAGAAGCCCCTCTGTCCCTGACCCAAACTCCAGCTATGTTTTCCATTTAAGTGGAAAAATCATCTTGTTTCCTGCCCTGTATAAGATGTTCAGAAGAACTACATTTTCATAAGGTTATTCATAAGAGTAATATTTGAGAGCTTTCCACATTGTGCAAAACTTTTCCTGACCATATGCTTTACCATCAAATTTTGGGAGGGATAAAGATTTTCTTCTTTGTTTTCCTGTAGGTTTAAGATTTCCCTGTTCTGTGCCTGATCCTGATTTTCAATGTCATCATTTTATCTGTTGACTCTCTAAGACTCAGCTAATACCAAAACGCGGTTTTCCAAGAGACTTCACTCTTACAACAGGACTGAACAAGCTTCAAAGGCCAGGTAGTGGTGTAAGAAGAGATGGAACAACCTCTGCCACCTCTTGTCTTTCCATGCAACGGCAAAACCACTTAATGGATTGGCAGTGAATATCTTAGTGCCTCTCATCCAACTGCAGAAATTGTCCTAGAGATCTCCATGACAGGATTTCCCCACTCCTTCTAGTATATTGCCAAAGTGAAACATTAGGTACCATGGTAGGCCACCCTGCAGCACCCAAGAGCTGTGTTTGTGTGTACACTGTTTGTGTTTCCACTGAGGTCTGCATCTTTACAAGAGCTCAGTGCAGCTGTATTTCTGCATTGTGAAATTGTATGCTTCAAAGTGCCTGGTGAGGCAGTTCTTTCCAGCTTTGCGTTGTAAGGAAGCAAGTGTCACACCGTGCTGAAGTGCATCTACCCATGTCAGCTGAGCCCTTTCTCAATGTGATAGCAGTGCAAAACATTTCAAAAGGAAGCAGGCAATTAAATTTCGAACCAAGATCTCTTCTGTTTGTTAGGAATTCATCATTTCACATAGATGCAATGTTTCATTGTGTGTCATGTGTCTTATATGTTCACAATTTCATTTTAATTTTTTAATATTGTCTTTCCCAGTTGTTGGGAATTTTTCTTCTTCTTCCGGACAGGTTATACATATGCTAATAGAAATATGCCTATTATTTGAAGCATAGTAATGCTTGTCAATGAAGCTTCATTAACACCGTTATCACTGCCTGACATTTATCTTATAATTTTCCTGAGTTGACTGTTACGTCTCCATGGAAACCCAAATTGCAATTGAAACAAGTGAGATAATAAAGGCATACATGGAGGATTGACAGTATGCAAGCCTACACTGTTTGCAGGCTACATTTGTTTATAACTCCTTAGATAAATCAATTGCAGTGGAGATTTTTATTACCTGTCTCCTGTCTTTCTCTACTGCTTATTGCAAGGTTTAGAACAAAACTATATTTTTTATTTTGCTTTTTAATTAGAGCAGTAGATTTTATTGGGCTCATCAAGGGAAGTTAGAGCATTGACGAGATAAATTCTAGTGTGATTTTTTGAGGGAGGTGAAATATGAATGGTTTCAGATGATTTTGACACTATAAAGACTGATGCATTCTGAGGTTGATTTGGGGGGCTGCTAGCAGCAGCAAAAACTTACAATTGCAGACTCTTGATTTGCTGACTCTTTCAGTATGCAAGAAGGATCTTTTTCTTCTATACCTAAGGACTTGAGCTATTTAAGTTCATGACTCTAAATCAATTTAGATGGTGCCTCAAAGCATAGAGTCATGAAACTGGAGTGGGTCCAGAGTGAATTAATCTGAAATTAATTTGATTTTGAAAGGCTCCATCTGGCTGTGTTTGGAAAAGGCATTTAGACAGATATATAAACAAATGATCATCTGTATTCTATATGCCAGATGTGGCATCAAAAAAAATGAAGAAATGGTTTAAAAAAAATCAGCTGAGGGGGATTTTGCTATAATGATGCTCAACTTCTGAAAATTACAATTGCATCATACTTTGGACAATAATCCTTTCTCATATCGTGATTTGTAGTTGCAGGCAGGAAGAGCAAGCCTGATAGGATATTTTGTTTTAAGTAAGAAAATCAAATGTCTCAGCTTGCTTTATTTCAGATCTCCCATAAATAAACAGCTAACTGAAATTAGCTCTACCCTTTATATGGGCAGAGCTGGGATCTTCCATTCCCTTTATAAGGAAGCTGTTTAGATAGAACAGCCATGTTGGATGTGAACTGCTGACCTCCCTCCCTTTTAACTCATGCTTTTGGGCACTGTGGAAATAGCTCTGTGCTCTGTGAAGCTTGGCAGTGAGTGGGTACCAGTGTGTGCGTACACATATGGGTGCCAGGCTTGAAATATGTTGGGTTGTAAAGTACTTCCTGCAATAATTGTTTGGTTTTCGTCTGCCGAAACCACTGATGTGTTTCTGCACAAATGCTTGAAGGACTCCTGCCCATCTCCTCCATCCCTCCTCAGTTCTAGGACACAGTTGGCCATGAATTAGGCAAGTCCTTGTGAACCTCAGAATTTGCAGATAACCGCCAGGCTGAAGATAAGAATGTTGAAATGGTCACATCATTAATTACTACTTTAAGTTTTGGGGGTAAAAGGAAGAAGGGAGTTCTGCAGCAACTAAGAACATTTTCATCAGTGTTTGGGATATGGAGAGAGAGGCTGAGGTTGTTGACAAGAAAACAGATGGTCCTACGTGTCCTGAATTTTAAAAGCTTGATACTATTCTAATTTGATTGTTGGCATGTCACAAATATATGTGCATTTGGGAGCAATCAAATACTGTTTTTTTTTTTTAGGTAATTCCAATAAATGTTTTCTGCCTCGCAGAAAGGAGTATGCTTCATTGCAAATATGTGTAGTCAGTAAAGCAAAGCATTAATAAACCACCTAATTAATAGTGAGCAGTCAGTTACTTCAAATGCTACTTCATAGGAGAAATCATGTCACTTGGTTCTCCAAAGCTGTACTGTCTTTGTGCAAGTGCATGAGTGCTTTCTGTAGTACTGTCCAGCCTGCAGTATGGAGGAGAGGGCCCCTCTGCAATTTCAGTCCATTTTAGATATAGCATAGATATTTACACAAGAGGAAAGCCTCTGCCCAAGGAGATTACAGTGGGAAAAGACAGAGAGGAGTATGATGGAAGTGAAACACAAAGTCACAGTCATTGTTTGCGAGCATCGTAGTTGTGGTGAACTGACAAGGTTCTCCTCTTGCCAAAACAGAGATTAATGTAGAGATGCAGAAATGATAAATGAGAAGCCTTTGTTAATGCTAAACTCTTTGGGTCAAAACCGGATGTGCAGATATCCACCTGTGAGTTGGACAATGGAAATTTTTAAAAATCACACCTTTTGTATTTATCCATGATGTTTAAACTCTTGCTTTAATTTTTTATTGCTGCATTCTACCAACTTTACAGCTGACAGAGGCAGACCCACGTTTGTCTGAAGATTGAATGTACAGAGCAAATTCTGCTCAGGAAGCAAAACTGAGTTCTTGGGTATTTGCCTGAGCAGAGCACTGTCTTGCAGATGCCTGGAGGACCTCATCCAGATTTGGATTAATTAGCTCCCAAAGCCTGCAGGAAAGCCTAGAAGACCAAAGCTGGGGCTAATACACAGCCTCTGCATGTAGATCTCCAAGCACTGTTAGTCATTCTTGTCATGTGCCCTTAGAAATCAGTGATCCTCATCCATAGGAGAGCAAGATGAGGATCAAACTCAAGAAAGCAAGGGGATGGGCTTGGCTTTCTTCAGGCATTAAGGGACAGCTGTATTCTACTGAACACTGAGCTTTTAACAGTTCCAGTTTAGTAAAATCTATGGGCCAGTGTAGGCAAATACTTAAATATACTGAAAATAGACCACTAAGTTATCAGCATAAAAAAAAAAAAAAGATACTACCCAGTTCTGACCTGTACAGATGGTGCGTTTAATTGTTTGCTGCCACTATTGGATGAACTAGTAATGATATTTTAATTTGTTCCTAAAATAGAAGACTTTAAAATGTAAACACCTCTTCCTCTCCCTGTTTACTTTCCCTTCTGTACCCATTCTTTCCCTTCTTATATATATCCCTGTGCATATGTGTAATCTAAACTACGTATTTTAACTTGTGTAAGTTACTCCTGTGTGCACATCACAAAGCACTACTGCATGCTGTACAGAATAATGTTCCTAGCTATAAAGTGGGTCCATACACCTGTGGTAAGAGTTGAGATGGTTTGAAGGCACCACACTGAATTTTTTTTTTTAAGGTAATTTTGAATTTATTTTATTTTTTTTTTCCTGTAGCGGATATACAAAGCTTTTGTGAAGTTACTGCTGCTTGCCTCCACAGTTCTAGGATGCATTTCCAAAAGCAGAACATTAAAATAAAGTCATTTGCTTTTAAACACGTATGCAGCCTTCAAAGTTTGGTCTGAAACCCCAGGCTTAAATCAAACTATTTTGGAACAGAGGTGATGCAGTGACCTAGAGGCCAGAACCAGAACAGCCAGAAGCCTCTAGAGGTACATAGTTAGCAGTGAGCATGGGGAAGTGACAGGCAGGTCATGATCTCGTTTGCTTTGGTGAGCACAACATTTAGGACTTCTTTTAGGAAGGCAACAAGCCTCAGTACAGTGGAGTGAGTGCATGTGCTCTAATGCGCACCATAAGTGCATGCAGCAGTTGCATTTTAAAATAGATGTTATTATTTCCTTTGTATCCTTGTTTCCTTCCTGTAATACTAATGAGGAATCTCTAAAGAATAATTTGTTTTATCTCAAGTGTGTGCTGATGTTTTTCTCTTATATATGTGGTTCAGTACTGTACCCAGTTCATGTTACCCTAGCAGCATTGCTCTGACTCACCTGTTTGAAAGATGACTTCCCACTGCTTCTCCTTCTCCCAGCCTGAATGTATTCACCATCAAAAATTTTTCCAGCATAAGAAAAGGTTTTTTCTCATATTATCAGAAGTCCTCTTTCTGTCACATGGTGCTACTTCCTCAGCCTACCAAAAATTTGCGTATAAGGCATGAAAGTGATGGCATGTACTAAATTTGGAGTGTATCAGAAAACAAGTAGTCCTTTCTAGGACCAGTGTTTTACCATGGTTTGTTGTACATGGAGAGTTAGCAAAGCTGAGCTAAACACTGACTTCACCAAAAAAAAAAAAAAAGGCTGTGAATTTTAAATTGCTTGTCAGGACAGTAAAAAAAGACTGTGTAGTCTTATGCAACATTATGCTTTTACAGATAATTTCCACAGACATAAAGGCAATGCAAGAAAAACATCTTTGCATTTACCATTCAGTGCTTATGTGAGCACTTGAGTATTATTAGCTATTGACAAGAATAAAATTTCAGCACTGGATGCCAGATATTAAAAGCCATCAGAATTGTTTGTGTAGCTCATGTGTGTGAGTGCAAGTGCTGTTGCTCTCTGCTGGATGGATGAAGAATTACTCATCTCTTTGTTACAAGGCTCTATGAGTCTGTAAGACAAAGTAAAGGAGAATGTTTTGTGAGCTCAGAGTTTTGGTTACGTCCTGAAATTGCAGTTGGCCTTCGGTGTTGCAGCTTAGCGAGTTGTACAGACACTAAAATTTGTCACCTTGCCTTTGGGCGCAGAGAAACCTGTCAAAAATCTCTTTGTAGACATTACTAGAAATGCGGGACTGGCCCCACTGTGTGCTTCTACATTAATTGGGTATGATGTCAGAGTCATTCAGCAACTGCCAGTATGGATCGGTGTAACTTAATAATAATTAGTAGTAGTGGTGGTTTACAGTTCAGCCAAAAACTGTACGTGACATTACAGCGAGTGCAGTGAATGATTTATGAAACATCCTTCCCTCCAAGCTGCTGTTGAGCTACTGCTCTGTGAGTACTCTTCTGGAGATGATTTTTTTCCCCCAAAACTCAGGTGTCTAGTCATTTACGGCTTACCAAAAAAAAAAAAAAAATGGAATGGCTTCTATTTTATGCTATTTTTTTTGTCAGAGGTTCTGGCCCTTTTTTTGCTGGCCAGAATCCAATTTAGGTAATTACATTCCGTGTCTCTAAAATCCCAGCCCCCTGCAGTTTCCAATGGAGTATGGTATTGTTCTACCCATCCTGGCTGAAACTGTTGTGCGATAATGCTCCATGTCATTAAACAGCTGCCGTCTGTCACCTTACAATGAAGTCATTCCTCTCTAAACAATGAGCTTATAAAGCCCTTTTGAGTCCTTCCAGATAAAATTTGCTTGCAATCCAGCAGTTAGGATTTTCAAGCATGGTAAGGTGATGGTTTTTCATCTCTTCTGCCAGCAGTTGAAATCCTTCAAAGTGATGGTGTCCCTTTGGTGCTTGTCCCACATCCTGACAGTGATCACACAGCTCAAATGTAAATATCTGGTACTATAAGCCTCTGATGCCTGCAAATATCTTTGTGCTAGGCTGGATTTAGCAATCTTTATACTTCCAGCTTCTTCTTCATCATGTTCTTCCTGTCTTTTGATGCTTAGGAGTTAAATGTTCTTCCAGGGATGTGCTGTTTGGTCGTGTACTGTTGAATGTGAAAAGGGCAGATCTCCAACAAAACAGCAGAACAACCTAAGCAGGGTGAGGACTGCAAGAGAAACTGACCGAAACAGGAGACTGAGAAGCAATTCGACTAGGACTGAAAATGGATTTGAAACACAGGTTTCATACAAATTTGTTCAGTCCCCATAATAACAGGTTTTCAGCAGCTGGCTTGGCGTCTAGTTCATCAATGGAAGTGAGCGGGGATTAATGCTAAATATATTAACAGTGATGAATTTAAGAGGGTTCCTTTTGATTCAAATTTTGTTCCTTAAGACTGCCCTCCTTAGCAGTCAGTGCACTTTAGCAGTCTTGCCGTAATGACAGATATGAATGGGAGAGGCAGAGAAGGCGTCTAGTGGGTTTTGCCAGTGCCCCTGCTTAAGCAGCAGTGATATTAAAACAATCTGTAGCTCCTCAAAGAGTGGCCCTGTCAACTTGCTGAAATGATGGAATGGTAGTTAGGTTATTAGAAAGAAAATTGGCACAAATTGAGAGAGACGATGCTTTGGCAGCGACCACAAGCAGCCAGCAACTCGGTGGCTTAATCTCTGCCCTCAGGCTGCTCTCTCCGATACAGATGACACCTTGTCAGCAAAGATGATGTGCTAGGTCATCCTGGAGTCCAATGGGCTAAATTGGCCGCAGAGGGAAGGTTGCTGCGGTGTAGAGACAGCAAGCCACATAATCTAATTCTTCTCTTTTTTTATGTATGTCATCATTTGGATACTGACAGTAATTGTCAAGGGATTCTCTTCTTAGTAGTGTCTCCTGGCCACAGCTATCTCTACATGTATGCTTGCAAGAAATGGTCCTAAGCTTTCACAAAGATTGCTTTTGCCCCTCTTGAGAAGTTTCATGCACAGTTTCTTTTTTGTGTTGTTATTAAACAGTATCCGAGGAAGAGCTATGGAGGTAGTGAAGGGCCTAGAGGGCAAGGCATATAATGCGTGGCTTAGGTCCCTTGATTTGTTTGGCCTGGAGAAGGAGGAGGAGAGGGCTTGTGGGATACTGGGATATTCTATGGGATATTCTGTGGTTCTGTGATTCTTTTTCCTGGGTAAAGTGGGTGAGGAAAATGGTGTCAGGAATGAACTGCTCCCTCTGGGAGCGACTGTGGCAGGGAAAAGTGACAAAAAACTGCATGGCTGTTAGCCACTACGAGGTCCTAGTCCAGAGCAGTTCCTTCCAGGTGGCAAAGATGGAAACTAGGAGAGAAGAAGGGAACTCATCTATAGCAGAGACAGTTTGTGAGGGAATCAAAAATATTTGATTGGATTTTGCATTCACCTGAACTAGCTCAGTGAGAGCAGAACTCTCAGGTGGGTGTGCCTCATACTTGTTGTTCCTCAGAGGATGATTCAAGTATGTGGAAGGAACCTAATCCACAGATTATATAAAACTGTTCCGTTTTGTTGGATTTATTTCTTTTTTTTCATTGTTATCTCCCTAATGCCTACTTATTCAGTTCATTTGAGTTGGCTGTAGTCTTCTACCATCAACTCTGGATAAGGATGCTTCTGCAAGGTGTGATGCTTGCCTTGAAACCCCAAGAGAGGTGGGGAAATGTTCTTCCAAAATCCTCGGTAGCATTCATCTGCAGAGAAGTCAAACTTAACTTGATGAGTAGCCCGATGATGTTAGCAGAGCTCACTGCCCTCCCTGTGGGCTCAACTTGCCTGTCCCCATTTCCAAAATGTTGGCAGCTCAGTAAAACTCCAACCCTCTAGTAGGAAAGAATTATAATGAAAAATCTTGGAGTTACAGTTGTGTTTTTTTTTTCCTAGATCTGCAACAGTTAGCAGACTGGCATAGCTGTCAGAGGATGGTGGAATTAAATCTGGAGAAGTTTTAATGACTTGCCCAAGTTAATTCAGGCAGCAGTGACAAAATCTGTCCCCTGGAGTGTTGTGTCACAGCATACTGTAGCCTACACCTGCAGTCAGAGCGTTCAACCATCTTTATCCAATAAAACATTTAAGGAATATCATCAATGTAGTTGCTCTACAGCCCCACCAAAGTAAAGAAAGTGTGTGAGCATTGTGTTGAATTAGAAGAGATCTTTGCCAATGCCTGAACCTTTAGCTGAAAGCAGGAACTTGATGGTAATGGAGCAATTAACCTGAATAAACAGTTAGAAGTGCTAGGCTTTGTGGTTTCCTCAAAATCGTCTTGTTAGCAATGGAAATTGTAGTAGTGATTTGGGTAAAGGAAAAAGCAAAGGATTTTAATTTTTATTAAATACGAACTAATTTGGGGCTAACATACTAATTGCATGTGGATTTCTTAAAGAAAGAGATCCAGCAGAGGGAACAAATGAACGGGAGTAATTTAAAAAAGAAATCGATTCATCTTTTAGTGTAAACAAAGCAGAGAACAATTGAAGTGAAAAGTGAAGCCGCTTTCTGAAGGAACACAGTCGCCTGAGCTCAGTGCTAAGCCGGCGACCGCACGGCACAGCTTCTGCCTTCTCTTGTCTTTGCAGGTACAAAATAGCGGGTGAGCATTTTCCTCCAATATTTTAAACTATAGGTCAGGGATTTGTTGTTTCTTCCTTCTAGGGAGGTTGTTTTATGCATTGCATAAACAAGTAGGAAATGTGAAGAAATAGCAGTGTTTTTTCCAGAGATCTGTGTGTCGTGTAGGTGCCCAGTAATCCACGGCAGCCTTGAAAGTTGCACCCATTGTGTATCACTGGAATGAGGCAGGAGTTTTTTGTTTCTTGGAGTCTAAGGTGGGGGTTGTTTAGGATGGCGGGGGAGTTTCTGACTACTAGGTCTGTGTGAAAAAACACAGCTTCTAATGCTTGGTGAAACGATTGCTGCATTGGTTTTCTTGGGACCTGCAGAGAATCCTCAAACAAAGAGCATCTGTAAAACAAGAGAGGGCATTTGTGCATGAAACATGATAGAAAAGGCTGGGCCAAATCCTTCAGTCTGTTATTCAGGCAAGGCTCCCGCTAGGATCAATAGGAATTTTGTCTAATAAATGAGTGTGATAAATCCCATTGTCTGCTGATCCGTGTTAAAGGCACTTCACAAGTGACGATGCAGCTTGTTGTTGTTGGTTTACAGTCTACCTACGATATAATTTTCTCCTTCCTGCAGTAAGCAGGGAAAGTGCAGAAGTTATTAGGGGCATGTTAATATGTTCAGGTGCCTTGCACTTCCAAGGAGATGAAGCACAGAGGACTAAGCCATTTGTCCTGGCACATGTTCCAGCTGTGATGCAGGGGAATGACACAACATTGTTTCTTTCTCGCCATACTTAGGTTTCCTTTTTTCACATGTGAAATATGGTTTTGGTCTGGTTGTACAGATTTCGGGCTCTTCCAAGCCTTCCTGTGGTCATTTTTTCTTGAACGGTTGTCAAACGGAGAATGTGTAATTGAAGCCAAGTTTTTCAGTAGCAGCAGGTGGCTGTGAGATGCATGAAGTTTGGGATGATCAACACTCGGCGTTGCTGAACGTGTGCCTTCTCCTCACTTCTCCCAGTGGGAAGATGAGAGGTGTGCACTGAAAGTCACATTTCATTAGTGTTCCTCCTTGAACTTCAAGCATCCAAGTCTTATATCCCTTACAGAACCTCTAGCCAAATTGAAATTATTGTCCTTAATTACGAGTAGCAGAAGAGTTGGGGTTTTTATGTTTACTTTTATTTAGTATTTAGAAATCTTTGTTTTCCTTACAAGAAAGTAGTCTCCCTAAATCACAATATGTCATATGTCTCAGAGAGGAAGGGGGTTTTTTCAGTCGGTGAATTCTTTTCCCCAAAGGAAGTGTGTAGTTGTTTTGAAGTTAGCTGTACATCTGGAGATCAGATAGGGGAACAATTTACAGGGTGTGAAAAATTTCAAACGCTGAATGTCCTCTGCATGGAGAAAAACTTTCTGAAGCAGCGTTTTAATTTTTCTGAGCAATTTTACCACTGCTTTCTCTCTTTGAATTGTGCATTTTTGTGTGCCAGGCTGCCATAAACAATGTGCTTTAGACTGGCACTCTCCAGACTGCTTTTCCTTTTTAAAGAGCGTAGGCAACTAATCGGCAGCAACCAGCCGCATAGCTGGAGTGTTTTCCATTCTAGGCAATATCATACTAATTTGATGCACACATGGATGCTTCACACAATCTGCAAATTCATCGCTGGCATCTTGCATTAGTCATCTGACAGATTGCCAAGTGTTTCATATTCCTTTCATGTGACTTTATTACAAAACACACACACACACACACACACACACACACACACACACACACACACCCCAGCACTGCCTTGTTTCTGCCACTAGCCAGTTCAGTGAGAATTCGCAGCAGTTCTGTTTACAGCGACCATGGAGAGAAATCTGTACTTACTTGCCACTCTCCTCTGCTTTAAAATGCAAAAGTACTGGTTTGCGTTGTGCAGCTTGCTTCTTATATAATGACATTGAGCAGCAGCCTGCAGAGAAAACCAGACTCAATGAAAAATGTAATCGCATTGTTTTTTGTACATAATACTTATGCTATTAATTAAATACCGATTTTTTTTCCTGCTCTGTGCCAATTGACATCATCTTCTGCATCTAGTGCACATGAAAACTGCGTAGTCTCCTAACTTGCCTTTTCTTTTTCATCTCTTCTTCCACTTTCTAGTAACGGCACAGCTAACAAGATGAATGGAGCTTTGGATCATTCAGACCAACCAGACCCAGATGCCATTAAGATGTTTGTTGGACAGATTCCCCGTTCATGGTCGGAAAAAGAGTTAAAAGAACTTTTTGAGCCTTACGGAGCTGTCTACCAGATTAATGTTCTCCGAGACAGAAGTCAGAACCCTCCCCAAAGTAAAGGTACAGTAGTTGTACTCTGCTTGCTTTCAGGGATTTTTTCAGTGATCTTGCTTGCCTTCAGAATTTCCAAAGAGGCTTGCATCTGGGCTGTCTGTTTTGAAGCATACTGTGTTGAGCTATGCAGCATTCCTAAGAGGAGAGAACTCCTGAATACCTATCGATTGCTGTCTTCCTCTTCTTCTTAAATTGCAGTTTAAATGTCTGTTATCTGGAAGCGAGCATTCCAACTGTGCAAAAAATAACAAAAGATTACTGTCCTTGTTTAAATTATTATTGCCAAGAGACATGGAAACCTGAGCGGTCACTTTCCCAGGATTAGCTCATGAAAAATATAATTTTCTACTTCCTTTTGTTTCCTCTCATCGCACCCCAGGTGGGAATGATTTTCAGGATACAGAAGGAGAGAAAGAATAGCAGTGGGCTCTCACTACGTCATTGCTCCAGAGGCAATAACAATTAAAAAATAGAATTGCCCTGGCCTTTCTCAGAAATCTGATTTCTTATTTTTGTGGTCATGCTAAAGGATTGATTTTTGGCAATGGTATTTTTCTAAAAGAAAAGAATGCTTTTTTCTTTGTGCAATTTTTCTGCCACGTACAAAGCATTTGTCCTTACCTATATTGCTTTCTTTAGCTGTGTGTCTATGCATATTCAGGCATGTGACAATTCTGTGCATTGTACAATTATAACATAAGTTTATGTGTAGCCTTTAAGTCAATATTTTGTCTCACAGAATATTTTTTTATTTCATATTTTACTTTTTCTCTGTGTATTTTCATTTACACTTCGAGATTGTCGAGTTTCATGTATTAAATTGTTGTCGGCATTGCGAATAATCAGCACTGCTCAGAGGTATTTGTGCTTCCTTGTGAAATGACTCAATAGTTACTCGTTTTTAGTCCCCTCCTGTCACTGCATCTTAAAATCTTTTGTGGAGAATCTCACAAAGTGATTTTGTGGGCTAGCAGCTAGCTAACAGTGCAAAGCAGCACCCTTGAGATTTCCAGTTCAGTGAGAGGTGATGGCTGTCACGTGCGGCACACAGCACAGCTCCGGGTGCTCCCGTGCTTTTAGCTCAGTGCTGCCCAGGCTCAGCATTTTCTCCTCTTTGCTGCCCCAATTTGAGCAGCCTTGTGCTTCGAGTGATATTTTTTGCTATGTCGCTTCTGGTTAAAAAGTACAGCTGTTTTGTCTCAGTATCACGACGACAGTGGGTAAAGGGCTCACTGGAGTACCCTGCTGCTTAACAAGTCCCAAACTAGCTTGCTGTCTTCCACCGGTGCTACAGAACCAGAAGGTATTTGTTATTGCAGTGTTTCAGTGCAGTTCTGCTTCCACCTCCCTCCATTCCCATGCAGCTGAGCATGTGGCCCCCTGCTCTGTTAGCCCAGTGCCTTCACCAAGTGTCTTTTCCTTGTAACGCTAGATAGAAGGCAGCATTAAGGGGTCAGGCAACTGGATTTTCAGCAGTCCAGGCTGCTATGGATGAGCAAACTCCTACTTAGTTTAAACCACTAAAATACTGAACTTTGAGACTTGGCCATTTAGGAAGAGTTGATTCCTGGGCCACAGAAATGCCTTCCCACTACAGCAGTAAATGAAGTGAGAATGATATCGTGGTTAGACAGAAGAAAGTCATTGATTCCCATTTCTGTAGTATTTTCCATTATACAGTACCTGTCCATAGGGCAGCTGGAAGGTGTAAGGATTAAGCACAGGTCATGCAAATCATTGTAGACTAATTATAAAGCCTTGCAGTCCCCATATTCAATATTCTCTTTGATAAGTGTTTTGTTGTTGTTGTTTCACTAGGACTCTTTTCAGCCACTCAGACATGATGCTTTTATGTCACTTCAAGCATTATATGTTTTAAGAGTAAATGAAATTAATCTCCCAAGAAGACAGAATAACCTTCAGACTTATATTTCCCTGACACAGCAGTGAGGTCCTCCGGTGGTCAGCTTTTCCCTTGGAAGCTGTGGAGCAGTGTATCTCCATGCTTCCTCCTGTCTGAGACTGCCAGAAAGGCTGCCGGATATAGAAACCTCTTGAGTTTCATGTGGGTATCTCTTGACCAGGAATGATCTTTATTTTCTTAATCCAGTAGCACAAAGGATTCTGTATGAGAGATTACGAATCTGTTACAACCAAAAAAAAAAAAAACATCCTGAAAAATATCTGATAGTCTTGTTCTCATCACAGTGCATGATAAATGCGTTGCCTGTGCCATATAAATGGCATTTGATAACAAAGCTGAGTTTTGCTTTTTTGTTAGGGGCTGTGGGTGAATTCCATGTTCTCCCTCTGTGCAAACACCCACAGGAGACAACCATTTTTATTTTATTTGTGTTGACTGGGGTAACCCAAGGCAGTTCCCTGCCCATAATGTCTGCATCACCTCCAGTTCTGCAGAACTGTGCACAAAGGGGACTTGGTGGCTGGGTGGCAGTGGAAAAAGTCCTTTTTTCCATTTCATTGCATGGTCATGCCTGTTTGTCGTGCAGAACACTCACTGCCATGAATTGTGATGGTGAAAATGCAAGTTAGCATTACTACACATTTGGGGCTGGGCTTGGCTTTTTTCTTTGAAGAAAGACATTTTGATTTTTCAAAGATTTTTCTCATAACAGATGAGGGCTGTGTGTTTCTGTTAGCTTGGCCAAGGGGGCTTCTCCAATTTGCACAGACTTTTCCTCTGATGAACTGTTTATGAAGCAGCAATCCGAGTGTCTCCCAGTTCTGTCAAAAATAACCATCGGCTGCTTCTCTCTCTCCTGCTGTTATAAAGACTGCCTTTCATACCCTCAAACGACAGACGGCCTAGTTCATTGCTTTCCTACTTCTTGTGTTCCTCGCCAGTTCCAAAAAGCTGAAGCTGAAGGGAGAGAGGTGGAAAGCCAAGTTCCATGGATGTGGGAAAAATAGAAAAAAAACATATTACTTCCACAGAAATGCTGCTTCTGTGCAACTTCGTTAATTGGGTCATATACTACAGGAATGGTTGCATTTCAGTGGGTGATGGCTGGAATATCTTTCATTAAGTAGGAAACTCCTTGTACTGTCCAGAGTTTGTGGTCCTCTGGTTCTTTTCAGATGTGCAGAAGAGCTCAGCAAAGTAATTTGACTTTATGTGTTTATCCCCTGTTGTTTTGTAAGACTTCTTCCTCTTTCTGCAACATGAGAAATCCAGGGGATTAGTCAAACTGAATACATACACACACAAAATAAAATAATTGTCAGGAAACCCTGTTGCACTGAAATAAATGGCACTTCCAGCTTCTGAGTGCTAAGGGGATTGAAAGTCTCAGCAGATCAGCTGTCTCTGCTCCCAGTCCGTCTTACCTCCTTTGTATAATTTATTCTGGGTGAATAGATGACTTTTTCATATGAGTTGTTAAAAAGAGCTCCTGTAGTACCTCCAGTGCAGCAAGTTCAATGAGAAGGTAGCATCCAGTGCCACCAAGGCTTCTCCTCTTCCCCGCTGTTATCATAAGCTGGAAATATTTCTCTCACTGCTTTTGTTTCAGAGGAGGAGTGCTGAAGCAAGCAGATGACACAGGGATGCTTACACTCTCTGAGATGTAGCAGAAGAGTCTTGGGTTGGATCTGCAACATCATTCTTCTACCTTACCCCCATTTCCATACCTGGTAATTCTTGCAGGGCTCAAGGACCCACAGAGCATGAGGCTGAACCTGCTTATGCAGGAATCTCTCTCCAGGAAGCAAGGAAAGGCACAGTGTGATAACTGTCTCTCTCTTACCTTGTAGCCTTTTGCAGACCCGTTTTCAGATTAGAGGTAGGATGCTGAGTGAACAAGGACATGCTGTAGTTTAAGGCCAGTGTTTATTATTATCCTATTTAACATGGTAATTTAAGTCTACCAAGAAGCAAGCAGGGGAATCTGATAATGAGGCATTCATCTGCTAAATACAGGCGAGACAGGATGGGCAAGGCATATTGAAGGCAGAAGTTACCTTGATTCCTTGGGTATCATTGGGGCTATAAGCAGGGCCCTTCAGAAATCCTCCTGCCTACAATGCATCCTCCACTCCATCAAACCCCACGCTCCTGCTCAGTGCCCCATTCCCTGTGGGGAAGGAGGAGATGAGGGGACTCAGGCAGTCCTGCACGGGAGCTGAGCAGGAGCACTCTGCTTGACACACAAGTCCACCCTACGTATTAGCAAAGATGTTAATCAAGTGCTCCTTACCTACCATTGCCACACCGCTCAGCTAATTGCACTCTGCCTGCTCCTGCAAGCAATTTCAATGCATTGTGTTTTGAAAAACTATTTTAGAAGTTCCCTTCAGCCAGCACTGCAGGAGTCAGGGTTTCTCCACATATTTTCCACTGACATACTTTAGGATGCTCTCACAGGTTCCCATTAATGTTGTTTAGCTTTTGAGATCCAGTGAGTTGTGTCCTGAGCATGTACACTACAGGACTCAGGACTGCAGGCATCACACATGCATGTTTTAGACTAAATTTTAGTGATCACAGCTGAGATATCTTCTGTTACAATCCTGGGCTTGAAATCTGTCATGCACTGATTGAAAATGTACTTCAATTTTTTTTAGGATGCCTTGTACACCGCATAAAATATCGTGCAAGAAAGACTGGCAAAAGCCAAATTTTGCTGTTAGATGCAAGCACAACAGGGAAGTAGAGCAAGTGATAAAGTTGAGTTTTTGACTTTTCAGTTTCTGACCTTGGGGTTTTTAAATTTAAACTTTAAAGAGCCTTAATTCTAGAATTTTACATGGGTTATAAGTAGCGTTTTAAAATATACTGTAGATGTGAGCTGATTTTTATAAAAGGTATTTCTTACTCTACAAATCTACTGGAGTTTTCAAGAGGTTTTTCTGAGAGTGGACAGGTGTGAAATTGTGTATATAATCAAGCTGGATTTCCCAGGGGCATTTCACACAGCGTCGCACAGGAGCCTAATACATACGGCTGTTGGTGAAGCAGGGAAGGGCCTGTTTTCAAATGGAGAAAGGAGCTGGTTAGATGATCGAGGGCAGATTAGAATGGGGGAAGGTTACGGGCCATGGGAAAAAAAGGGGATGATGATTGGAGAACCACAGGGACTAGTATTGGAGATCGATACTTTTTCACTCTCTATGTAAATGGCTTTGACAGAGAGAACCACTAAGTTGTTATCCAACTTTTTGGATCCCACAGAAGGGGCTGGATGTGGGAAAAGCTGCCTGGTAACCTGGAGAAAACAATCTCAGACAAAGAAACTCAGGTAAAAGGCAAGAAGAGTAAATTTGACTTTTGAGTGAGCACAGATGTTGAATGAGCATCTTTTCAAAGATTCAAGAGCAGGAGAGGATTTCAAGAGTGCACATACCATAAAAGTACTAACATGATGTTTTGTATCCATGTGGTCAAAAAGGCACTGAAAATGTGGAGCTGTATAAATGGGAGCATTGAATATAACTTTCAAGGAAATACCGTACCACTTACAGAAGGATTTTTTTGATCATGTTTTAAACTGCAGTTACCAATATTTAGCACCATTCTATAGAAAGGGGTACAGGTGCAGAGAAGAGCAGCATGATTTCGTATGAAGTCAGGAAGGGTTAAGCTAT
Source organism: Oreortyx pictus (assembly GCA_036925125.1). Taxonomy (NCBI): domain Eukaryota; kingdom Metazoa; phylum Chordata; class Aves; order Galliformes; family Odontophoridae; genus Oreortyx; species Oreortyx pictus. The sequence continues at coordinate 178,960,112 of JAUPFR010000001.1, read as the reverse complement.
GGTGAAAGGTCTAAGAAGGTTAACTTGTAAAGGGCTTCAAGCATTGACTTACAAGAAAGCTAAAAGGGAAGAAGCTGTGGAAGAATACAGGACTGTACCTTGGTCTGGAAGAAAAAGTTATAAGGGGATACGATTGAAGTTTCTGCAGTATGTTGAAGTGCATACCAAAGGCAGGAATAGATCAGCTCTTTCAATTAATATCGAACCCTGGGACTGCACAGCATAGTCTTAAGACTGAGAAACAGCAGGCCGAAATAAAAGAAAATCTTCTTAAGTCAAACTTTCTTCTTCCACATGCAGCGTAGAGAATGGTCTTCCAGAAGCAGCAGTAAGAAAAGTTCTGCAGTAAACTTTTATCTTTCTTGTCTCCATTTTGTGTTTCGACATAAGCATGCCTGGAGTTGTGTTGGACATGACTGCTCCCCACATCCCAGCGCAGTTTCACCCCGTAAGCAGGATGGGCTGACTGGGCTGCGTGCCTGGGTTATCTATGCCCTGCTTGAAGAGGGTCTGAGGTTTCTTGTGACCCCTGATATTTTTGGATGGCTTTGGAAGGAAGGAGCAGATGAGGTTAACATCCCATTGCATACTTATTAGCAAACCTGTTCTCCACATAAATCAGTCTCACTGTATATTCCCATCATTGACTATGGCAAGAAAGTCATCCATTTCAATACCAAAATGTATCCCATCAAATCTCATGTAGTTAGACTGAAGAATTCCTGGAAGGTCTTTGCGCAGATCCTGTAATGAGGGCAGGGGTTTTGTGATTGCAAAGAAGGAACAATTGAGGAAATTGGGAGGACTGAGTAGAGAGTGTTCCTTTGGTTATGATATTTAAAGAGAGGGATACCACATAAAACCTTCCTTATTCTTATTAGTGATGTTCCTGTGTACAGCAGTGAATGACTACAAAATTAAGTTTTATTTTTTAGGCATCATTTTTTTCTGTGTTTTTATGGTATTTATCACAGTGGAAGCTTGGTCCAGAAGTGAGGACTTGAGTTGTTGCTGTAAAAAAGTTTTAAAAGTAACATATCTCTAAAGGATTAAAGTAGATTGCTTTGGGGCTCATCAGCTGCACTTTTTTAATGCAGCCTAACTGTGATTTTTAACTGTCTATGCATTTTGAAAACTCAGCTAATTAAATCTATGCTGAAAAAGCGCATAAACTTGAACAAACTTGAACGAACTCCATGAATCTGTTTAGTTAACTAGATAGAAAACCAATATCCAGGCAAGCCCTTAAAAGCATGGAACTTCATAATCAATTGTGGTTTTCTTAATAGATCTCTAATGTTCATGTCTGATAAACACTTGGGGAAAAGATGCACTGTGTAAAAGGATATTTGAACCTCAGTTCAGGCATTAAATAAATCAAAGCACTTTCCAGGTACTTCTGAAAGTTCCAGAAACGCAGCTGAAAATGTGTGCACAGTTTTTCTGATACTTCAGAATAAAGGAAAAAAGACAAAAAAAAAAAAAAAAAGGTATCTGTCTTTTTTTTTTTTTCACGTATATATATCTATATTATTATTTTTTTAAGCAATTGAAGGCTAATGATTGAGAATTAGGGAGCTTAAAATATGGTGTCTTTTGTTAAGACAGTGCTGGAAAAGAATATATGGCATGGTAGTTAAAAAGGCGGGCAGAGCTTTGTTACAGTGCTGACTTCTTCAGCACACCATCCAGCATTTACATATAGAAAATTTTAGAACTTCACCAAAATAATCCCCTATGTTTTAAAATATAAATGGGTAATCTGTTTTTAGAAATTCTGTCATTATATCAGGAAGGACACGTGGGGAAGCAGTAAAACAGCCTGAACTTTCAATAAAATTGAAAAAAACAGCTAATCAAATTTCATTCTTGAATCTGAATAATATGCCCAACTTCTCTCTCTCAAATGAATAATCTCAAAGGCAAAAATTGTAATACATGGAGAAAATCGAAGTCATGTGCTCACTTGCACGCAGGAATTAATCAATAGATATAATACCCAGACATAAAATCACATACATGTTTAAATATTTTTAAGATTGATGCATACATTTAAAACATACGTGTCTGCAATAACGCAAGACATTGTCAGTTTGAAATTTATGGTATCCAATTTCTTCAGCTGCATAGTGAAATGAAAATGTGCATGAGAACTTCTTCACAGTGCAGTGACGGAGCACTGACACAGGCTGCACAAAGAGGTGGTGGAGTCTCCTTCTCTGGAGACATTCTAGACCCACCTGGACGCCTACCTGTGCAACCTGGGCTAGGGAGCTGCTTTGGCAGGGGGTTGGACTCAGGGATCTCTAGAGGTCCCTTTCAACCCCTACAATTCTGTGATTCTATGATAGTAAATCTCCTATAAATGAATTTTGATCCTAGCAGCAAAATTGTTTCCTTTTTCATTTTTTTACTAATTGAGTAAACATATATTACTTATCTGTTACCACATGAAACATGATGTGTGTTTTTGTTAAAGAACAGTGGCTTTAAAAAGCTACTTCTTCGTTATATATTGTTTCTAATTCTGTTCAGTTCTGTTTGAGCCATTTGCTCATGACTTTAGCAGGAGGTTTTACAAAGGATTTGAAGATGAATCTGAAATCTTCACACACTTTGGCATGGAGCTCAAAGGAAGAAAGTGTTTGACAACTGAGCGGTGTCAAAAATGAGATGTAATTGTAAGCTAGCCTTTTGAGTGTGTATTTCAGCTACACTGCAGCTTCTGAGACTCATTTCCATCCTATTGCTTTCTTATTGTACTCCTGTTACCCCACAAAAAATGGCACGCTACTGCATGCATAGGTACTTATAAAAGCCTAAAGTTAAAAGCCACAGTTTGAGAAGTTTTGCTCGTGAAAAGAATCCAGAACAGGAGGAATTTTTCCATCATTGCTGAGATGGTGTGAACAACACTTAAGTATTACCGTGCTGGGTCACAGTAAAGAGCCAAAAACCTTGTAAAATGGTTTAGTATAAATATGTCATTGATTTTCCAAGTTCTTGACGTGAATTTTAAATCCCGGGAAAGCCTTGAAAGGATGTCTGTTCATCTTTGACCTTTTAAAATACATTACAGAGTTGATGGTTGTGTACCATTTGCAATGTGAATTAAATGCAAGTTTTATTACTTTAATCTTAGCTGCATCAGACCTTGTTGCCCTGCTTTTTTGTTTGGGGCAGGATGCAGAAAGCAAAGTCCTGAGCATGCTTTGGGGCTAGGTATAACCATAACCTTCTTAGTACCAGGTGTCTGAAGTAAAGGAGCCAGGAAGAGTTGGGCAGTGCCTGTTGTAGTACTGCCAGGCTTTTTAGATATCTATCCATTCCATCGTGCACAGTCAGCATCAGCATTTCAAACAAGTAGCAGAAAACTTCCTGGAGACAGAGTTTGTTAGTGACTTCTAAACCAGGATTGAGCTTCACTCAAGCCAGCGAGCTATGAGTGGAAGGCTGTGAATACCATATAAATGGTCTTTCTACCTCCACGGAAAAAAAAAGGCATTTTCAGGGATTTGTGATTCCTTTCATAAGCAATTTCTAATTGCTTATGAAAACACTCTGAGAAAATCTCGTGAATAAATTAAATTTGAATGTTTCCAGTGGATCTTTTCAGGTTTTCACTGAACCTAATTACTGTCTCATCTGTGCCCATGAGTGTGCAGTTTTAAGTGGGATGTTAGACTTTCACTCCGCAGATTAAACTTTGTGATGCATAAATTCATTATTATTTGCAGTGGAAAAAAAATGCTGTCTACTATGTCTTGGTTTTAATTTAAAATAATGACTGTGTCCCAGTCATGCATTCTTTCAGAAGAGTGAGATGAACTGGAAAGAGGTAGAAGAGGTGGTTTTATAATAAACCATGTCTCTTATTTGCCTAACTAAACTGGGCTAATTTGTTTGAAACAATAATTATCCTAGTAGCTCAAGATGTCATGCTTTCAGTTGTAATTTTCAGGAGCTATACTGCAACAGGGAGTGGATTAAGGTAGGGTGCTGCGTGAGACATCGGGGCTGTATGGATGTGCAAGGCACCATGTGGAGCAGCGCTGCTCAGCCACACTTTTTGAGTGTTTTGCAAAGGGAGACAAATATCAGCACTCAGTTGTTACCAGCTGGAAAAAGCGAGGTACAGAGGGCTGTGGGACTTTTCCCAAATTGCTGAGTGTCTTGGAGCAGGCAGGCAATGTTCTGCCTGTGCCTGAATGAAATCTGCTGCCTTCATTTTCAAATCTCTGAACTCTTTAGACACAATGATTTTGTTATGTTAACACTGCCCGGGTAAACTCAGCATTGGTTTGGTCTTGTGTGAAGCGGATCTCAAAAGGACCAGTGTCAGAAAACAAGGATGTAGCAGATACATAGGCACTGAGTCCCGCTCCTCCTACGTCCCCCTCAATTAAAACGGGTATTAAACAATAGGCCTCCTTTTCATTTGCAGATCACGGTGTATAAAATCATTGTAGATTTAACGTGGACTGCATCAAGTAATTCCTCTGGGGCTTCATCTTCTGTGGTGCAAAGGGTTTCGTTGTCTTTGGCTCAATTAGATTTTTCTTGTCAATTTTAATTCACTTCATGGGCAGAGGGGTTACTTTCTATGGAAGGGAATATGCTGAGACTGAGAGCCTCCTCTACGCATGATTTAAGAGTTCTCCCTTGACATCAGCTATGCCGTTAAGAGCTGTACAAAGTTGCTTGATGGGTCCTTATCCAGTAGGTATTGCGCTTGACTGAGAGGATGAAATTTATAGAATCATAGAATGGCTTGGGATGGAAGGAACCTTAAAGATTATCTAGTTCCAACTCCCTGCAGAGGGCTGGTTGCCACCCACCAGATCAGGCTGCCCAGTACCTCATCCAGTCTGGCCTTGAGCACCTCCAGGGATGGGGTTAATGAGATTATTTGTTCCCTTTTTTTATTATTTAGTGATGCAAAAAGCAAGCTTTGACAGGACTTGATGTCCATATAGACATGGTTACATCAGATGTTTCTTGTCCTTGCAAATGCCCATTTCGTTGCACTTACAGAGATGGAGAAAGTAAGCAAGGTTTCCTTTTGCAGTACTAGAAGCACAGAGATCTTAAGAGTTGTGGTGGAAGGTCTGCCATACAAAAGGATCTGAAATGTTCTCTGTGTGTATGTGAGGCTTTCCACTATGCTCATCTCCACCACACTCAGCAGGTTTCTCTTTGTATCTCTGTACCTGTCCTTTCAATATTGCATTAAACTCTCCAGTCAAGGGTATTTGTGCACACTGAAATCTTGCTTTGCTCTAGGACTCTATTACTTTGTTTTGGAGTTTTGGTTTTGGTTTGCTGGGTTTTTCAACCAATTCCAGTTTCTAGTTTTGTCAGTCATTTTAAGTATATTAAGTGAGACCTGTAGGAAAGCAGGTGGGAGTGTCACCCGCCTCAGTGACCATGGGTTTTGCCAATAGCTGTGCTCAACCAAATGCTGATAGGTATCACAGAGTATGGTACCACACCATGACACTGGGAGCACCCCATTAGTAATACCATCTCTTGTGTGAAAAGTAGATACAAAATTGTCTTAATGCTATACCCCTTCATTTGGTTGTTGGTTTTTTTTGTTTGTTTGTTTATTTGTTTGTTTGTTTTATTGGGGGAGGGCGGGGGGGAAGAATTGAGCAAAACACTGCACCAAAATTCTGACTTCAGAGTGCATTATCTCCCGGCCCTTCCATTCTCCACATTCCCAAGTGTTAGTTTTCCTTCCCAGTCTCCAGCTACCAGCATGCCTTTCTGTGCTTCGTTGCTTCCTATCTCTCACATGGGTATATATTGAGTTAAAAGGTGCTTTGTGAAAGTGGGGAATTATTATTATCATTATCATTATTATTTTAGATGCTGCAGTCTAAGTAGTTCAAAAAAATTTCACAACTAAAGGTCAGCATAGCTTGTAGGTTTACACATGCACAGTACAAGTAACCTTCAGAAATTTCCTCATGACAAGATAAGTGCAGCAATTATATTTAAATGAGTGCAGGAGAAAATTTCACTGTAAACTACATTAGCTGAAGAGCATGTGCTGTAAGAGGATTTAATTGAATTAATGTTACTTACTATCAGATGTTCCATCTAGTGTATTGCCAGGTCTCCTTATTACTAAAAATAATATTTGGTTCCTAAAGACCCCTGTTCAGCTAAGCACACAGCCCTGATGACTTCAGCAGGTGATTAAAGTTGAAGCATGTTCTTCATTGCTTTGCTGAATTGGAATAGGCTTGGAGCTAAGGACAAATACCAGTGTACATACATAAAATGTAATCACCTAGCCTGCTACAGATGGCTTTCCAAGCATCTAATGAAGGTGTGATTTTTGGCAGTTGTAAATGACCATCCTGGCTACTATGGCCATGGCAAGGCATGAGCACACGTGTACAACAGGACTGGGGCTGGGGTAGTGGGTGCTGATTGCACAGGCCCCGATAGTGAGAGCAGGGATTGATTGTGATGCAGAGGGGCTTTGTTGAATAATGCTGCTGGTATTTTTAATGCTGCCACGAATACGGGATTCTCACTCCTGCATTATACAAAGATGCCACAGTGACATCCAGGAGAGTATTTTGTGTGACTTCCCACATAAAAGCAGAAATGCAAATAAGCCATGTTAACATATTCACGTTATAGGAATACTCAGATGCTTGGAATCAGAGTGACATAGCCAGAGACGTGCTTCCAGCCACTAATATTCACAGTTCTCCCTGTCTGTTCCTATGCTTTAACCACTAAAGAGAAGACGTAGTATATTGAATGTTTCTGCAAATTATTTTTAATGGTACAATTATCATTTTAGCATGCAACTTCTTTATATTTGATATCATATATTTTCCTTTCATATTCACTCTTTAGAAAGAAAATATTAAATTTTGGAAAAATTCTCCATGCATTCAGCAACAGAAACAAAAAAATGGTTTTGGACCATTCTTGATGGAAATTGGGAAACCGTGGGCTGGTTTCTAAAGCAACTTTCTTTATTGTCCAAATGAAATGGCAAAAGTTTTTATTAACCTACGCATCTTCCATTGTAATGATCCACATTTCACTCCCGAACTTCAACCACCCCTCTTTATGCATGCAGCTGACATTCTGCTACAGTCAGTAGGGCACATGCCATTCAAAGGGACTACAATCTCCTCTTTGTGTTTGTGTTTTTGGCTTTTTTGTGTGTGAAAAAGCGTAATTGCCCATGTCAACTGATGTTCATTACACAGAATTGTTTAGCTCTCTTAAAAAATCATTGATCTGCTTTTCCCCTGTGAAAATATTCGAGGTCTCAGTTCACAAAAGAGAAATCAGCATGTAAAGCAGGAGAATAACAATCTGTGCTGCAAGGAGTGGGAGAGCAATGTGCAGTGCGTCTAATGTCAGAAGCACTTGCTGGATTAAAAACAAAACAAAGCAAAAAAAACATGACAAATACTCGGCGAGGATGAGAAACATTATTACCATTGTGACCAGATGTGATTTTTTGGAACAGTCTTGTGTAAAAGAGAGAGCATGGATTCTTTTCAGACATTTCTTTCTAGTGTTTAAGATTGAGCGTTCGTTAAGTAGTGCTGGGCATCTCTTTTTCCCTAAGTTTTGTGGCTTCATTTTTGTATAAGGAGGATATTGCAAAGGGTAATTTAGCACTGTGATCTCATGGATGCAGTCATGGCTTTAACTTTTGAAAGCCTCCCTACAAACAGATTGCCTTTTGGGTTGGTTTTTTTTAGGGAATTTTGACTCCTGGACTATTTTGATAAAAAGTGACTATTTTATAGGGAATTTTGACAGTTTCTTGACTTGCAGAGTGATATATTGCATTCACACAGCAACTTGAAGTACAGCCGCTTCCATTGTGCAAGAGAGTCGTGCACTGCAGACAACAATGGGACCTGAAATCAAGGGCTCCAGCCAGCCTTGGCTGTGTGCTCCTATTAACATTTACTGTATGTATTGTCGATGAACTTAACAGATTGTAAGACACACTCTGCAAACAGATTGTTAAAATGATCTTTGTCCTGAAACGCTGACGGCACAAATGAACAAGATGAATTTAAAGCTGCTGTGAAGACTGGAGAATACAGAAGCCAGAGATTTGGACACTTGTTGTCAACAAAAGGGGCTTTGTGCATCCTTATTGAAGCAAAGATCTGTTCCTGCTGATCTTACTGTAAAAGGCTGAATTTTTAAATAAGATTTAAAAGAAAATAGCACAAAGCTCATTGGAGAATGAGTAGGAGAAGAGAATGTGCCTACTTCGGCCTTTTCTTTCTCATCTAACAGCCCTTCTCCTAGAGCTGCCAAATTAAGCGTGCCAGAGGAGCAGACTCAGAACTTGGGTGGTGGATCACAGATTTGGATCAACTCCCTGCAACAAGTCTGGGGCGTGCAGAGCTGAGGCTTTGGTGACCTGAACATGGGATGCACTGATCATGGAAAGTCTGACACTCTGGAAATGACAGCGTGAGCAAGTCTATAAACTTGGCTCTGCCTCACTGGGCTACTCAACAGGAAAAATTCCAATACTTAATGTCTTGTTCATCATCCAGAGTGTGTAAGGAGATCATCCACTTAGGCCCTGGGTGATTAAGAAAACCAAGAATTGCTCATCTTACTTATTGAAGTAGCTAATGCGCATTTCAAAGTGCTGAGATTAGATATTCGCTTATGGGGGAAGGAGGAGTGAAAGCAACTATTAATTTCAGTGGGACTATTTTTGTAGGAATAGGTGTCTCAATGACTGTAGGTCATCTGCAGTTGATATAATAAGCCGGTTTATTTGTTTTATTAAATCAATAAACCATTTACATGAAAATGGCAATGTCTGGATTCTGCAAACAGCCCTTTCAGAGGAGCTCTGCTTGGGGACAAGACAATTCAACCATTTTGAGGCACTTCTCTTTCAAATGAAAGTCCTCTCTCACTAAAATTATTAAAGAAAACATTTTTCAACTCTGAAGTATTGCTGATATTTTGGCAAGGGCTACGGCCAGCACTCCAAGTGATGAGAACTCCTGAGCACTCGTAATTCAAACAATTTGTGTTGACTTTGTGGTAAAAAAAATATATGTTTTATTACTCGGCAGAGCATAAAACTTGGAAATACGTGTTTTATGAGGTCTTAGTGAAACAGCCATTGTTAGAAAGTGAATTTCAGTAAGAAGGTTGCTGTGTCAAGGTAACCGTGACCTGAGTGCTTGGAAGTATGATGGCACCTGAACATGCTGCAGCCATCAGCCTCCCCAAGCCACAGCTGAGCCCGCCATCTCCATCTGCTCATGGCTGGGCTGCTTTCTTCATCAGGAGAGCTGGGTATGAGGTCGGGCAAAAGGTCTCCTCTTCCAGGATGCAAAGGTCCCATGCTTGGAAAGCAACCTTAGTAGAAAAAACCTGCTAGCTCGTCCAGTTTGCTTGTCTGCCAAATCCACTTTTGTTCCACTTAGTGCATTCCTAAGTGTTTTGTCCAACTTTATTTGGAAGTGGACCACGGGATGCTGTTTCCAACCCCGCCCCCTGCCAATAAGATAATGTTTTGCTATTGTACTGTAAACAGACACAGTTCTAGCTTTTTTTGTTGTTGTTGTTCCCCCCACCTCAATTATTTTTGTTCTTTTATAATCCCCATTCTGTGCTAATACCAATGAATGCGAGGGATGCATTTTCTGCCATGTAAAATAGTACTGGGGATAAACTCTGCCTAAGATTTTGGCTGACCCTATCATCAGGCTTAGCTCAAAAATTAATTTGTCATTACCCAGGTGCTATGCTCTAAGCTTCATTGGCATAGAGGACCTACACATACTGTATGTTCCTTGGAAGGAAAAAAAGTGATCATGTAATCACTGAGACAGTAAACAGTCATTTCCAATCTAGTAATATTTTATGTGAATTGGCACTGTATGTTGTATATCATCCATCTTGCTAATCCGTGTTCCACATTGCCTCCCACTTGAGGCCAAGAACATTACAGCTGTGCCAGAGAGTGGGTGGAAAAATAGCCTTATTATTAACCTAAGTTGAAAACATAATGGCTTTTTGAATGTCTTCATTCACAAATGCAATCATACTAAAATATTAATACTCTTAAGTTTAGAGAAATAGAACTTTCATTTAAAATCCATTGTCTGTGTGTGTTGCAAAAGTGAAAGCCTTAAGAAAGTGTTGTCAATGCTGCGTACCTTTTATCTTTTTCTTTTTGCCCTTGTAAATTCCAGTGTTCTGTAACAAAGGAGCCAAAATATCCTTCAGAGTAGGCTCTGAGCAGCTTTACTGCCATTGCTGCCACAGTCTTGTAACTGAAGGCAGAGTTTTTCATGTCTTGTGCTTTTCTTAAAACACAGGTTATAATCAAATGGATACTGAAGCTCTGATAATGACTTTTTAGTGCAGTGCTCAGCTGGAGCAGCATTGCCAATGTCAGTCAGTGTTTGTTTAAATCTCCACCCCAGTAGGATCAGAAGCAGTTAAGATGCATGTGTTTTCTAGGAACAACCATGAGGAATAGAGGAGAAAATTGCAAGCCTTTTCATAGCACTCCAGAATCCTTGGTTTACCAGCAGAAATTAGGGACCTAGAATTGAACACCTAGGAAATTGGTACCACAGTGTGAACAAAAAACTGTAGAAACAAGAGACGCTTCTGCTCTTCAACTGTTTGTAGTGAACTTTTGGAAATAAGAACCTTCCACCAGTGGCTTTAGGTGGTGTAGGAGTTAACTCTTGAATATTATTCAGGAGGAAAAAAAAAAAAAAAGGCTTGATGACACTAATTTAAGACTAGTGTGAAAAAAATGTTCCCTTTTTTAAAAAACAAGAAAAAAGGATTCAAACCTACAGTGTATCAGGCTGTATGTTGTAAATCAGCCTAATTGTTTTCGAATTCGGAAGTGTTTCATCATTTTAAATTGGGCTTGTCTGATATTTAGTTCCACGTTTTTGATAACTCTGCAGGACTAATCTGAAGCCTGCTGTTGCACATGAAAAGCTTTTTTATCCTATCTTTTAAGACTAATGGAATAAGAGCAAGTTGACAAGTAATCGCTTAGTTATCTCTGTGTCAAAGCTTATGATATCTATTAGTGTGAAAACATGCGATATGGAGGTTCAGAAATAATTTTGCTATACATTAATGTTTATCTTTCTTGCACGCAGAATGTAAAAGTGAACAGTGCTGCAGGCTGATAGAGAATTTTGAATTGCTTTGCAATATCTTCAGATATTTGCAGTCGGTAGAGCTTGGGACTCTTAATCCCAGGGTCGTGGGTTCGAGCTCCATGTTGAGCACCAAAAATATCAACAGTTTACCGGGCTGGATCGGCCCGGTTCCACAACGATTGGTGCAGGGGACCCACGGACCCACGCCCCAGGAAAGGGGAAGGGGGAAAGGGAAAAGGAAAAAAAGGGAGATGGGCCTAGGAACAAAACAGCGGCAATGATCTGAGGAGGAAAGCTAATTTACTCAATAAGATATTGGAAAGCAAAATAACACAATATAATACAATATAATTGGAATTGAAGCTAATAAAACAAATAAAATGAGCAAGAGAGAGTGTCTGATAAACTGAAGGCCTTACGCTAACGCTGAAGGTGAGACAGCAGCGAGCACCCACTGCTGAGTTGATCCCAAAGGAAAGAGCGTGTCCCATGACCACAGAGAGTTTTTATCTTTTCCCTCTGAGTGGAAAACACGTGAAAATACAAAGCATCGCAAAGTCCTCTGGGGAATGTAGTTCTTCTTCTCTTCTGAGACAGGTATACCCGGAATTATCAATGATCCATGGAGTTGGACTATTAACTCTTTAACTCTTAATGCACTACATGATGCTATGATGTGGAATACCAATGCCAAAAATCATAAAACCATGACAAGTACTTAATGGGAGCCAGCACGTGATACTATACGCAGGTCCCAGCCTTGCCAGAACTTATCTTCAAGTATCTCCTAACTCTCTTATCCTCTATCTTATCTGGGGAAAGAAAGCTCACATTTCTAGGACATAGCTTTTCAGTTTCTCCATAGAAACTGCACTCTGGGGACAAGTGCTAGTCACCTACTAGTAGGGTGGGGTTATTTTTTTGGAAGCAGCAGGAAAGGCTTGTAAGATCTGGTGATTGCAAAGCTTGTTTGGCAAGCTGACCTGTAAGCCACCATTCCTCAGTTCTCCTTCAGGAAGTCTTCATAGATTTGCTTAACATAGATGCTTCTAGAGATAATAACTCGTTAAATAAAAGACAAAAGTACACCGCAGTGTTAAACCACCTAAATAATATGATTATTCAGGTTGGTCTCCATGCAAAACAAGCACTGAAAAAGCCCTTTGTCAGAGAATGAGCAGAGGCTGAAGATGAAATATGCTACAAGGACCCCTTGAATTATTTTTTCCTTTGTTTTGTTATTTTCTAAAAAAGATTTCAGATAAAGCTTTGGACTTTGTTCTAAAGCTGTATTAATTTTTGGTAGTGAAGCACCCTTAAGCTGGTGTTTTGTTGGATATGTTCCTCTAAGTGCCGTGGTGACCTGTGGAGAACTCTGTACAGCATCACGCTGCACCAAACGTGATTAGATACATTCAGACTCTGCATGCTATTGATGCCAAGGAGCACTGAATAGTTTCATCTACTCTGCAGACAAGCTTCAGTGTAAGCCCTCCTGCCACTGCGTGCTCAAGGCCACCTTTGACAGCTGCAGGAGCCAACACATAGCTGTTTAGGAACTCCTTTTATTCCTTTCCTCTATTTTTCTTTCTCCTTCTGATTAAGTTGCCAATCATTCTGTTTCTTTCTCTTCCTGTCCTGAGAAGTTGCCAATCATTTCATACAGCCTTTACCTCTCTAGCCAAGTACTTGTCTTGTCATAACTTGGAAACAGACTGCTGGAGATTTATTTTAAATCTTGATCTGATTCAATGCCACATCTGAGATACAGATATTTGAAGAGCCATAGGGACTATGTATCATGGTAGCACCTTGCTTGGACTGTTCACATACGTTAATAGAGGGCTTGGGACGTACCTGTTGGGTCATCCACTATGCTCTCGATGTTTGTTTCCCTTCATAGGTAATAAATATTGGTGAATAGATTTTTAATCAGTTCCAAAACACACATGGTTGCTAGTAGCAAGAAAGAAATTGTCAGTAGTGTCAAGACTTGACATTATTGCTCCCTACAACTCCCTGAAAGGAGGTTGTAGCAAAGTGGGGGTTGACCTCCCAGGTAACAGCGACAGGACAAGGGGTCATGGCCTTAAGTTGCACCAGGGGAAGTTGAGGTTCAATATCGCTCCTCAGAAAGAGTGCTGAGGCATTGGCACAGGATGCCCAGGGAGGGGATCCTGTCCCTGGAGGTGTTCAAGAAATGTGTAGATATGGCACTGAGGGACATGGTCCAGAGCAGTCACATGCATGAGTTGATGGTGGGATTAGATGATCTCAATGTTCTTTCCAATCTTAACAATTCTATAATTCTATGATTCGGGGGGGGGGGACACTAACGTTCATTTTTATAATACATAGGTTTTTATTGTTTCACTCTGTTACTGAGTTGCAAAGTAGTCCTGCTGTTTAGGAAGGTTCAAGATGTAAATAGCAAGGTAAAATTAAGTGCCTGCTATAAATAGTGTCCTTAAGATGAATGCTTGTGAGACTGTGAAATAGTTTTATGGGGTGATGATGGGAGTCCTGATTCTGGGAAACATAGAGAAAACTTAGGAAAAATTACATGTGGAAGCCTAATGTTGCCCTGTCTGAGACATGCCTTCCTTGCTTTGTAAGATAATATGTTCCCCCTTCATTAGTTCATTCCAGCCACAAGAAAAGACTGCATGAGTCATCATAGCTTTTGTCTCTCATTTTGGAATCATATGTGCTACACACGTTTTCCGCATCTTCCTTCACTGATTTAACATTAGCTAATCATCAGACAAAAATAAATAACAATAATCATAACCTGAGATAACAATCCCTCTCAGTACAAGTGCTTTTCTTACTTCTCTGAGGCTGCCTAGGAGAGATGAAGCATGAGCTATTAGTCTTCTTCAGCCCATTTTTTCTTTTTACACCATTAGTCTGTGCAAATGTAGGAGCTGCAACAGCCTCAGTGCTGTACAGGGAGCAAACGTGAAGAGGCTGTTACCTCTCAAATGTCTCTGAGCTTCAGCTTTTGGATACCCCACATGAAGTGTGTTCTTTGCTCTCATTGCTTGTGCTCATTAAGAGCTGCCATTTATTTTTGTGTGTCTGCACAAATATATGGCGTTATTACTAAAGTGGTTTGTTTATCTTTGCTGTCGCTGCATTTATTTTCGTACTCATCTAAACAATTAATTAGGGAAACACTTGAGTGCCGAATACACTTCTTCAGATACCACTCAGTTGTGGGTTTTTTTTGTTTTTGTTTTTGTTTTTGTTTTTCACTTTATTTCCAGGAGCATCAAGCATTTAAAAAAAAAGAAGATAAAAACATACTTAGCAGTTTTCTAACCGTGCCTTTTCCCCCCTTGTTTGAAGCTTCCACAGGCAGAATATATTGCTTTGAAAGATCATGGGCCCTGTTGAGAGTTCAAAGCCAAGTAAAGATGCTACTTAAAGTTCAAAGGCTCTATGGAGTTGCATCTTCATCTGCATAAAATTGTTTCAACCAGCTGGAAAGATAGAAGAGTTGACAGAAATTTCTTCTGTATCTTTTCTTTTTTTTTGCTGTTGTTATAAATATATATATCTCTTAATTGGGGAATAAATGTGTCACTGCTAGCAAGTTCAGAGAAAGTGAAGCTCCATAGATGAAAGACTGCTAGAAGGTGTACACAGTGTAGGAAAGATTTGACTTGTGCTGTGACCCTGTGAGAGTGAAACTGTGACTGTCTGTGAATCAATACGAGATACGTAAGAGTTTATAAAGTTGAAGTCAAGGAAGAATTGCAGGCATTGCCTTCTTGGGTGAACAGAACCAGGAGTACAGCTTACTCAGTCAATGGATTGTAAGGGTGGAAAAGAGTTGCACATTTTTAAAAAGCAGCTTTTTAAACAGGTGAAAATTAGCTCTCTGAAATTAGTGTGTATATTGTAACAAGTCACGACTCAGAGTGTTCTCGTGGCTCAGAATCAGTTCTTCGAACAGCAGAGAATGGAGCCCCTATTAGGTAGTTTGGGCAAATGCAGTAAAATACGGGTTTAGGTGTTGCTGGGTGTTGGGGAAAGAATAGCTCTCTGTTGAATGAAGCCCGGGGCAATACTGCCTTACTTTAAGGCAATATTTAAGATAGATTTTATTCCCAAACTGCCTAAGTGTACCTTAAGCCAGCTTGAATGTATTGTATTGATTTCTTCCATTTCCTATAAGCAAACTTTTGGAGGAATCATGCTGAACTGTAGCTAGTTAGACAGAAGCAGCACTTGCAAGCAATGCTGTACTGTTACTCACCTCATTATTATTGCTATATCTTTTCACTTCTTTTTTTTTATTATTCTTTTTAATGGTTTCTTCAGAGTATTTCTTTGAGCTCAGGACATTTTATTCTTTCCATTTTACAAGGAGAAGCTGGGGCACAGGGAGATTAAAGGCCAAATTGTTCAAAAGCGTTTAAGCATCTAAAGATTCAGATGGGCATTGAACATTATTTTCAGAAGAACTTCAACACGCTGTTCCTAGAAATGAATTATCCAAGGTCAGGTTTAGATTCTGTCACAAAAATGGTGACCAAAGCTTCCAAACAAGTGCTGAAACGAACCTGTGGACTGTCCTCTTAACAAGTTTCTGGGTTAGGAATAGGACGGCTTTTAGTTGGTTTTGGTTTTTCTTTTTTTTTTTTTTGTATGTTTTTTTGTTTGTTTGTTTTCCATTAAGTATCACCTTATCACACTATGCCTTCTTTTACAACGCTTTCCTGTGGATAACTTCTCTTTGTGTTACCAGCTTTATCCTTAACCTATCTTTAGAAGACACGGGCTCAGGGTTTCAGAGCTGTCAGGGCGGTGGGTGAATAAGTGGTCTTCTAAAACTGAAGCCATGCATTGGATTTTAAAAGCTTAAAAATGTGTCTTAATGCTTCAGAACTGATTAACTTCTTTATGTATTTCTGAAAGCAAGGTGTGACACAAGACATTCTTATGGTCTTCTGTGTCTGTGGCAACATGCTCCATGATGAGATTCTAGTGTTTCTGGTTCTTTTCTAAAGGAAAGAGAGATTCTTGTCTTGCTATGAAGATATTTGTCTCGTGTGTGAAATTTGCTAGTCAATGAGAGCAACTGATGAGTGCAACAGTAAAACAAAAATTTAGCTGATGTTGTCTGCTGAAGTTAAGTAAGCTTGCAATATGTGTCTGAAGGAGTTACCCTGTGTTAGTAGGACATTGTGAAAAAGCCTCTTAAATTCTTTCATTGTTTCACAGAATCACAGGCAGGAGCTGGAAGAGACCTCTGGGGCTCATCTCTTCTAACACCCTTGCTCAAAGCAGGCTTGTCTACAGCAGGTTGCTCAGGGCTGTATCCAGGCAGGTTTGGAAGATCTCCAATGACTGTACAGACTCACTGGCCAACCTGTGCCAGTTTTTTATCACTCTCACAGTAAAAAGCTTTATCTTTATGTTAAATGGAACTTGTTTTATTCTAATTTGTGGCCGTGTCTTCTTGGCTTCATGTTAGGCACCACTAAGAAGATCCTGGCACCATCTTCTTTACTTGCCCCATCATCTGTTTATACACATTGATAAGATCCCCTTGAGCCTTCTCTTTCCAAGCTGGGCAGTCAGCTTTGTCAGCCTATGCTCTTCAAAGCTTGATTCTGCTACTGGTGAATATCAGGGCTGGAGAGTAAAGGGATTTTGAAATGTCATTTGTGAAAGATATGTTCCTGTCTACATTAATTTCTGTAAACATGATCTTTTTGGAGTCTTTTAGAATTGAAATACACTGTCTCCCCGGTTATTCACTGTAAGAAAGGATTAATAAAGGAGGACATCTCAATTTTTCATTTCCAACTTTTTAGCATCTATGCCCTGAATGCTGTTTTTCTACTATATCCAAAGACACATCTGGCAGTTAAACAAACTTAGGAGTTCACTTGCTCAGTGGCTAAGGATGTGTTAATTAATTTCAAAACCAGTAATTTTAAATCAATAATTATTATTTAGGAAAGGCAAAAAGGAAACAATATTCATCTGCTGGAAGAAAAGAGCAAGGGTCCAAGTCAGAGAAAGAGAATGTGAATTAAAGATTAAGGAGAATTAATATGAGAATATGAAGAAAGAGAAAAAAAAGCAGAGGTAAAGGGGAAATGAAGACAAGTCAGCACAAGAAATTAGTGATTATTTATGTCATAGTTTCATGTGGATGTTTTCCCAAAATTCAAAATGTCTTTGTGATACAGTATACACACATAATGACAGGTTTCATTTAGAATGATTTCCAGTCAAAACAAAAAAAATATTTCTTGTTTCTCCTACATACATTATTTTCTATACCTTACCAGTACAGCAACCACTCAAGGGAGACACACCACAGAACTGGAGACTGGAGTGCTTTCTGCTTAGCCTCTCCTTTTGCTGTACTACTTATGCAAGACATTTTTTTCCAAAAGCTGTGACAAGCAAGTTTTTTTAAGAGCAGTTTTTATTATAAGCAGTATTTTTAGATGTTTAATATCCCTATTGTTCCCTGCCTCCAAGATGTAGAAGTACAAACAGACCAAATGGGAATGGAGAAGAGGTACTGAGCAATGGCTCTGATTTTCTGACTGCTGCTGTTGGACAACCTTCTTCCTCCTGGAACAGCACAAGAAATGCCTCTCCAAGGAATGTGCACTGACAAAGTACTTGGAAGGGTTGCAGAGAATGAGTGGCCCAGCCAGAGTGGTGGCATTTCCAACACCAGCAGGCTGGAGTGTGCGGGAATGGTACCACTGACTGCTCACCAATATCTCCACAGCACTTTGAGAGTTTTCAAGTTTACAGGTCAGTCCAGAGTAAGTCAAGGAGGGTACTCAGAGGGCTGGAGCACTGCTCCCATGGAGTCTGGATGAGGCATTGCTCAGCCTGTAGAAAGACACAGGGAGACCTTATGGTGGCCTTTCAGTATTTAAAGGGCGCCTACAAGAAAGATGAGAAAGGGCTCTTTATTAGGGAATGCAGTGATAGGACAAGGGATGTCAGTTTTAAAGTTAAAGAAGATTTGGATTAGATAGAAACTGGAAACTCTTTACTGAGAGAATGGTGAGGCACTGACAGAGGCTGCCCAAAGAACCTATGGTTGCCCCATCCCTGAAGTTGTTCAAAGCCAGGATGGATGGTACTTTGGACAACATGGTCTAGGGATGATGTCCCTGCCCATGGCAGGGTGTTGAAAGTAGGCAATCTTTCAGGTCCCTTCCAACCCAAACCATTCTATGATTCATTGACTTGCAAGCCCAGACCATTACAGCTCAACTCCCATCTCAGCATGCAATGATGGTTTCTTTAGGGACAGATTAGGTAGTAATGACATGAAATTGCCTTGATGCTATAAACCTGATTTGTATGCATTTATTTGCCCTGCCACAACATATGCAATCTAATTCTGAATCTGCTTTTTTCACCACTTTTATCACCATCTATTGCAAATTTTGAACAAGCATTCCCAAGCTGCAGATGTGGAAGTTGGCCCCGTCCTTCAAAAGGAAACCAGAGAGTCCGAATGTGCCATACCAACATGCTGGCTGCTCGCTTCCTGGTCATTACGCAGGCAGTACGAGAGCTCAGCTGTCATTGTCCTATATGAAAAATGGACATTGAAATTCTTTCGATAGTTTTACAGCTATTAGACATTTAAAACTGTTTAATATAAGTGGCTTATTTCAGAGAGCAAGAAAAGCAGATTCTGGCAATTTTGCCTATGATATCTCTTCTATCTGTGTCGCACTTTAGACAAGATTTACATAATAATGGGCAGGGAAGTGTTGTGGCACACGAACCAGAGCATATTAGTTCTTAGTTGCTTTCCCAAAAGGCTTGATAATGCTGCAGATTTAATCTAGGTCAAAAAAAAAAAAAAAAAGAAAAGAAAAAGAAAAAGAAAAAAAAAATACCACTTCCATTTTGTAGGCAGAGGACATTTATAGAGAGCATTTGTATTCACAAGGGTATGGGAATGACAGAGTACGACTCCTCCAAAAGAGCTCCCCGGTGCAGCTGAAGGCTGACAGCAAACTAGGACTTGTGGCCAATTAACAGAAAGGCCGTCATAACTTGCAAGGCACAGGGAGAAAAAATTGAGCTCCATGGGATCATTTTTCACTGGCCATTTACAGGGCTCTTCCAGGCCTGCAGCATTTGTGCTGTAATGCGACAGGGGCAGTTCGGGCCGCTCTAAGGCTGTTCTGTTGCCTCCCTGGATGTTATAAGCAGATGAAAAAATGAAGCACAGGGTGGAATTTGGCGCGTCCCATTTGTGAATCCTTCTGGTATATGAGCCCCTGCCTACCTGCAGCTAATGTATTAATATTAGAAGTGGCATTGCTCTAATATGTGCTGTCATTAAAGTGGCGTTTCAGGTTCCTGGCTGGTGACAGGATTGGTAATAAAGTTTCCATCAGGGTGCCAATTATATCAAACTATTAGCAAACCTGAGCTAATTGGGAGGCGGCATCGTTAAAGGTTGATTTCTGCAGCGTATGGCAATTCTATCAGGGATTGCTTCAGGAGTGAATCATTGCCATCGTGCTCAAGCGATTCCACATACAATAGAGCAAGAGGATGATGCAGGTAGGAAGCAAAAATGCCTTAGCCACCTTCTTTTTCTGTTCAGCAGAACTGCAGAAACGGTTGGATTTTTATTTCTGGGAAGGTTTTGTTTTCCTTTGTCATGAATGTCTATATTTGCTATTCAGCCAGCCCCAGTTTTTCTCTGATTTTGTATAGAATAGCCAAACCAAAATCTCTAAGGTTGGAAACGCCCCTCCTAATATTAGAATGGTGTCTTTCACTCAGGTTAGCCTATTGCGCTAAAATCCATAATAGAAAGCAAATGCTAGACAAGAGTTCCATTGAATTGCAGCAAAATTAATGAATGTGAGATGCTCACTGCCCAACGGCACTTGAGCTCCTGCAGAAGTAAGACTTCACAGTGCCTTTGGTGGAAGAGAATTTTTGATGTCTTCATTGAGTTTTGGAAAAGGACAGTGTAGATCATGGTGCATTTGGTTGCAAATCGTTCTTCTCAGGCAGCTGTTTGTGATCTACAGAGTGCATCTTTCAGCACTGAGAACAGCTGGAATGCAAGAGACCTTTTAGAAATGCAGCCCTGTTAAATCATGGATGTAATGTTCAGATTTCTATACTGGAAGAGTGAATGTGAAAATCAGGAGAGGAGCATTTGGAGGGGGTGGAAGAAAGAAAAAGAAATCCTCCTTAACTTAAAGTAGCTTGAACTGTGCAGCGCTGACAGGAAGCTACTGTCCCAATTGAGATTCCAAGTTTGTATGAAGCCAGCACCTGTTCTGCTTGCAAATGCACACACAAAAGTGAGCTTCATTCACAGAAAGAAAGAAACATAGCGGGACTTCACTCATTTAGCCTTCCAGGGCCTTCAGTCCCTTGATCTGTCAGCCCCTTAGAATTCAAACGCAACCTTTAAAGGAATTTTCAATTCACAACATGATGACTTTGTTGATGTCCTGAATGTGAATGTGTTTTGAATTGAATTTGTCTGCCAGGATTCCATTACTTGCTAAAAGAATACAGAGTTCAATCATCAGATAATCATTATAGCTGTTTTGAAGTGTTTATTTTATTAGTCTGGAAGGTAAAGCAAATTTCATACTTTTAAGTTGTTGCAGACTTTGCAGACACACTGATAAGCTCTTGTATTGCTATACCCTATGGTTAGGGTTCAGATACTGGCAGCAGGTGATAATACACACAACACAGCAGAGATCCAAACTGACAAATTTTGTCAGTTGAAAACTACAAAAACTCATAAATCACACTGAAGAACATCAGGGTTTTTTTAACCTATGTTTCTTCTTTTTTTTTAACTCTCAAAAGTTTAATTTTCAGGAAATTGCAGCACATTTTTCTTAAATCAAATCAGAAGCACAGAGCACGTCATTTGATGACAGTTTTTAATCCCTGTCCGCATCTGAGGGTTATTTTCTCATATGGATACACGCAGATAATTGCTGGTAACTTTTAACTTGGACCCATGTATTTGTACTGGGAGCTGTGAAGAGCGTTTTCACACTCAAAGCAAGATGGACGTTGCCTTATTCACTCGAGCATAAAATCCTGGCTGAGAGATTAAGCCTCTTACACAGATTTCAGTGCCGTTAAAAGCTGGCAAGGAGAGCATCCACCACATCTCCGAGCGGGGGAGAGCTTCCTTTTGTTCATTGTTCAAAATTAAGGATGTAAACAGCTCTTGTGGAGTAATTAGTCTGTGCTTGAATTGGGAGAAAGCGATAAAAATACCAACGTGGCTGAGCTCCTAGCGGTGTCTGCACTGGAGCTTGCAGCCTAACAAAGGGAAGGCAGTCTTTGTTAGGGAATGCAGTGATGTAGGACAAGGCACAATGGGTTTAAACTAAAAGTGGGTAGATTTACATTAGATATTAGCAAGAAATTCATTGTCATGGTGGAAATGAGGTACTGCAACAGGTTGCCCAGGGTGTTTATGGATGCCCCATCCCTGAAAGTGTTCAAGGCCAGACTGAATGGTGTTTTGAGCAACCTAATCTAGTAGAAGGTGTCCCTATGCATGGCAGGAGCTTGGGACTGGATAGTCTTTGAGGTCTAAAACCTTCACAGATCATTCTGTGTTTCTCTGAAGGTGCCAGTACAGCCCTGCATGTCCACACTGATGCATGAATGGAGATGAGGATTTCACCAGTGCTTAATTCGGTGACAGAAGTTCCAACTGCAGGAGGTCACCAGCAGTTCTTTGAAAAACTCATCTTACTCATGAGCAGAATGGCATTTTCTGAATCACAGAACTATAGAATCATTAAGGTTGGAAAAAAAGTCCAAGTTCACCTAGTCCAACCATTCCACCTGCCACCAACATTGCCCACTAAACCATGTCCCTAAGTACCACATCTGCCTTTTTCTTGAAAACCTCCAGGGACAGTGACTTCACCACCACCCTGGGCAGCCTATGTCAATGCCTCATCATTCTTTCTGAGAAGTTTTTAGTATTATCCAACCTAAATCCCCTTCTGATACAACTTAAGGCCATGACCTCTTGTCCTATCACTATTACCTGGGAGAAGAGGCTGAACCCCACCTCACCACAACCTCCTTTCAGGCAGTTGTAAAGAGCAATAAGCTCTCCCCTGAGCCTCCTCCAGATGAACAATCCCCGTTCCCTTAGTCGCTCCCCAAAAGATTTGTGTTCCAGACCCTTCACAGCTTCATTGCCCTTCTCTGGACACACTCCAGGGCCTCGATGTCTTTCTTGTAGTGAGGGGCCTTCTTGGCCATCTGGACACACTGCTGGCTCACATTCAGCCAGCTGTTGACTAATATCCCCTATCCTTTCTCTCCATGCAACTTTCCAGCCACTCTGCCCCAAGCTTGTAGTGTTGCATGGGATTGAAGTTTACTGGTAAAAACTCTGCAGTATGTCACAATTCCACAGCATGCACAAATGTCTTCCAGAAACCCAGTTTTTCTGTCAACAAATAATTAAAACATGTGGATGTGGTGTTGTGAGAGTTCTTGCCATTCACTTTCTTATTTCCATGCCCGATTTCTAAACAGTTGCTTTAGTGAAGCTAGGGCTGCATGATCACCATGCAATCTGCTGCTGCCATGTTTGACAGTGACTCAAGCAGAACTGTTTTCAGCCTTGGGTGAGCCTGTTTACCTTTGTCTTTGTCTTGCTAAACAGGTTCCTGTTAAATAAATAAATAAATAAATAAATCTCCACCTCTAGTGCTAATTGATGCCTTTGGCAGCCTGAGCAGGGGCTTGTGAATTGGATGTGTCATGGAAAATTGAATGTGTCAACTCTCTACCAACAGTTGGGACCTCAAGGTCTTTTTCTGGCATTAAATTTTCTTTGGGGAAAAAAAACCAAAAACAAAAACATGCTGAGAAGAGATCTGTTTCCTTTATTCTAATGAGGTGTTGAAGCTGAGCATTATAGTGTATATAGCACTGTGCTTTATCAGAGAAGAATTGAGAAGTAGGGCTGTTGTCTGCCATTGTTTTTCAGACCCCCCATTTGCTTCTATCAGAAGCTGCACGGCACTGGGTGGCAGCTTTTGTTCAGTCTATTCAAGCATCTGGCAGGATAGTCACGGAGTTGTTGCCCATGTCCTTAAGGGACTGTAGGGGTCTGCATGGTTCATTCACTATCTTTTCAAGGTACAGAGCGAAGATATGTGATGGAGTGAGTACAGTTCCAGCCTGAGTATAACCAGCGTTACAAAAGCAGAGATTTGCTGTTTTGGCAGTCCTGGCTGTCAGCATGAGCTCCTGTTCCTTCAGTCAAGAAGATGCTAGACCACGTGGAGTTAAATCAGAGTTAAACCGAGCTGATTGAGAATAGGCAGAACCATGTCCACAAAACAATTCACCTTATAAGCAGTCCTAAGCAGGAGCAGAGAAGGTTACCACTGTCAGGTTTTGAGGTATATGGATGGCAGAGAATTTTAGCTCGAGTTCAAATTGCTGTCACATTTGCTGGTGATGAAGCCACAATTATGTGTGCAGGGGCCTGCAGAGAGAAGGGTTGAGTATGGTTTTTTTTCTTTCTTCTTAGGAAATATCCTTATTATTTTCCAGTGGTGTCACTGACTTGTCAATGGCAATATTGCATTTTCTTATGGAAAATGGAGAAACGTCCTAGTTGTCCTTCAGCAGGGGCTAGCTACCAGTCCGACAGCACACATTAGCTCTGTTTTTTTAAGCAGCAGTCTTCCCTTCCAGTATTTCAGCAGAAACAGGTGAATTTGGTACTCCGGCACGTGATGCTGAACCAAAGGGATTTTATACTTAAGGCATCTTCAAAGCTTTGTTGTCAGAGCTGCAACAGTGTGTGTACTTTGGCAGCAAGCCCCTCCATAGGCTGAGCTGTAGCATTTCCTTTGGGACTGTGTTCATGTTCGCCTTTCATGTTCTGGGTTTTCATATTTTCTTTTTTCATCAATCCACCCCAACCCTGTTGTCAGAAAACTTCAGAATTGAGTGTCCACAATTCGTGTCCATGCTCTCCCCCAAAGCATGGCAAACCATCTGTTGTTTTGTTGTGGCTGTGTAATACGATACAAGCAAAATGAGCACAGGTACTGATTTTATCCATGTGCATTTTCAGATGTGTCAATCTGTGAGCTCAGAGGCACCATCTTTATCACGGGCTGATGATCTGCTGGAAGCATCTGCATGCTTCCCACTATGCTGCTGTTTGCTCCCAGACTTCATTTGGAGACATTTTTCTCTCATGCACTACTACTTACCAAAAATAAGCGGTTAGAGGGTATTTTATGGGGTATTCATCTTTCGACCATGGTTCTTTCAAGCAGTGCCAAGAACGATAAACCCAAAGATGTCAAATTTCTTATCAGAATAAACCAGAGAGCTGAAAGCCAAAATGAAGCTCTACAGACCCATGCTAAGGACATTGCAATTCCAAGGTCATGACCACTACTTGATATTTTTTCCTTGAAATACTCTCTCCTGGTTAGAAAGCTTTATATTAAACAGCTAGTAAATAAAATGCAGAAACAGCAGTAGAACACAAAAGGTTTTAGAAACAGTTGGCGGGACAGAAATATGTCATGTTTTTTTGTCAAAGTCGTGCAATTAAATGTCACAAAATCCGATTTGTTTCACATTTTAATTTTGGAGTCAAATCATTAAAGTTTGCAGAGTTTACTGTTGGAATAGAAAATTTAGAAGGACTCAGAGGAAGCACAAACCCTGCGGGCTGTGGCTGTCTGTAATATTCACCCCTGCCAAACAATGATCACTGAAATAATTATTAAGCCTTCTCTTTCACAAACTGTGAACTTTTAAGGAAACTATTGGTATTATGGGAAGTGTTTCTCCCAGCTGTGTTAAGTCAGCATTACCTGCCTGCCCATGTATTATACTGCTTGCAAGTGCTTTTCTGTTAGGGATAAACTCACTGCATTCCAGCTGGGAATACATTATTACCTTTGCTTGTTATAAAGGTAATGGTCGTAGCTGGCCCTGCAGCAAAGCAGGGGGAGCATTCACAGTGCAGTGCACAGCTTGAGCCAAGCAAGAGGCAGCAGAGGGGGAATTTTGGATTCACTTTTCCCTTCCAAGGTGTGGGGTGTTCCTCCTTCACACGGCCAGACACTTGCCAGCTATGTTCTCCTGCATGCGCATTTACCTTGGTCTCCTTTGCTATTATGGCAGTACTGAGAGACTGAAAAAAAGCTGTCATAACAGGATGAGGCTTGAGAACTGCTCTTTCTGTTTGGTTTTGGCATTTCCCTGGGGTTACAACACATCTCTGTCAGCGATCGATACAGTGGGAATGTTTGCTGGTTCATCAGTAAAATCTGCATCATTCTGTTCGCTATGAAATAGGATTTTACTTCAACAGCCACTCCTGCTGCCTTCCAGCAGGTTGTCTCTGTCCCAGCACCAGCAGTGTCAGAGGAATTTGAGGCTCACTTCTTAGCATGGACTCTGCCCGTGTCCACAGGAGAAGGGCTGCACTCAGCCCCGACATGTCTCCCTTACAAGCAGGGTCGCAGCACAGAATTTTCCTTGTGTTATTCACTGAAACGCACCAGTGATGATCTCAGGGCGGTTTCCCTCCTGCTGGAAGTCATGTTGAAGTCACAAACCAGGTCACTGTGCAGAGCACCCCACCTGCAGTGTGGATGCAAGGTCCTGCAGAATGCTCTCCGTGCCCTGTGCATACCCAGGAGCACATGCAGGGCCTTAATATTGTGGCAGATCAGCTCCCGTTACTTGTTTCAGTCCCACACCAATGATGCATCCCAAGGAGGGCCACAAAGATGGGGGAAGCTCTGGAGGGCAAGGTGTGTGAGTAGTGACTGATGTCCCTGGGTCTGCTCAGCCCAGAGCAGAGGAGCTGTGCAGGGGAGGGATGGGGGGTGTTAGGGACAGGGTCTGCACCACAGAGTGTGAGCACAAAACAGGATGCCCAGGGCAGTGAGCACAGCCCCAAGCTGCTGGAGTCCAAGAAGCATTTGGATAACACTTTCAGACAAGATACGGATTTGGGGTGGTCCTGCATGAAGCCGGGAGTTGGACTTCGTGATCCTTAGCTCCTTACTTTTAGATAAGGCAAACCCTTTAAAAGAGGTCCTGCTTTAACCTGATTTTCTGCCTGGGATATAACAATGAATTCCTGCTGGTTTGAGCTTGCCTTGCTGCTCATATTCAAGCGTAATGGGGAGCCTTCGGAAAAATAAAACCATATTTACACCTCACAAAGCCAATTGGATTTTAGTTAACTTAATTTCTAAGTGATTACAGTTCACTAACAATGTAGGTGTGCTATAGATGCAATGCACAGGGGGTGACTTTTTATTTTAAACCATACAAGCTTTCTTTTATTCATGTCATTCAGGCAGCCTCGCGATAATTCACTTTTCCAGCTTTCATAATGTGTTGTTCAACCACTGTTTTTTCTGCCTCCCTATTGTACTCTCACAAATCATACTCACTAATTTCTGAAAGCTTTTCATTTCTCTCTATAGGTTGTTGTTTCGTAACATTTTATACAAGAAAAGCTGCTCTTGAGGCACAGAATGCACTGCACAATATTAAAACTTTACCTGGGGTGAGTACATTTACTTTTTGATCCTAATTATTTTGTTGCCAGAAAATAGCCCTTTTGCTTGAAATGCAGATTAAGTGCCCCACATGACCTTGGTCTCTTCAAGGGAGGGTGGCAGACCTGATGTCCTGTCCTGTAACAGTGCCAGTCCTGTAGCAATGGCATTATCTCTAAAGACAGTTGCTCTTCTGTAGAAAGTCCCTTGGCTGGAAACAGTGCTGATTCCTGCTGACTAGAGGTGGTTACTGAAGTGCGAGATAGATCCAATTTTTTTTTTTTACAGGAGAAAGGGGGAGAAACATATGGCAGAAAAACACTGCACCACTGAGGATTCTAGTTCCAAAAGGGAGAGGAGAGAAAAAGACAAAATACAGCCAACTTCATTAAATGCAGCCTTTGTACACATGGTTTCTAAACAACCGAGTGCATTAGCGTGGTGACTGCACATCAGGGGACCACAGAGCACAGTACCACGTAGCTGCCTGCACAGAGCCATCCTGCTCCCTGCCACCACCTCTGCTCAGCAGCCTGTTCCTAATGATACGTTGCACTGGTGGTGAAAGCAGTTGTGCTTGTGTTACTGAGCTAGTCATACAACCTGTATTGTATGTTATCCCACCGTAGTTCAGTTTTGAACTGTAGGTTTGGAGAGAAGAATATCGCTGGCAATTGGATGACTTAACTCTGACGTCTTCTTGTTCTAACATTTTAATTTGTTCTGCTGTTTGTGACCAAATACTTTGGGGACCAGAATGGAAAAATATAAAGAATGAGGATATATTCCCCAAGATGCAGGGCAGATGTTCCAGTATGTGCATAGAGTGTGTGGTTACAGACACAAGAACAAATTATACAGCACTCTATAAAAAAAGTGGAGTATTGGTTGGACTGGCAGTTATGGTGGATGGTTATGGACTGGTGGCCAATATGTTCTTGAGTTCCTACACACCATCTGTGAAATCAGGCACTAGGTGTTTGAAAATTCCATGTCTGGCTGGCCCACTTTATTCACGTCCTGTTAGGAATGTCACCTCATCTGTCGTGGAAGTGACCAGCATGGAGACGTTGGATAGTTACCCGTGAGCCATGCTAATTCACAGAGGTAGAATGGAATTCTTCCATCATTTGAAAATGGAAATGCTGGAAGGGGTGGGAGGAAATCTGCAGTGACCAGCTAGCTACAGGAAAATCAATGAAAAACTGTGCCACTTCAGATTTCAGTAAATTTTTCCAGGTTTGATGTCAAATCTGACAGTGGCAGGTTCAGCTTTTGTGGATGTACAGGATGATGTGCCATCATTGGACAGAAAGGAAGGTGCTGAGGGACCTCTGGAGTTCCAGCTACATCACAGCATCCCTTGGCTCTACAGCTTTAGTTGTTGGTTTCCATCCCCACAGCCAGAACATTATGAGTCTTTGGATGAATGCTCTCTAACCCAATTCAGCTAATGTTGCAGCTCATCGTATAGCTTCTCTCCAACATGCTTTCAGTTAAGCAGCTCTGCTGAGTGGAACGGACACACAAATGGAGGTAGTCCTGACCTGCTGCAGCATCTCTGGGTGTTTGAGCCCCTGATGCCCCATGGTAGATCTGTACATTGTTGTCCTCTGCAGCTGGGAGACTCCGTTTGTTTGCACCTCTCTTCTTCGTGAGCCCCAGAACTGCCTGCTGTGCTCTGAAAGGTCTTGGTAGGTGACTCAGAGGGGCAGCTTCCTTTCCTGACCTCCCCATGTACAGGTGACAAGGTTGGCTCAACTCTGCAGAGCTTCTCACTTCATCAGGGCATCATTTTCTTCTCTTTATACTTAAGGAGCATGCCACAATTAAAGAGGCTGCTGCACCTTTTTCTCTTTTCTTTTTAATAAAGATCAGAACTATAACATTTTTTTCCCCTGCTGCCTCTACCTCTTGGTCTTTTAAAATATATCTTTTTCAAGCTCTGTTTTTCCATCTTGAATGTGAAGCTACAAACTTTTTTCTTAAGAAAATGTGAAGATTACATTCCCATGACTCTGGGGCCTGGGCTGATCTCAACCTGATGCTGCCTGAGATGTTAAGATTTTCCTTTGAGATGAGTTGTTACACCTAATTCTTAAAGTCACATTTCTAATAAAGGGAAAAACTCAACTCATTACACTAAAGAAAATTAACCATATATTATATAATAAATTCTCTATTTTGAATACACTGCTGACGTTCAACGTAAATTGTGATACTTTTTTGATTCAGCAGTATATTCCCAAAATAACTTTGTTTATACACGCTATAAAGTTGTGGCACACGTGCTGAAGCACTTCACTTGAACAGGATTCTCCTTCTATGAATATTAACAATTTCCATGCTGTTAGATCTGACCCCACTAAGCAGCTTTCCATGAGCTAGAAGGGATTGGTAGTAGATAGCCTGTGTGCAAAACAGTCTCTTTCAGAGCAAATGGAAGCAATCATCTGTCAAGGCTACAAGGGATGAATTTGGATCAGGTTCATTTGGGCATCAGCTTGCTTCCAGTAAACAAGATGTACTGTGTAGGAGCTTCAGAAGGGAGGTGTATTTGGAAACAAAACAATCTGTGCCTTCTACTTCTGCTGAAATGCATCCGTGCATCAGATAAGATCATCTCTGAACAACCCAGGAGGAAAATCGGAGTAACAGGCAGGTGGTTTATTAGTTTCAGATATGTAGTTGCAGCAGACACAGAATCAGGGATGCAGCAGCTTGTCTGCATTTCACATGCGCATAGGTATCACTCATCCTGCTGCAAGACTGCATGCACTGAACGATCGTGAGCGGGATGTTTCTGGTTCGTCTCTTCATTTCTGAAATGCAGACTTGGTCCATGTCTCTCAGTTAGCAGGTTTGGGATGAGCACTTGCAAGCCAAAAAAGCATTTTTGTAGCATGAAACTTATCCCTCTTCTGCGTGTTCTGTTTAATTTGGGTGGGCATTTGAGCAAAGCCTGCCGTGCTCTGTTTCTGTATCCACTTTCTGTGTGGACCTCGTCCTTAACAGAGACATGAAAACACGAAGGCTTTATCTGCTCCTTTGAACTGCACCCTTTTAGTGGACATGAAGAAAACAAGACCAGACATAAATGATTAATGCAGAATCTTGGAAGAAAATATTGCAGGGTGCCTTGCTGTTTGATTACAAGCCTTGGAATTAGTCAACATTTCCATAATTCTAAACCAATATACACCTGTTTTCCCACTGTGATGTGAAGGCACAACTTAATTTAACAGAAACCCTGCTGTGCTAAATCTCTCATTAAATACCAAGCTAGTTCTGTAATTTAAAGTTGCAGCACCACTATTTTAACGGAATTGCCTTTGTATTATGAAATTAATAAGAAGTTAATGATGCACTTTGCTGTATTCTCTCAGCTTTTTTTTTTCTCAACAACAACAACAAAAAGGAAAGATAAAGAGGAAAAACATGTCACCAGCTGACATCTCAAGGCTTTTCTTGTTTTAATCATTTTCCTGAGGATAAAATTCATTTAAAGGATTTTTTAAAAATTTTTAAAACTTTCAGCACAAGTAGGATCAAACATATCTTCTTTTTACTCGTGATTATTATAATCTCTCTGTTAGACATAGTATTCCTTGTCACATAGTGGAACTTTTATCTTTCCCCAGCTATGTATTTAGATATCACTTGTCACAGAAGCGTTGCTACTAGGCAGAGAAAAAGATAGACAGCATTTGAGAAATGCAAGTATATTGATATATATTATAAATATCAAGGAAATAAGGACAATTCTGTTCTGTTTACTTGGCATCACAAGTAGCTTTTATGCCTTGTAAATGAGCAAAATGAATTTCTAGATATGTCTTTTCAAATACAGCATGCAAGCACGTAGCTCATACTGTAGCTCCATAGGGATGTGGTTGGTATTATTCAAGTTACAGTCAGGCTCTTCCTGCATGAATGTCAGCGTGGATTCTATTTTAAAAGGCAGAGGAGAGGAAAGGGAAAACCTCTATCTGAATGCAATAATTGAGATGAAACGTAGAACCAAGGTCTTAACTAGTCTCATCTTCATTAAGGATCTCTTGGCTTTGCTAGAGATGCTTAGCTTCTATTCCCTAAACAAAATAATCCAGTGAACTCCTACCATCTAAATTTATTCTGTGCCTTTAGTTAGATGCAATAATCACAGTCCCCCATGCTTAAGCACACTAACATGCTGCTTTGTGAAAACTGGCTTTTTGCAGGGGCTGTATGTGGAGTCTACTCTCAGCCATGTTGGCGGCAGACATTTTTTTGGTTTATTTTAACATGCATGCTATTTTAAAAACAGAATCTACTCTACTTGGCTAAGTAGTGCATTGAGTAGGATATCCTGGCAAGAGAATCCTTTGGAAAAATCCTTTGGTAAAGCATAGACCTAAGTCTCTTCGGAGTCTGTTTTGCATTTAGAGTTAGATTCACCTGACATGACACGGATCATTTGTTGCCTCAATACCTTTGCTTATATCCTCATAGGAGACGTTATCACAAAAATAATTAACAGCCTGTGCTGATTAAGATGTCAACACTCCTATGCATTTAACAGACTAACTGTTTACGTGGTTCTTATTTCAAGTGGGATATACATATTCCAGGTAGCAGCAAGCCCATTGTATTGAAGTTCTAGCCTAAAATAAGGACTTTAGCTCTATCAATCTGTTTAATTAAGAGTGTAACAACAGGGAAATACAGTTTTGAGAAAGCTCTTTAAATTTTAACAGCGAGGTGGAGTTTCTAGGATAAAACTGTCTTGTAAAATATTAATGGCCCCTTATTTGCCAGATGCTGTCAGAGAGAAGATTTCCATTTTTTACAGTGTAAGAGTCATTACTGGCTTCATGAAATATACTTTATGTGACAGGGAAACAAGACTGCCATAGAGGGAACTTTTCCCTAAGTGATCTTAGAACCACTGAATGACTTGGGTTGGAAGGGTCCTTGAAGTCCATCCAGTTCTAGTCCTCTGCCATTGCCAGGGTTGCAACCCATTGCATCAGATTAGATCAGGTCCTCATCCAACCTGCCCTTGAACACCTCCAGGGGGGCATCCACCATCTTCTCTGAGCAGCTGTGCCAGTGCCTCACCACCCTCTGAACTTCCTCCTCACATCTAATCTAACGCTCACATCTCATCTTAACTCTCTCTTCTTTTAATTTAAAACCATTCCCCTTTGTCCTGTTGCTGTCAGACTGTATTGTGTGCTACCTGTAAAGAAACCTCTGGGAAGCAGCTTTAGGGGTACAGAATGAGTGCAGGTGCATTTTAAAGAGGAATGTAGGTTGTTGTCCTGTTTCACAAGAGCATTCCTTCTGCCCGATGGCAGATTGCCCACTGGCACAGTGACATCCACTTTGGGGCTTTCCCTCTCCTCTGCAGACCAGCTCACATTTCACACTGTGTGTAAAGCACAGATTATTTAACCTTAATCACAATAATCTATTACAAAAGGCAGGCATCTACAGTGGCTTTGTTTGGATCCACATTCACTCACTGATAAGACATTTTGTCCAACGAGAAGCAAAAAAAGCTTATATATTTCTGATTTTCACTTTATGTCATGAGTTCTGTACCTTTCTCATGAATATTGAACATTTTTTTCTTGAATACCATTTTAATAACCAGCCCGCTTTTCTGCTTTAGGCTTTATGAGTTGTCAGTATATGAACATTATGTAAAAATTACCTGTAATAAAAAGGTAATCATCCAATATGACTTGAATTATAGCCTGAGTACGGGATATCAGTGACTTTGAGAGATTTTGACAAACAGAAAGGGAATTCACAGAGTAATTAAGTTAGTTAAGGGTTTGGAGTGATTGATTTATGATGACAAATTAAACTAATTCAGTGCCCATATAGCGTGCCCAAATGCTGTTTAATGAAGGATCTGAGAAGTGTAGAAGTTTTTAAACAGTAAAAATAACCAGATGGGAAGGGGAAGAGTCCCCAGGGAGTGCCTATTTCTAGGAACTGGGCTGTAAGACATTGAGTGATGCTGAGAATGTGAATCTGGCCTATTTCTTCCTTTAAAATACTACACAAATAGTACTACTCAATGGTAGATTTTGTTAGCTCAGAAGTTATTTTTTGTTATGCAAATACATCACTGCCACCTCTGCCCTCCAAAGATAAGTTGCACTGGCTTTGCTGCTTAAATAATAAATCACTATTTGCACTAAATTCAAATACCTTAGTAGAAGGGTTGCGTTTGTGATTACCGTTATTGTGAATCACAGGACATAGCATCAGCCCTAAATTCAATTTTACCTAAAATGGTAAAAACTGACAAATTGACTTAGAAGCATAATGAAATTCCCTGTAAGTAGCTGACCTTGCAGCTGAATGGCAAAATGATAGGTGTTGTGCAGGCACAGGGAGAAGGACATGTTGACTAAGTGAAAATAGCTTCTCTAAATTGAGCAGAACATTTCATTCATAATTATAGTCTCTTTCTCTCAATGAAGGGTGGGGGCCAGATTTACCTTTTGTCACAGTCTGACCATTAGGATAGCTGTCTGGCATGCAGGAGAATGCAGTTCACATCTACACTGCATTTATTTGTTGTAAGGGTCTAACTTCAATTGACCTAGCAGAGCCATCACTGATGGACTCAGCCGAAATTGGAGGTCTCCTTCTCTCCTGTTGAATCTGTTTCTTGGTGTGTGAAAGCATTAATCTCTCGTAGGGCTGAAAGAAAGCAAATAAAATCACTTGGTTGCCTAGTACTGAGAGCAGTGACTCGGGAATTGTGATATCTGATAACGAGTGTATGTTCTAATAAGTATTTTTTATTACTTGTTTGGAAGATACCCAGAACAGGGAAGTGTGTAGAATAATGACCTGGCAGGAATATCCATAGACCTGAAGTACTGGTGGGAGGAGGTAAACATTGGTCTGCCTTACTCAAGTGGAGATGTCCCAGCCTATCCCCTGGGGTATGTCAGGAGGACACGGAGCTGCACAGCGTGTGGGTTAAGCTGTTTCATATCCTAGATGTTCAAATCAGAGTCTTACTTTTTCCAGAGAAGCAAAAGCACATCAGCCTAGCTGCAAATGCAGTTAGCTGCAAGCTAGCTTTTTTCAGATATCTCTTTTGGAGTAGCTCGGGATTTTTTGTGCAGTTTTGCAATAATAATAATATTGGGGTGGGAACTAAGTAACACATAATATTGGCTTAACCTCAGCAAGCTTTCCTAATTTGAAACCCATCCCTAAAAGGCCAAACTGCAATGACATGTGACATTGCTTTACCTCTGATTTCCCTACTCTGGACAGTTGAGGTCAATACTTTGCAAAATACCTCTGGGTTTTACTGTCCAACATAGAGCATCTTAGCCTGCGTTTCAGCGAGGCTCAAGTATCTGTTCACAGGATATCAGTTTCAAGCTGGGTACCCGACAACCACTGGCTGGAGAACCTTCAGAATGGAAAACTGAACAAAACTGAAAGGCCATCACCAGGGCACTCCAGACTATTGCAAAGCTCACCAAGATTTAGGTGGGATGCTTATCTAGGGATAATAGCCCAGGCACACTCTTAAGCAGCTATTTATCCTCCTGCTAGTGTTAGCTGTTTTCTGTTATCCAGAACAGAAAGTACAGGTGCTTCAGTCAGCCTCATTAGCACCATGACACCAGCTATTAAAGTTGCCTTTGTAATGAAAAAATAGTTCAGGGAGTCTTCCTAGCTGTCTGACTACTCCTACAACAATGAAATTAGAAAGGCAAATCATAAACAATGTTGCAGGCGTCAGGAAGTAACATCATTAGAGATGCCCTTGGATGCCATTTACCTGCTTCGATAGCAATATTTGGTGTCATGCAACTGAGTTATGTTATGACTAAAGAGCCAGAGCTTCATGGCATGCTTATAACAGAGAGACAGTTTGTTCAGCATCCTTTCTGCTGTTGTGTCCAACCCTGTGCACTATGCTGCTTCTTTCTAAAACCTATGCAGTGTGCTCTGTGGCTCCGTGCAATGCCATCAAAGGGTTGAAATGTCTCATTTAGTACTCCTGTGGTGGGCCAGGAGCTGAGGCATCCTTACATAGATTTTCCCCATCTCAGTTGGGTAATGAACCATACAGTTTAGATGCACTGTGCTTTTGTATGTGCCAAACATGGAATTAGAGGGAAAACAGGAGTATTGTCTTCTTTGTGGTCATTAAAAATCCTGTAATACTTGATGAAAAAACAACTGAAAGTGGATGGCTCGACTGAACCTCCTGCTCATAGCTTACTTTGGGCAATTAAATTCTGTCTAATTAAAAATACTGTTTGCAGATCCATAAGGATAATTGATATTTTACTCGTTCTCCTAAATAAATCATCGTCTTCATCAGCTCAGCTGGGAGAGCCACTGCTTTGTCTGCTGTTACTCTGTGGTGTGCAGTGCAGTCCTTTCTCCTTTTCCAGTCTAGAAAGAAATTCTTTTGGATCCAGACACCCCTTTGCAGTGCAGACATGTTCATGTGATTGTTGTGGTAGATATCCAATACCTTCAGGGTCACTGAAATGTGCTGTGAATTCATACCCTGAAAAGTTTAGAAGAAGACTATCTCAATTGCAGAGCCTGTATTTCAGACTGCCTGCGTATGCATCGAGCTACCAGCACTCACCGAGGAGGAAAAAAAGTATCATTAGTGTTATATAGCTTTTAACTGGAAAGCAGTACAGGAGTGGGCAAGGCTGAAGTTTGGCTTACTTCTGGAACAGTGCATCTTTTTATTTGCAGCTTTGCTGAAATCAGTAATGGCATTGCTTTTAGAATATAGCCTGAATATCTTCAAAAACAGAGAGAAGCAGTCATTGAAAAACATGCCACCATAACTCCATCTATTCACAAAAGCCTCTTTCTGCTGCATTGTGCCAGCAAAGTTAAAAAGGCAAAAACTGCAAAAGAGAAAAACATTGGACTAAACAGCGTCTTAAGCAGCGGTAAACAAAATGTAGTTTCCTTTGTGGTTGATTTTTATCCAGCTGCAGCCAAATATCAAAGTGATATCAAAGGAAAGATACCCATTAATTAATTCAGACTGACTTCACAAAGCAAGCCGGAGCTTTTGCTGATATCTGATTCTGACAACTTCCTAATCTTCACAAGTTGTCATTAAGAGTGGCATTAAAGCAGTCTGCAGTCAATCCCCGCTCTCGCCCTATTGTAGCTGGGAGATGGGCTATCTCTCAGCGCAGGAGGGGGGCAGGATATGCAAGCGAGGGTTAGAATAAGCAACTTTGCCTCTTTGCAAATGGAATTTGCAATGTATCAGGGAATCTCATGAATACATTGCCTCTGTCATTCATGCAAGGAACACTCACCCAGTTCCTCTTGCAAACCTTACAAGAATCTGTTGCAGTGAATGGAAATTTTCACTTCTGAAGGAGAAACATGGGGGGAAAATATAGAAAGAAAGAGAAGAAAGGAGCTCATGTTTAAAAGGAATAATTGGAAGTCTGTAACGATTTTTTTTAAAGTATGAATAGAGCCTTATCATTGATTTCAAGATAGAGAACATAGTGAGTTGTAGAAAATAAGATTGGGGAAAATAAGACACTAATCAGAGGATAAGATTAGTTTTTAACTAAGAACTGAAAGGCAGGTACCTCCATAAGTGAAGCTTGTAATGCCACCGTGAAAATAAACAAAACACTCTAGTGTTCCTTACTGCTGCCAGCAGCTCTCCATGGGATTACAGCCTCCTGTCGAGACTGGAGGTACATGATACCTTTGTATTTCCATTCAGCTGTGAATGGCTCAAATGACTGAACGTGGTTTGTGTTCTAGACCATCACTTGAGCAAGTATCCACCAGACAGCGACTAATACTATTTTGTGGCCGATTCATGACAATACCTTAGAGGAAAATGTGCTGTGCTATTATACTGTATGTTCATTTCAAATACTGCAAGAAAAACAGAGAGGATAAATGCTGCTGTGGGAGTATGTTGCCAAGTATCCCCAGCAGTGTGGATGTTTCGGTGCATTTATTTCCTTCAGGGCCAAGTGTTTGTACTGCCCAAATGCCAGTGACAAATGGGAATTATTTTTGATTGTACACAGAATTGAGGATTTATAGTCATAAGAGGTAAAATAAAACTTAGATCAAGTATCAGGAAAAGCAGTGTCTTTTCAATTAGTGTAATCTTCTAAAGGAAACAAAGCTAAATCCCAGTCCTTAGAGGCGTTTGGGGTAGGAAAAAATTAGAAAATATACGATAGGCAATAATCCTATACTGGCATTAAGTCATTTCAGATGCCTTATTGGGTTTTTTCATTTCTAATTTCTACAATTGCTAAGAAGTGAAAGAAATTGCTATGTTCATCTTGATATAGTATGCTCCTGTTTGTTCAAAAATGTATGATTAATCAAAGAAAGCAATTGGTAACTAAGAACTACAGTCAGCTTAATTGTTGTGCTCATATGCTCGTGTCTGGAGGGCTCTGTGGGGTTGCTCAGGCAAGCATATCCCTTGCCTTTAGTGACCCCATCTATTTTGCAAAGAAAACATGGATTGATCCCAGTTTAGAAGGGGCATGATAGCTAACTTGTCTGGCACTTGTCTTCCTCCCTTTTGACATGAGAACCAAAAATAGAGGGTGTGACTTGGTGAATATTTCCCTTCTGCATCCAAGCCGTCTTCCCCTCTTCTTTCATTGCCCTCTGCTATTTCATCAAGTCACAACAGCCCTCGGGCTGAATTTGCCCTGTTCAGAAAAAAATAGAGCAGACTCGGGAACTGGGAGTTCAGTATTCCCAGTAGTTCAAAGCACAACCTCTGGAGCAGGTAGGCTGAATGATGTAAGAGCTTTTAGCTCAGTTGGGTTTACCAGAGGACCTCCCTGATAGCTCTCCTTGGACTACAGCTGTTCCACCTGAAGCCATCACTGCAAAGAGATTTCTTTGACCTTTAGGCAATTTGTGCATGAAGATGTTTCTCCTGGGGCATAATGCAGAGAAAACTTCTAATTGAGTAGGCAAGGAGAATGAAGAACAAGTAAGGGAAGACAGCTTTTCACATGCTGGCATTTACAGTCACCAAATGAAGCATGCTGGTGGTTATTTCAAGGGAATCAGGGGCGCAGCCTCTGGAAAAATACATTAAGGTTCATATTCAGGGTGAGGTGCTAATACAGAACATTACAAATGGGTGGAGGCAGGTTGATTTTGGCCTTTTTGTTCCTGATACTGTCGCTTTTACTAATGAAAACTTAATCACAGCTCTGT
The DNA here is from genome assembly GCA_036925125.1 of Oreortyx pictus. Taxonomy (NCBI): domain Eukaryota; kingdom Metazoa; phylum Chordata; class Aves; order Galliformes; family Odontophoridae; genus Oreortyx; species Oreortyx pictus. Next base: position 178,922,116 of record JAUPFR010000001.1, on the reverse strand, counting down.
CCAAATGGCACAGCCAGCTGGAACTGACTCATTCTTCAAAAATATATGTTTCTGCTGATGTTGCCCGTTTAATTTTTTGTTTAACTTCCCAAGCACGTATTGAAAGAAATATTTAAATGCATTATAATTCCTTAAAATTAGTCATACGAGTACATACTTTATGTTTAATATTGGTAAAATATACTGTCTTTACACCTAAGAAAGTACTGGCAAAATGCACTATGTGTGTAGATGCTGAAAAACTGGAGAGAGCGAGTTCATACAAAGAGTGGTTCAAAACTACATTGTTACAGAGTGTTTTTACTGCTGTTTGTAATTGTACATACATACACCACTGGATGTTGGTATTTTCACATGGACGGCGTGTGTCCTTGCAGCTGGAGACAGCAGTAACATTCTGTTTTCGTATGTGGATAAAATACTGAGCTATCTCTTTCAGTCATTCTCCACAGCCAGATTATTTCACCACGGCAGAGTACTGGCATCACATTGACAGCTTTTATTTGGATGCTGATACTGGATAGTTGTGGAAAATTCCTGTAACTTCAGCTCATGGACAACTTAAATAAAATTTATGAGCCATGTCCTCATTTGGCATAAAATATTATGGCTCCACTGGTTTAACAATAAAACTCTACTATTTACCCAGCTGATCTCAGTCAGGAGAGCAGGATTTTTGACATCTTCATTCAGAATCCCTTTTCAACCTGAAAGTTTTGGCTGTTCTACACAATATTTAAATAGACATGCTCGTTGACAAGCATTTTGGGGCCCATAGCTGACCTTTGAAGAATTCTGTATTAGTTTGCGTTTGGTAGCAGGGAGAAATATTACCAATTGACTGACTGCTGGAGAGGTGGGAGTTGTGAATAAAGAAGTGTATTCTGGACTCAGAACTACCCTGCACCTTTTCTAAATCAAAACTGCAGCAGTACTGCATCATCGATGCCAGCTCTTTCTGTAAATTGTACCCTTTGCTCTAATTTAAAAGGTAGTATTTCAATAGATGTTATAATTCGGATCCTTTGGGGGCTTATTTTAGACCTACCTCAATCATGCTTTTTAACTATAAGATATTCTCGCTGTTACATTGTACTGCAAATATGAAAGCTTTCCAGCAAGAATTTTAAAAAGCTTTACATAAAAAATCCCAGAGCCTAGAATTTGAGTTTTGTACCAAATAATAGACTCTAGTTTCTATCAGAAGAGGAGACCAAGTGCGTTGTTGGATCAAGGTGACCTTATATGCTGGAGAAAGAGTCAGGCTGAAGATATACTTCTTAAATGAACAGAAAAATCTGTGATGTGAAACTGGGGGAGCAGTAAAAGCTGATTTCACTCCTGTTGAATGAAAGCCAAAAATTGAGAAGATAACTGGAGATGAGATAGCGTTGTGAAAGAAATGGTGGAGCTGCTGGGTTTGCTTTGCTTTCCTGCTTTTCTGAAATGTTGCTGTTGCTGGTCATTCCCTTTAAAGGGTTATTTCCTGAATTTCATCTTGGCAAATGTAGAGGATATTGCTGAGCATAATCACATGGTGTTTTCCCAGAGTGTAGTGCACAGAGGAGACAGTACACACAAAGTACAGAACAGCATAAATCTTAAAATAACACTTCTGCAAAACAAGTGTTTAATATCCTGGTAGCTATGCTCTCATTCACAGCTGAGTTTGTGTTTTGCTTTATAAAAGATACTGCATGTTTTTAAAAAACTTTCATTTAAACTAAATTTCCTCGTGGTCATCAGTAACCTAAAAGAGAATCTATTTCATTTTAACACTGGGATTACATTTTCTGGGAGAAAGGAGAAGGGAGAAGAAGATATTTTTGTTTTCTTGATAATTCTCTAGATGTTTATGTGGAATCAGAGAGATTTATGTGGAAAGAGTGAGTTTACACATGGACCAGACTCAAACGTTAGCACCCTAAAATGGTGTTCGCAGCCTGAGCTGCTTGAAGGTTCCAATTCAGCAGCAGGAAATGTTTTTTAAGATGGAAATTTGGAAAGTTGAAATTGAAAGCCTGTGGCAACATCATCTTGAGTCTTCAAAGATACTGAAGTTGTAACCGCAAAGAGCAAATGTCCCTGAGCAATTGGAGCCAATGCATCCTAAGCAGAGGATTTGACTTGTGCTGGGGGAAAAGAAGTGAAATCTGCCTCTCCAGACCACTCAAGTAGGCAGAAGCTTCTGCCATGCTGCCTCCCTGTGTGATGCAACTGAGGTGCCTCTGTGTCATTCCCGTTCAGAGTCTGGGAGGTGATGAGCTAATAGGTACCGTGCTTTGGCTTTGCTCTGGTTCTATTTTCCAAATACTGATACTGGTGAGTAGAGGTGTGTTTCTCTTAGATTTTAAGGAAAAATACTTCTTCTTAAGTCTCAGCCTCCTGTTGGCTTCTGAAAGACTTGCCAAAACCTGAATTAGGAAGATGGAAGAAAGTACGACTGCAGAACACTTGAGTCATGTCCAGTGAGACACTGACTTTAAGACTTGTGTCATTCTGGGAACTGAGTCCTGACGTCTTAAGTCATGCTGGGCAAATCCACACAACACAGTGCAAAGCAACGTTAGTTATTAGCTCAGATCCCCAAACCGTGAAGGCTTGGCTAGTTTGTGGCTCTCCCAGCTATCCTGGAACACTGCTTCAGTATCTTATGTTACTTGTTGGGCAGAATATCTGGAGAGTAGTGCTGTAAAAATAATACATGCACAAATTATGCCTGCTCATCACTACCTTACCTACACTTGGTCATAAAATTGCAAGATTTTGTTTTCAGAGACTTTACTTTAATCGCAGAATAACTCTAACTGAATCCCATATAGCCTTTCTGCCTTTTTTTCCCCCCATCATCTTCCTTTCTGCTAAAAAGAGATAGCAGCAGTAAGCACCTCACAGTTGTGTTAGGAGGAAATATCAATTAGAGCATGAGGAGCTCGGGCTCTGCTGCTGTGAGGCCAGCATGTCTGCGTCCCTTCATTCTAGCCCTCACTAAGCCACACTGCATGGCTTCAGGCAAACCACTGCTTCACTGTGCTTCATTTCCAGCTCCAAAACATGGACAGCAATTTGGCTTCTCACAGTTACCTTGGATTGGTGTAAAACTCAGTCAAATAATGTCGTGGAGACACTTTGTTATCTTCTTATGCCTGGTCGTTTTAATGCAAAGGAAAAAAAATGCTGGCATGCAAACTTCAATTGGCAAAATGTCAACAGAAGTTATTGCTGCTGCAGATGAGATGGATAACTCTTGCTGTTAAAATAATATCTGGTGTTTTGCTCAGATGTTTAATGGGTTTGCTTTTTAAGCATGGATGATGCAAAATATCCCCAGGGCATTATTCCAAACAAGATGTAGAATCCCACTTAATATCTATTTTTAGGATTGAATAGGTTCTGTAAAGGCTCATTTGTTTGAAGAAAAGATAGTTAATCACTTTGGTTTGCATGAGATTTTGAAGAGAGAAATTTTGTCATACCTCCCCTTCCTTATCTCCACTCCACTTGACTTGCACGTGTCCTACAGTTGTTGCCGTTTGTGTGGGTGGCAAGAAATAAAGGAATCAAATAAATGGATTAGAACTTCTAACTGAGCAACAGTAGTTATTTGTACATTACAAAGTTAAGTTGTCACTTCTAAGACTGACAACTTATTCATTTCTATGTGTGGTTAAAGTTTTCTAAAAAGACATCGTTATGGGCTAATTAGTAAACTTAAGGGAGGAGCAGCAGCAGCAGGATGCAGAGGTGACTGTGGAAACAATTGTTAGAATATTATTATTTTAAAGTGCAGCATTGTTTTTTACTCTCTTGAGCTAACATGCGGTTTAACTTGAATGTGAAAAATGGAATGCGGTTGATTGCGAATGACTGGCTTGGAAAAATTCCAAAAGTTATTGAATTTCAGCAGTTTCACTGTTCTCCTGGAAAAGGAACAACTTGTTTGAAGCAAGCTATATGCTTGTTTCTGTGCTCTAAACAGAAAATAATGATGTTGTGCATTACTTCATGAACTATATTTGGCACCAAATAGCAATATTCATTTTCTCCCGCTTCTCTTCATCCCAAAATTCCTCCCTCTCCTTCTCCTTCTCTCTAAAATGCACATACATATATATGTCTGACAGTAGTCCAGGAGACCAAATTCTTCTACAACTAAAATCATATAAATACCCACCAAGATTTAAATCCCTTAAATTGGAATTTATAAAAGAATGACAGCAAACAATCTTTGAGGTATGCCTTTGCTCAGGTAGTTACATCTACTGCTCTGCATTTGTTTGTTAGACTGTATGTGATGCATGCACATTTAAGCTCTTTCTACACATGAATAAACTAAGGCAAAGGATATAAAACAGTACTGGGAATCTGAAGTCCATCTGTACATTGGTCTCAGTGACAGTTAATAGTTTCCTACCCAATGTGTGGGCATGTCTGGGAGAGTAATGTGGGCTGGGCACTGTTCCCTGTAGGGAGTGTGGACAAGGACGTCCTACTTTGATAGGAAGGAGAGTTACAGCTGTGCAAATACAAGCTGTGTCACACCACTTCTCTTAAGAGCCAGAGAGCAGTCCCTTGCCTCTTTTATTCAGTAGAATTTATTTGGCCTAAGAGACTGTCCCCAGTTCCTGGAGAAACCCCTGAAGCTGTAGGCAGATATTGACTGTGTAATTCAAGTTAGTTTGACTCTAGAGAAGTCATTCTAAACAGTACTCCGTGATAGGAAAATACACCTCTTTCACTTCTGGGAAACTTGTGAGTCACAAGGCTTTAAAAAAGCAAAATAAGTTTCTGTTGAAGTGATGTGAAAAATATGCTCAAGAATTCCTCCAAAAGGACCCTTCTCAGAAACCTGGGAGTCAAGAGCTAAAATGGGGGCTGGGAGGCCAGGGTGTCCGCACATAGTAATCCAGAAAGACAGAGATACTGAAAATTATTTAATTCTCTGGTGATGTGAACTGTTTTCCCTTTTCCCCTGTCTGTTAGTAGGTTCATACTTTCCTTTCTAACCTCCAGACTTGGTGAAGGTGTTCAGGAAAGTGGCAGGTAGAGATTAGGCTTCTCAGATTCCTTGCACTATTGGTCTCATTCAACTGTATGCACTAAGTGGATCAGCCTGGAGAAGGTTTTATACTCATTCCCAGTCTAGAGTTAGACAAAGCACACAGTTTCCCAGTCCTCTTCCATACTAGTGCCTCTTCTGTCACTTTTCTTTCCCTATGCTCTTAGCTTGTCTCTGCTGCTCCTTACTATTTTGTTCAGCATTCATTTTCCTACTGTTTCCAAGAAGTCCATACATCTATTATTCTTCCCCCAAGAAGAATATTAGGGTCCTATTAAGGTCTGACATCTCTCCCCCAGTCTCTTCTATCATTCTTTAATTCTGAAATGTGTAAAATATGGAGAAAGTCCCCTTTGGCTCCAACAGTGATAGATGATAGCAAGAATCAAGTCCCAAAGTGCTAGAAATGACAAGTTGCATGCAAGTTGTTGTCATTTAATCCTGATGCAGTTTGTATGATTTGGCTGAAATCATCCAAGTACTTCAAATTTACTCTCAGCATGGGAGAAGGTTGAGCTTGTGTTGTGTTTGTGGTCTGTGATGTGGTCTGTGAGAGTGTCAGGAAAGGGTAAAACTGAGCTAGGTACTGCTAGATACATATGCCCATAGCAGATAACAGAGAAGGAAGGAAAGGGACAGGTCTGAAGAGGCCTAGAAATCTGCAGGCCACTTTAAGGGATTGTAGAAAAATGGCAAGAGAAATTGTAAGACAGTTCCAGTGTGGAATCATGGATGACATCCTCCCCACATACTTCCTAAGCTCCCTTGGTGTTCAAAGGACTTTTAAGTAATGGCATCTGAATGAACTCTTAAGGCACTGATAAAGGAACAGGCAGGTTTATGTTTGTCCAGAGTCTTCTCTTGACCAGGACTTTTCTTCCTTTGAGGCACCAGGAATGATGTAAGCAATCTGAGGCCTGTGCAGTCTGCTGTGGCAGGAACAGAGAATCAAGTCTAATAGGTGCACTAATCATGCATGAAGGTGTTGTTTCAATCGATCATAAAACAATGATTTTTCATAGTCAAATTACATGGCCAGATTTTCTGAGCTGCTGTGGATACTCAAATTTCAGACTCAACATGGCTGCAGCAAACTGAGCCCATTGGTTCCTTTTCTTTCACTTAAAGGTGTTTCCTGATTTCAGATCACCACCGTCCTGTGTAAGAGAACCATACTCACATATGTAACAAAATACTTCTTACTACATCAACTGCAGATCATTTAAAAGTGTTGACTTCCTTGACAAACCTCACCTGTTTCACATAAAGTGCTGTTCACGGGGAACCTTTAGCCTACCTAAAACATCTGAGTGCCCATTTCCCCTTATAAAATGAGTGGAAAGCAGGTGTCCATCTAAGCATACTGACAACTGGAAAATGAGATTTAGGCAATCTCTGGTAGGATGGTGGTGGCTCAGTCCATGCCAGTGATGGCTCTGCCTGGGCAGAATTCTTCCCAACACACTCCAGGAACTTGGTGCTTAAGGTTGCACCTGATTCTCAACAACTCCTGAATAAATAAAAGGAACTGTAAGCTGATGTTGTCGTGCAACGTGAAAGCACACAATAGTAATCACAGCTAATGACTCTGCTAAATGCTAGGCTGCACACACCTCCTTGTTTGGTGTTTGTTTTGTATACAGAAGGTAACATCGGCTGAATAACGAGGATGCCAAGTTACAGATGGGGTTGTGGAATCATATTTGACAGCCGATTAGAGTAATCTGACAGAAATGATGACTTAATCACCACGACAGACTCCAAATTCCCAGATAGAATTCCACCCAGGTTAATCTAATTTCCTTGCAATATTTTTGCCAGAAATAGACTCTTAGTTGGCTTGTTTTCTCCCATGCAGATGTCACATGATTTTGACAAGAATGCAAATAGGTAGCATTATTATTGTTGAAAAGATGATGGTGAGGCTCTAAAGCTGGAGAGGATCCATACCTTTGTGTGGTTTTTGGTTTGCTCTGTTGTGATTTTTTCTCTGATGAAGTTACATTTACATACAGTGATATGTATTCAGGAAGAGAGGGAGAAAAAAAGTCTTCAGTTGTAGTTGTAGCCCATGGATGGATCCAGTCACTACACTGACCATTGCCAGTGGGTGGATTTCAGGTTTTTTGTTGAATTTCATGTTTTACAACTTTTTCTTTCCCATTTTGATTACCCCGTGAACCACACCAACATCCCCGTTTGCAATGAGCCCAAACAGCAGTGGTGACATGTGTGGCCTTGGGCTTTGCATGACCTCCGTTACAGGCCATGGCAGGGCTTACATGGAGCCTCTCACTGCTGGTGTCCCCTCAAGGCAGTGCCAGCCTAGGGCAAGGCATCTGCCCACTCTGTTGTGAAACATGGCTGAGGAAAGCTGGGCTGTGCTGTTCCTGGCTGCATCTAGTTGAGCTCTCTAACACATTGCCAAGGAGGGATTGTTCCTTACAGCCTGTTCTCCAGTCAGGTTGTGATAGCCCTGTGCACAGTGCTTGCTGGGGAAGCTGGCCACTGTCAGAAAGAGCTTGCCTGAGCGGTCTGCTTTTCTCTTTCACTGTAGGGTCTGAGTGCAGAGTAATGTTAATGTCCATTAAATAGTTTGCTGCAGTTAGTTTTCCCACTTTTCCCTACTTGCTAATTATAAATATGCATTCTCACATATTGTATTTTTATAAGCAAAGCTTTCTTCAAGCACAGGAAAAAAAAAAAAAACACTTCCTGTTGTGTTTTTATTTGTTTTGTTTTGTTTTTTGTATGAAAACATGACACACTGAGAAATCACTTACCTTGAGATCCATAAGTGTACAGCTGTGTGATGTATAACTACAATAACAGCTTTCTGATAAGACATGAAATCCTTCATTTCAGTAGATGACATGATTCTAGTGGGTGGCATCTAATTTGAAACAGGTTTATATCATCTATAATCTTTTGGAGGGCCTGAGAATGCACAGCTATTTTATTATTTTATAGCCTACAGTTATACAAGCAAGATATAAAATACACAGATTATTTTCTCTTTTGCTCATAGTAGAGTGATAGGATAGTACCCTTTTACCCTTTGTTTCTGCTCCTTTAATTTTCTTATTTACTGCACACCTTGTGACTCTCCTTTTCTTTTCTTTTCTTTTCTTTTCTTTTCTTTTCTTTTCTTTTCTTTTCTTTTCTTTTCTTTTCTTTTCTTTTCTTTTCTTTTCTTTTCTTTTCTTTTCTTTTCTTTTCTTTTCTTTTCTTTTCTTTTCCTTTCCTTTCCTTTCCTTTCCTTTCCTTTCCTTTCCTTTCCTTTCCTTTCCTTTCCTTTCCTTTCCTTTCCTTTCCTTTCCTTTCCTTTCCTTTCCTTTCCTTTCCTTTCCTTTTTCCTTTCCTTTCCTTTCCTTTTTCCTTTCCTTTTTCCTTTCCTTTCCTTTTTCCTTTCCTTTTTCCTTTCCTTTTTCCTTCCCTTCCCTTCCCTTCCCTTCCCTTTTTTCTTCTTAAATTTTGTCTTCCTTTTCTCTTCATTTTTCTTTTCTCTCTTTTTTTTTCTTTTCTCTATACCTACTTTTAAATATTTTATGGGTAGAGAGCTTATAATATGTATTGTCACGGCACTTGTCTCTAGAGGTCAGCAATGAGTTCAATAATGAGATGCGAACCAGTGACTCTGTAAAACCCATTTCAGGTTATAAATGGCATGTTTTATTGAATCTAGTGTTAAAGGTTGTTAATGTATCAATTGGTGATGGTCAGGGTTAAACAAGCTTCAACACGAGCCCTCTCATGTTATCAAACTGTCAGTAACATATTTTTCCACCTTCTTTACTGAAGCCATGTTTGTGTATCGCATCCATTTTACCATGGGTATTCTGCGGTTTAAACCCTTCAGGCCTGATCTGAATCTTTTATTAGTTTTGTACTGATATAATTCTGTTAAGCACAGTGGCATTCCTCCTGATATGAGAATTTGGACCATGGGTTTTCAGCAGGAACCTCTGAAATCAAGTCAACACCCAGTTGAAACATCTTGTTAAATCCTTCTTCTTTCTTTGCAAACATAACAGCTTACTGATTTAATGAACTTGAAGTAATTTTGCAAATCAGAAGAGGATAATTTCTGTTGTGGTAACTGTGTTTGCTAGGTAATAGTGATCTTTGCATAGTAACTGTGGTATGGCAGAAATTACCTGTATACATGAATTTGGTCCAAGATTGGGTGGTTCAAAAAGCAAAAGATTTTATCATTGTTAAAATTGCCTTTATTCAAAGTACATCTACTTAGGGGCATGAAATGCAGGTAGGCAAAGAGATAGATTTCTCTGCCTCTCGAAGGCCTGGATTTTGGTGGATTTTTTTTCTATGACTTGCATATTCCCAAATTTGCAATGAACTAAGAGGTGATGTTTCTAGTAGTCAGTGGAAATTATCCAACATCCTTCTGGGCCTCTAGCATCTGGAGGAATTTCTGTCTACCTCATTTAAAATTTATTTGCTGCTCTTAATTGCATCTTCTTACATGCATCTGAACAACTCCATTTGTTTTCCTTGATTTTCTTCAACTTTCCATGGCTCTGCAGGAATGTACCTACAGTGGTCTCACTGGAGCAAGTGGCACCTTTTTGTCTTCCAGTTTTTGTTTCCTCAGTGGACACAGTGCATCGCATTCCATGAATTTAAGGTCTCCTGCAGTGCTCAGCATATTGCTGATGCCAGGATAAATGTTAGGCACTAGTTAAAGCTAGAGTACAATCTAAGTTCCCTTTTTTCTGTACATTAAATCAAATAAGACTGGTGGCAGACAAGTGCAGGGCTATTTAAGTCCATTTGGGAAACAAATGATTCAAGGAGAGCAGAACTGTTAAAATTGAAGCAAATTTATGCATCCTGGTGACTGCATCAACCTCGTGGCTTTGCCTTTTCCTTAGGGCACAGTAAGGAGTTTTGCAAGCAGTTGATTTGTAAGGCCAGAGAGCATTATGGATTTTGAATACATCTTACAGAGATATTCACAGTAATATTTTATGTTTACTAAAGAATCCGGCAACTGTGTCCCTGGGGGTTAAGTGACTCCACCAAAAGCAATGCGGATGTGGTTTTCTGTGGTGCTTTGAAAGTGCATTTGATATGAGTGCATGGATGCTCGTGCTTAGCTGTTTTTTGTTTTCCAACATCAAGTTTGTCACCATAGCCTTTTATAAAAAATACTGAATTGCCACTGACATTTTCAGGCAATGCTCAGCTTTACTTCACTGATGGATCTTAAAAAAGCAGAAGCATAGATTTTTTACATGCTTAGGAGAATTGAGAATGGAGAATTGCTGAAGAGAGAAAAAACAGCAGCCCCAGTACTGACTTAAGTTTTGTGCAGTCAAAGACTAGCAATTCAGTAAAGCCCTGGAGAAAGTAAGAGTCTAAGCCTGACCATTTCCCATGTTGAAACGCAATGCAGGGTCCATTCTGAAGGCATTTGAGAAACTATAACAAATTTTCCCTGAAACCGTCACACTGGACACATGGCTAATACCAATGTCCAGTAGAAATAGTTCTTTAATCAGGGCTCTGTTGTTGTGGCATCAATGTCACTGAAATAACAGAAAACACTGTTGGTGGAGAGACTATTGGAGTTGTCAAGAGTTGAAGGTAGGGGGAAGCCTAAGTTAGCAATGAGAGCAAAAGAAACACCATGTCGAGTGTGTGAAGGTAGGATGTCATGGGATGTACAACACTGCACACTATACAAGGGAACTGATTTCATTTACAGTATGAAGGATTCAGATGGAGGAAAAGATTGAAAAGGAAGAAGTGTTAGGATTTTCTATGTTGTTTTTTTCTTATTATTTTTTTAAGGAAGCCAAAATCGTACTGTGTTGTGATGGAAGCTTTATCAGTGAACATATAATGTACTCTTAAAAAAAAAAAAAAAAACAAGAAAGATGCTAAACAGTAATAGGAAGCTATTACAAGAGATACAAGCCTTTCTCTTCAGTCCTGAAAGAATCAGCACGTGTTTTTTTAATTACATGCAAAGTTCATTTGTCAAGCTAAACTCCTCTGAGTATGTTTGAAATGCTTGCTAGCTCTTCAGTTACTTGAAAGTTGCATCTCAGCCTCAGCAGTGGCTGAGCTCAAGAAAAAGTTGGTAAAACAGAAACCAAGCATGCCATAAACTAATGAGAACTGTAACTTTAGAGGTCTTCTGAAACTAGATACAACAAATTAAAGTTTTATATGAGTCCTATGGGCCCAGTGATCTATTTTTTTAATCTTCCTCATTATAAAATGCTCCTTTACCATTTTTTTTCTTAAAAGCCTATTATATGGTGTTATTTTGAATTTATACCACTGTAATGTGCTTAATACTGACCATGTATCCTTTTAGCCCCTCATTAAAACCATGATTCTTGATTTTTATGACTATCCAACCTGCCTTACTCTTTTTCATTTTTGTTTTTAGATGCATCATCCTATTCAGATGAAACCCGCAGATAGTGAAAAGTCCAATGGTATGTGCTTAATTTATTTTTACATAATTGCGTCTCTCTTTTCACTAAAGAAAACAAAACATTCTGAGAGTTTTTGCTTTACTCCTTGTGTGTTGAAAATTATATGAGGCTGTTTCCCTACACCTGACAGATCAGGAAAAATGTTGACCTGTTTTCAACTCCCATTAATCTTCAGCTTTAAAAAAGAAGGAAGGAAATGTTCTGAAAAACAGTCCCTATTTGTATCTGCTGTATGTCGTGGCCTACCATGCTACAAACCTCTTTCACTTTTGTTCTCCTGGCAGTGAAGTGATCCAAAAGCACCTGATGTTGGTGAGATGGAGATAAAATTTTAATAGTGAAAAGGAAAAAAAAAAAGAACAAAAACCATACCCATTATATTAAACAATATAAGCAGCTAATGGACCTTAAACATTTGCCTAAACCTACTTTTCATAGAATGCTGTTCTGAATATGAACCAAATTTAGGTTTTAATGGTATGCTTAGTTCTGAACTGGGAAACACACCTTGCATCTCTGTGTACTTATTCCTCACAACGATTGTAAAATGAATGCTATAATGACAGTAATATCCATTCAGAATACTGGGTTACTGCCTAAGTGGATGTATATGACATGCAAAATAGACAGCATACTAAATCTATTAAATATGCCAGGTTTGTATTCAAGGAAATAAGATAATCGGATGGTAACGCAGCCTGACTGTGTGTGATTCTTTAAAAATATATACATGTGTATATTTTGCCCCTTGATTCGTTCCTGTAATTTTCTAAAATGTATGTTAAAGATATCATCTGCCTTCTTAGATTGCAAGAGCTTCTTTTTCCCATAAGGCCCACATAATCAGAGCTGGTTCCTCCAACAGGCATCTTTGCACCTCATTAATTAGTAATCAGGGCAGAAGCCGTGCACTTAGAGATCTACATACCTGCAAATGTAAATGATGATTGGGCTCTAAATCTCTCTGCAAGGCTTTTTTAAGGCTTCTTTTGTACTAATTGTAGTGCATCCCTTTTTCAGACTTCTGTAAGGATTACAAAGTTTGGAAAGGAATTAAAACTTCACACAATGCTAGGGGTCCTATATGACAATTTTCAAAACAAAACTGGCCAAACATGGCAGATTGGAGCCATCATCTCTTTGCAAGGGAGTGATGTTCTCTCTCTTGGGTTGTCCATGAATAGTTTTATCAGCAATTAGTTGCTTTCTTTGAATGCTCAGAAAAGAGGTAAAGACATCTTCATGGACAGGAGAGCCAAACTTTTCAGGCCTCACTCTATCAAGTGTTATGCTTGCTGTTGGAATCAAAATATAATTCCCTGGTATTTGTTGCACTTGCAGTGGGCAAAGTTTTCCTTTAGGTACAGGGACACCACAATTCTTATAACCACTATGGATTCTTTCAAGAACAGATTTCACCTCAAGTACCTTGGCAGATTAGAAATGTAAGTGTGAATGGGTCAAAGTAAACTCCAAAGGAATTACTAGCTCAATCTTCCTAAAGAAGATTGAACATATTGACAAGGCACTGTGGGGAATTGTGCAAGTCCTGTCCTGCTCTGTAGTGCTTACAAAGCAGGGTAAATTAGCCCCTCTCTACTGCTGTTAGTCTTGGATTATCTTCATGATACTCCTCCCTGCGCTGTGGGAATATTATCAATCTTCAGAGTATTGTCTTGCACTTATCTCTATCTCTAGTATGAAAATCGTGAGGGTTAGGAATTTTTGGTTTTTTTTTTTGTTTTTTTTTTTGTTGCCTTCTTTCTATTTTAAGAACACATCAGCAAATGAAAGCCAAACATCACTGTCAAATTAAATACCTTTTTAAATTTAGACTATTTGAGAGCATATATGCTTCTGGTAGGCATTTTCTGCAGAAGATGAACTCTTCTTTTTGATTGACTGGGGAAACAGAAGGCAAACTAACACCATGATGATGGGAACAGAAGCACAGCTTCTCAAAAGGACAGGGCGTAGGAGTGGGATCCATGGAGGAGGTGAGAGTTTGCAAGCTTGGAGGATGTGGAGGCCTGTTTGGCACATGTTTCTCATATGCTCCAGGCTGTCCATCTGAGATATATTATCTTCCAATAGCAAAGTGATTAGCAGCACAAACCTTCAACAAGAATGGTAAGTTCAAAGGGGAAAAGAGAAAAGGTATGCCAAGATATCTTGGTTTTCACGATCCAAACTGTTTGAAGTTTTTAGGAATGCTTGAAACATTTGACTTCTGCATAATGGGGGTTCCCACTGCATTTTATAAGTAAATTAGTGTTTGTCATTTTTCAAAGAGGTGAAATGAATTGTTTTCTCCAAATAACTTGGTGGAAGAGAGAGGTTGAAAACTTGTTGCACTTCTTCTGAGATAAACACATTTCTGGGAGAATAGATAGATCCATTCAGCTTCCACAGACAAGAATAAGGTGCCCATCATTCAACTTACAGAGGTTTTCACAGGGAAGAATTTTCTGGGTGATAAGATGCCTCCTGCACATCCTGAATCTCTTGCAAAAAGATTGTAATGAGCATCTGAGGCCAGCAGTGCTAAGAAGAAATGCTTCCTCATTCCTAATCACTGTTCCTGTTTTTATTAGATCAATTTATTAACCCATACCTTAGCACAAAAGGCCGAGTTTACTTCATGGAAACTGGGAGAAGAACATAAAACAAGCATCTTCTGTATGTTTGACCAAGTGCCTGAGCTTTTTCTCAGTGTTAGCACTTCATTAGCAACCTGAAGATCTATTTTCTTCTGGGTAGGATTTAGGAGGCTCATAGATCCATCCAGTCATCTCTGTTCCTTCCTAGCATTCAGGAGTGAACATGGAGGATGGAAGCTCATGTATCTGAGTCATCTCTGCTCATGTAGATAAAGTAAAGCTTAATTGTTCCACTGAGCTTTTAGCAGGTAGAGTTGATGGACTTGCCTTTAGATCTAATTAGTTTATCTACCCTGGAGGATTCTGAAAAGGCTTTCCTTGTTGAGAAATGTAACACTCCTGAAAGATTTTCAGATGATTAAATTTATAGTGTATCCTGTGCTTGCCACCATTAGTCTGACCACCTTTACATCGCTTGACCCATCTACAAAGTTTCGCTTGAGGAGTAGCCGCCAGAAAAACATGGCTTCAAGATTTTAAAGACTCCACGATTACTTGATTCATCTTAACTGTTAGTCATTCACAGCACTTGGCTGCTTAAGGACATTTTTTGTTTTTCAAAAGGAAAAGAATATCTGCACTCTGATTCAGAAAAACACATACACACATGCTTGGCTCTTAGATGTCAGTGGCCATTCACATGCTGCTAGTTAGCAAATGCTTAAATGTCTCTTGGATTGGCATTTCAGTACTGTTAATACTATCGGGCACATATCCTGAGGACAGAATAGTCTCAAATGTATCAACGCTTCAACACTTGAGGGAAAATTACAAAATTTACTATTAAAAAAAAAAGAAATAAGAAAGCCAGTGAGTTAGTTGTGTGATCTTATAATTTATTTTTATTTATTAGTGAAAACTTGAAGAAATAATTTTGAAATTCTAAATGGCACAACTTTGCCAATTTGGAGGGAGTAATTAAATGCCATATGTTAGCACTAACATACAGAAAAGTTGATAATTAATGCAGGCAGCTCCAGATCCAGGTGTGATTTTGACAGATTGTGCAGAAGGGTTTTTCACAGGCTTACAAGTAGGAATAAAAAGTCTGTTTTTCCCTCTTCCCTTTTGGATGAAAAAGAAATATATATATATATATATATAATATATATATATATAAGCATTTGCACATAATTAACTATTTCATGACTTGCTCAAAAGAGAAGGCAACTTCTGTATGGAAAACGTGCTCTTTAACTGAGTGAAGCCCTCACAATGTGTAATAAGGGGACAGTACAATCACAGAATAGAATCATAGAATGCATTGGGTTGGAAGGGATATTAAAGATCATCTAGTTCCAACCCCCTGTCATTGACAGGTATACCACCTGCTGCATGAGGTATATAACTGACTTTTCAGGACAGAATTTTTGGAGTTTAAGATGGAAGAAAAGTCTTAGAAAAGATTTCCTGTTAATACTAAAGGATTTAATTCTTTTGTTTAATACAGGAAATAATCCCTGTTCCTTTATTCTCCTGAGTTAGCACTACCGATCTAATATAGGCTGCAAACTGTGAAATCATAGAATCATAGAATCCTAAGTTGGAAGGGATCTTTAAAGGTCATCTAGCCCAACTTCTTTGCAATGAATAGGGACATGAAGAGCTAAATCAGGTTACCCAGGGCCTGATCCAGCCTTGCCTTGAAAGTCTGCAGGGACAAGACATCAACCACATCTGTGGGTAACCTGTTCCAGTGCATCACCATCCTCACTATAAAAGACTTTCTTTATATTCAACCTAAATCTACTCTCTTTAAGCTTGAAGTCATTTCCCCTTGTTCTATTAACACAGACCCTGCTAAAGAGTTTGTCCCTTTCTTTCCTGTAGCTCCCTTTTAGATATGGAATGTCTGCTATCAGGTCACCTTGGAGCTTTCTCTTCTACAGTCTGAACAGCCCCAGCTCTTTTAGCCTATCCTCATAGGAGAGGTGTTCCATCCCTTGGATCATTTTTCAGGCCCTCTTCTGGACACGCTCCAACATGTCCATGTCTCTCCTGTACTGATGACTCCACCTCTGGATGCAGTGATCCAGGTGAGGCCTCAGCATCACAGAGTAGAGGGGCAGGATCACCTCCCTCAACCTGCTGGCCACACTTCTGATGCAGCCCAGGGTACCATTGTCTTTCTCAGCCGTGAGAGCTCACTGCTGGCTCATGTCCAGCTTCCCATTCACCAGTACCCCCAGGTCTTTCTCAGCAGGGTTGCACTCAATCCTTTCATCCCCCAGCTTGTATTGGTAGTGAGGATTGCCTCGACTCAGGTGTAAGATCTCTCATTTGGATTTGTTGAACTTCATGAGGTTCACCAGGGCCCACTCCTCAAGCCTGTCTAGGTCTCTCTGAATGGCATTCTGTCCCTCTGGTGTACTGACTGCTCCCCACAGCTTTGTGTCAGCAAACTTGCTGAGGGTGCACTTGACCCCACTGTCAGTTGATGAAGATATTAAAGAATATCAGTCCCAGCACTGACCCCTGTAGGATACCACTCGTCACTGATCTCCATCCAGACAACGAGCTGCTGACAGTTGAAATGGAGAATGGTGAACTCATGGAAAATGCTTTTTAATGGAGCAAATTGAGTAAAGCTGCTATTATTCTACAAGTAGAATGCAATGGTGTCAGAAGGCAGGAGGCTCTGGTTTGAGAGTAGTCCCATGAGCAGAAGCAAGCTTTAATTCTGCCAGCTTCTGATTGCTACCATAGCTCTCTTCAAGCATATTAGCAAGAATATTTATAGTCATCACATAGCTAGTCTTAATGGAGTTAAGAAAGGAATTTATCTAGATTCAGAAAAGTCACACAGGATTCCTTTATTTAGAATCTCACTTCAAAGCCTGCAGAAGAATCCCCCCCCAATACAGCACGGTTAATGTCACACTAACTGCTCGGGCAGCATAGCTGACCTGCATTAACTGTGTGTCTGGATGAATCAGAGGTGAATCCCATAATTATTTGCTCAGAATGCTCTGCAGTTTCACACCTTTGTGTAACTGGAACTTCAGGCCTTGTTCACTGTCACCTTCTTACTGTTTCTGCTCTCACTCAGAGAGCACTCAGCCATCTCATCCTACTCTCTGCTTATGGCCAGTGGGATCTACTTCACATCACCAGAGTGGTGTGAAACAGCCGGAAGGTACAAATAGGTTTCTGAGAAGATTAAAAAAATGGTGATATCAAATGCTTGCAAAAAAAATTTGCATTTATTTTCAAGGTTTTGAATTACTGAAACCATTCATAGTGTGGAAGTGTTCCTTCTTTCCCTGAGGCCACTGCTGAGGACACGTATCTGTTAGGGTCTGGAGTCAGCTGAAAGATTACAGCCCCATCTGTTGTCTATGACAGGGGATAGGCTCCCATGAAAAAAAAAAAAAACATCTAGCCTTGCTGTGAGAGGAGACTTGGGAGGAGCTATCTCTTGACATTGGTATCAATAGATCACATTTTAGCTGGGACTATGACTGGAAACTTTAATTTTAGTTGAGTAAAGATAGGGCAAATAGCTTCAGAAACTCTTCTCCAGGCAGCAGTGGGTAGCACCTTTCTAATCTCCATGCTTTGTTGGGTTGTATTGACTTGACTTCATTGTACAGCCTATGGGTGCAACACAGTGTGCACAGGCAAGGCAACATTCTCAGAATACACTTGACCCGTTCTTCTTGCGATCCATTTTCTGTTTTATTCTCACATCACACTTGCCAGACAGGGAAGTATTCCTTTTAGGAAGAAATAAGAAAGATGCAGATACAAATCCTGACAGCCAGTCATATCTAGGTAAAAAAGTATTCCTTTCTCCATGTGAGAATACATAGCTTAAAAGTATGTCAGCCCAGTAATGTCAGATGTTCTATGAGATAGAGTGAAAACATGTCATTTTGATGCTGACAGTTGTCCCTTTAAATGTTTTTTATGCTGGGCCCCTGGCCAAAACAGAATAGCAATTTTCTTAAGCTTCAGTGCTGATCAGCACTGACTAATAGCACCAAAAGCAGGGCACGTCATCATATCAATATGTTTTCTGTACTCTGAGCATTCTTTCTGAAATCTGCATTTTTGAGATGTACAGTACACAGGAGCTGGATGTTTAATTTAGTGTAAAATCACCCTGAAGCTGAAAACCTGCAAATCGTCTTAGTTCAATGGTGTATTTATGGGTTTACTAGTGATACTGAAGGAGGCTGGTGGGGAGTTACTTGTCTGTTACTCTTTGGAAAATTAAAATACAGCCTTCCCATTTGCTTTGGAGATGGAGAAGCAAAAGGGGCTCCTTGGCACTCTGACAGCTTCTACTTGCTTGTAAGGCAGGATGAAAAATCTCTCATTTTTTTCAGTCTCTGTTAATTTCTTTAATTTGATTATTTGTCCTTGCTCCCAAGCAGGACCCTCAGCTCCTTACTTTGGGACCTCATTGCAGACATTTCTCCAGCTCTGCCAGAATATACTTTTAAGTGAACACTGGGGTCCAGTCACTCTTTGAGTAGACCTGCATTGGACTTCAAATCTAAAATCTACTCAATTTTTTATGGTGTGGATACTAGGAGACACACAGGCAGAAGTTAAGTAATCAAAATGCAGAAGAGAGGGAAGTGTTTGTGCCTAGGCTTCCCCAAACACAACATCTGTGGTATGAGAAATTGTTAACAAATCCCTGTCAGCCCAACTGAATCCCTTTTCTCATACCCTTCACAGTGCCCTGGCCATACTGTGTGGCCGTTGTCAAGGGAACAGGCTGTCCAGGGACCTTCCTTAAAAAGATTACTTAAGTGAATATAGGAATTTTAAGCAGCCAACTTAAAAGCATCCTCTCACCAGCAAAGTGCTGAGACTCTCCCTGTGGCTGCAAGCAAACCAATTCAGTTCCATCATCCTCAACATAATTATCTGCACTACCAATGCTAATTATGAAATTATGAATCATGTGTGAAGTTTCATTGAAAGACAGATATAGATATATATGGATCCCAACCTACATGTCTTATTTGTAATCTCTTGATTCAGCTGCTGGTCTGTGTGTACCTGGTTCATCCCATGCATTCATCATTTGTTAGCCCTTCCTGAGAGGTTAACCTGACAGAGGAACCCCAAAGTAAAGTGTGAATGAAAATGTTGAGACTTGATGAATCTGCTGAGAAAAAAACTTCTCCTGGGTACTAAATTCACACCAATTTTCTTGCAGGATTCTTGAGTGAGAAGCTGAGATTGTAGGGACTGGTCTTTCAGGTTCTGAAAAATGCACAGTCTCAGTGCTTGCTTGTATAAAAGCTACAAATACTTTTTAAATTCAGCAATTCTAAGGAAAAATTACTTCAAATACCTCTCTTGTGATCAACAAACATGAACCTCTTCTTCTTATTGTTGGAATTATTAAATGCACTTAAAGTGTTGAAGTATAACATGAATAAATTCCTATGAAAATAGATGCAGTTTCTTCTTCCTCAGCTGCAATTTTTTCCATTTGACAGACTCGTACTAATACAAGGAGAATGGGTCGGGGAGCAGGGAAAGATTCTTCTTTTTTTTTTTTTTTTTTTGTAGGCCCAGAAATGAAAATACTTCATTACAAAAATAATTTGCACAATAATAGAAATAAGTAAGTGCACTGCAGACTCTCTGGAGTAAAGCTCTCCTTCTTTCTTTGCATCCCTGCAAACTCTGACAGTCTGTTCATTAACAGTGAATTGGATTTACATGCCATTTCAAGAGAAGAAGAAAGCACTGGAGTATATACTGTATAATAAGCACTTAGATTTGGGGTTTAATATAGATGGGATGGGGTGTTAACATTTTAAGTCTTTCCAGGGTGCATTAAGTTTTGATGACCTATTTCATTTTTGACAAGAGTCTGCAGCTTTAGACCTGTAAATTTGGTTTTTATTAACAGGACTGGTGAGTCCTGCTGCTACAGTCTAGCTTGTGCTGGTTTTGGTGACAGTACAGGCAGAAAATATTCTTCTATTCGGATAAAGCACCTTCTTCAAGTAGTTTGTTATTTGTTTGGTTTTTTTTGTTTTTCTTTTCTTGCAAACTCAACATCATTACAGATCAAAGGGTTTGCTTCTTGGAAAGCACTGTGCAGCCCCCATGATGTAGTGCTGTCCTACAATATGCCTTGTGTCCCTTTGGAGGGGACAGGACTGTGTCACTATGAAGAAAGCAGGAAAATTTAATGCTTTCCTTTTCCAGAGCAGTGGTTACACGTCCGTCTTTCCAGTGCATCCAACGCGTTAAATTGGACGAAATTGAAAGCAAGATAGGAGCCTCTCTCTCAAAACATTTCTCAGGATTATTTTTCATTAGCTCATATCATTACGAGTACAATCCCCTCTTTACCCTCACCTCTGTCATGATTTTTTTCCATACGTGAGGGAGGTGAAGGAATTTATCTGAATTAAAATCTATGCAAAGATATTTTTGCTCTTTCTAACAGAGGATGCTTTCCTCTTAAAAGCTGTGATGAGGAGACATATGCAGAATGACTAAGGCAGCCAATTAATCTGCTATATAAACAGCGACCACCACTAAAAAAAGACAGAGAGATAAAGAAAAATGAGAGATTTTGGGTGGGGACTGGGAAGGGGGGAAGGGAGATTGTAAGTATAAAGTGTTTGCCTTAGGACTTGTCTTCAGTTACAGAGCCAGACTCACATGACTGGAGCTCGGTTTGATGTGGTAATGAAGCATTGATCACAGGAAAAAGATGAAATGGCCTTTGCTCATTCATTATTTTTATCTTCTAGCTGTGGAAGACAGAAAATTGTTCATAGGAATGGTTTCGAAGAAGTGTAATGAGAATGATATCAGGGTGATGTTTTCTCCGTTCGGCCAGATAGAAGAATGCCGAATCCTTCGGGGACCTGATGGGCTGAGCAGAGGTGAGTGTGCAGTCTGTAAAGTCTCTTTCCTTAAGTGCTAATTGGGAGCTCTGTGTCACAGTCAGGGTAGGCACAGCCGCTGTCTGCAGCTAGAGGTTACGCCGTAATACGTCCCACGTGATGAAGGTATCCGCGTGAACTTTTCACAGTGACTGAAATTATCACCTTTTATTTCCAGTGTCAGGAAGGTCTTGGTGCCAACATATTAACTTGTGTTATCGCACTGTTTGTCAGCTGGAAAGGTTCCTTTGCATCCTGAGAAAACACCCTCCGTTTTCTGCTCTCACAAAATCAAAGATCCTTCCCTGACCCCATTTCTGCTGTGTACCATAAGGCCAAAAAAAAAAAAAGGACTGTAAATGACTGGTTGAAGACATACAAGGTCATGGGAACTGGCCCACGCTGTAGCACTATCATCTCCTCAATTCCTGTGTTTTTTTATAACACAATGCAGAGCATAGGTCTGCTGAAACTCAGAAACAAAGAGGTTAGCTTGAACCTGAGAGCTTTACCTAGACAAAAGTTTGTTAAAAGAGCTTGTAAAGCTTGTGCCTCCATTGCAAAGCAAAAACCAGGGGAGAGGTGTTACACAGCACCATCAAGAGTGGTCAAGTGACTGACCTGAACCTTGGAAATGGAGTACAGCACAGGCTTCGATAGCTGGTGACCCTTTCTGGGTGCAAAAAGTGCCTTTTGGAAAGGCTCTCTGAAAACATACTGAAAAGAAAAATAAATGTATATTGATGTTGCAGGCTGTGTATTAAATCTATGGTATGTGGACCTGAAATTATTCTCAGGCTGTGAACCTTTCCTGAAACTCAGCACCGTGCGGTGCAGAGTAAACCAGGGCATAGTCCCATCTACAGTGGTGAAAGCAGCTGTGGCACGAGCCACTGTCATGTAATGGCACGAGGAGTCAAGTAATTTCAAGTGTGGAGCTGTGAGGAACGTCACCACTTCTGTTTCTGTAGAAATAAAAAACATAGAAAGCACAGTTTATGCATTTTATTACATTTTCAAAAGGCACAGAAAAAATAATTGGATCTATCTTGCATGGAAATGTAGGTGTATATGTGTTTGGCTTTATTTTTCCTTTCTGGATTTACTTGTTTCCTGCAGGCTCTAGAATCCTCAGTATTTCATGCAACAATTTGTGCCTAGTTTTGAAAAGCAGAGGGTTTTGTGTGCAGACCAGCTTGTTCAGAAAACCTATACATTTCAGCAGGGGAAGTTGCGTGGATTACTGTATATTTCACAGCACTGCATGAAAACATGTACTATGCCACTTCTGAAAGGCTTATTGAGAGGATATTCTGACAATAAATAGGAAGCCTCAAGAGAATTCTGTATTTGCATTTGTACACGATTAGACTACTTTTGGGGCTGGCATACAGCAGTTGCTTCAGGCAATAGTAGCATCAGGATCATGGCTTTTGCCTTGGGGAAGACCAGGAAAAAGGTCTGAGGTTGGTTCCCGTGGCTCACTAGTAAATGTTAACTGATGGAGTTGAGCACTGTCATTATCTGCTAGACCCCATACTGAGGGAAAACAAATAGTTCAGATTTTTAGTTATTTCACTTTGCAACTAGCGCAAAGAAAGGGTGATGGAAGACACAACTGGGAAAGGTGCTAAGTAACTGTTAAAATAACAAGACCTGTGGACAAGATGTCCCAAAAGAATTAATTTACTCTTTGGAATCCCCCAGCAAAGAAATGAATCTCACCTGAGATCTGTAGAAAGTCCACTGCATTATTATTTTTATTCACTAGGCATTGGATATACTACAAGCATTGAGAAGATGATTATGAAGTTGAGCAGTGTAAGTAAGGCTGGTAGGGTAGTTTTATTCTATTGTTAATAGCACTATGACAATAATCAGAGGCTGTGCTTTTAAGCCATGCCACCAACGTACCAGGCAGAGCAGTGTTGCCTGCCAGCCAGCATAACTGTAGAGTTAGTGTGCTGCTCTCCTGCTGGAGGGTGAAGATCTTAGTGCAGGTAGGTCACACACCAGTAGTCTCAGCAGAGCTGTATCCTCCCTGCCACTCGGATTTATTTCGGTCACCATCACGATTGATATTCTGTCATGCCCTCATGCATCATGGCTTGTTAAACTCGAATTGCTTTCTACACACCCATGTTCGCACTTGAAAATGAGTTCAGCTGTGCCAACCAGGTTTTCAGGCAGATGTTTATCAGCTTCACAAAACCACCGTGCCATGAGAGAAGGCAAAGTGTTGGTATTGCAAAGCTGAAATGAGAAGTGCTAAGGGAGATCTGCAGTGGAGGGAGCTTGGCTGAAAAAGCACAGGGTGAAAAGCTGCTTTGCTAAAGCAAGGAGAATTGTACAGTTAAATCTTAGTAATTGAGTTCTGATACTGAACGAGTTTTAATTCATGTTACCATTTTCAAGATGTTAGTTCCCTCTGCCACAAACAATGTTTTTTCTCCCAGCACCAGTCCGGATGTGTTTCCCTCCCAGTCGCAGGGGGGTGAATGAGAAATAGTCACTGTCTTAGGAAAACACTGCCCTTATGATGCCAAAGCCTTCGGGAACTCACAGTGCTCACAGCAGTGAGATGGAAATATGGTCCAATAAACTCTGTTTGGCATCTCTTTTCAGTTGCATAACAAATGTACATCATGGTATCTTGGAGGAAAAGAGCTTGAAGAGTATACTCATTGGTATCTATGCCAACTTTTGAGCTTTGTTGAAGGATTCAGACAAATAATCTTGATTACCAGCAGATAGTTGCAAGGAATAGCTTGAGGTTACACTGTTTATTAGAATGATTTTGTTTTGCGATGCTAATTTTTGTCATTGTCTTTTTTTTTTCACCATAAAGAGTAAAAAAACCTTCCGTTGACTTTTTGGTCGTGTCTGTACTACAACACCAACCATACTGCTAGCATGATTGAAGTCTGCAGTAAACTCATAGGTGGGTTGTAGGGTCTTAGGGTACCACATGTTTCCAGTAGCAAGAAGAAATCCCTTCCTGCAGCAGCAAGGGGAAATGTAGCACTCATGATGAGTGCGATATAAGTGTTAAGATAAAGTGAAGGGTTGGACTGGTTGTTCCTGTTGCAGCTTATAGCCGAGAGCTGACAGAACTTAATAAAGTCACACCCATTGCTGTCACTACTGATAATGGACCATCAGCATTTTGTCTCCAAATTCCTATTTGAAACTCATCTGTAAAATGAGAGTAAAATAATACAAAGCTTCAGCAGTGGAGCAGTATATTTTAAAGAAGCTGAGATTTTTTTCCTAAGTCATCTTTTTTTCCCCACTGCTTTTTTTTTTTTTTTTTTTTTTTTTTTTTTTGTCCCTCTATCTGAGAAATAATCATTTGTAACTTGTTATATTCTGACCAGCTACAAGAAATGGGCAGCAACCAAAAGGCACTGCCTTCCAAAGACTCTAGGATAGTCCCTGTGGAATTACTTGGCTGGCAAGGAGTAATTCCTAGCTGTGAAAAGTATTAAAAATAAAAATAAATAAAGCCCTGTTGGCTGTAGAGATAAAGAAGCCAGGGACTGAACAGCCATGCAGGATGGCCTTCACTTTAGCAGGGTTCACGGGACTATCTAAAGAAGCTTGCAGCTGCCTGTACTATATTCATTATTCAAAGAGAAGGATTCAGCCTGCAGGATTGTTTAATCCAGCACTTTTTCTGAAGGGCTAAGTATGCTTTACAAAAATTCATGATTGTGATATCATGTGCTAAGCTTCATTATCATGAAAAAGCAGAAGTGAACTGCCTCAGATGATTAAGATTTTAAATCACTTATTGTAAACGGCTTAAGGAAACTTTCAGACCTCCTGACTTCTAGCACATGGCTACATAACCACAGATGCCAACACAGACCTCATCCAGTGATAGCTGGACTGTACAAAAATAGCCAGAAATACCTCAGGTTGATTTGTAGCTGTGCTACTGATGTGTGATGTGACCATAGCTGAGTTGATTTCTTATCATCTATTTTTCCGTTCCTTAAAATAAGGATAGCAGCGCTCCTCAAGATCTCTCTCTCTCTCCCTCTCTCTCCCTCTCTCTCTGTCTCTCCCTATATATTTATATAGGTGGATCAATATCTCTTCATAGCTGTAGGAATTATTACCATCCATAATGATGATTAAAAAAAAATCCTCTTATCCTCATTACAGGAGCACTGCACAGCAAATTATTTGGTTGTATTGCTAAGTGAAGTTTTATATAACAGATAGCAGAAACAAGTCAACTGGGTTAATAGTGTGCTCTGGAGAAAACCTGTTAATAATATGTGCAGACAATTGGATATACCATGAAAATTGTGGAAAAGCCCCGAACATATATTCCTCCACCTACCAGGTTCCTAATTGTATGATTTTTAAACAAAATATCACTAGGCATCTGGGACAAGTAAATGTTTTAGAACACATCAATTACAGGGAATATTTTTTCTTTGCTTGCTTTCAGAGCAGAATGACATGGAGAATTATACCATGGTCAGGCAATTTAACATCACGAAAATCCATTTGTAACTTTCAGATTTAGGGATTTACTTAATGAATGAATAAAAGAAAATTAGTATTTGCCTTGTAACTAGCTGCACTGAAGGGCAGATGAGGGAGTTTTACAGCTGTCTGTTTTTCCTTATGGGTATTTACTGCTGCTTTGTGAGCTGAAGTAATGTTAAGTGCCACCACAGGAGCAGCATGGGTTAGGGGCCACCTTTTGACATCTGTATCAGTAAGTGATGGGGAAACAGCAATGTGGAAGTGCTGTATTTTTTACTTCTCTGTATTTTGCTTCCGTACTAAATAACACACCTTCATCCCTTATTTACTTTGCTGTAAATGTGGAAACATTTTTATTTTTCCACTCATTATGTCACACTTAATTTTCTTCCTCCATTTAAACTTTTCAATGTCTAGGAAGAAGCAAACACATCCCAGTGACTAGTGTCTGGTGGCCTGTGGCCAATAACCCTCAGTCTCAGATTTACATTATTGCATCTTCTCAGCAATCCTTCCCTGAATTGAAGTCTGAAATGAAATAATCAAAAAGTTTTTTTGTTTTGGTTTGGTTTGTTTTTTGTTTTTTTTTTTTAATTTTGACAGGAGGGACATTGAGACTGTTAGAGAATGTGGTGTTTGGTACCTGTTTGATTCTGAGTTTCTGTTAATTCCATTTACTGAAGTCTGTTCTATTCAGTATGGTTAATTGACTAATTGTCCAATTAGAAGAACTTTGAGGAAACCATGAACTTATCTAGAATCTGTCAACTGGTTGATGGTCAAGAAAAGTCAGTAAAGCTAAAGGGATGTGGCATTTTTACAGGATGTGCCTGTTGGCTTAATGTGCCTGATGCATATAAACTAGAGCTTTACTGTGACTTCTTCAAAATACTTTACATTGGGATGAGTTGTTGCACTTGGTCTCATACCTGCCATTGTATATATTCAGCAGTCATTAATAACTCAGTGTCTCTACAATAAACTATCTGAGGATTTCATTTGTAGCTGAAATGTGAATAAGCTACAGAGATTTTTGTGTGATCTCTTTCAGTGGAAGGCCGTATCCCACACTGGTCCTACCTACAGGCTGTGTTCTAGTATCACTATAGAAAAGGGCAATTCTACTTTGTGATCTCAGCTAGAAATATTTTAGCCAGACTAGAACTTATGTTTATTGTGCTTAATTTCCACAGCCTTTTATTTGAGCATTATATTTTCTTTAAATAGCAACTTTCAACACAGAGGATCCCAAATGCTTCTTGTAGTAGTATTTTGGCAGCTTTTCACTATTGTTTCTTTGCAGAAAATGAAGAAAAATCTCATTTATGGTTAACTGGGAAGTGGCAGCAAAACCATTACGCTACCAGCTGTGCAGCCTCCAAGCATTGGGCTGCAATTGCTTGGATGGCTTTGAAAATCTCCTGAGCCTTCTTCTGTGTCAGAGAAGTCACTGTATACATATATATTTAATTACTTAATTATTAAATTATTTGATTGTTTCTGTCTTTCCTTCATCTCCAGAATTCTAAAGCTGTGTTTTTTAAACTCTCATTTTTAACTCTTGTCTTGATTCCACATTGCTTTAAAAACTCTGGTAGGCATCGGTAGCTTTATCTGAGAGCTTTCTTGTGCAGATATGAAATCAGACCCCTTAACTTGAGGCCTACGTCCTTTAAAGTGTCCTACTTAACTGGCAGCTCTCTAGTGTTGATGTTATGTTACTATGTGCATGAATGAGCAAACATTTCAAAACAGTCTATGAAAGCCCAGAGTGAGAAGAACAAAGTGAAGCAGGAGCTAAAACAGGGGAGTACTGGCCACTGAAAAATATTTCTGTTAATTCAATTGCTCAGGTATCAAGCCCTAGTTAATGGGGTGGTGTGGTTCAAGAAGGAAGCTTTTCTAATTTTGCAGCCTTTTCAAAATTCTCTTTAGCTCTCGGGGTAATAGAAGAGCAACCCAGTGTGCATGGATGTTGCTTTAGCTGAGGCAGCAGATGCAATAATGCACTCCAGAATTTGCTCTGTGATGGGGCTGGGTACCTCCCTCCAATTCTGCCTGAAAGGAGGAAATTACTTGGAGAAATCTGTCCCTAGTCAACCACTTATCTATTGTACAGGGTGAAAACACAGCCTTGGAGATACAACTAAAGCTCCTAGACCTCCTTTCTCCATCCCTTTTGCTTCTGTTAGTGATCCTTGACATTTTGAAACCAGAGGTCATAAATAATTGAAATGTGACTTTTAGGTTGTCTGTATTTACAGAGGGATATTTTTTCACAAAACAAAAGCAATTTCAAAGTGTTAGCAATAGAAATATCCCCTCTCTGTATTTTTGCTATCAGTCTGAGCTCCATAGCTCCAGAAGATAGGCAGGAATTGAAGTATCATGACATGTTATGGTAGAATAGAAATAGTTTGCTCATAGCCATTGATGCAGAAGAGTTTGGCCTATGGCATTGCAATTATTGCAGTGTTTCAGGTGGTGAGGTAAGAGGCCATGGAAATCTTCCTTGTTTCCTTGCACAGCGAGGCATGAAATCTGTTTAGTCTTGTCCTGTTATAATTGTGATCTACAGTCCTAAAGCTGCTGGCATTTTCCCAAAAGACCACCTGTATCCATGAGATACAGAGTGAAGTATGCTGAAAAGGGAATGTTCTTCCAGTTCCTCAGAAACAAGGGTGTGTATGGGGTGGTTCAGGGCTGCCAGATCTCATCTACCTGAAACAAGTGAAGTACAGTGTGCTTGAACACTAAATTCTGATGAAATTCTAGGTGTCCAAGGAAAACATCCTTCTAAAGTGCCTGTGTTCCCCATATAGAAAAATTGAAGGAGACAAAGAATGTAAGAATCTAAGAACAGCTTTTCTCAGTAGCTCAGTTACACATGCATGTCAAGCAATGAAGTGGATTGAATCCTGTTATCTTGGCTTAACTCCAGTGCAGCAGTCCAATCAAGTAGAAGGGATTCCATGTTTCACAATAAAATATATAGGATCCCATGTTTCCCACACAAAAATATATATGTGTGCAGGTAGCATATACAAATATTGCATGTGGTTGTCCAGGTTTGGTACCTGAAAAAAAAATGTATATATTAAATGTGAATACACATGGCATTTTAGTCTGGAACAATGTGGTTTAATTAGCTAATATCTAATTGGGATGCTTGACGGTAACAAGTGAAAGTCTAGAATATCAAATAATTTAGAAATGAAGTCATCTACTTAATTTTTACTGTGATTATTAAAGGAAAATGAGTATTTACTGCTCAAATGGCCACTGTCCATTGGTGAGAAATGCCTTGCTGACCAGAGATAACAAGGGAACCTAACCTTGTAGCCTCTGGCTGGCAAGCCATAATTAAAATGCAGTCCTGTCTTCTCCATGGAATGCTGTTTCCAAATGCTTGTATTCAAGCCACATAACCTCACTTATCAAGCATTCCCCTTGCCCAGAGAACAAGTTTCTTTTAACTAGGTAGCTTGCTATACAGCACTTTGCAGAGATCAGCGACAAGTCTTTTCACTCCTTGACAAAGGGAAAAACAGGATCCAAGCAAATGAATTTGGGCTGGGCGATGAGGAAGGAGGTTTTGCCGTAGCGTTGGGCACTGAAATTCCCCAGCAGCTGAGCTTTGTGCTTGAAAAGAGAAAAAGCCTAAGGGAGGGAGGAGCAAGTCTCCTTTATCTTGAGAAGAGTACAGCTTTATTTCTCCACTGATTCACATTTCTTTTGAGACCTGCTAATTGCAACATCTCTCAGTAAGTTACTTACAGCAGTACCGCTGGGTAGAAATTGTGATAAATGCATAAACTGTGTCTTATTGATTTTTGTTGACATTTTACATGCTTCTTATGCATTCTAAGCCTCCAATTCAGTAATTGTCACTACGCTACACACTCCTGGATAATGAGAGCAAAAGAAGTGAATGAAGTAGTTTCTTGACCGTTATAAACAATATTACTCAAAGCTCTATGGGGTTTCTTGCCTATCTCTATTTGTACTCACCCCCCTTTGAATTTGCAAGACAAGAAATGCAAACCCTTGGTGATATCTCCTCTTTTAATGATAATAACAGAAATGTTTTTGTAAGAGAGATTACTTCAGTGGTAAATTTGGGCCTCTTTCATTTTAGTGCACAGCAGCATTATGGAAACTAGCAGAGGTACTGTAATTTATTTACCCTTCTATCCACATTTGGTCTAGAATGCTGTACAGAAAGCCATTCATTACATCATTTTCTTTGACAGGACTTTGTTGCTGAATAATGGTAGTATAGTAGTTGTGTAAGACATCACCAGTAGAGTCTTCACTGACATGAAGTTTGCTTTAAGAGAATCCTTCTTCTGACTTTATAATGGTGACCCATCAGCCAGAGGTACATAAGCCAGCTTAGGTTGTCCTGTACCAAGGGCTTTTACATTAATCAGAAAAAAAGTACCGCATGATGCAAAAATGCATTGACTTTATTTTCATGACTAGATGTAGTGCTTTTGGGTAATGATCAGGCATTGCTTTCTCTTACTGTTGTTTGATTAAAATGTGAATACAGTCTTGACTTGATAATCTCACCAGGTACACATGGAGCAAAAACAAAAAGGTATTTTATGCCTCAAATTGACTTGCATAAACCAAACAATCTGTTGCTTGTTGGATTGCAAAACAGTTAATTTTGCCCGTTGGCCACAGGGGCAACAATATTGTATTTTTGATGTCAGAATGTAGCATTCATGTATTAGCTCTAAAATGACAATATGCTTTAGCCTCTCAGTGCTTAGATCTGCTTCATTTGGAAATCTTTTAAGTAGTAATAATAATAATGTTTTGAGGAAATTGAGTGGAACACTAAATTATTCTCTGAAACCTAAGTTCAAACTGTGCAAGGCTAAGGAAGCTGAAAATCAATGCACTTTTAAAGTCATTAGAGATCACAAGTGAAATAAGTCTGTGTTGCTTTAGCTAAGCTTTTAGTGTGCCATGGTATTATTACAAAATCAGCCCGAATCTGCATTAATTTCACAGTCTTTTTCTTTAACATGCCCAAGGGTGCATGAAGAATAAAATGTAAATCTCAGAAGGCAGTGTTTTTATTAGTCAAAAGGGCAGTGAGTCACGCACTGAGAAAGTTGACCTGTACCATGCCCAGTATAGGTATGACTGACAATAGTAAGAGTGGAAAAATAGCCGAGGCATTCGGCTTCTGGCTTTTCATTATGATTTAAAAGGCTATAGAGGGAGAAAAGTGATTTTTCAGTTATTCATGCACACAGTTTTTGAATTGTTCAAGCTCTTGGTAGCTTTCATAGATCAAAGTATTATACTTGTACCTAGGACTCTGAGAAGCAAAAATTGTAAAGATTTTTATTCTTAATATGTTATTTTCTTAAATGTAGAGATTTCACCTACGTTACTGAATTTTGTCTGAGTCTTTTTTCACAATTAGTTGCAGCGTACACAGTCAAGTTTTTCTCATCCTTATTTGTACAGTTGTTCTTGGTGCATCATGGAAATATGTAAGTGGCATTATGAACTCCTTTAAATACTCAGCTCAGCTGCCAGTGATGCCAGTTGTTTATTCACTATCCAACATTTACCTACACGAAAGCCATAGCAAGCTGCTATTAATGCATGGCCTGAAAGGACAAAAATACGCAATCCAAACTCTGCATAAAAAAGCCTTAAGTATGTCAAACCCTGTGGCTAAAGAACAAAACCAAACAAACAAAAAAAACAAAACTAAACAAAAAAAAAAAAAAAAAGGAAAAAAAATACTAAATTAAAGAAAGAAACCCTTTTCTCCTCAACCATCCCCACCCAATTTTTTTTTCTTTCATCTATGGTCAGATTAGCAAGTCAGCACTGTCAATAAATAAACTAGAGAAGTTGTTTATTTTTATGTACTACTGAGAACAGTGTCGTCTTGTGGCCGTTCTCGTAG
The DNA here is from genome assembly GCA_036925125.1 of Oreortyx pictus. NCBI lineage: Eukaryota > Metazoa > Chordata > Aves > Galliformes > Odontophoridae > Oreortyx > Oreortyx pictus. Next base: position 178,890,608 of record JAUPFR010000001.1, on the reverse strand, counting down.
ACTGTGTTGGTTTAACAAGCGTCCAACCCTTTTGTCTTGTTGTTTTTTGTCTTTCCTGCTCCCTGTCCCCTTGTTCCCACAGGCTGTGCGTTTGTCACATTTTCTACAAGGGCAATGGCACAGAATGCAATCAAAGCCATGCACCAGTCTCAGACCATGGAGGTACAGTACTGTATCATTTGCCCTTTCTTTGTTTTCTTTGTGCAAATGATTGCGAATGGTAAAGCCATGCTCTCCTGGACCAGATCAGACACATGACAATCACAGATTTAAACTTTTTCGCCAACTCACTCTACCTCTCCGTGTCAAACGTGTTTTTCTTAATAGCCTGAAAGCACACAGCCAAGTTGCAGTGTCCAAACACTGTATCCTGTTTTCAGTGGCATTCAGAGAAAATAAAATTGCTGTGAATATCACTCTTCATCCATACTCAGGAGTGTATCTAATGATTAAATTACTTTTAATATTAACACCTCCCCCCAAAAAAAAAGAATCGTAGTTTCCTTTAAATAGATTTTTAAGTGTTCTTGTTTGCGCTGCTCTGAGAAAAAGCTCAAGAGATTTAATGTGGCCACACTGAGTTACTAGTGCATGTGTTTTCCTGCAAATAGAATCTCTTATTAAGCTAATATAATTTCTCCTTCTTCATATAGCCAATAAAAATGCTAATGATGACGAAGCATATCGAAGCTTCCTACAGAGCACTGCCGTGCCTGGCCCCTCTCAAGCTCTATCTCCTCCCACATTGCCTCTATGGCCTCATATTTTATAACAATGAGCAACACGAAACTTGAAGCCCGTTCACTTAACGTGAATCTAGCAGCAGGCTAACGATCCGGTCATTGGAGTGGTGATCAAGTGCCACGGCTTGTCTGGCAATCTCAAACTTTTGTCAGTCTGTGATTTTTGTCATGGTCTTTCAGAATTTTGCACAAAAAACCGCACAAGTATTAAGTCTTTACTTACTCTAGATCTTCTAGCTTATCACTGGAGAGTGCATGTTATACTGTATTATGTATACTGTATCTTCGTGTAGTGATGATTTTTCTCAGAGGTGGCATTGATGTTATGTGCACTTGTTTCTTTTTATTTATTTTTACACCAGAACCTTTCAATTTCTCTCAGTGATTTTTCTTTGCAATGCTCTAGTCTCCCAAAGCATGCGGGGTGCTAAACAATCATTATTGCGTCATGTCGTTAGCTGCTTTGTGTAACAAGCCAGGGGGGGAAGAGCAGGGGTGGGAGGGTGGAGAGAGGAGAAGGCAAAGGAAAAAGAGGCAGTGCATGAAAATGTCACTAACTGTTTCCTGTATTCTACAAGTAATGATTCTGGCATTGCAAAGCTATTGTCTTTCCAAGCATCACGTTTAAATTTGGTTGAGCTTATTTTATAATTGATGTGTTTTTCTTTTCAGTGCAATGCATTTTTAGACCCTAAGTATGCAGTTTTAGATGAGAATCTTCCAATGAGACAAGAACATTTGAAATTATCTTTACTAGAAAGCCAATACTATACGATATGTGCAGTCTGACAGTATATTGTGAAAAATACTGCCACTTTGAGTCTTTGAAATAATACTCATAGTAATTTGTCTGCCATGCACTGCTCCATTAATTCAGATCTATACATTTTTCAGGGTTTGATTCAAAGTAAAAAGAAAATGCTTATTGGTAATATTGTGTTTTTCCTATATTTTTTTCATGTGCTATAATGTATTTTTCTGTCTAGCAAGATGAATTTTACACAGGTCTACCTAAGAAGATGATAACATTAAAGAGATAATACATCCCAGACAAATTCACCCATTCTTTTGCTAAATGCAGTACTCCAAGTGAGGCTGCATTTTGTTCTAATACTCCTGCTTCCTTCAGTTCAATAGAAAATTAATCTTTGATATCAATGTCTGTAGAGTTACCATCAATGAGAACCCGAAACTGTCAAGGCAAGGCAACTCTAACTATTTTGCACTTTGAACATCTGTGTCTTTGTGCTAGTTGAGCTTAGACTAGGAGTCCCTTCTTGCGCAGAAATAGTACACCCTCCAGCTCCAGAGGTGATGGTCTGAACTGAGTCTGTACACTGTCTTGCCAACACGAAGAAAAATACCAAGGCAGCGCCAGCTGTCAGGAGTAAAACTGCCCTAGATGGGGTGCAGATGCCAAGCCACTGAATTAGAAAGGGAGCTGCACCTTTCTGAGTGTGATGGGACAGTTAGAAAATGGAGAAGCATAAAGCAGAAGTCACCCTCTAAGCAAAACAATTTTATCTGCTTTTACCAATACTCTTCTAGTAAAAAGTTAACTTACATTACCTAGTGTTAAATCTTGCCTCTCAGCCTGAAGCAGTGGTCCTTGGACACATTTGTTTCACACTGAATGCAAAAAAAAGATGGGCTTTGGGGGAGAATATGTATTACACAGTCACATCTCAACTCAATTACTGCAGATTTTTTTTTCTGATTTCATTATTTTTTGTTCCTTGTCACACATCATTGACCAAGATGTATTTTCAAAGTGGGTAAAGAAGGAACAATGGGGATGTTCATGTCCAGATGAATATATCTCTTAAAATAATGAGTTCTTTTACTACTTTCTGCATCTGACTTTCTGACCTGGTTAAATCAACTGATCTTAAACACATAACTGCTGCTCTGAGTTGCTATTCTTCTATCTCATTTCTGTGGGTTTTGTTTGTTTGTTTAAGGCATTGAAATGCAGCACCAGTAGAAGACACTAATTTGTTATCATGGAGTAAATTTGATGCAACAATAACAACCCTTTTCTCATATAGAGCCACTTGCTACATATAATTTCAGTCTTCAGAATGTTTGCTCTCTTGAAAATGATGAAGTGATGAAATATAGAGCAGACAGTGAAAAAATGAATTATAGATTCATAAATTGCAGAGATATTGTTTTTATACAATTTACTGACATTTAAGCGTTCATAAATATGTCAGCTGTAGTGTTGGGTGCTGAGCTGCTGAACTGAGAACTGACATAGCCATTAAATATTTCGTCCTTTAAAATTCAGTTCTGTTTCTTTAGAAGTAGATTTGATTCTCCTGTCCATCTAGGTAGCAGTCAGTGAGTTCTGGTTTTGATTAGCCCAATGCTACCAAAGCTCATATTAAATACGGTACAGCTTGCTTTTTTATTAGTTGAAGCAGAAAAATTTCTTTCACACCCTCCCAGCTCCTTTTCTTGTTTTTAATACGAGTATAAAAATCACTGAAGAGAGGTAATTTTGTAACAAGCTGACTCTTTCATAATCCTTATTTGATTGCTGGAGTGGTACATATCTTTTTTTTTCTTTCACTGAAACACCGAAAGACAGTTTTACAATGAAACACATAGGGAAGGAATTGAAGGTGGAATAATAAATCACAAGTGATGATTTTCTAAGGTAATTCTAAAGGAACAGTATTGATGAGAAATCTTCATACAAGAGATATTATTATTGTGGTTTATTTAATCATTTTGTCTGTTGATTTTGAAAGTTCTTAGCATTTGTCCTGGTGTGAGTTTCTTCAGAGAAAAGGTACTCAGCTGTTCTCTGTAGATTATGGAGGACATAAACTTTTCTGAAGATGTTCACAGTGTTGTGAGAGCTGCCATGGGAAGAGTTAGGCTAAGTATAACCCCCCTCCCCATCCCACACTACATGTTGGCTAAAATGCTGCTGTCTTTTTTTGACTTGAGTCATCTTTCACTCCTACCATTATGTTCAGATTGAAGGTAGACACAAAATTAGTATAATAAAGCATGACGGGTGGAGGAAAGTTATTCATTGGTTCCTGTAGTTGGAAAACAGTAAGGAATAGACTGGCAGCTTCTGTGACTCACAAAATGTCTGAATTAATGTGAAGAACTGAATCACTGCAGTACTTAGTTTGTTCTCTTGGTCTGAAAAAATGAAGTCTAAAAAGCTTAAAATATGAAAACATTTGATAGCGGGGATAAAAAATAAAGCGACAAAAAAACAAAACAAAACAAAAAAAAAAACAGGGTGAGAGCAACAGGGAACCTTTCACATTCATATTTCTCATTCTCTCAGCAACTTTGCCCAGGAATACCCAGCCTGAGGTCCAAGGGAAATATTTAGGTCCCTCAACAGACCACCCAGTCCACGACTTCTCCAGGGTCCCTCAGATGGGTGAGGAGCAGGCTGCAGACCAGATCTCAAGTTCTTTCCTACAGCCTGTTTTCTAAGGTGTCTTGCAGCCTTACCATGTCATGTAACAAGAGGCTCATTGAAACAACAGGAAAATAGAGTAAAACCTAAAAGAGTTGCTCCCACTTTTGGTCTGCATTCTGCCTTTGGTTCATACCTCAAGGGTGCTCAACACAAAGTGTGCCCAGGAGCAGGCTGCAGGTGGGTGAGTTGTCCTCATAGCATCACCCTTGGTGTTCACTTGAGCTCCTTGATATGGAAGGAGCCAATGACCTGTCACTGATGGTTGCTGCAGTAAATCCAGAGCTCACAGTCCTACTTATTTAGGGTAGACAAGCCAGCCGCACCAAGCACAGGGAGCCTGTGTGGCAGGGCTGTGTTGGCTGTGTGGTCACTGGCAGCAGGGAGGTTGGATACCTCTCCCTTTGGCGATGCCTTGTAAACAGACTGCAGACAAAGCAACATGTCCATCTCATCAGCTGTGAAGCTTAATTAAAGAGGACTGGTACACTTGCTGTCTCTGGCAGCAGTTTTGATAGCTGGAAGGAAAAGAGAGCCTGAGGAAAGGTGCTTTATAAAAAGAAATAGGGAATCAATAATTTCTATACAACCTCTTTTCCTGAGAAGCTGAAAATCTTAGTCCTCATGGTCCTACACATGCCAGTCACAAAGAGAATGCAAGCTATCAGGTCATGCCATTGCCGATGGCCCTAGGGGATGTGGCTGAGCTCATGGTGCAGGGTTGGCTCAGTGTGATTTAACACTTCTGTTTCCTGATCTGTCTAACCACAGGGCTGCTCTTCGCCAATCGTGGTGAAGTTTGCTGATACCCAAAAGGACAAAGAGCAGCGGCGTTTGCAGCAGCAGTTGGCACAGCAGATGCAACAACTCAATACTGCCACTTGGGGAAACCTCACGGGTCTTGGAGGACTCACACCACAATATCTAGCTGTAAGTTCACTTCAGAGGCAGTGCACCTGGAGCATGCTATGTTTATTTTTAGACCCATGAAAATTAGCAATAGTAAACTTCCTTCAGTGAAATGCTAAATTCTCCTGGACGTATGGCATGCCTTCTTCTACGTTAAAAAGAAAAAAAAAAAAAAAAAGCCCTTTGCATGTTTATTGCATGATTTGAAAATAAATAACAAAGAATAAAATTTGAATAAACATTTCAATGCATCACTGCTGTCCAAGGCAAGCATTTAAAGTTTACTCACGCTGCAAAATAAAATTTTCCTCCATTAGTTTTATTGTTCTTTTGAACATTACGTTCTGTTATTCATTGCGGGAATAAAATTTAAGTTATTCCTTAGGGGAAGACAGATAGGCATCTGAACACAACACTGTACAGTCCATATCTGTATGGTGCAGCTTCTAAACTAGGATGTTGTGGTTCAGTGCTCTAATTTTACATATTTTCATCTGGAAATTACTTTTACTTTAATGCACGGTCCCATCAATGCTAAACACGCGTGATTCATACTATCTTTTACAGAAGGGAAGGTGGCAGAGGAAAGCAATTTGTCTCTCATAAATTTAAAATGATATTTTCTTTGATCTGTATGTAAGACGAAAAACAAGTGCTAGCTGCTGCCCCTGATGGAGAAATCTGAAATACGCAGCTGTGTGTCTTAGGTCCTGGATTGCCGTCTCCCTTGCAATATGGCTGGAAGGGATTTTCTGCTTTTTATGGCTCTGAAGCTGAGTGTACATGTTGGGCAGCTTTTCAATAATTTGGGGAGCTCCCGATGATTCTGAGCTAGACAAATTGATGTGTCCATATCTGTACTGTATACACATAAGTATATAATTTGTATGCATACAGTGTGTTGGCATAGTGATATAATGATAAACAGCAATTTACTTGGCAATTAAAAATATATATTAGTATTGAGGTAGGCTAATGAATACTGAGGTGGGCTAAATTGCTGTATACAAATACCATTCTAATGAGTATCTGTGTGCTCGATTCATATAGATAATAAAGAAAAAACTGAATTCAGGAGGGTGGTGGAGAATGGACCGTGATTGACAGAGATGAGTTATAGTAACTACTAGACTACAGAGGATTGTAATTAGTCACGCTATGTTGGTTTAAATAGATTTAACACCTGGTTGTTAAAAAGAATAAATTGATTAATTGTTTTAAAGCAGCGATGTTATTGAGTTTCCCTTGTGTCTCTGTGTTTCTTAATAGAGATTAGACATTAATATGGATTTACAGCATTGACTCTAGGGATGTTCATTCCAACAATAGACAGAAGCAAGAGACTGTATAAATGTAAAGAAAAGCATAAATACTCCAAATGTGAAATGATCACTCATTTTAGTTTTATCTTCATTTGTTACACTCATGTCAGATAGATTGCTGTTTTGTATTGTTAATTTGCAGCTTCTGCAGCAAGCAACTTCCTCCAGTAACTTGGGTGCCTTCAGCGGCATTCAGCAAATGGCCGGTAAGTTGAAAACCATTTCATTTTGTTCCAGCTATGTTTTGTATTCTTTAGCTATCGAATTCTGCATCTCTAATAATCACATTGTCGGGCAGGGGGCTGTTGTGTATAAAATGTGGCAGATGCACTGGCAGGGGACAGCTCACAGTTCAACACCAATAGAAACGCTTTCTTCCCTCTTTCAGAAACTGAAATTAAACCCAGTGCTCCCAGGTTGAGCAAACAGTTTGTCTTGCATTAGTCACCTGCCATTTGTCCAAAGTAACCAATTGTAAATTGCAGGGAGCTCTTGGCCCCTGCAGCTGTAGCCTTCCCTATGAAAAGTGCCAGTAAAGCAACAGCAGGATTACATTCTAATTTCCAGCGAGATTTCTATGTCCTGAAAAATCAAATTAATGGCAGTCCTCAAACATTTTAATAATAGGTGGTGAGTAAAAATGTTCTGACCTTTTTAATGAAACCCAAGATTACAGGCCTACCTTTAGTATGGATTTTCAGGCTCCTTTTATAATCATGGAAAATTAACTGGGTGCCTTTTTGACTTTGGAACCCTAGTTGACAAAATTACACAACAGAAGCTTTTATGTAAAAGTACAATCTTTAGTCTGGGGGAAAAAAAAAAAAAAGAAAGAGAGAAAGGAATAAAAGGGGAAAAAAAATCAAAGTGTGAGCATATTTGAAAGCCAGCTCGTTGGAGGGTTTCTTAGTAATGAGCTGCGTGCCAGTAGTAACTGATGTGTAGTGATTAGCAAAAGGTCGCTCCCACTGTGTGACCTACCATGCTGATACCCTAACTTAACACGATGCTGGAGAAGGCAGCATGTGCAGTAAATCAGAGCACAGATGCACATTATGCCCGCCACGAGAAACTGTTAAAAAGCTTTTTTTTTTTCTTGTTAGAAGGGAAAAAAAAAAAAAAAAGGAAGCACAAAACCCCCAAATTGCTGCATTAGTTTATTTTAATCATGTACCCACTGAATCAGTGGCATACAACATTGTGCTTGCTTCATCATCATGAAACAAAGACTAAAATATTCACAAGTCTTTCTGAACATCATTTTCTCACTCTTCTTCTAATCCTGGTCTTTTGCTTCTCCTGGTTCAGCTTTGAATGAATCCTGAAATACTTTAACAGGTATAGATATACCACACAGCATTGCTATACCCCACAGGTATTTTTTTTTTTACTCCATTGTTACATTATGCCATTATTGCAGTGACATCAGAGACTAATGTGAACCTGCTGTCTGACAATATAAATTGGCCTACAGATGACAATATCTCTGAATTATTCTCCCTTCCTCAGACCTGCTGGCAGTGCTTGCTGGTTCTATTATGTTACACTTGCAATCCAGCTTTTTTTTTTTTTTTTCATCTAAAAATGTATCTTAATATGATAAACAGAACAGAGCAATTCAGTAACAGTTTTATACTTGGCAGTTTTGGAAGTGGATTTGAGCTCAGAGATTGTGTTTAATGTTTTCGTATTTGGTTAAGTCTGCAAAATGAAAGAATTGAGACGCTGAAGAAAAATAATGTGATATCTATTGCATTATGTGCACCTTAGAAGTTTTTTGTTGCCTTTTTTTCTCAGGTAGTGTAGATTCAGCTTCGTCTCCAACAGCTGTGTCAAAACTAAAAATTTTAGTCAAGTAACTTGAGGATGGGCTCTCAACCCAGAATTTTTTCTCTGAAAGTCATATGGTCTTGAGGCTCATAAAGAAAATGTAGCAGCACATCACTTTACTTGAGGAATATACCTTCTTGACTAAATATGGGATGATTTAATGCCTGACTGCCTCTCCTGGAATAAAAATAATTTTAACTTTGTATTCATACTAAGAACTGCTCTAAATTTACTCCTTTCTTTTCCCAAAACATGTAACTCTTAAACCTTACTGTTGAAGATCAAATTAGTGATATTAAATTTCTCTCCAAGCTATAGCTTTACAAAGAAGCACAAAACACTGAATGTTATTTTATTATTAGGACCAAGTATTCATGTTCTCTCCTTGGAAATCAAAATTTATCTAGGACTTTATCTTCAGTACTGTGTTATACTGTGCAGTCAGTACTAAAGACTCACATGTTGTGTTTTGTAGAAGGAATAGAAAATGCTCCTGTCTCCAGCAAGGTCTCACCTGCTGAAGCTATTCTTGAATGTTTGTTCTTACGGCCCACAAAGTAGCATAAAGGCCCAGAGATTTTTAACTTAATCTATTTGCATTCCTTTTACAAAAAATGAATCCAGTATGTATTTTTCACATTGTATATGGCTTGCTTATTCATAGAGTATTTCAAGCTGAAGACTGAAGTCTACACATGACTGAGTAAGATGCTAAGAAGATAGGTTATTGATGCTTGCATGTTCTTTAACTAAAAAAATGTGCTTACAGTCAAATATTTGTACTGGTTCTTGTGCTGAATTTAATGGGGAGGGTTAGGCATTCCTCAGGATGAGTAAAGACAGAATCTGCATGCTTGAGTAGTTCTGCATGCCAGAATTTATTCAAGCACGTGCAGTCTGTTTGAGGGGTCAGACTTTTGTCTTTGAAGTCAGTGAGTATGCTTACACTAGAAGTTTGATCAAAAGCCACAGAAGCCATGGAATTCTCACTCGTATGTGTCAGGGCTCTAGTGCCTCTTGGGTGCAGAAGTCTCGGTGAAGTCACGGTATCCTAAACTGGGATGCTTCATGTAGCTGCCCCCTCATCCAAAATTAAGGACCTCCAGATCTGCAAGTATTAACTTGTACTGCTAAAGCTCATATCTCCTCTGAGCTGCATGGAAGGTACACAGCACACGCATTACTATACATATAAAGAAATATTTTCTCAGCAATAGTATTTCTTAAAGAAAAGCATTTTTCTTTACAAGTAGAACCTCAGAGTACTCAATTTTTATGCTTTTATAGTTTTTATCTCTGGTTTTATAGGAAGGGATGTTTGCGTAGGCATTTTCAGTTGAAGGAGAACTGGAGCTTGTTTAAAAGACAGGAATCTAATCCAAAGAAAAATGAGGATTTGTCTCAATAACTCACTAGCATACAAACATTAAATACACAAAGCATCAGCTCCAAAAGTGAATCCTGTTCTTGCTGCAGCAGCCCACTGGCACTACTATATGTTCAGTGTTTCCTTTGCCTTGTGTTCATAAATTATTTGTGATGTCCAAGTAAATCATGATACTGGCCTCACTAAAATTTGTGATATTTAAATTTGAGAGGCAAAAAGCAGCAGCTTGCCATTTAGCTTTCTAAGCCTTAAGGTTCCACACTCAATTCCCCAGCTTAGATGTTCTCATTTTTATTGAAAAATGAGATTTTCATGAAATCATTTTATTTCAGGAGCCAAACCACAGAAAATAAGAAAATAGTGTAATATGTCAACATTGGGAGTGTTGGGGCAGTGTTGCCTTGGCTATTATAATAATCCCCTGGTCTTGATTACAGGAGCTAACCACTACCTTGCCAAACTCTGCTTTATCACTCTTTGTTAAACATGTAAGCACATACTATCACTGACTGTATATTTTATAGTGAGTACTTCCTTGCTTTTATTGCTCCTCTAATATCTGCTAATGCTAATTTAAAGGCAGTGTTTTCCCTCACATACCTCACAAGCTTCAGTGTCTAGCCTGTGCTTTGTCTATGGGGAAGACTAATAATGCAGATGAATTTCATTATATGATTTGATTGTCTTATTTTAGCAAGACAATGCAAGCTGCATTAAGCACTAGCAAGCTTTCAAGGAAAAAAAAAGATTTCTTCTTCAAATATATACAAATCGCATGGAAAGCTTAGTTCAAAGGTGATGGATGTCGCTTGAATGTCTGTATTGAATTTGGCTGGTGCTGGATTGGATCCAGAGAACAGCAGTTTTTTAAGTGAGCCTGTGTGAGAAGAACCTGGGAAGTACTATACAGACAGTGTAAACACAGGGGTTTTTCTATTCTGTTGGATTACTGTAGAAAATTTGAATGCTCCCAAATTATATAATCTCTGAAGATTTTCTATCATCTACTAATGCTTTGGCTGGAATAAACATTTTCTCATGCAGAAATATTTCTGTGTATGTGACCATTCAGAGCACATAAATACGTACAGTGCTCATTAAAAACACAAAGCTATTCTCTTAGTTTCAATAGGCAGACAGTATATTTTGCTTTCTGAAGTCATGCAGGAGAAGAGTCCATGCTTTTGGCTTTTCAGACCCCTAAATCCTCTACAGCTGGAGCTTTTTATATTTTTTCAATATATGTTCTTTTTTTTGTTGTTTTGTTTTCAAGTACTTTCCAAACTCTCTCACAGCTTGGTTGCACTTTGGGATGAACTTCTGGCCCGTTCTGAGCCCTTTTCAATTCATTTCACCCTTCTTCTGCTACCCAAGCCAGATTCCCTCCTGTTGCAGAGTCTGTAGGAGCAGATGGATGAGAGAAACTCTGTGAGATTCTGCTTTCTGAATATTTTCCTCTAATTGTTGTATTGGCTCAGTGGATCTGGAGGGACCGGTTGGAAGCCAAGGGCCATCTGCACAAAAGCTCTATGCTTTTGCATTGGCCCAAGGATCCTTTATATCCTCTGACTCGTTAGTGGCTTACTTCCAGCAGAGCCATACTGAAGGAGGACTTCTCCTACTATGACCTCTTTAGGGATATCATATTAAAAGTAAAGGTCAGCAAGAAACTCTTTCCAGCTCCAGGGAGATAGCTGTTTCTTAAAGATAACTACCAGTTTTGAAAATGTTGACCTCAGGGACTGAAAGCATTGAGCTTTTGTAACACTAATTCCATTGAAAGTCCTTAATTTAACCCATACAATTTGCTTTTTTTTTTTTTTTTTTGAAGATAAGAAATTAAACAATTTGATTTAGCATTCTTGGAGAACCAGAGTTGGAAGCAAGAGAGGCTGTTGCCAATACACACATAACTCCTGCTCGTGGGAGAGGGAGAAACACCTTGAGAGGAAAACCAGGGCTCCTCAGCATATGAGATGTGCTTATTCAGATGATAAAAATGTGTGATGCAGAGTCTGGCCAAGTCTGGATACAAGATCTGTAGCTCTAGCTGGGCTTTCAACAAACAACAGAAGGAGGGAGAAAGGCTTTTGATTCCCTTGGCCTCTCTGAGGTTGGAAGTCATCTTGTTGACCTGCAGCAGCTTGGAAATCGGGCATCCAGACTCCCTGCAGTGTCAATGAAGAGGATTCATTCCTAGGCAGCAAGTCATCCTACCAGTGCCTCGGGATAATCTTGCCTACTTTAATTTGTTGAATTTTAGGACCAATCATCCGTACGCTCTCCCTTGACTGTAACAAAAGCCTGGGTGAGTAACTTTAATTCTCATAAAGTTAGATCATATGGATCTCTCCAACTAAGGCGGGGAAATTTTCAATTGAGAAAAGCACATTGCTGGCCAGGAACACGTTAAGAGATCGTGTAACTTGGAAATGGACTGAAATCATGTGCAAGTCAACTGATGGTTCTAACTTTCAGTCGGATTTAAGGATGTGTTCTTAAATAACACGATTACCAGGGCAGAATCCAATGTGGACTTAAAAGTTGTTTTAAAGGCTTTCCTAAGTCAAACACTAAGTAGTAAGGATACCTTAAGCACTTCTGAGATAAGCAGCTTTTCTAAAGGTAGGCAATAGTATATGTGGTTTATTGGAGGTAACAGTCTACTGTCCCTTTTGATTCTTTAAATTTTGCTGAAGTAACATTGCACTTTCAGACTAAGCCTGAAAAGACTTTCCCCCAATTTCTAACGTAAACATCCAGAATGGCTGGTATCAGTTCTAGCAAATGGATGCTGTTTGGCCCAGAAATGATGTATTTTACCTTAATCCACAATTTTTAAGCTGTAATCAGGATATGACTCAGAAGGAATAAATCCTAATAATTGGGATGGCTAAAATTTCCCGAGAAAAGATAGGCAACTGCAGAGGTCAAGCTCTTGGAAACTGCTTATGAGCGATTCAGATTCAACTCTGATGATCACCGCTGATTTTGAAATTCTCTGTCCATACCCTGTCACTAAAATGCAGTCAGTGCCTTCCTTTATCAGCAGTTGTTCAGCAATCAATTTAAGCTATTTCCTAATATGATTTTGTTATGGCATTTGGAAACCCAGATCTGCAGAGATCTTGGAAGACTTCAGGAATGGTTGTGTGATGCCTCTTCTACAAATACCCAATAACTTCAAATTTACAGTTATCACAGGAGAAAAGCTGTGGTGACTGAAATGAAGCAAATTGCTTCATTGTATGAAAGTTTGCATCGGAGGCAGCACAAGAAGTTGTAGAATGTAAATCTTGTGCTCTCAAATTTCCCCGTGTTTTCACAGAACTGCATCTGTGACTGTGCAGCACTACAAAAATTTCCTGCGAATGTGCTAATAGGCCTTATGAGAATGTTCTATCACCATCCATCTGTCACTTTTTAACAGGCCTGATTGGCAAGCACTTGTAACAACTGACATCTGTTCTTGCTTATTGATATGTAGATTTATGGTAATTGCTGTGAACAATAAGACACAAAATTACCTAAGGTGAACATTAAATTAAATTTTCATGCCCCTATCCTTATAAATAATTTTTTAAAAAATCTTAAGTTTCAAGCAAGGCATACTGTGCATCTGTTTTGAACATCATTTAATTGTTTTTTTTTTTTTAATCTGCCAAATAGCAAAATGAAAGTTGAATTTCCTTGCAATCTTGAATATCTGCCAAGCTAATAGCACATTGGTAAATACATGTTATTAAAAATGGAATCAAACTGTATTGTGATTCTGTTTTTTTTAATCATTTCGCTTTAATTCCCAACATTGTCTCTATCATGAAGATCAAGAGTTATTCCTTGCCCAGAAATGTTTTTTCCCTACAGGGGGACTTTCATTTTTCATGTGTAACTCTGCCTATGAGGCTGCTCCTCAGTGTTCAGCAATTTGCATTTCTTCAGAGAGAGGCACGTTTGCTGAGTGAGCAGTGCTTTCAAATGACAACTACTACTACTCATTTTCGGTCCAGCTCCATTGCAGGATTTGAGGCTGTTTTGAAAAAGTTGTAGGATGTGGAATGTGTGAATCATAGAATCAGAAGGGTTGGAAGGGACCTCAAGAGATCATCGAGTCCGACCCCAAGTTGGACCACCCCGGACAGTGTGTGAAAGAGGATAGAATTAGAGAGCACATAAGTCCCAAAGAACTACACCTTGGCTGAAGTTCAGTCGAATCAAAATTCCAATTTGAGTTTGCAACTTGAGAGCATTTGGTTTCCTTTCTCTGAGTCTGTCCTAGCAAGTGGGATATTGACGCACTTGACATGTTCATGGGCAGAGCCAGTGAAGGGAGAGCAGAGATGATGAATTGCCTAGGAAACAAAAAACTGTGATGTCAAGGGTTATTTTTTGAAAGCTGGATCAAAATGGATCCTAAAGAGGATGTGTGTTAAGTGATAAACTGGTTGACACAAGCAACTGTAGGGCATGCTGGATGACGGCATGTGCTCCAAGCCCCTGCTGACAAGCCACAGTGGGGCACTTGGTACTGTGGGGCAATTTGAGCTCTTTTTTGTCTGATGCGTATGACAACAGCAGGCAGGTTAGTTGGTTGTTTTTTTTTCCTGAAGGCACTGTAGCTGACACCCCATAACATCTGCAAAGCTGGTTTGTGGCCAGTGTCTTTTAGTCACCTCCATGCCCAAACAGTCTGGGTGGGGAGACAACTCCGTCACTGCCTCGCTCTAGCCTGTTAATCCCCTTTTGGCATAGAAACTCTTTCTTCAAGTTGATGGATCCCTCTTGTCCTTCCACAGGAAATGTCCCACTGTAAAATAATGTTTTTTCAGGATGATGCAAGGCTGGTGTTAGTTTTGCATCCACACAGGCACAACAGCAGCACACTAGCCCCTAGAGAGCTGTTGTTTGTTCCACTGTCTGTCGACCTTGTCTTGCCACTTCCTTGAGAGTACAGTGAGTGCGCATTGCCTTCCAGCTCCCATTCTTTTGTGCTCACTGTCTCTGCTGCTACAGCCTTCTTCAGCTTTGCATGCATGTACAAAGTATATGAAATGCAATCAAGAAAGCAGTAGTAAATTGCTCATAAGTCCTTCCAAACTGAGTTTTAGAGAAAGGTCCATGTGTTTTCCAGAAGCATGTGGGATTTGGTTTGAGGAAGCTCCTGTACTATTCTGTGTGATTTGTTCACTGTTATTTAATTCCTGCTGTACGTGCTGTTTAATAGTTTGAAGTGGAAGCCTTACCACAGAAGAAATATAACCTGATTATGACTGATCCTACTGATGAATTACTTACCAGAAGGTGATACAAAACCATGCTGCCATGGTGAAGAGCCAACCCACTGCTTTATTAAATGTCCATTACCGAATGGCAATGAAAGATGGGCTCTGTGAAGATCAGCGATGTTTGCTGGACATTCAATGCTCTATTACTTATACTTCTTATAAAAGAGGAAAGTAAAAGGTACCTGAGGACCAAATATCAGTGCAGGATAAAAACCAATTCTGTGTCTCATTCTGGAAATACTTTGTCTATTGGGTTTGGTTTTTTTTGTTGTTTTTGTTTTTGCAAAGAGCAGCAATGCCCTGTGATCACACTATTTAGTAGTTACATTTGATTCTGTAGATTAACAGTGACTTGTGACTAGGTTAGCTTTACTTCTTTGCCTGGCAAAATAATTTGGGTTGGTAGGGTTTGAGAAAAACACTATTTTCTGATGTGGTGTTTGTCCTGTGAAAGAAATCTGAAAAAGCATTTTTGCCATGTAATTCCTCAAAGTGTGTTGTGCTGATTTTAGAGTGGTGAGTTGAAGTATCTTCCTAACACTGTTCTTGTGCCACATTTTCAAAATCTCAGACATGTAGCTGGTGCTGGATGTGTAACTGATGTGCAGAAGTTAGAATCACACCAATCCTGCACATTCACTTTCGGCCTGACTTACTTTTAGGAACAAGTTCTATCTAAATTCACACTTTTATTCACAAATAGATGCTTAAATCAAGGTTCTACTCAGAGTTCTCAGTGCTGGGACAATGACAATACCTTTGTGTTCAGATCTTTGAGGAGCTTGTTTGTTGCACACAAGTCTCTGACATGTATTTGAAAGTACTGTCAGTCTATTATTGCAGAAATTCACAAAAAAACACCTCTCCATTTCATTTTTTCCTTCTCAAACATGCTTACAAAGCCTTACGTTTGACCTCATTTTTTAATTCTTCTCCAAGTTGTTATGAGGTTCCCCTGGTGTGAGAAACAAAGTGTGCACAAAGAACTAATCTCTCTCTCTTATTATATGAGCTAATGTTCAAAAAATAAAAATAAAAAAATCAAAAATCAAAAAATCAAAAAAGAAGAAAATGAGTTTTCAGGCTCTTAAATTCTTCTCTGAATGTTCCCCAAAACTAATGTAGTCTTCTCAGCTCTGTCACTGGACCTCAAAGAAGGTATTACTCTTCATATGAGCTTCATGTAACTAATGTTATGAAACCATTTTAGTATTTTATGTTTTAAGGTCTATTTTATGGTCTATGCTTTATCGATTCTACCAAGGGCTCAAATATGGAGATCTCTCATGTCCAAACCATCTAAGTAAACTCACACTGACATCCAAAAAATCTCTTCTGTTCCAATATACACTCATTCAGCCTTGTGGTCTTCCCTTTGGACAGTTGCATCTTATCCATAGGATTCTGAAAAGGATCCAGTCTGGTTAATGTTAGCACCTAACTTGTATCTGCGTTGTAGTCTCAT
The DNA here is from genome assembly GCA_036925125.1 of Oreortyx pictus. Classification (NCBI taxonomy): domain Eukaryota; kingdom Metazoa; phylum Chordata; class Aves; order Galliformes; family Odontophoridae; genus Oreortyx; species Oreortyx pictus. The sequence goes on along the minus strand of JAUPFR010000001.1, from coordinate 178,874,216 downwards.
ACTGAAGCAGTCCTATGTAGAATAAGGGCCTAAGTACTTGACATAGTCCAGCCTTAAAGGTGAGTACTTTAGAAGAGACTCCCAGTCTCACTAAATGAATGCCATTTGCTGTTCCGTGTTCATCTTCTTTTCCATTTCACATAAATTGCATTTATTGTTTGTCCTTTGTAACTCACCATCTAAGTTAAATACTTTGCTGTTTAAACGAATGCATTTCTTGAAGATCTTCATTGAAATGCAGGTGTACCTCCCCCATATCTTCTGAAATAATGAAGTAACAGCTGACTGAGTACTCTTGTTATCACAGTGTAGAGCTTATGGTCTGAAAGTCCCCACTTCAGTGATGGTTCTTTGATCAGTCTGATACTGATTTGATGCACTTAATACATACCTGGCTTTGGAAATGAACTATCCAAATGAAAATCAGTGCAACTGTTGGCTACTTCACAGTGCAATCTTAGTGGATAGATTCAGACGGAACATGGGAAACAAATTATATTCATCCTAATTATATGACCCTATACTGAATGTGTTTTAAGTGTTAGTTATCTTCATTACACCCCCTGTTGTGTCAGAGAATAGTATTGCTTCTGGAATTCACATAGCGTTTAAATGACTTTTAATTCCACACTTATCCAAGTGACACCAACCAGATTTAATTTTCCTAACTGTAGGCTGGTGCCATTGTCATATTCGCTCACTTTGAAGGCAGAAGGGTGAGAGATGCTATCTGTGGGCTTTAAGTGGCTCGCAGAATATAACTCTCTCAGGAGTAAAAGGAAGGAACTGAATCTTATGGCAAGGTATACCCATTGAAAATTGTTGTTTCGTTGGTGTTTTTTGTTGTTGGTGGTGGTGGTATTCTTTTATGGCACCTCTTAAATAACTCTATTGCTTCTCCATGCAGGCATGAACGCTTTACAATTACAGAATTTGGCAACTTTAGCAGCTGCAGCAGCCGCCGCCCAAACCTCAGCTACTACCACCAATGCAAATCCTCTCTCCACAACGACTGGTGCTCTGGGAGCCCTCACAAGTCCTGGTAAGAGCAGAATGCTTGTTTTCAAACTGCAAAAATTAGAGTATATAGAAAGAAAATCATGTCATGCTGTGACTAAGTTCTGTGCTTGTGTAAATTCTGTAAACCCTTTTAATAACTGAGTATGTTTTTGTTGCTGTTATTTTTAAGAAAACTTATTTTTCAAGCTGTCCAATATGGACTTGCACTCCATTCCAGACTTATTTCAGGGGTCGTCAGAGCCTATAAGACCCACCTTGCAAAACTCTACACTAAGTTTACAATTGAACAAGAAATTTAAGCTAATTTTAACTTTTCAGAAAGAACACAAGCTAACCCTTCCCATCCTACAGAAGGATCAAACAAGGTGGTACTTCTTAATCCCCAGGAGATAGATCTTTGACTCTCAGCTCATCATGCACTTTTTGTCTTTACCCATCATGAATTTTTATGCAGTCCTTCTCTCTTTTTTTCCTTTTCTTTTCCTTGCTGTAGCTTCTATGGAGTTGCCTTGCGGTCCTAACTGGGAATCAGAATTTATATCAGGGGCATAAGGAGTGCACAGCCACATTCTGACTTAATTACCCCAAACCTTATGGGGAAATAAGGGACAGGTTAAGAGACAGTGGTGCATCCATTGCCATCGTGTAGACTTCCATCCACGAGCTTCCCATGTCTGCACAGCCCTTGCCACTGAGGTAGGGCAAATCCAGAGTTTAGTAATGCTTCCGCATCTCTGGAGTCCGTGGAGAGAGATGTTGATTCAGTGTAGTTACATTGGGTTTACAGTCAAGTAGCTGAGTCAAGAATCTGGCCGCTTATGTAAAGATAAAGGCTGTGGGGTGTAATTATTTGCATCATGAAGTGTGTTTATTGCTGTTCTAAAGAACATTCATATTATTTTAGACACCAGTAAAGGACATTTGTGTTTAATCTTGTTTAAGTGTGTATTTATTCCCCATGAAAAAGTAATTCATGGCAGACGGTTTGAGCACATCAGAAAGGAAAACAGCCTTCACTGCACAATAGAGCTGAGATCAAGTGTGGTGCCGGGTGTTAAAGCTGGCCAACGCTTACCATTATATTACAATTTTATTGTTCATTTGGGGGAGAGGTTAAATGGAAGGCAGCTTGACTGAATAGTAAGTTTGTACAGCCTTTTGCTGTTCCTTATGTGAGCCTCATGTTGACGTAAAAATAATCAGTCACAACAGCCCTGAGATGCAGATTGGGTCGAAATAATTTGGTTTTGCTGGTCCCTTCTAACCCGGAATGCCTGGATGGGTGAGTGACTTTATCTGACGTCCAAGGCTGCAGAAGCATGTGCTTAGAAAGATACTTTGGCTTGGAAGGTATTTTTTTCAAGATAACAGCTCTCGGGGTGCCAGCTTAGAGCAAGTAGCAGGTTTTCCAAAGAGGCTGATGATTCTGGCTCACACCTTAAATGTGGGATATTTTCAAAAAATCCTGAACATTTAACTGAAATGGTGTACTCAGAATGACAATTGCTTCTTCTGAACAGTCTTATGGACAGGTTGGAAAGTCTTTATCTAATGGCTTCCTTAGCCTGTTTCTATTGCACAACCAGACTAAAAGCAACCCCTGATGAAATGTCTTTCAGTTTGAGCTTTCTTACCTGGTTCCACATTCATGACTCTATTAAGTATTTTTTAAACCTAAACAATATTTTCAATGGTTCTTCTCTGCTCTATATGAAATGAATTTAGTTCAATAAAGCTTTTGGTAGTAGCTCAAAGTATTTCCATTAGAAATTGAAATATGTTGGCAGAAAACATTTAAATGTGCCTCTCAGTATGTGAATGTTTGGAGGCCTTGAGGATATTTTTTTGTTCTAGTTTTCTTTTAATAGAACACTTCAGTTTGTTGTGTTTCATAAGTGTAAATTATTTTGACTGATTTCAAAGCCTGCACAAAACCAGGAATAAATGTTTGTCTCTCTCCAGATAATGCATTAAATTAATATTTCTCAGTTCATAAAACAACCCAAATTTAGGAGAGCGTAAAGGTACATCCTTAAATTGAATCATTTTCTAGATGCTGTTAAAGCCAAAATCCTGCTCTGAACAGGAATGGACTTGAGCACATACTTCTAATATGCCTTCAGCTATGTCTGCCATGTCATAAATCACATCCAGATTTTTACCTGTATGTAACTATATCCCTCCTGAAGATCTCCGTCGAATCTGTCTTTGACCAAAACAAAGAATCACACAATCACAGAATAGCCCATGTTGGAAGGGGCCCATAAGGATCATTGAGCCCAAAGCCTGGCCCACACGACCACCCAAGCTCTTGTTTAGTCCTTTGTTTATGTCTGTCATAAGCACCCCAGATTCTTGTAACTTCCATTCAAATTCATCGTGCAGCTTAAGTTTTCATATATAAGATTAGCAAACTTCAGTGTATCAGACTGTTAAGGATGGAGGTCAGACCAACTTTGATGCATTGGTGACGCAGAAAAACAGGCCAGGAGGTGAGAAACAAGCACACTATCCGACATTTGAGCTTGTCCAGTTTTGATGCTGACTTCTATTTGCAACGTACTCTCAAGAAAAATATTCACTATCTAACAGTGATTGTTCAATTTGTATGAAACCCTTTCTTCAAGGTTCACATATTTCCAAACAAATTAAATTCCAATGATCTTTCTTTCATATGTGCTGTATACTTACTAAAAAGCTTTGACCGCCACAGAGTCTAAGGACACTCATTCTCCTTCATGTACTAAATACTTTCTCTTAAGCTTGAAACACTATTCATTCAGAAAGAACAGAGACAATGCAATCCCCCAAACTATTAATTTTTTTATAATTGTAAATTTATAATTTCAATTTTGCATACCCATGGAACTTTTTCCCTACAGCATTGTTAGAAATGATTTTTTAAAAGCATTTGCTTAAAAAAACATAAAAGATTAAGCTTTCATTTTAGTAAAAATCCCCTCAGGCAATAAATAGGTTTTTGTCTCTTGGCCCCGGAAAAAAAAATTAAAATGGTTTAAATTGCCCACGGTTAAAGTAACTGTTTCTTGCAATTATCAGATGGTAGTGAATAAAAATGAAAATGAAATTATGAAAGAATAAAAACCAGGTAAATGCATATTATGTCTTTCATGAGTTTCTCACGGGTCTTTTGAAGACTCATTTAATCATCTTCCTTGTCTTTTATTTTGATATGATAATTGTTTCCTTTATTTACTTTAATCACCTCTATTTGGTTAATTAATTCTTCAATATCTTTTCATTTCATTCAGTTACTTAGAGCATTTTCTTGTTTTAAAGGCAAGTGCCTGTAGTACTTCTTAAGGTAATGGTATGGCCTTGGGGTAGCTTTTACCCAAATCTATGGAGCAGCTTTTACCCAACTCTATGGAGCTATGGATGTTGTCTGAGCCAGTTTGTATCAACTCCCTGGCTTTGTCCCAGAAGTTGGCATTTCCTATTACATCTAGAAGGAGTTTGGAGTTGGATATCCGGTGTAGATAATGGCACTTAACTTGGGTGGGACAAATCTCAGCTGAGTGTTAGGAACTCTGACTTCTCCTCCAGAGAATATCCTTGCCACATCCCACAGGAACTCTGACTAGCACAAAGCCCACAGAGAGGCTGCTCCTGCAAAGGTGAACATCTAAACTCAGGATTAAAGTATCTTTCTCTAACAATCTGACATTTACTTTGCTTTACTTGACTTGTTACCCTAATTTTCACAAGGATAATGTTTGTTTTTTCTCTGGCTTTCATGGGTAGTACAACCTTGGTACTGTAAAAAATTTCCTGCAATCTTTTTGCAAACTAGTATTAAGCAACAGCAGGAACATTTTTGCACTCTAAAAAGGAAGAACATGGAAGTTGGGTTTCAGATGCCAACTAATTTTTTCATCTTACAGCTTTACACCACTGCACAGATTTTTATTGTTAAATGTCGTAGCATGAAAGTCACAAAATCACACAGGTTGAAAGGATCTCTTCCCAAGGACTTTGCTCCAGAAACCAGAACCACATAGAGGAGGTTGGTGAATGCTGTGTCTAGCCAAGGATTGAATATCTCCAGAGGTGGAAATTCCACTGCTTCTGTGGGCCTGTTTCAATTTTATTTCTTGAAATTCATGCATAACTGTTTTTCAAAAACCAGTAGGGAAGCTCTTCTATGTGCAAATGAAGAGACGAAACATCTAATTATACATCCAAATTTATCTGCATAAACATACTCAGTATAACTTCTGGGCTGTGGAGGAATCGCTAAACCAGAAGCTAATTCAGTTGCAGACTTAGGAGCCTTGATTTTCCATGACATTTTCATGATTATTTGATTCTCTAAACTATTATTTATTCACACAGCTGAACTAGCTATTCATGCTTCAGTAACAAAACTCTTCAGGTTTAACTGCTGTGTAAACCTAAAAGGAAATCTGTGCAAAAAATAACAGTGTAGGAAGACAGACTTTTTTCTTAAAATCAAGCCCGGCTTTTTGCCATATTCTATCAGAATTCGCCCATTAAGTCTTATGTTGAAAAAAGCCCTCCTAACATAAGAAGTGTAAAAATACTCATTTTCAGACAGATGCTGACACTGAAACATTATGGCCTTCCCCATAAAAAAGGAACTCTGTGACGAATAGAATAAACAGAAAAAAGAGAAAAAAAATTACCATTAGTGTCTGTCCTAGAAGAATTAGTCCAACTTTTCCCCCTGCTAAAAGCAGAGAATTATAACTTACAGTTAACATCCATGCTTCATTATTTTTTTACCCCCTAATATGGCATAAAGATTATCTTTCTTAGTTGAAGGTATTCATGTTGTGAACACAATTGTTGAAATGTTAGTGATTTTATAGAATATACAAGATGCTTCAGCTGAGAAGCAGTGGAGAGAGTTCAAATAATCATTCTTAGAAGATTCTCTTTTTGTTCACTTCAGTACAATACCTTTTTCTCCAATCAGCAGTGCAAGTCTGCCACCGTGACATTTTGTTAGAGGCCAGTACACCTACTGAGATAGCTGTGATTTGCTTCCAGGATGATCCAAAAATAACCCTGACAGTAGGTGTGTAGGAAGGTCTGACAGTTTGCTAAAGAATGAATTGGACTAGATGTTTCATGTTGAAGAAGATTGGCTTAAAATGCAGAATGGCACTCTATACTGTAGTACAAATCGATTATTTTTGTACTGTTTCATGTGGAATTAATGCAGGTTCCATTGTTATATAATCATTTAATATAAGCTTTGTTTGATTTGAAGTACACAGGAAACTTAGTTCTCATAATGACTATTATTTCTAGGATAAAAAACAATTGCTAAATGTAACATGTATCTTAAATAAAGGTCTACTTATACAGCATATCTACCAAATGGATACCTCAGGTGAAGAATGCTGCTTAAACAACCCAAGTACATGATTTTCAATTTTACATTTAAATGTAGTTATATTATTAACACCATTATCTTAGTGCTCTGAAATAGAGAATTCCAGCGTCTTAACCGTGATCTCAGCACCATTTTTAATTTTTTATTTTTCGTTTTTACAAATTATGTATTTGCAAGAAAGCCAGGGAAGAAAATGTTGCCTTGGCATGCCTGCTATCCATCACCCATCATTTGACTGCATAGTTCAGAAAGATTTCTGTCTGTGATGGAGGGAATGTATCACCAAACTGTTGTCTGTGAAGTAGCCCTACCTACTTTGTGTTAAGTATCTGACTGAGCCTGTGCTTAGGCTCCTAAATAATCAGATGATTGAGACTGCTCTTTGTGCCCAGAGATGATGATGCTCCTTGCAGAGATACACTGGTGCTAAGTCCATCTGCTAATTAAGTCACCCTTAAGTAGGAGTCCAAGCATACATATTAGAGCCAAAACTAGGGAACTGGGCATTAATTTTTGACCTATATTTGTATTTTTAATGATGTTTCAAAACATCAAAAATGCCTAAAGAGAAAAAGAGTGTGAATTGTGTTCAAAATATCCCTGAGTCTCACTGCAGTAAAAGGAGAGGAGAAGAATGATTAATTCTCATGGAGCATCCCTGGAACAGCAATGTCTCTCCCTGGCTCCTCATTTGGAGCAATGAATCCGAATGATGCAGGTGGCAGCAGGCTGGCGATCGATTAACCAGAATGACCTGTTTGCAGATTTGTCCTGTAAAATGTATCAGGTCATTGTATATTCTCCTAGCAATGAGGTTTCTAAGCAGGAGTGTATTAATTCAGCCTAAAGGATCTTAGGGAAGTTCAGTTATTAAACGGCTGGGTTTAGAGTGGGCAGAACCTGACAGAGAAGAAGTGTGAGGCTGCCAGACAACTTTGGAGGAGACAATTTTGGAAACTCCTTGACTCTTTTTTAGAATAAACATTAATATTTTAGGAAATTTGGGGCGCAGAAAAATATCTGTCTGTTTCCTTAGAAATGCATAATCACCAAAGTTCAAGGATAGAAACAAATGCACGTTTTTCAGTGAATAATTTTGCTGGTTAATTCTTTAGAGTTGTTTTTAGGAAACAGTGTGCACTACTAAACCATGGATTAGTAGGATCTAATTCAACAGGAGACATGTTTGATTTTTAAACATTAGTACATTATCATCTTCCTAAAGTATTAAATCCATTACATTTTTGGATTTACTTTGCTTATGGTATACAAATATCACTTTGTAATACATTATATTTTGAAAGTGTCTCTCTAACAAATTCACAATCTTTATTTCAGACCACAGGAATCCCACTTTGTAAAAAGCCTGTTCTCCTTTTGTTCGAAGTATTATTTCAAGCTCATTCAGGGCTATTTTCAACTAAAGAAACACGATACTATCAGCTTGGCTACACAGATAGATATGTGCACTTATATGCTGTATATCTTACAAGAAGTCCAAGCCAAGAAAATGTTGGAGTTCATAGTATTCAGAAAACAATCCAAATCTTAGCAAAACTCATGCAATTAGAGGAGCTTTCAAATATCTAACATTTACTATTGCCAGCACTGCTCCTGCAACTCTAGCAAATTGTGCATATGTTCAAGCTACTCACAGCCAGTTTTCCTGAAGCAGGATAGTTTGTGGAATACAATGGGAATTGGAGTTTGTGAATGTTATTTTACTTTATCTGAAAAGGTCTAGTTAACAGAATATGGAGCCACTGATTTATTTTATGCATTGGTCAAACACAAGCATCCCCAACAAGTGCATAGGTATGAAATAAAGTAAATTAAGCCCTTGACTGCCTTACTAATGGCCTTTGCTATTTCCAAACAATCCATTTCAACAAAACAGAAACATCAGTGTGGAACTGTCCCAAGTTATTAACTTGCTCTTCTTCCATCTTTATAATTTCAAAGGAAAATTATACCAAATGTACCAAACACAACAACATAGATTCACACAGGTATGCTCAATAGGTAATCCCTTGTTTCCTTAAATAATGGGCTTCTGTTGGATATACAGGTCTGTAGGAAACATAAAGAAGAGAAAAATAGCCAACTGCAAAGGTAGCCAGCTGATAGTTTTGTCTCCCATACTTTTATTGCCTTTGTATGCCCTAATTTCTTCTCCTTTGTAGAGTTCTGTGAGGTGCTTGGTGTAGTCACTGTAACTTAAAGGCAATCAGAAATGCAACACAAGGCTTTAACATAAATGACATAGTGATCAACATAAGTGAACCTGATTTTCACTTGTCCCAAGCTCAGAGAGCTCTGTTAGCCCTTAGCGACCCTGAAAGTACTTCTGGAGAGAATGGATTTATGAGTCTAACTGAAGTCTCTACTTAGCTTCTACTGTCTTATCAAAGAGTTTGAATGAATTAGTACACCTCTCTGTTTCAGTTGGTTTTGTTTCTTTTTTTTCTTGTATGTGAGACATAGAGAAATATAAAGCTGTTCTCAGAAGGTCACCTTCAGCCAAAAGGATTGCCATGGGGAAAGACTCTTTCCTCTTTCTCCTCTTTCCTGCTTTGACTCACTTGCATGCCAGATATGCACAGATGTGACTAGGTGTTGAGTGTCTGCTGTTCTCCTTTCCTCCATTACTCAGTAGTGTTTCTCTTTTCCAGTATCCTGGGAAGTCACAGATAATCTTTCATAGGGATTGTTCACCTGTGAGTAATGAAGAAATAGAGGGACTTATTCAGAAAAAGCTGTGATATTTGTATATGTCTCTCTATACTGTTACTCTAATTTCTGCCAGCTCTTTCTTCCTCTCTTGCTATTCTGCTTCTCTGCCCCTGGAGTGCATCTGTCACTTTTATTTTATTCTTTCCAAGCACAAGCAGAGCACTTAAACTTACTAGAATCTTCCTTACTGACACATCAGACAGCACTTCCAGATACCAGAAAATGATCAAGTTTCTACTCATCCATCCACACCATGGGCAGCATGTTTGTCAGAGAACTCTGTGGAGAATTAACCTCCCAGATAGGAAAATCCACTTCTTCTTTGCTAGAAATTACCCTGAGAAGCAGAACGGGTGCATGATGGTACTGTGTTAGTGACTGGCAGGCTACCAGTTTGTATGAGGGTGGATACTCAGTTTGGTTGGAGATCGCCATAAAGGGCAGACAATTTAATGCCAATCACAACACACTAGTTAGATTAGAATACTGATGAGCCCTTTTGAAAGGCCAACTGCTTCTTCTTTCAGCAAAAATATTAAAATGCCCCCTTTTCTACTACTCCCCCCCCCATTCTCCACAAGAATAAATTAAAACTTGGAGGTGTGGTTATTATCACAGAATAATTAGACCCCATGGGATTAGAGACACTCAACGTTTGTTAGAGCCCCTGGGTTGTGATTATCTAATAATGATGATGCCTCTGTCATTGCTTAATTATTCTTCCTCTTTAAAATGTTCCTTATGCAGTCAGAGCCCTTAGAGTGTGCTCATTTCAGACAGAAGCACAACTACAAATTCCTGAGAGCAGTGTCACATGGGCAGTGTGACTGACTTCCCAGTTCTCCCCTACACCCATGTTTATAATGTTCATTTCATAAGCTCCATCATCCTAACACTTCAATTGCTTCACTTTTCCATTGGAGACATTTAAGTCATACTTAGGAGTGAACTTCATGGCTTCCACCTCCTTAAACCAGCCAGTTATTGTTAGAGCTATGTGAAGAGTGGACTGACCTTAAACACCTGGGATCAACTCTGGCCAGAACCCGTCAGAACACCAGATTGGTGATGTTGATTCACTGCTACATGGAACTCCTACAGCTGACTGCCTTTTTGATCTGTTTTAAAGATAACCACAGTCAAAATAAGATGCTGTCGATCAGAACGAAGTTGGATAGACTTTGTTGAACACAACTAAACTGTGGCTAGTAACCTTGGGCTTTCACTCAGGCCAGCAGGTGTTCATCTTGTTTAGATAAAGTTTGCATGACATCATTGCAAACATCAATGGTTTTTGCAACTAAAGCTTAGAAAGGAAAAAGAAAACACAGCCTTAATCTGATTATCCTTAAATCCAGTGTTGTCTGTTAGCTTTATTATCCCTCTTGTACTAACAAAAGCACAAAGAATATTCTGTTTACCCAAGTGATTTTGGGTAGTAAACAGAAGATTTTAAATTCAACTTACTAAAATTAAAGATTTTTTTCTTAGAGGTTATATTTCTTTTCCATTTATCCCCAACTCTTACCATTTACCTCTTCTGTGTTACTGACTGGGGAGATGTTAGATTTTGATTCTGCTTTTTTACTGTATGTATTCTCTTTTTCATAATTTTTTAAAATCCATTCTTCACATCTTTTTACTACAATTTTACTTTCTCTTGCACATTGCTGAATCAAAAGGAAACTAAAATGAATCTAAAATCCATAGGAATCATACAAGGTCAAAACCTCCTCTTGTTAGATACAAATCTAGCCCTGGAAAGTTTACGTATGAAATACTTGAGGCAGACTAGAATCAGAAACATAGCAACGAGTTAAGTGGCATGTTCAGTCTCACCCTCTGTACTTGTAAACAGACCTATAAACAGAAGCCAGATCTTCTGTTCAGTTTCCTCCCAACCCATATTCATTTTTCATTTTTCTTTCATTCTGCTTTGTTGTTACTTGACTTTTTCTGCTTTTCTGCTGCATTGTTCTTTATTTAGGATCATAGGATATTGGAGGTTGGGAGGTCCTTGAGGAGGTCTGTAGTTCAACCCAAACTCAAAAGAGGGTCAAGTGTAAGGTCAGATCAAGTTGCTCAGAACTTGATTTACTCAAGGCTTGAAAACCTCCAATAACACAGACTGGTCAGTCTGGGTAACCTGTTCCAATGGATGGCAAAATTCACATAGAAAAGATTTTTCTTTATATCCAGTCTGAACCTCTCTTATTTCAATTTACCTTTTGTCCTCCTGCCGTACACTGCTTTGAACAGCCCAGCTCCAGAATCCTGCGTGTCATAGGTGCAGAGGTGCTGCTGTTAGATCCCTGAAGTCATATCTTCAGCATGAACAAGTGCTCCTCCATTGGCACCTCCCTATAGGATGAGTACAGTACTGCAATCCTTGACCACTTCGGTGGTCTCCCACTAATTTCCATCCAGTTAATCAATACTTTTCTTGCAGCAAGAAGCACAACTAGATCCAGTCTATCCAGGTCCTTCTGTAGTGCCTTTCTACTCTCTGGCAGATTAACACTTCTCCCAGCTTGGTGTCTTCTTCAAACTTACTGAGGGTGCACTCAATCCCCTCATCAAGATCATTGATAAAAATGTTGTGTAGGAGTGGCCCCAGTATTGAGCCCTGGTGGACTCTACTCATGATTGGATGCCAAACTAGATTTAGCTCCACTGACTACAACTCTTTGGGCCCAGCTGTCCAGCCAGTGTTTCATCAAGCAGAGCATATGCCCATCTAAACCATTGGCAGCCAGCATCTCCATGAGGATGCTGTGGGGGACAGTGTCAATGGCTTGTGGTCACCTTCCATCAGAACCATTTGGCCCTTTATAGCAGAGCTCCTCTGAGCCCATCCATCCTCGGCTTGTGTGATTGGAACACATTGCTCCTCCAAAGATGCAGGAATTTGAATTTGTACTTCTGTGCAAAGAGCCTTTCAAAAGGTACGTGTTGGCCAACTCTGCCTCTCTGAGTCCCTCTGAATGTCAGCCTTTTAGTCAGGAGCTGAATAAGGCAGATCCATTTTATCTAATCCTCAGAGCCAGTGGGCTCGGAAAGGCAGCAGAAAATTACAAATGCAGCCTAATTCACAACAAGAAAGAGGATTCTAGATTCAGAAAAATGCCAATATAAATTTGACAGGAGGCTCGCCCAAAAGAAAGCATGTGTTTTCTGCAACTTTTCGTGCTTAAGAGTCACAGAGATGCTTTATCTTACATTTTTCAGCAGTATTGATCCCTGGCACACTGCTGTATCATTTTAACTAGAGCAAAGTACTTCCAATGCTGAACTATTTTAACTCTCCATTAAGAGAGAACCAAGTTGTGTTTCAAAGATGAGTGGTGTGCTTTGCTTTTTAATATATGTACATCCACTACAACTGGATAAGTAGGATGTGAACAGAAAACAGATAAGCAGGTAACTGATAGCAAAGTAAATGTTGATCTTCCTGTTGTGCCATGCATTAGGTAGTGATAAGCAGTTGTGGAGTATAACAGAGAGCTGCCTAAAGGAAAACTGTCAATAGGGCTGACATGGTTATTGTTGTGAATCTCTATTTGGGAAGTGCAGATGTAGTTAAGCCAGTTTTGGAGCTGCCCTGTAGCCCTGCATCACCAGAAAGCTAACTCTACTCCAGAAGTATTGGCTCTTCTCCTCTCATGGGTAGAGTGGGTGAAGGTCTACAGTAACCCTCCATGTGGGCAAAGAGAGGAAGCCAGCCTTCTTTTTTTATTTGCCTCCCTGCCTACAGCAGGGAGGTGGAACTAGATGAGCCTTATGATTCCTTCCAACCCAAACCGTTCTATAATTCTGTTATTTTCTTTGACCATTCTCTCTGTAGTCCTGCCCTGAATCCAAAACAGTGTTTCCAAAAAGAAACCTCACTTAAAATCTTTAAAATGTCTCTTCTGATATTTTTGATACCTTAGTACCAAACTGGCAGTGTGTCCATGTATCATTTTCAAGCAGTATGCTGGAAGACAAGGAAGGAAACAGGATAAGGCAAAGAGGAATGGAGGGAGTGCACAGCCTAGTGGATATCACTTCCCAGAAGACAGTGCCAAGTTAGCAAACATCACATAGAGTTTCCTAGAAGCCCTTTTATTTGTGGAACATGACTTTGCTGAGAAGTCATCTCTCAGATATTTACCAAGAAAATAAAGAAAGAGTGGTGTCTAACACACACTTTTAACTTTCTCTTTGATAAATCAAGGTATTACATGTGTGATTTAAATAGATACTTCTATTCAGATTAGCCGTGAGAGGATCTGATCCCATAGTATTCATCAAATGCCCTGACAGCTTTTTTCCTGGTCTCCTCTGCTGGGGAACAGAATTTTATATGTTGGCTCAGAGATATGGATGAGGGATTTACCCAGTTCTACTGCAAGTCTGTACTGCATGAACTGTGTACTATAAATGAACACAGGTCTCTGGTTTTCTTACTTTAGTATACCTAAGAGCCCTGTCAAGGGTGTTCCTTGGTCAGAAGCATGGGGAATAAATAGGCATGATAGGTTAGGGTTAGGGTTATATAGGTATATACTTGCACCTCAATGATGTAGCTTTCTATAAGACAAGCCAGCAAGTGGGAAGCGGCAGAATCAACCTTGTCTTGCAACAACAATAAAACAAAACAAAACAAAACCTAAAGCAATCATAGTGAATACTTCAAGTTAGCATGAGAAGTCTGAGGCAGAACTGGGAGAGCATTAGCTTCATCTTGTAGTTTAGTCCTGCATGCTCTTATGTGAAGACTACTTTGTATGACCTGTATCGTGACAGTGCATAAGTCTCTGATGTCTAGGTGTGCTTTTCAGAAATGTTAACACCCTCCTCATATTAGTTCAGGACTGACCAGCATCAGACAATTCTGAGAGCTCAAGATGTGATGGAGGCGGTTACATTCTGCATTTTCACAGATTGGCACCAGTTCTGCACACAGGACAAAAGCAGACCCCTCACAGATCAGAAAGGGCAGGATCCATTCCCCATCATGTGATCCATCTATAAGGCTTATATCTACCTCTGTCTACCTGTGTCTATGGTCTGTGTTCACAGTCTCACTCAGTGGAAACAGAGATATATCCAGAGCACGATTTAGCTCATCCTAACATAGAAATCCAAAGGTAGGGCACTGAAGTTAGGTGTCTCTTAATCTGAGAAACAGTACAAAAGAACAGTTTTGGCTAGACTAGCTTAAACTGACTGTGTGATTGCCAAAGGTGGAGAAATTAATCCCATCCACAGTGTGCACTGCAAAGCCAAAAAAATATTTCCACATCATTGACTTTCCTAGATGCTGTTATCCTGAATCTAGTTTTCCAGCTGATGCAAATCCAGATGTAAATCATTGTGACCCGATAGATTTAAGCTTGCCAACAGAATGGCCAAAAGTTTATGTGTTAGTACTGCCTGTTTTTCTAGGTTGGCATAGTTTTTAGGAATTGTGTTGAAATGCTATTTAAATAAAAAGGGAAATGTCTCATTGCTCACTTAAACTTTTCGTAAAAGAATCTCTGATTCAAAACTTGCTGTAATTTGTTACATGCAGAAATTAAAATATTGAGAATAGATGAAAATACCAGATACATCCAACCTTAAAAATCTCCACGGAAGCAACAGTGGTAATTAAACACAAATATATTTACAGCATACAGCATTCACTCCAAATCAAAATATGTTCACTGTATCAAAGTGAGCTGTGTTAAATAATATGTTAATCAAAGGCCAACTTTCCTTATAATGAAGTTCATAACAAAATTCATTTAGGAGGAAGCACAGTGAGATCAAATTGCTGGGTTTGGAAGGGATTTGGGATTGTCATGAGGGAGAGCTCCAGCATGCTCTTCTCTATTCCTCAACTTCTTAATAATATTATTTATATTACTTGAGTGTCTGACTATTTACTATGCTGAAGTTGAGTAGTCTGGAAGAAAAAAGAAGCGGATAGTTGTGAGGCTGACTCAGAAATGTGGGATTAAAGAGATCAGTGAAGAGGCAACTTTAGTCTCTAATAGTTAAATATACATTTTGATCCTTAATTTTCATGGTTGAAGATGCTAAAATGTTCTGCAAAGTCTCTGTATGTGTCCTTGATGGAGGAGGCAACAGGTGTCCAGCACACAGCATATCTGAAGGAAACAAAGAAGATTTTTCTACAGGTCATAGGACAATTCTTTATTCTTGCTGACCTTCGCTGAACTTTTTCCAAAGCTGTGATATTATTTTCACATAATAGATTTCTAAGGTTATTTGGAGTTGAGATGAGCATCTTGCCTGAACTCTTGCAACAGCAGCCAAAGGACTCAACCCCATAACTTCCATTAGGGCCAACACTGCTCTGATTGAGCAACAGTGTCTTTGAGAAAGCTGTCTCTGTTATTCTTTGCCTATTGTGTATGCCACTGTATAATCGTCAGACTGAATATCTCCCCCTAACTTCAATATCAGCTAATTCACTTAACGCAGCCCTAGGACATCACCCTGCCACATATAAGTCTAAGGAGACAATTATGAAATTGCCAATACAAAGAGAAAGATAATTTACCAGATGTTGTGGAAAAAAGGTGCTCCACACATAGGGACTCCGAAAGCCTAAGTCATAGGAGTTGGACATGATGGTCCATATGCCCACCTTCCAACTCAGGGTGTTCTATGATTTGCACTTTTTTGTGTATTTTTATTTTCTTCACTGTTGCACTTAATATTGGTCACCAGTAGCACAAAGAGGGTGATTCTTGGCAGCATTGGCAGCATTTCAGCTCTGTACATTAAGCTGTCTGTGTAGCTGGAAAGAGACACCTACTCTTAATTAAGCACCACGACGAAGTGTTTCCATTCAGAGCAGCTATGTGCTGGTGCTGAGGATGGAGAGAGTTGTGAAATGTTTTCCTTTGATTTACATGGTGCCAGTAGAGCTTGGTAAAATTGAATTTATAAATTCTGTAGGTATCCAATCTATGTTTGTCATGTGGAAAACTAAAAGCCATAAATATAGAATAACACTGTTCCTGCATTATACTTGCATTATACTTCCTTTGCCATTACTCTGAGCAAGTTCTGGGAGCCCAGGAGCTTTGCTGACAAGAGAGAAATATACAGGTTCCCTCAAAATACTGCAATCATCTACTGTTACCACGAGGCATGTAATTTTTCTTTCTTTCCCCGCTTTGGTTCAGTAGACATTAAAACTTTTAGTTGAAAGAACCTAGAAAAGGGTAAAAGACAGGAAAGGTGTAGTCCTTGTCTTTAGATGATTTCCAGCATATTCTGAGAGTTCATAAGGTAAAAACTTTCAGCGAGCCTAAGTCTGCACATGTCTCTTGTAAGGCTTTCAAAGTCTTAAGACTTTGTTTCATCTCCCTATAAGTTTTTTGAGGACAAGGAATACCACTACTTCAACTATTGATTTTTTGCAGCATTTTCTGACAGATTTTCATCTCTAAGTCTTGGTCCCATTCATATAGCTCATCTCTCATTCATTTAGCTCATCTCTGCCTTCATTTCATATGCACAGGATGCAGTAAAAGAGAAGAAGGTGTGGAGTCTCCCAGTATATCTCATCCAACAAGTTGCTGGATCCTTCGCTCACAAGTGCCCTAATGAATGGAGCTCCTTTCATGCCCACGTTCAGTTTCTTTTTCCTCAAAGAAATAATAAGCCAAAGAGGAAAAAAAAAAAAACATTGTCCCAGTGAATTTGAGACAGATAGTTGCTAAGCAGAAGAAATAGCCACAACAACAAAATGCTGATTTCTGAGACCCTTCAATGCTCCATCTAGTATTTTACATTGATTATGTGCCAAGTCATTATTTAGGCAAGCTAGATAATCTGCATTGCAACCTCAAATGAGAGAATCACTGAGGCACCTGCTCTGTGTTTGTCTGATGGAATAGAGAAACTTGAAAAGAACAAAAGAAAAAAATGTTGGCCCCAGATATTGGCCATCCCCAAAGCACATGTTAGAGCAGTGAGCCTGATAAGAACCACCATGTTGAGCAATGTGGGCAATGCAAGAGGATTTAATCAGATATTTCTGCCTTCTCCAACAGATGTATTGACAGTCCATAAGCATATGGCTCTCACTCACAAGAGTTATTTGCCCCCAGGAGCTTTAATGTAATTTTCAGGCAAACAATTTGCTAGCCCCTGTTTCTCTCATTTCTTAAAAATATGTGTTTCCTTGAGAGAAAAGAGTAATATAATCCTCTGAAACAGAAATGGATGGAATTCAGCCCATTCATAACCAATCGGATCCTTCAGATTTGAGGTTTAAGTGCTTCATTTAAATGATCTGATAATGAACATGAACAGAAACACAGAGCTGTGCTGGTCACGGGGAATTCACTGACATGCATTCACTTTGATTTTTTCTCTCTCTTCTCTGCTGGTGTTCACGTTATCTGACAAAAGTGTTTTTTCACTTGTTTCTTGGATTACCTTTTTTTTCTTAATCAAAAACATTATTGGCTTATTGCTTTTCCAAAGGTGATTAATCTACCAAGCTGTTTCTGTCTGCTCTGTATAAAATTATTTGTGTGAACATTACAGATGTAATGTTCTAGGGACAAGGTGTAACTAGGGACAAGGAATGCCCAGAGTGAGGAAATCTCTCCTTACCTGCATCAAGAGAGTCCTTTGGACTCTGAGGCCCATGGAGGGAAGGCTTGTCTTTGGTGCATCTTGAGGTTGGTTCTTTGTAGATTAAGCCTTTGAAGTTTACCCATAAAGTTTGTAAAATTTGCCTCAGCTTCTTCTTCCTTCCTGGTTGCTGCAAATTGTAGGTACTCTACTTTCTGAGAGTTCACAGGTTAATATGATGTGTTCAGCATCCCAAAAGAGCATCAAGATAGATGTGATCTTAACCATTTCTCAGATAATGGATAGGAGCAATAAAGCATTATGTAGACATGATGCACCTCCAGTAGTCTGTCAACAAAACACTGCCTTTGAATGTTCACTTTTCAAAACAGAGTGCGATTTTTAAAGAAAAAGAAAAAAAGTCTTTGTGATTGGTGTACTAGCATACGGCTCTAGAGACAAGCTAAAAACCTGATTGCTCCCTCAGCTTTTATAAGTGTGATTTACCTGATATAACTTTACATATCTGTAAGCTAATTTTTTTATTCATGCAGGCTATTCAAGGTCCCTCTACAGGTGAAGTTCACTTTTCTAGTTCATCCTACCTATCCTAAACAGTAGACATTTCTACAGTGCCCATATTTCCTATGACGAGATTCAGTCTCTTTCTCTGCCTAAATATATAGCTTAGATGGATTTATTTTTCACCTTCAGAACTGTCTCAACATCATAGCAGCAGAGACCTTTTATCTGTCTGAACCTCAGCTCTCCCTCTGGCAGAGCTTTGGTAGAAGCATACATCTATGGCATGCATGTACATGACTAGTTGCATACATAGACCAGACTAAAAGCCTGCAATAAGTAGTTACTTTTTGTGTTTGTCCTGTAATTCTTCTTTTTGTAAACTTCAGGCATTCAAATAGTGTTCGTACAATGCCCTGTAGCCGTAACTGGAGAGTAGTGTCTCACAGAATATTTTAACTTTTACTTGAACGGCCTGTGATAAAAATCTGTTGTATGACAAAATTACAACAAGGAATTCTATTTTTTTTTCAGTGATGGTGTTTAAAAAGTGTCAATATCTCAGCTGGTTAGCTGATCACCCTGGGATGCTAGCCTGGTTGACACTTTTGAAAAAGTGACTGATTTCAGTCTTACTGTTTCTGTATATGTTTGCAAATAGCACAGTGCTAAATTTTATGATCCAGACTCTCAGTTCAAGGCTCATCAACACTTTCAGTGAGCAGTCATAATAGTAACATTTTGAGCAAGGTTGGCCTATTGTTCTGATAAATTTTCTTTCTTCCAAGAAGCATTGTTCCACTTAATGTTATTGTAAGTTGTTTTGTGATTAACCAAAATATGGCCTTAATTTTACCTTCTTTTTTTTTTTTTTTTTTTTTCTTTTAGTGGCTGCATCAACTGCTAATTCCACTGCTGGTGCAGCCATGAATTCTTTGACTTCTTTGGGTACTCTCCAAGGACTGGCTGGAGCCACTGTTGGACTGAATAATATTAATGCACTAGCAGGTACCGTAAACAGTGAGTATTTATTGCTGTGGTGGACAGCCTTTCCCAATAATCCTGCCACAAAAACTGCCAATTGTAAAGTGATTATACAATTATTTTTAATCTATATGCACAAGTGGTCAAGCTGGTCTCGTTCCATTCATGTTACATGCACAGATCTGGAGTCTTTAAGTTTCAAGTATTTTGCTCTGCAAAGTGAAGTCTTTTGGGACCTGGCAAAATGATTCCTTTTCCTACAAGCAAATGGAAGGTAAAAGAAATACTACCAGGGAATCTGGTTATCTAGGTTATAGGAAAGGTTCCTTCTTCGTTATGGGAGTCTGGGAACATATCTCATCAAGGCACAAAACCTCATTCAGAAGTATCATGCTAAGAGAGGCACGCTTGCCACAGAGGTAGTTCTTTTAAAATGTTTATAGGGATTATCAAATTGACTTGAGAGCAGCATACTTGCTTTTAAAATGAAGGCAAGTCTTTGGCATTTAATTGGCAAGCATAAGAGAACAGTACCATCAGTCGGCTGTAATACCAAAGCATGAGCATCTATTCTGTGGTGCCTTAAACCCTGACATACTAAGCTAAGTAGATCATGGTAGCTGTTAGAACATCCTCTTGTTCTCAGCCTCGGTCAAGTTTTTTCCAGAGAAGAATTTTTTTTATTGTATCTGTTATGACGACTTCACCTTTGCCTGAACGGAAGAAATTGGTTCAGCTTCATTTCCTCCTCCCTTTTTTAGTTGCTGTTGTTCCTTGCATTTCCTTCAGCAATGCAAGGAATCTACTTGGTCACTGACAGTCCATGGCCCATCATAATGTGCCCCCAGGAATGGATGTCCTCCTCAGTATCACTTGCTCACTCTGATACTCTGCATGATGTCCTTTTTGTTACTGTTATTTGGCTGCTCACCCAGTCCTTATGTTCTGTGATCTCTGGTTGTCATTGTTGGGAGCTGGGAAGGAAGGGGGCTAATGGCTGTCCATGTAGCAATGATGAGTGGTTGCATGGGGCCTTGTGTAAAACAGATCTTGCTTCTGGCAAGGACATGCATATTTCACACAAAACAACTTTATAGCAAAGATGACTTCAGAACAATTGAAGAAAAGAATGTATATTAGGTCCCAAAATGCCAATGTTAGTTTTTTTCTTATTCTAACTTACTATTAAAACAAGCCGCTGACAGTGGCATGTATGAAAAGCTTACTACCTCCTTCTACGTGCTCTCTTAATAAGAGAATTACACTGTCATGAGTAACAAAACATTGAATATCCTTTCCCTGATAAACAGTCATTGTGCTCTACATTGTTTTTAAGCGGTCACAATATCAAGAGCAGCATATAGCATCCCACTGCTTCCCTCCCACAAATACTAAGAACCCAGGCACACTGGAGCACTCCAAGATAACATTCCCTTCATCAACACTGAGCAGGAATTAATCACCTATGATCTCTTGATTTCACATGGAAATCCTTCTGCTGTTCCTTTTAATATTTCTTGCAATGCTGCAAGCTAAGAGTTCACATTTTCTCAAAAAGTATTTTCAAGTGTTGTGTGTGCAAATTTACCTGCATGTGCCGTTTGAAGTATTAATGATGTATTCACAACCTGGTATTAAATTCCAGCTTGTTAGAAGCCACCATTGTTTCCGTACACTCAACAACAATGGCTTCAGTCCCAAATCTTCATGGATTGCAGAGTGTGTACGTGACTAGAATGTTTATAGCACTCATACTTAAAAAATGTATGTGGACATGTCTGTCTATTTATATACATAAGTATATCCATCTGTGAGAGAGATATAAAGAGGAGAAGCTGTTTCCTCATATGTTGTGTTGTGGTATGTGTCCCTCTCAGGTGAACACAGGTTATCAGTTTCAGTTGCTTGTGATGCTGATGATAGCAAAGTACTGTCCCGGTGCTAACAACCTCTTCTGTCTATTTCAATGATGAGCCAGTCAGTGCTTTCTGTAGTGACCATTTCTGATCCAGTTGTTCGCATTCTGTCTTCAAGAAACTCGAAGTTCAGTGGGTCTGATGTTTCACAGTGTGCTGTGGTCACAAGCAAACATTGTTTTGTCATGAAGGTTCCTGAAATAATTGTGCAAAAAAACCTGTAGTTGAATGATATGCTTTCAGTTGGGGAACTAATGAGAATGACCAAAGCACCAGTCAAGCTTAGCATAAACCCAGAACAAATCAGAAGGTTGCACTGGTCTTGTGCATTCATTCACAGATATTTTGAAGGAGATATTCTTCTGTTGAAACCGTGTCCATGTGTGTAAGATTCACTGGGAGAGCATCTTCCAGGCTGAGCTCACAAGAGAACTCAGTCTGCTTTCTGGATCCTGACTGGGGAAATCAGACTGAGCTCTGGAAACTGGTAGTGCTCACATTGTAGAAAGAAGCATTGTAGAAACAAGTCTGAGGTCTTAAAACTGCAAGTGGAATATGGTGAGTCAGATGTCTCCAAGGGTTAAGCAATAGCTGTGCATGCATAGGTCACTCCAAAAGTAGTGCCTCCTATCTATTTCCATGAGAACGACAGGTACAGAAAGTATAATCACACTGTTTGATAGAGGAAATTCTCAGCTACAGAGCACTATCTTTCAACATAGTCACCACCATTAGCTAATTCACGCAGATGAACTGTTTGAGACACTCTTCATTTTGTAGTGTGACAGCTGTGCTTGGCCATCCAGACTATGACTTGCCTTTAACGTTACTGTCACCACTGTTGAAACACATCACCTGCTGCCTCACTGTGCTCACATCCACTGTTTGGTCTACATAAACATTCAGCAAGTCAATGAATATCAATAAGTGCCGTTTTTTTCTGCACAGACGGATTCAGTTCCACGCCTTTTACTTCACTTGTACTTCTGTGTCAGCTACCATTTTGTCAGTCCACCTCTCTGATGCCATCCATTACACGTCAATAAAATGTCATGGAATATTGGTGGGAAGGTTCAACCTCTGCTGCAGTACCAAAAACATCTGCTTATGATGTCATGGGCCAACACAATAAAATAGGATACATTACACTTGGTGCAGCCCTTGTACATTTGAGGATTTGCTCAGTCATCTTCTGCTTGAAACATCTAAAAATGACAACACTGTCTTCTTTGAGGCAAGTAAATGTAAATAATCAAGAAAGAAGAACATAGATTCAGCATATTGGACAGCTATGACAAAATATTTGAACCCAGGGCAGTTAGCCTTTCTATCCCTATATTTACATCTGTAAAATGGAGGTAAAATTATTTGTGGCAGATTTGAAGGTGCTTGGAAGGCTCTTTGAGAGACCTTTGGACTTGCCAAGTGTTGTCATTTCTGTGTTATGTAGCTAAGAAAAGTAGAACACCATGAATGAGAGATTTGAAATGATTATTTTGCAGAGGTAAGGAAAAGACTAGAGCTTAATATCAGACTGAGGTGCATTGGTAGATATAATAGATAGATGGCAGAAATGTGGACCTCGCAGATTTTCATAAAATGTGAGACGGGAGAAGCGAAAAAATTCTGAGACCTTTCTTCAGGTCTGCTTTGCTCAGGAGGGAAGAGAGAGTGGTAGAAATGCCCTTCCCAGAAGCGGTGTGCTGAGCAGGGGCTATCTGCTGTCTGATCTGAAATCATTTGTTGGGTAGGGCTATTGATTTTGGGTGAAAGAAGAGGGAGGATGCTGCCCACAGCGACACAAAGCATGTTTGTCTAATAGGCTGATGACTCACAAAAGATAACGTGTTATCCTAATGCTTCCACTATTATCAAGTTATTTCAACACCATAATAAAGGGAGAGATACAAGGTTGGGGTTTTTTTGTTTTGGTTTGGTTTTTTTTGTTTTGTTTTGTTTTTTTGTCAAGAGACTTCAATCAGTGCTGTGTGTACACATGCAAGCAATGGCACAAATTAAGTACAGAATCATCAGAGTAAGTTAAAGTCAGGCTCAGAATCAAATCATTGCATTATCACCATTATTAGTTTGAATCTTCATTTTCAAAATATCCTGTCTTTTAGATATAAGGTGGTTCTTAAGCTATATTGGTTTTTAGGTTTTGTTTTACATCTGGAACCATTATACAAGGAATAGCTGGCCCTGCTCTGACCAAGATTTTTGTTCATAGCAGCAGCCAGTATCTCCTATCAGAATACAGCAATGCTCTGAAGTGGGGTGGAGGGGGTAAAGAAATCTTCAAAGTGCAAGACATTTTATTAAGCAAAGCCATGAATATCACATCTCTGTCAAGTGTTTAGTCACACAAATTATAGTAATATCAAAAGGTATAATTTATGCAGTACAGTTCTCTTAATTGGCACGGACTGGTGGAGCCAGAAAGGTGCCACTTGAGCAATTGTCCTGATTATCAGCGACTCATAGGAATACACTTTCTGAATCTTCAAAAGAGATGGAAGAAAACTAGTAGGTCAGCATCTTTATCCTCCTCTGTCAATTCAGGATAATTCCCTCCAGTATTCTTTCTATCTCCAAATTACTCATGTGATAAGGTTTATTCCACTTTCCTTGAAGAAGATTGTTTCCTAATGTAATAGATTTCATTGTTCATTCACTATAAAGTGTCTTCTGCTTAATTTCCTTACTTTTCTCCCATTTACATGGAAGCCTTTTATTGTTGCTATTAAGTTAAGCCCTCCTTTTCTTTTCAACATTCCTATCTTTTGGGTCACAGTACAACTCCACCAGTTACCTCCACCCATCATTTTGCCAGCAGAAACTGTACACAGTCAATGACTAAGAAGCTATCAGTGGTGGTTCCAAGTGCTCCATTTTTCTGGTGACTGTTTTATTGTGCCTTAAGGGGCCTGATTAAGCCCTGATAAGTTGTTTGTGAGCAGTTTGCTAAAAAAATGAAGAGCACAGGGTAGCTAGTTGCACACTGGTGGCCTCTCCGACCTGCTGAGCGCTTACTCTCTATTTGACAGTAGTCAGAAGTGTGGGCGATGGGCAGGTTTCTGAATCCTGATACCTATTTGACTGCCAAAGGGGAAAATTAACTTTTTCTGGAATTTCTGAAAAAAATAAATGTTAGCGTTGTTAACTTTTTTGTGGCTCATCTCAGAGCCATGAGGATATACAGAAGTAATGAAGAGAGGCTGTAGTCCAGGAGTTAGTCAGAATTCTTTTGCAGACAGTGCTGTTTGCATGGATGAGGGATGCCATTTTATGCACAGCTAGCAATCCAGCCTGAATTTCCTCCTTGGCAGTCATCCCAGTCAAATTAATCTTTTATTTATCAGGATGTGGAATCGTGCTGAAGAAAAAAATTAAATGGCTCTGCTTCCAGTGTGGAGTAAAGAAACACATTTGCTAGAACCAACCACTTTTGTTTCTTTGTAAAAGATTCTTGGTTTGGATGAAGCACTTGTAGTCACTACAGATGTACTGTTGTTCATCCATTCTGTCTTTACAAGAGTAGCTGGGGGAAGAAGATGGAAATGCAAAGCATCGCCATCCATCTTCTGACCATAAATCCAAGAGAGAAAGCCTGGAGCAGTGCGGATGGCTGTTTCAAAATGATGTGAATCAGGGTTCTCTGCTGACTTGGCATGAGCAAAGCATCCTTGATATGATATGGTCACTTCCTATTGATAGAGATCTGGTCAGGGAGAGTGGATTTTCTCCCGGCATGCTTTTTCCCATGTGACCAACTCTCAAAGTTGGAGTTTGAGTGGGTCCTGCTCTTGGAGTGTCCAAGTAGCATGAGGTTTGAGATTGATGGGCAGCGAGGGTTTGGGGAGCACTGAGCTGTAGTACTTGCCAGTAGCAGGCTGCATGTAATTCCGTTTGACTGTGCAACCATTGTGCTGAAGTGATCCTGAAGCCAAAGTCGTGTTTCTTTGTTTTCAGTCCCATTTGGTGCCACGCCGAGCTGCATGCACTGCCGTCTTTGTCAGTGTCAATATAATACCAACAACTTTCGGAAAGCACTAATGAACAAGTGCAATTTCTTTTCTCTATTGTTGGGTTTTTTGTAAAGTTGCTCAAATGCTCTCAGGTATGGCGGCCCTGAACGGAGGACTCGGCGCAACAGGCTTGACGAATGGTACGGCCGGCACCATGGATGCGCTCACCCAGGCCTACTCAGGAATCCAGCAGTATGCTGCCGCTGCGCTGCCCACCTTGTACAGCCAGAGCTTGTTGCAGCAGCAAAGTGCCGCGGGCAGCCAGAAGGAAGGTAAGCATCTAGCCATTTCAGGCTAAGCCATGCTCAGCCAAGCATGTGGTATTTCCTGGAAGACCCAGAAGGCCAACAGTATCCTGGACTGTTATCAACAGAGGATGCAGGGAGGCCAGCAGGGAGTGGGAGGGGAATGTTCCCCTGCACCTGCCCTAGTGAGGCATCATCTGGACTGATGGGGTCTCAAACACAAGAAAGACGTGGAGATGTTGGAGTGGGTCCAGAGGAGGCATCAGGGATGCTCAGAGGGCTGGAGCACCTCTCCTTCAAAGACAAAATAAGGAAGATGGGCTAGTTCAGCCTGGAGAAAAGAAGGCTCAGTGGAGACCTCATTGTGGCCTTCCAGGGAGCATATAAACAGGAGGGTGACCAACTTTTTAAGCAATCTGAGAGTGATAGGACAAGGGTGAACTGAAAGTGGTGAGGTGCTTGCTGCCCAGACAGTTTGTGGATACCCCATCCCTGGAGGTTTGGGAGTTGGATGGAGCAATGGGCAACCTGGTCTAGTACCACGTCTAGAGGTTGGTGGCCCTGCCTGTGGCAGGGGGTTTGGAATTTGATGATCCTTGGGGTCCCTTCCAACCCAAGCCATTCTGATTCTATGATACTATGAATGGTTTTAAACTAGAATAGGAGAGATTTAGATTAGACTTTAAGAAGAAACTCTTTACAGAGAGGACAGTGAGGCATTAGCACAGGCTGCCCAGAGAAACTGTGGATACCCCATCCCTGGAGGCGTTCAAGGCAAGGTTGGATGGGGCCCTGGGCAGCCTGAGCTGCCGAGGGGCAACCAGCCCATGTGAGGGGTTGGTGCTAGATGATCTTTAATGTCCCTTCCAACCTAAGCCATTCAATGGTTCTATGATTCTAAGACAAATCTGGCATTCCCAAAGCCATGTCTTGGGTTTACTTCTTCACAGTGGCTCAACAAGAGATTTCAGATAGCCTTGTCTTTGAAGTTTACATTTTCTCCTGCCCTAATTACTGTTTTTCATTTTTGCAATCTCTACTGTAATTCTCTTTTCTTTCTTACCATCTCTCCTTTCTGCCATACCATACTGACAGTTCTGCTCCAGAAGCACTGCTGCGTAAAAAGGCATCAGTTGCAAAATTCATCCCTTTGCAGGTGACCCTCATTCACACTCTGTGCTGGTTTCCATTTTCCATGATAATGGATTTAATCTGATTAGGTGTAAGTTTTCTGTGTCAATGACAAGACTTGGCTTTGGTCCGAGTGGTTCTTTGCTTAGTTCTGGATTTTGCAGGGATGCAACTTAATGGAATGATTGCCCCTCTCCCTGCACCAGTAGAGCAAAACAAACCTCAGGAGTTTGCTGCTAAGAATAAATGAATACTAATTAGTAAATGTTTAGTAAGATGTGGTTACCCTTTTCCCCCTTCCCCTCTTCCATTCTCCTGTACTTAGGCATTTTGGGGTTTTGTTTCTGTTTTCATTGCTTTCCCTTCTCTCATCCTGAATTCCAGATAATTCTAGAAGGACGGGAAAATATTACACGCTTTCTAAGATTGTATCTGTGCTCCCACTACTGTTCTTGCCAGAGATAAGCTTTGGAAATAAACCCAGTGTCATATCCTCAAGAGAAAGATTTTTATCCTCATTTAATATCGTATCTTACACTGTTACGGGATGTGGTGTTTCCTAGGAAGATAAATTCAGCATTCCCACAGCTGGTTGTTTTATGAGGACACTGTGGATTTAAAATGCATATTTTCTCTAAATTTGTGGTTTCATTTACTGCTAAAAGCTTGGATTGTAGTAAATGGAAGGGTTTTTTTGTTGTTGTTTTTTAATTTATTTTTATTTACCTTTTTTCAAATTTTGTTGTGTTCTCTGCTTTTGTCATTCATCTCACTCACTTTTTTCTGTGACGATAGGCTGTTTGACACCAGAAATTGTTTATCTGATGTCATTCTAAGATACTCTCTTAAAAACAGTTTGATTCTATTCCATTTGTTTTTGTCAGTATATAAGCTATCAAGCGTAGGCTTGCTTTTTCTTTTTGAATTGGCACTGTCTTTTTCAAAACACAGCCTGTTTTGTTGTAAGTCTTATTACTTTAAGTAGGGGGTTAAGATAAAGTGAATAAATTCCATTTGTGAATAGTGACAACTCTCGTTTTGTTTCTTAACATGATTTCTCATGGCATGGTGAAGAGTGGACAATGATAACAAAACACCAAAGCAAAATACGGTATCAGTGCTCAATACTGAAGCACAGTGAACTGCCTCATGCACATGCTGTAAACCATTGTTGAATAAGTTTTGCTTGCTATTTAAAAATTAGTAATACTCTTATATAACATTTTAGAAAAAAATTAAAAATTATAGTTTATTTGATGTAAGAAGAAATAAGTTACAGATGAAATTCTTTTTCCCTCTTTTCTCCCCAACATTTTTTTTTTCTTTTTAAAAATAATTTTTCTAAGCCACTTATACCTTGTGTTGGGCAAACACATCAGTCTTTTACTTCAGACTGAGAGAGGGCAACAGCCTGGTTCTTCGGTTATGAGGGAGGTGGATCTTAGTGACTCTGTTGAGGAAGGTATTCCAGGAATCTGGTGTGTGCTTCCATTTCCACTCCTGAAAACCACAGACCTCCCATCATATACACACTTAGGTTTCATTAAGCAAAGGAATATTTAAGCGAGTTACTTTATACATGTTTTTATCAAAAAATGTTTGTTCTCCTGCTCCCAGTGTCTGTGTGGGAAGACCACGTATCTGGTTCCATCCAATGCCTCATTCCCAGTATATTGCTATAAAAGAAAAATTGAGCTCAGAATAAATAAAAAACAGCACTATTATTGCTAGAGGGCATGTTTAAACCAATAGCACCAATAGTATGTATCCCAGGCTATAAGAAAAATATTCAAAACACCGTCAAACTTGTCCCTTCCTTTTCAATCTCAATTTGTCTAAAGCCACTCTAGTCTCAACCCAGCAACTTGAGTTTGAACTACTAAAAAAGAATTGTTTTACAAAGTTTCTTCCAGGGGATAAGAGCTTTCTCTGGGGAATTTGTATTTTAAGGAAGGGCGGGCTCTTCAGTTCTTAGCGTCCTTCTCTCTGACTTCCCAGATTTCCGAGTGAAAAGGTTTGCTTTACCTTACCCTTTCTGTTCCCATCCCCACCAACTTCCCGCCCTTTTAGTTTAGATTTGTGACGCTCAGCTCTGAGCTCAGCTCACTGCATTTCTGTAAATTCCCGCAATGGAGGATTAAACCAACAAACCCATGTAGGTGTTTGAAGCAGCATGGGGCTCTTTGTGCGGATCTTGGAGTATTGTGAATGAGTAATCCATTGTGTCCCTGCTTTCCTAACCCTAATTTTACTGAAAGACACTTGTGTAAATTGATGAAAGAGTCTGCAGTTTAACTTCTTTTGTAGTAGAGGTATCAAGTGAACACTTTGCAAGATAGGATGCTCTAAAGAGCTGCATTTCAGCTCTATTCCTTTGATGATCCACTTACTTTTCTTCCTTTGGAGTTGGAAAGTGAAATGCTTTCTGACCATCACTTTCAGTAAGTATTACGGAAAAACAGATTAAACATAGCTCTTGTAATAGCCATTTTCATACTTTGTTGTTTGTTTGTTTTCCTAAAGGTCCAGAAGGGGCAAACCTCTTTATTTACCACCTCCCCCAGGAGTTTGGAGACCAGGACATTCTGCAGATGTTCATGCCTTTTGGAAATGTTATCTCTGCTAAAGTCTTCATTGACAAACAGACCAATCTGAGCAAGTGCTTTGGTATGTCAAATTTAATAAATTAAATATTAAGAACCACATGCACTGCACTGAAGGGGGGTCAGGAAAGAAAATTAATAGCAGTATGAGAAATGTCATACTGGAATCTCATTCCCAAAATAATGGACTCTTAATCCTCAAGTGAATGGAAAGATGCACAGGCAAACTAGTTCTAACTAAAAATTGGATGTGAAAAAAACAATAATAATCTTCCAGTCTGACATCTCACATAAATGTGTCAAGTACATGAAACTAATTACACCCTATGTGGGGGAATGTCATTTAGTATACTATTAAGCTGCCTTATTATGGATAACTAATTATTCTCTATTGTATAGCTGAGCCACTTAAGAATGCTCTATGTTTAACCCATTACTTCTACATTACAGGAATTTCTTTCTTCTGAATTAAGTACAAGATTGTGCAATTAGTGTTTCAATGGCTTGTACATGTAGTTCAGAACATTTTACAGACAGTTGATGTCTAGATATGCAGCTATAACTGCTGCAGGCAGGCTCTAATGCATTATGAAGGGCAGCATCGCCCCTTACCTTAGAGCAGGAATGAAGGCAACACCAACTGATCAGTGTCAGGTTTCCCAGGGAATGCTCTGAACTACCAGAATTCTTGATTGCAACAGAAGAAAAGATTATGTGTTGTTATAAAACAACTTCTAGTGTTAGTCAGGGAGGCTGATGTTCTTTGAATGACTTAGGTGCACCAGTTTAGTGAATTGATACAGTGGAAAACAGAATGTTAGCAAGTGGTAATCTGTTAGATTGTTATTCTGATAACTGTGATCTTAACGCAAGGCATGAGGAGGCCATGGGAGGAGGATAGAATATCTGAAAGAAAAATGTGTGAAGGTTTGACCCAGAATACTGGAGTTTCAGATAAATGACAGCTCTTTCCCAGATTATAGGCAAACAACTGTAGGTATGATAAATCAGTCATGACAACTCCTTTAGTTTCAAAAACTTCTTTGTACTGGCACTGTTACTCTTTGCACAGCACCATCCTTTAATTTTAAGGTTTCCCCCATTAACCATAATACATGTTTCTTAGCTTGCCTATCATTACATTTACATTTTTATATCTACGTCCTGTTAAAACGTGTCTGTCAAAGGTTTTGTCTACACAAGTGCCATTCAGGAGCAGCTGTTGGGCTTTAACACATTTTGAAAAGGGATGAATTTATCTAAACTCACACTATCCAAACAAGAGCAGCATTTATCATGATACTTAGAAATACTACTGCACTGGAATTCAAGTCATACCTCAGTCTGAGACAAGCCCCAAGTACACCTGATAAGTTAATTCACTTTAGAAAAAAGGTACAATGTTCTTTCTACATTTTCCTATGTTTTTCTGGTCCCTGTTTATGCTTTACAAAATATTGATCATATTTTACTAATATAGTCCAGCATATTTCTACAAAGGGTTAAAAAGAGTCCCTGAGGCTGTAGCAAATTTGAAAAGTGGAATTGAAAATGATTCCCTATTGATCTGGAACTAGTTCAGTTAGTATGTTGGGGTGACAAAATCATTGTTAAGGTCTCCACGAATCTTCATGAAATGTCAAATCAAGCTGTGTTAATCGAAATGCAGCAATTGTGATCACTAATGAAAAAATGTAGATTACTTTGAGCAGGCAGCTCAATTCATCAAATTACTTCCCACACTAGCTTTTTGTGAGTTTCCTTTTACTGTTTGATTACCTACCTACACATTTGTCTGGATTTATGGGACACAATTACCTAACTTAGAATGATGAACTGAGGCAATCTTGTGTGAGGGAAAACAGAGGGGTCAACACCCAATGGATGGAGCAGTCCTCAGTCTTTTTGGCATTAGTCAGGTTTCACTAACATTGCAATTCCTCATTCTTCCTTCCCCAGATATTTTGGCACCAGTGAGAGATTTCTCCTTTAAAAGCAAAAAGTACTGCACTGGCAGAGGAAGTTGAGGTGTTCTGATTCAGTAGGTGACTACCTGTGTAATGTTGCTGATCACAGGCCAGAATTAATTCTGTGAGTTTAGTGTACTGTATGTCTGTATGCATTGTGTGAGTTTTACTAAGCAAGAATCACCTCATTTCTTCCCTGTTTCAGCCCCATATTTGTGTTTCAGAAGTTTTTTTTTCTCTTTCTCTTTGTACCCCCACCCAAAACTGCAACAATAGTGCATCTGAATTACCCATTTCTGACTTGTAATGGCCATTGCTCATAGTGCAGTTTGGGTTTGATTCTTTATTGTTTGGCTGGTATGGCTGGGGCTCTTTTGGAAGTCAAATTACAGACAAGAAGAGAATGAACATTAGAATGGTGAAAAGAGTGTCCAAGGCCGTCCTTTGGCAGAATGGGAAAGGGAAGGTATATTCCCAGTGAATCTCAGGGTAGTGGTACACAATGATAAGCTTTTATGTAACACTGCCTCACAAAATGAAAAATTACTTTTCTTCGCGGAAAATGAGCTTTGGTATTATTTGCTTTCTTGTCCAGCTCAGATGAATGCTCAAGAGATTAAATAGTGATGAGGATGACAGGACAGTCCATCTACCCCTGAAAGTACTCTTCCATGAGCTCTCATGAGCTCTAGTTGATTCTGCAGACAAAGAGTTTCACTCTCCAGACTTCTCTCCCATTTTTCATAAATCTTAAAATAACAGAAATGAGAAAATGTAAAAGGCAGGGGAGAAGGGATCCAGTGACATCCACGTGTAAATGCAGTCTGCCACACAGCAAAATTGCTACTCAAATGATTAAAAATATTTATCCTGGTTACAGAGGTACCAAGAGATTTAAAACAAAAATCAGAGTCATCATGACATGTGCTTTGAAAATTGATAAGAAACACAATCCCCATGTAACCTGCAATTTAAGTTTCAGACAAAAAAAAAAAAAATGATGAACGGTTGCAATCAGAAACAGATAAATAAAGGGAGAGAATGCCAGACTCCTCCACAGGCTTTAGAAGTGAAGGCTGATGATAAGGGACAAGATGAAAGTGTAACAGGCTAATGTAGATATAGCATTCTACGTATGGAGACAAATTGTGAATCAGAATAACAATTGAATGATA
Source organism: Oreortyx pictus (assembly GCA_036925125.1). Lineage (NCBI taxonomy): Eukaryota > Metazoa > Chordata > Aves > Galliformes > Odontophoridae > Oreortyx > Oreortyx pictus. Next base: position 178,841,923 of record JAUPFR010000001.1, on the reverse strand, counting down.
AAGGCTGATTCCACTGGTGCAGCACAGAGGATGTATGTTTGAATTTGTGGCTGTGTCAAGGAAGCTATTAAAGAGACATTGAATGAAGTGACTTATTACATCCCTCTGGAAGGTAAGCATAGCCTGAGCTTATTGTTCTTCTGTCAAAAGGGAAGCGTCTCATTTCGGGGCATGAATGGTGGGCAGAAAAGCCGCCTCTGGGTGTACTTACTTTTCTTTACTCACCATTCATAGATGCCACCTGTTGACTAGTTAAGATCAGTTGCTTAACTTTCAGGTCACTAAGACTAGCTAAGATAAAAAGGAACTAAGATAATGAGAATTTCATAGCCAAAGACCACTCCAATTGCTCTTAAGAGAACAATGTGAAGGTCAGAAATGCTGTAGAGGGAATTGATGAATTGTCAAGGTAGGTAAGAGTAGCTACACCTCAGTTATGTAATATCTGCCATGAAGGTACTACAGCTGCCTTTCAACTCATGGTAGATATCTATTCTGGCCCTAAGGAAACTCTAGAGCTTGAGACTGAGATCTGTGAGCTGATGAAATTAGACAGGAGAGCGCAGTGCTAAAACAGAGATTGGAGTCATGTGAATAGATAAGATCTAGAAGAAGGCAGGAGAAAGAAAGGAAGAAAGGAAGAGAGTGGTGATTTCTTGTCAATGAAATTAAGAGGAAATGATCATGTGAAAAAAGTGAGGAAGTGACAAGTTAGTAAAACCAAGGAAGGTACAGAGGAATGTTTATTACCCGTTAAGGAGGTGATGACTATTCAACCACGTGAATCAATTGTATTGGCTTTGGCCAGGAGAGGGTTTACAGAGATTTAAGTGGGAAGTGCTTTTTGAGTGAAATGAACAGAAGTGAACCTGAATTGTCAGAGAAGAGTCTAAAGTAAATAGTTTGGTGAAGGTGATTTAAGGTGAACTAGAGGGAAGGTCTGTGAAGGAGGGAGGGCAGACAGGGACCAAATCACTTGTTAAAGAGGGGTCCTTTTCTTTACAATGAGGAAAGTGTATCCCTCTGACACCGAAGAAGAAAGAGGGCAGCAGTACAAGGTAAGTAAGAGCCATAAAAGAGCAGGTTAAAATGACAGTAAAAAGAGGGTTTAAAACGGAAAAGGATGCAGGCACTAAGCACAAATGAAGAAAGCTGATAGAAGAGAGCAGTTGAGAAGGTTCTGTGTTACTATTGAAAACAAAGTGTATGGGAGCCATGCTTTAACAGGGTGAAGGAATATATATTAAAGCAAATTCAAGTAGAAAGAGGGAGCATTGCAAAGCCAATGCATAATAGCAGGCTGGAATGCAGTAGTAATTAGCCAGAGCAGAGACAGAGCAGCAGTTAGGCGAGCCTTGCAATTACAAGTGGGAGGCCCAGAAATGAAAATGAATTTTGAGCTTCTGGAGTCAGGGAGATTTGAGTCCATTATGAACAGAGTTTTTTCAGTCTCGCGGGGAAAAGAAAGGTGAGCCAGGCCAGCCATTCTGAATTACCTGAGCAAGCATTATCCCCCCCAGTTAGTGCTAACAACTGAAGGAGCAGAAGATCTGGAGTTTTCATCAAGCCCTGCCATCATCTTTATCATGTTGCTTAATTTCAATCCTTGCATACCCCTTTTGGGACCAAGAGTCTGAATTAATTAACATTTAATGTACCTTGAGATCATGAACTGGAAGGAACTGCAAAAATACAAAATATTAATATTGTGACTGTCCCAGGCTGGGCAAAAGGAGATGACTGTTTAATACCACCCAGGACCAGTGCTCATGAGCTTACATTCAGAAGTGTGAATACACACAAGCATCCAAGTTTGGGTTTTGTTTATGTAATCAAGCATTCTATTTCAGCTTCATATCAGTAGACTGGGCGAGTAGGCGGGGATATATGTAGATATTACAGTGAAAAGTGTTACAGTGATAAATATCTATGGTCCCTAAGGTAGGTGGATAAATAAAAAGTTGGGAAACTGCATTGCACCAGAACTGGACAACTGCATCCCAGTTAGAAAAGAAATATTGTAAAGGTAAAGGAGAAGGAAAAGAGAGAAGTAGGATATAAACTGTGATCAACTAAACAACTGAAAGAGAAATAAATGTGTCAAATAAATAGTAATAATAAAATCCTAACAAAAGCCTTCTGAAATTTGTTCTAACCTACAGTTCGCTTTCTCTCCCGCCTCCGTTCTGTGTCTCATAGGTTTTGTTAGCTATGACAATCCAGTCTCTGCACAAGCTGCTATCCAGGCTATGAACGGCTTTCAGATTGGCATGAAACGCTTGAAGGTTCAGCTGAAACGCTCCAAAAATGACAGCAAACCTTACTGATCTTAACCCCAGATGCTTACTGCTCTTATTTTAGCTTTCTTAGGGTAAGTCCCATGAGCAAACCTGTCCTCTGCAGGGGGGTTAAGAGAGAACATATAGCCAACCTTCACCAAGAGACAGTTATTTTTACAGTTACCACTTCCATTTCCCCACTTGTCCTTATTACACTTGGCTCACATTTCCTCGCCAAGTAATTACTGAGTTGTGTTACTGTATTTTGTTTTGCAGCATAATTTATCTCCTTTTTAAAAAATAAACGTCTTTAAATTCAAAGCAACACACACACACACTCGAAAAAATGTGCAATTTAACTCTGTGAACCCTGGTGCCATTAGCACACAATAAAAGTTGTTTTCTATGGATGGATCCTATTTTACCAGGGTGGCACCAGCAGTTTATAGGTTAAAGAAAATGGCCTCATGCCAGTTGAAGCACTTATTTTGCAACAAAAAAAAAAAAAATTTGAAGCAAGTCTTTCCACTACATCAACTTGTTTTTTGAGAAGATTTGATTTGATTTTCTTTTCTCAGTTCAAAACAATGTATTGTTATATATTAGTCTGATTTTACACTGGTCGTCTTTATATTTCACTTTTTTTTAAGTTCTTGGGTTTGGTTTTTTTTGGAAAGGATTAATGTAAAAAAGATTTAGAGATCTGTTTCTAAAGCTACAGGGTTTAAAATAAAAAAAAAAATAAATAAAATGAGTGACAATACTTGATGTTTCTTGAGAGATAAATTTAATAATAATAATAAAAAAGGAAGCCACAGGCCTGTAAATTTTATTTGTAAAAAGCATTTCTATTTTTATACAAAATTTTTACTGCCTCAGAAATAATGGAAGTTATTTATTGCCTATTGTTAACTTATTGGATACCTAAAGAGCAGCTCTCTATGCTAGCTAGATCCTTTGAAGTAGTCTCTAGAGTAATTGTGCCAAGAATGGGCGCTTTTTCATTGTTGAACCCTACACCCTTTACAGTTCATGCTTTTATCCTCTTGTTTGTATTTGTCTGGTTATTTTGTTCGTAGTTTCCATTACCTAGTTTAAAGTTCAGTTGTCTGACCCTTTCTTTCCCTCCCCGTACCTTTATGTTATGTTCGTAGAAACTGGTTCTTTCCTCTCTTTTCTCCCCAAAGACGAATCCATTCTCTCTAACTCCTCTCAGATGGATTCTTTTGGGGTTCCATTGTGCTGTTGTTGACAAGTATTGTAAGTTAATGCAAATTATGTGAACAGCTCATAGACTCTACTGATAAAAGATTTGCATTAGTTTTCTCCTGCACCCATAAAAGTGATTTTGTTTGTGCTGCATAGATTCTGTGTAACTTTTTTCCTCTTCCTTGTTTTTTCCCTAGACATCTCCATGCCCGTTAGCCCATCGTTTGCCTAGCATGTCCCTGTGGCGTCTCAAAAAAAAAAAAAAAAAAAAAAAGTTTCATCGTCCCGTCATTGTTTCTGATGTCTTTCTGACCTCACATCATATTTGGTTCTCCTACTGACCTTTGATCTAGTTTGACCTTTGAAATTTGCATGTGACCTCATCTAGCTATGAATTCTGGGAAGTCAATGTGAAAAAACATTGCTGCATTCACGCAAGACTGAAATTTATTATTAGATAAATTAATGATAGGATTTAAAGACAACCTGTGGCAAAATGTTTTTTCTTTCTTTCCTTTTTTTGTTTTTCTTTTTCCTTTGGGTTTCGTTTTGTTTTGTTTTGTTTCATTTCGTAAAAAAAAAAATAAAAAAAAAAAACAGACTTGAAAGTATTATACAGGGATTGGCATTCTGCCTGGTCACTGGTGACAATAGCAATATGTGTCCAGAGGCACAGAATGTTGGTTTCTAACAGACTACTTCCAAAACAGTTTGAGAAATAAAACTGTCTGATTTTAAGTCTCTAGAGGTCTGTAATAGTTTTTACATTTTTCAGGCAGTGTAAAGTTTTTTGATAAGGCCATTTTAGGTGGCTCACTTTCTCATTAAAGTATATATATAGAACCACTTTTTGTAGATTAGTATAAGAAAATATTTACCCTGTTTTAGGGCAAATGCTACCTACTTGTGTCACCTTTTGCTGAACTGACTCACAGTTAGACAATCCATGGTTTAATGCACATGAAATTACCTATATTTTATACTGTTTCAATGTACAGAAGAAAGGTTACTGTAAAATGTGTTACGTTGGTGCTTCTGTGAATTAAGTTGTGGTTTCATCATGAGTCTTATGGTCTTAAGTGTTCTATGTTTATAAAAGGCGAGTTTAAAATTGGTTTACTTGAAGAACGAGAACAAAAACGAGATTCAAAAATGAAAAAAACCAAAAAAAAAAAGTTGTTTGCTTAAAAAAAAATGAATTTCATGTGAAAAAAAAAATTAAAAATATTCCAGAATAAGTTTGTGTTGGCTTGTGACGCATTGATGTCATTTTTTTATTGTGAACAATTTAGATGTGTTTGTGTTCAGCAAAATGTGATCGGTTTTTCTTTTAAAGAAAAAAAAAATCAGTGAAACTATAGTGCCAAATTCCAAAGGTACTTTCTTCCTAGAGCTTCAGTGTGTTTCTTGTGTGAAGTAATTTGATAACATGGGTATTTTATTATGTGTTTTGTATAAATCCCTAATATTTAAAGAAAAAAAGAGGTTAAAAAGTTTGTTAACTTGCTATCCTGTGGTCTTGTTGCCTGAAATTGTTATTGTTTGTTATTTCTCTTTGATGTTTTTTGTAAAACATTGTATAAGTGCCCATGTTTCACTTTTTTAACCACTCTGCACACATCAATGCTGTGAAAGCAAACCTCACAATGTATTTTCTTCATATTGTATGGAAACCTCTAAGGTGAGAAAGTTTTGAACTTTTAACCCTTTCCACCCAGAGCTGTCTTGAGTGTTAATACCTTTTATACATTCACCATTTTGCTGTTTATTTTTATATATATATATATATATATAAATATATATATACTTAGTTTTTTGTGGTTTATTTAATACATGGTTGAAATCAGAACAATGCACAGGGCAGATCTGAAGGACAAAATTATTTTACTGCTGTCTAAATTTCTTCTGTATCTATAACTAAAATTATTTAAAACAGTAATTAACTTGTGGTTTTCCTTTTTAGATTTTGGGGATGTTGTCTTTTCTTAAAGAGCTTTTAATATGCTGCTGGAATATGCTATTCAGTATTAATAAAATAAAAGAAAAATAAAACAATTCTTTAATTATCTATTGTGTGAACCACTCCCAGAGAGGAGTGGTAAATCCACCATTTGAAAACCTTGAGGAGAAAAAAAAATATTTTTGTAATTTAAATAAATGAACTTTTGCTTAAATCAGATGCACTAGATCTTCCTGGGTGAAAATTCAGCGTGCACTGCAGTTAAACTACTTTTTATGGATAAAGTTTACATACACTGTAATGTTTGATGTTATCTACCATTACCTGTAACGAAGATCTATCGGCTTACTCCTGCAGACACTCGTATAGAGAGGAGTAACTTTACTCATCCAGTAGTCCGTGGGAATACATTTGTGACTGATGTGGGTGTTTGCTGGAGGAAGCTGTGTGTAAGGAACCAGAAAAGAGATACTGGTAGCTTTTTCTCGGCCTTGTAAGTCTAATAAGATTGCATTTCTACCACACAAGTAGTGATCAACAACCAAATTCAGTTCTTTGCTACCAGTACAGAGAATTTGTTACCAATCCAATGTGTGTGAACAGCAGCACCTGCTTCTGATGATAAAGTGCCATATCTTCTTCCTAGTTCTAACTGATTATATTCAATGCCATCTCAATTTGAAAATGAAGCCCTATATGAACAACATCAGCTGGTGCACTCTTGTCTCTCATCCCCAATTTAAATGCTTCTTTATGTAGAGCCCTGGGATGGAAAGGACTAGCCTCTAGTGATGCAAAAAAGTTTCCTTCTTATAGCACATGCACTTATAAATAAATGATCTATACTTTTCTCACATGTTTTTACTACTGCTGGGGCCTTCCTACACCCTTTGAGGGCTATTTTGTACTACTTGCAGCAATTTTGCATATTCAAAGTATCATCTCACTTACGTTATATTATATATATGTACATATATATATATAATATGAGATCATCATTTGGATTGTTTAGACTGTTTCACTAATAATTTCTCATTGTACCCACCGTATAAATTTCCAAAGCTTTTTTGATGCCCTAGTGTGTCCTGTGGGTTTACCGGTCTGGCAAGAGCAATGATGTCTCTGGTCCTTGGGCAGTATAACTGCATTGGCTGCAGACCCAGGCAGGTGCCCCAAATTATGCTATGTGAGATGTTGACTTAGCAGTGGGAGAGGAAGAACAGTTCAGTATTTCCAGACAAGTGAGATGGGTCCATACTGAAATATTTATTTTTGTTTTATTTTTCCAAAAATTGAGTACCAAAATGAAAACCCAAACATAACACCTCCTTGGAGATAAATTATCTACCAGTTCTCTTTCAAAATATTGAATGGAAAAAAAAAAGCTGCAAGGGTGCAAGGGCCTAATAGGAGAGGAAGAAAAACAAGGGAAATTGCTTTACAAAATTCTAATAAAAAAAAAACTAGACCAGTTGCTTTTTCTTTTTCAAACAAATTAGCGAATTGCAATGAAATGGCAGTCCTCAAAGGAGTAACAAGTTCATCTTTCTTTCACCATAGGGGTTACAGTTCCTTGGCTTGTGCTACTCTGGAATCATTTTACTGTTTCTGTTTTTATTATCTTAAGTGCTAATTAACAAAAGGAAAAAAAATATCCTGTAGTTTCATTACCTTTTTGGATAATGTCATACAAAAAGAAAAAGAAAAAAAAAGAAAAAAAAAGAAAAAAAAAGAACAAAACTATGTATTTGTGTTTTTTTTGTGCTGTGAGAATTGTTGTTTGTAGATTAATAATACTATCATTTTGTTTAGAATTACAAACTAGTTTTTAAGTATTGTCTGAGAAAAGCCAAAGTTAATGCAATCTAGTGGAAACTGTAAGACCATTTGAGTATTGTTTCTGTTTTATTGATGCATTTGAATTTTGTTGTTTGATGGAATTTGAGCCAAAAAAAAAAGAAAAAGAAAAAAAAAGCAAGCTTTCCTATTTCTACAACCTGATTGTACTTACGCATTTTGTACCAGTGGAACTTTTTATACTGGAGATTAAAAAACAAATGGAAATTTTTGTGGCTTACTCTCGTGGGCCCCCTCGATCATGACTGATTTTCAAGTTTGATTTCTGGACGGTAGAAAGAGAGTTGGTTTTGTTTAGAGAATTAAAAACTTTGGCTTGATTTCTTTTTTTCCCTTTGCTTATATCTAGTGTTTAGAATTTTGTCTTAACAAAAGCGGTAAGTTTCACTTTTTATTCTGTATCGTGCAGTTACACAATAAGGTAATTAGAATTAGGAGTACTCGGTCACTTTGCGTGGATAAATGTATTAGTTAAAACGTTAGGGGTTTGCTTTTTTGCTGTTTAGATCAGAGTTTTTTCTGATTCTTCTGTCCTCATTGTGAACATAACCGTGTAGTTGAAACAGTCAGACTTATTTTTGTAACGTATGTTATTGTGTGATGCAGTTTTTTGCTTCTGTCTCCAATATTAAACCATTTTCCTAATACTTGTCTCTCTACTTTGTGTCTCGTATTGTTGGTGGTCATTATGTGTTGGTAATACATCTACACACCTCACTGTTTCACGTTCCTGTTTTTTTTTTTCTTTTTTTTTTTTTGGTTTTGTTTTGTTTTTTTTTCTCTATTTGTTGGTTGTGTACAAAAGATACAGTCGATTCCACCTAAGTGAATATCTGATTGGGGGGCAAAAGAGGATTTGTACATTTTAGCCATGTTATGGTTTCTTTGGTTTTTTTCTCTCTCTCCCTCCCCCTAGTCATGCCTTATCACTTGGATATTCTGAGCGGGAAGCATCTTAAATGAGTTTCCTGCAAACTCGTACGGAAGATAGCTTTTGTGAGCCTTCTAACTGTAAAAGCTTATGCACACAAACACACAGAGAAATCAGAAGCCATGTGAAAAGCTTTTTGCTGACATGCCAGTCAGTCTGCAAAATGCGGATTATGGAGATCAATTCTTCCTAGTCATTCAAAAAAAAAAAATACCGTGCTGCCGCTTCGCAGAAGTGTATGAAGCATTCAAGAAAAGGAGAATATAGCCTTGGGATTTCTTCCGAACTGCACAGTAATCTGATGGCATATGGTGTTAGTCAAACTCCTTAGCAACTAATCACATCTTAACTAGGGCTGTGAGAGCCTGCAGAAGCCTACCAGGTGAAGAAGCTTGTTACGTGCGGTTATACATATCATCATTTAAAAAATAAAATAAAATCCAAGTGAGCACAGAGAGACTCTGTTAAAAGCCAGTAGGGGAAAGCAAAACAAAACAAAACTCTGGGAAAAAAATTCTCCTGTTGTTCAAACGGGTGATATTTTTGCTGTGGGTTTACAAAGCAGATCATTCTCAGCGTTGGCTAATAGTATTACACAAGTCTCAAACAGGAACAAAAGAAATACCATAGCACTTTTTTTTTCTTTTTTTTAAAGTTAGCTTTCAGCTTTTTTATTTTACTTTTTCATTTCTTATAATTTTTTTCCTCACGAGAACCTCTCTGCTCTTCCCCACATCCGTCATGATGAAATAAAAGGCATGAAAAATTCTCTGTTGTTCTGGTTTACGAAGTCTCTCTTCTCTCCTGTCTGATCGCAAGCTTTATAATTTGGAGAGGGGAAAAAAAAAAAAAAGGAAAAAAAATAAAAAAAAAAGCAAATAACAAAAACCAAACCCAAGGAGGAGAGAGAAGCACTGTCAAGTGCTCTCTGGAATTCAAGCCATATGCCCACGTCCCTTTCCTTTGTCCCATTTTCTGTGATGCTCAGGAATCGAAGACCACTTAAAAGTGCTCTTATGAGACCCAATGGACACTCCTTCCTCGTGTCTCCTGTCCCCTGGTCCCTCTGGCACACTGGCTCTGGCTCACACACACACACAGCCCCAGGCACAGGGCACGGCGCTGGGTGCTCTGCGGTTTGGAGCCATGACCTTGGCTCCTGTGTTTGGAAGAGTTTTGAAATTTTTGGGTGGCTCAAGAGTTGGCCTGGTCAATATTGCTAGAACTATTTTTTATTTCTTTTTAAAAAGTAGGCAAATTTTACTTTTTATTTTTTAACTTTTCCACAGAAGGCATAGAGGTGATGAGTCTGGCATAGAACCGTCTAGGTTGGAAAAGAGCTTCGAGATCATCAAGCCCAACCATCAGCCTGACCTGTCAAGTCCCATACCAAGCCATGTCCCTTAGTGCATCCCAAACAAGCTCCAGTGTTGTCCTGTAGGGCCTGTTCTTAGGGGTCCAATCAAAAGCCTTTCCTGCAGCTCTAGGTTTAATCAAAAACCACAGAGAGGCCTGTAGAGGACAGGGGAGCAGATCCTGATGGTCAGGCTGTGTGCTGAGTCTTTTACACCTCTAGGCTTCGTGATCCTGATTCTGGTTGTGTTGATTCCAGTGGATTAAGTTGAGTAAGTTTGGACTTGCATGAATGATAAATTAAGAGTTGGTCTCTGGGATTTTTGTTGTTGTTGTGGATATTTATTTTTTTCCCCAAACTTGATGATTCTAGGAAAGAAAGAAGAGGTTTGTGAGGGGCTCTTCTCCCCAAAAATATAACCAAAAAACAAAAAGCAAACAATCAAAAAACTTTTGCTTTATTTGAGTTTCTTTTAAATACTCAGGGTTGGAAGAGGCAGATCCTTCTTATTTTCTTTTTTTCTTTTTTTTTGTAATTTTAACAATGGGGAAAAATGAGTTCCTTAAAGCAATGCAGCTGAACAGTTTGTCCTGCTTAAATGCATGCTTTTAATTTCAATTATGTAAGGCACCTTGCAGTGTTAGCAAAATGTCTCTTTGTTAGCTATATGTGTATCGCCATGGGAAATTACCAAACTGTCACAAGACTTGCTGATTAAAGAATAGCCTGCCAGAGTGTGTGTGCCTTTGCCCAGTGTGACTCTTAGGTATTAGGCTAAGGAAAACAGTTTAACAAAATGTAGTGTGAATCATTCCTGATAAGTGAATAAAGCATTGTGACCAAGCAATCAGATTATTCACTTATCAGGAATCGACTGTACTGAGAGTTTGCCTGATTGTTTCTGTTCCTCATCTCTGTTGTAGTTTCACTACTTTGCTGTGTTCTGTTTTTTCTCTCATGCTCTTAGCAAAATCACTGGGAATATCCCTTCGTGTGATCATGAAACATGCTACTGAGTAACAAATAAAAAAAAAATTAAAATATAAAAATGATATCTTAAAATCTATGCACTTGCTATCAGGAACACAATACTGGATGTGTCTTATATATATTGAACTATAATAGTATTTGATTTCTTAAATAAAGCTTAAGAAAGGATTCTGTTGTCTGTAAAATTTTATGAGCATTAAATGGAAAAAAAATGTTTATAGGGTTGGGCACGTTTTTGTTATATGAAATCTTACTGGGTATATGGTCTTTAACCGTACCCAGGCAAATGTTGTATAATCCGCTTGATATATTTCACTAATAACTGAGACATTGAAAATTAGTGCGGGGAGAAAAAGTCTTACCTTTCAGTGACTTTCAGCAAAAGATACTAAAATGCAGAACTTTCTATCCATTTCCAAACATGCTTGCTTTTGCACTAAAATGGTATGAAATAGCTAAAATATGTGAATCAGAATATATAATGAAATAATACTCTATTTCTTCCACAAACAATAATATACTTATTTTTGGTATGTGACTTTTTTTCCTCTCGATTCTGGATAGGTTAGAACAGAAATGAAACTTGGTATACTCAGAGATTCAGCACTTGAGGTCGAAGCATCTTTTTGCGGAAGACGAGTGGCTTACTGTATCCTGTATCTGAGCCTTCTTTTAGGAAAACGTTTCCACATCAAAACCCATGAGTTAAGTGGGAGTCTAATAGGAGAAACTGTTGAGTACACTGAAAAAATTTATTCCTTTATGGCTGTACATTTGCCACAGAATTGTACTTTTTGCACAGTCAGATTTTTATGGAAATGCCTGGACTGCTTGTACTTAGCAAACTTACAGTAATGTCAGCCTTTGGCAGAAAGATCCAGGAGAGCGGTGGGGGTTGCTTTATTATTATTTTTTTTTCTTTTGAACTGCATTACTGCCTCACTTTTCATATGCCATTATATTATCTGGAAAAAAAAAAAAAAGAATATTAAATTGTGGAAATCTATCCGCTGCTTGTATCATTCTCTATTCACATATCTTGAGCCAATGGTATTGACATCGGGTGGCCAGCCTTGCTGGATGGGTAACCCTAAAATACAGCTTCCACAAAGCCATGGGGAGAGCTGAGGACAGCGGGCAGCAGGATGCTCCTGTCCGTCTCACCTCTGCACCAACCTCAGATGGGGACCCAGCCCTGCTGACATATCACGAATACTAAGTAACAGCAGCGATTAACTTCTGTTCGCATTCCCTCCAATTTTCCTCATTAGCAGACTTTATTTTTTATCCATTAAAGGAAGGTGGAAAGTTGCAGTCATTTTCTGAATCATTCGCCCCTGTTTATAACCTAATTGTTTTACATGAATGCTAATATTTCTCTCTCACGCATTTATATCTATCAGCTAAATCAGCAGTAATGTAAACTCTTCTGGGATACATTCCTATATCAATTAGCAAGGATTTATGCTCTAAAGCACCATTAACATTAATGAGAGTGTGCTCTTTCGCATAAACAATTGGCGATAGGTCCGGTGGACTTTTATTTCATAAACAAAGAAGCATTTGAATCCCAGCAAGTAGTTTCCTGAAGACTGTCCTTGAGGGAGCGATGTCCCAGCCTCCCCAGGCTGCTCTGGGGACATCTGCTGGGATGTGCATCAATTGGGAAAGGAGGAGCTGATGGTTTGGAAAACAGGCTAACTTCTGATACAAAGTTTTGCTGCCCTTTTCCCATCTGAAAACCTTCCTGAGGACACATCAGGTAAAATCTTAGCATTATCTGATGTCCCTCCAGCGGATGGCTTCAAGATTTTGCTCTTGGCTTGCTCGCTTTGCATGGTGCCACAGGATGGAGTCCATGGAGGGAAGGATTTGGGAAAGAGGCAAAAGGAAAACCAGGGGTGAAGTCCCGATGAGCCAGTGGTGGGTTCATCAGCTCCCTAAACTAACATTTCACAGTTCCATGGCTTTTAGTACTTACTTAGTGGGGGACCCATAAATAGAATCATAGAACCACAGAGGTTGGGAAAGACCCTTAAGATCACCAAGGCCAACCATCACCTAACACTACCAAGTCTATCACTAAACAATGTCTGTAAGAGCTACATGTCACTTAGATACCACATGGGTTGGACACTCCACCACTTCCCTGGGCAGCCCATTCCAATGCTTCACCACCATTTCCATGAAGAAATTCTTTCTAATGTCCAATCTAAAACTCTCCTGGTGCAACTTGAGGACATTTCCTTTTGTCCTGTCAGCTGAGAAGAGAGACCAACTTCCTCAACACAGTCTCCTTTCAGGGAGCTGTAGAGAGTGGTCAGGCTTCCCCTCTCCTCCCAACTGAACAACCCCAATTCCCTCAGCTGCTCCTCATATCTTGTCTCACCAAGTCTCATCTTTCACAGGCAGGACATCTTCCCCCTCACCTCATGCTTGATCAAATTAACAAATAGATAATCAAAAGGTTTTGATCTTTATCTGAAGCCACTGAGAGTTGGGGTGAAAATCCACTGACTCCAGAGGTGTGTGGCCTGTTGGATCCCTGCTCTTGCTTCTGCAAATGTTTTCTCTGGTGGTTCTGCCCCTTCCCAGTCCTGCTGCATTAACAAGTCCTTTTGCATCTATTATTTTCTCCCAAAGGCACTCATAAAGAGGTCTCGTGTTTCTTTTCAATCCTCCTTTCCAAAAATTAAATATATCTTTTTCTTGGGGTTTATACATATAACAGTGGCTTTTTGGTCCCTGAATAATTTTTGAGACACTTCTGCAAATTTTGTGGGGTTTTTTCTTCTTTTTTTCCTAACATTCTTTCTAGATTTCAGGTAACTGACCGGGAGGCATTATTTCAACATGAAGTGTAGTGATGCAACATGCAGAAAGTAAAGATTTCCCCCCTATTCCTCTGAATTACAGTCAGAGACTGCATCAGTCCTTGCAAGAAATAACATTCAAAAGCCATGAAATACCATCTTGGAAGAATTAGTTTGGGTTGTTTCTTTAGCATGCCTAAATCCCTGTGCTCCCTGCATGTGTGATCTGCTTGCTTGTTTTTGGACACAAAAGCTTGCTTACAACGGTACTAAGAGCACTTTTGTGTAACTCCTGGTCCTCTTCATTATTTTCCAATGTTATCAGCAGTTTTAATATTTACTTTCAGGTCATCAGTGAAAACACTCAATAGCATTCAGACCTATTACTGATCCCTGCAGAACCCCTCTAAAAAAATACTCACCTATAGTGATTCCTCTCTGACAGCTTCTTTGTTGACATGACAGACCATTCTTAATCCATTTTATGTGCTTTGTATTGATAGGGTAGAATACTAATATTTTAATCAGGATCCGCTGCACTGTCAAACATCAAAATCAGACTATATTCCATCTTTTCAATTACATTTATCAGTCAAAAACTACAATCACATCAAAAAATGAAATCAAGTTTGACAACCTTTCCTCCCTAAAAGCATGTTGATTGGTGTTAATTGTTTACCTCTTCTTTAATGTCTTCTATTCTTTATACCCATGTTAGTAGTTCCTTTATTTTGCCAAAGAGCAATGTCAGACCACACGACTATGAGCTGGATTAACCCATTTGTCTTTTATGAATGTGAGCATACTTTGTTGTCTGGGGTGCTGCCACTGTGCTTGTGGGGTCCTCAAGATTTCTGTGAATTAATCAGAGCTCTTTGTCCCATTCCCAGTCCAAGGCACCCAGGGCAGCATGCTTGAAAATACTGTGTCTTTAAGAGCAAGCAGTAGCTAAGTAGACTGTTACAGATTTGGACCAAAAGATTTTTATCCTTCTCCTGAAATTTAGGTGTGTGAAAGAAGATAATTCTTGACATTTTCTCTTTTCCTGCATCAAGTCTAACAGCTTTCTCATCTGCATAAACCTAAGTTCAATGCTGAAGAGGCAATACTAGAAGAAAATCTGGCTCACATTGCCACTAGCACTTAGGGAATACCCGGATGTGGAAACCATACAAAGCCTGAGCTTATCAACTGACCCAACATTAGCCTTATTACAGAGGTAATATGATAAAAATGGATTTGCAGCAGTTAAGAGAAGGAAGACAGTGTGCTGGTTTAAGTAACAGCTCAAAAGCAAAAGGTGCTCTTTCATCCCACAGTGCTACCACATAGTCTCCCAGTCATGTCTCTTGGGCATAGACCATAAAGGTACTGAGAAATCAGTGTAGCTGCTCAGGAACCTTAACCTCAGCACAGCACCTCTACCTAACTCTGTATATGTCTCTGCTGATTGGGGTTAATATAAGTTCATCTTGAAGATGATTCGTTCCACCCTATAGGACATGGCTAAGACCAGGGAAAGGAGAAGATGTCTGGAGTTGTTGCTGTGAGAAGTGAATAGGAGCACTTCTGTTTAGGAAATTCAGTCAAGCCCTGCATGACTACCCAGGCTTTAAAGACAACACACCAATTCAGAGACCCTTCCTGATGTGTTTATAGATGCCCCAAACATAGAATTATAGAATCAACCAAGAGTCTTAACTCATATGTTGGGCAATGATAACCAGAGTTATTCTGCTTGCCCTAAAGTAGACAAGTATGGCTCGATTTGTTGGTCACATTGGAGGAATCTAGTCCTGTTAGACATGTCCTGGAATCTCTAAGATATCTAAGAGGTGCTCTGAAGTGACACAGGCTAGGACATTCCCAATAATTAGCTAAGGATTCCTAAGGTTAAAAAGGATGGATCTGTGGGGTGAATCACACTTTCAGTCCTTTATTCAGTTGCCTAAGCCTGACCATGTTCAGTGCTCCAGGGCCACTCAAATTGCATTGGTGCCTGTGTTTAGAAAACAGGATTGGGCTCTAGAGGTCTCATTTGCTGGTGTCTGAATCTGAAATCCTGTTAACAAATGAGTCTCAGGTGATGTCCCACAGGTCCTAAATGAGAATTGTACAGAAAAGAACCACCAACTGCAGTAAGACTGCTTTCCAGGGAATAGATGTATACAGAATATCCCTATGACAGAAGAGCTAGACTCCAAAGAGTTGTACTTACGTGGTTTATGGTGCACCTCTGGCATTAGCCTCATTCTTATTTGGTTCTAGGTGCTGTGGATCTTCAGGAAGCTCTTGCTTCCCTCAAAGGTAACCAAGGCTCAGGTGAGCTGCTTTGCCACCTATGTGTGCCTCTCTCCCCACTCTGAGGCTGGAGGGGGCAGAGGCTCTCAATGAAGACCCTAAAATTAATTATCTGGGTGTTTTCTTTTAAGAACAGATGTGAATTAGTTTCTGACCTAGAGCTTACTCTCTGTAGAGGAGGCTGGGGATTGTTGCTATGTCACTTGCCACTCCAGCCTTGGTCTCTGAGACCTCTCCAGTGAGAGAGGAGAAATAAACCCTAGAGCTTCCTGCTCATAGGAATAATAAAACAAAATACAGGAAACTTCACAGCCTCCTTGGGCAACATGTTACACTGCTTGACTGTCCTCATGGTGACAATGTTTTTCCTGCTACCTAGACTTAACAACTCCTGATTCAAATTATGTCTCTTGCTTCTCATCCTCCTGCCATGCACCACTACAGAAAGTTGGGCTAAGTCTTCTTGATAAGCTCCTCATAGATTCTGGGGGCTGCTGTTGCTTGCCTCTGACCTCCCTCCAGTTTTTCCACAGCTTTCCTCCACTGAAGGACCCCCAGGGTTTGTGCTGACCCTTCACCCTTGAGGTCCCTCTGAAAGGCAACCCTGCAATTGGCGTTCCCCCCACAGTTTGGTGTCATCTGCAAACTTGACAAGAGGGATATGGGTCAGTGAACTGTGGATGTTGCACTTGCATTTACCTTGGCTTGCATTTGTCCTTCTGCAGGTGGCTGAACCTGACACAATTTCAGTCTGAAGAGATAGATAGGAAGTCATGGTAATCCACCCATTCATCATCTTATTTTCATCCCAAAATAAGAATAAAGAGGCAAGGACTTTCCAGAAGGTGCTAAGAATAGTGTTCTCTAGCAGATACAAATTTTTGCCAGTTTAGCTTAAGCACATTATAACTCTAGCTGTGCAACAATCTCAGGACACAGCCTGGGAGGCAGGGCTGGTACTGGTGCTCATATCATGCTCTGAAGCATGTGCTTGGACAATATTTCCACTGGTACAAACAACTACTTGTGCATCTGTATATCCATCATAGTGACAAAGTGAAAGCAGTGGCTGCAGCAGCTCCAGGATGGACAAGATCCTTGCATTTGCAAGTGACAGGAATTCATCCACCTACATGTTCTTTTCTTAACTAGGTGTCAGTCTGATGCCAGCAGCCAGAGACTTGTCTTCTTTTCAGCAAGCACGAGTATACAATGTGTCACAACTCTGAAGACCTCCAGCTCCCCTGTCCTCATCATAGCTTGTTTTGCAGCTCGCCCTTCACCCCACACCCTCAGCAAACTTCAGATTTCCATCAGTCTTGTGAGTAGGGTAAGGGAAAAATTGGCATTCACACTTCTCATGGTCCAAGAAAATGCTGAGAAAATTCACAAAGACTTTGATCAGCATATGTGCAGGAGAAGGAAAGGGTCATGAACTGTCTTCGCCGCTTCCCATGTCACAGGTTCCTGTCTCAAACCATAGACATATATGGATGGAGGAGCTGAAACAAGCCCAGCAGATGAGATTACATAGGCAGGTCTCCTTTCGTTTACTCTTTTTGCCCAAACAACAGCTGCCAAGCCAGTGGATTCTGCGGTCATCTTCATGGGGCAAGGGCCACCACAAAATTCCATGTAAGATGTTCCACTTCTCCAACCCCTTCCTTGCACCTTCTGTGTGACTGGGGATGTTTACTTACTAGACAGCTCTCATTTATTCTAAAAAGGTTCCCAGCAAAAAGAAAACCCTAGCTCTGTCCCATCCAGGTCCATGTGTTCCCTTTTAGTGTTTCTGTCACCCCACAGGAGAGCTGTAGCAGCATCCAGCTTCTGAACAACAGCAACAGGGCTGTGGGGGTTGGGAGGTGTGTCTTCAAATTGCATCCACACTTATGCCGCAATCTGACTGTATAGCCTTCAGTATCTCAGCAAGATGGGTTGTCACTGGGTCATTGACAATCTGCTCCGTGTGGCTGGTGCAGGAGCATATGCCAGCCATAAATCTACAGGGCTCCTGGATCAGAGGTCCTGTTCTCATGTTCAAATAAATAAAAAATTCACAGCTCATAGAAACAACACCAAGCAGCTGGATTACATCCTTGCATGGAGAGCAATCAGGAGATTTTCCCAGTTCTCCCTTCTCCTCCCAGCCTCATTTTCTCCAGCTCATTTGGCCTTCTTGTTTCCTATTATCAGTTAGCCATCTACCTGCTCTGCTTGCTGACTGCTCTCTCTTCCTTGCTAAAATGCAGTCCAGGGGACCTCCACTGTGCAATGCAATCCAAGGAACTGGTGCCAAATTGCCTACAACAACATGAGGCCTTTTGTGTGGACAACACTTAGCTCAGCTAACTGAGACACTTTGTTGTCTGAATATCCCTGTACACCTATTGGGAAAGCTGGAGAGCTGTCACCAGTTATGTGTCAGACTATTACACATCCAAAAAAAAAAAAAGCTGTTCTGAGGAAGGGATCCTGGTGCTGAGCAATGACTTCAACAGCTCAGAGAAGCTGTGAGTGCCCCATCCTGTGCGACCTGGTGTAGGGAACCTGCTTTGGCAGGGGGTTGAACTTGATGATTTCTTGAGGTCCCTTCCAACCCCTATGATTCTATGATTCTATGATCCCTAGAGGTGCTCAAGGACAGGTAGGATGGGGCCATGGAGCCTGAGTTGGTGGGGGGCACCCTGCCAATGGCAGGGTGTTAAAATTAGATGATCTTTATAAGGTCCCTTCCAACCAAAGCCATTCTGTGATTCTGCAATCATGGTTGGGTACTCAGCTTGTGGTAGCAGGACACAGTGTGCTGGGATCTGCCTTCTGCTGGGAAGGAGTCTCTGTACTCCAGGAATGCACTTCGGGGTTTACCTTCAAGTTCTAAGGCAAGAAAATACACAGAGGAAAAGAAAATTCACAACTTCAGAATAGGTTTTGGGCAGAAAAAGCCAGCCTTGTCCTGTGACAGGCTTCTGGGAAGGCAAAGCAAGCTTGTGATGAATATTACTATCAGTGCGGGAAGTTCTCAAAGTCCTTCTTGTGCATACAGGCAGAGTTGTCTTTCCCTGAACAGGTTTCTTCTACTCCCAAAGACTTGCAGGACACTTAAATGGCTTCAGGGCTGCTTTTTGTGGTGCATTCACCACTGTTTTACGTTCCGTTGCCTGGCTATGTCTGGGGAACCATCTGTGCACTGCTGCTGTTTTGGACTGACAGGCATCTGAGAAGATGCCTTCTTCTCAGCAGAACACTTCAGGACCCCATGAGGAGGTGAATTTTGCCTTCCTAAATTAATATGCAAAAGCAAACAGCACAAATCAGGAACTGCAGTGCTCCTGTATCCCTTTTACTCTTACCAGCAGCCTCAATTGTATGCTTGGAGCATCATTTTCTTCCCATTCCTCACCTCTCCACTGGTCCTTTTCTCACTCAGTTCCCTTTCCTCTTCCTCCTGTGAGTAATTCTTGTTCTCTGCTCTGTAGGCAACAAGTGTCTGAAATGAGTGAAGGAGGTGATTAATTATTTAGGCTTTTACAAGGGAGCCTAACTAGGTGCAGTGGGAAGGAATTAAGCAAGTGAGACATAAAGGCTGAAGATCAGAAAAATATTTCCTTACAGTGAAATGTAATAGAGGGCAGGCCTGCCTCTGGGGCAGCATGGGAAGCTTTCTCCTCCCCTGGGATTTAGGACTGCAAAGAGTAGAAAATGGTCTTTAAGAGTAGCCCTTCTGAGACAAGGATCCCCAGAGGCTGTAGTCATCTCTCCCTTCTAGGCACAATGGTGGGATACAGTGTGAGAAAGCACTGAACATAAAGAGATTTATTCATGCCAGAAACTTAGAATGCAGTGTGCAACTTCAGTGCAAACAACACTCTTTATAAACCTGTTGGAAGAATTTTATATATATGTATATATCCTTATTACTCAAGTAATTAATTTTCAGCAATGGATGTGAGAGGACACTGAATTAACACAGCAGGTAAATTTGGGACTGAAGAGAAAGAGCGCTGGCCCTTAAAATGAAAGTTATTTGTGAAAACTACATCTAAGATCTCTGATATTACTCCAAGCAATATCTGCTTTCATTTGCCATACTGTCTCCTTTCATTAAAGAGTGTCTTGGTACAAACCTATCTGCCACGCTCTTGAATCCTTTTATCTCTTATTACCTCTACTGTTTTTCAATTGCTCACTTCCTTCTCATGCAAAAACTGTTGATGTGTTTAACCTTCATAATCTTCCTGCTTTGCAGTCACAGGCCTGTAATTACAGGCAGTGTTTGAGGGCTCACCTAGCAATAAATCATGTCGCATTAACTGAACAAAAACTTGTTCAAAAACTTTCTCCCCCAAGTGATCATTTTGCCATTTTATGAAGATTTTAGACCTCAGAAATATCACACAAACTTGTTGCTTCCAACCTTAACGATTCTTTAATTCAATGATTCTAAGGCTCAGGATGATTTTTGCCCATTCTGGCTGCAGATGAAGTGGTATTCTCAACATGGATATGGGCAACCGAAGGCAGCTGTCAGTGCCCAAATGTTGCCTTGGGTGAAGCCCATTGTTAGTGGACGATTTCGTTACATACAACAGCAAAACATTCTAGTGCTGTAGACATCAATTCCAACCTGTCTGAGGGCCTCGCAGCTTAGCTGGTTTAGCAAAGTGGCTAAAATTTGGCTTCCTCTTAACGGCTTCATTAACTGTGTTCAAAGCTTAGAATTACATTTGAGACACAACATTGTCTCTGGAGCAATTCCCACACTAGCACTGAATTATATGCCTTGTGTTCTGGAAGCTGCTGGAATATCATGTTCTTCTTGACCTAATTAAAAAGGCAGAAAACTTGATCATCTCACACAGCAAAGCTGACACATCAGGACCTGCTGTTGCACCTTCTGCAGAGCACACTGGGCCTGCAATGGGGACTTGAGCACTCATGGATCTTGTGAGTTTAACGTAGCCAAGCCTTCTGCCAGCACTGGTACAATCATCAGACATTTGTCCAAGGAGAGGCATGCATATGGTGACACTCACAAGCCTTTGAAGCTTTTGGGTGCCTGCTGGCTGCGTGAGTTGATGGGACATAACTGAAGTTCCAATCTACCTTGGCTTCCAGCATGGTAACATCTACTAATGCTTCATAATGTTCTGGTAACACCAAAATAGTTCCTTCTTTTTTTCCTTAGACTGTCACCTTTCACTCTGGCACTGCACGTCCTTCTCTTTATCACTGCTGAGGTGTGCCTTCAAACATTCAGCACTCCAAAGAGCTGGCAGTGATTTCAGATTACCACCAACAGAGGCTGAGGAAGGAAGAAAAATAATTTTACAGCAATTTTACAGTACAAGACCCTGATGCTTCAGAGCTGTTTGCAGATATGGCCCCAAGGGTGGGAAAATGTAGAAGTAAGGGGGGAGATGTTCATCACTGCTTTTCTTCCCCCTCCACTGGAAGATAATAGCTGCACACTGATGCCAAACAATATTGTGCATGTTCTTTAGTTTGGCACAATAGCTTCTGCCTTGCTCTTTATCTGATCTCCTGGATAAATCATTTGACTCATCTTCTACATACTCAGCTGGAATTTCTCAGTGTACCAGTAAACAAAACAAAGCTTGTTCATGTCCCAGTGGTTTCAGATTCTTTCCCTCTCATTTAATTAGTTCTTGTAGTAGTTAAAGGCCACTAAGTCTGCTCTCTGCAGGTTATGAGAGACTCATTTAGAAATGATCTTGGGAGGCATCAGGTAGAAGAGGAGGGGCTTTGCCACTCTGGACCTCACCACTTTATTTTCTGCTTTTGCTGAATATTCATTCCCAGGCTAAGTATTGCAGCAAGCCAACACAAGGGGAGGATAAACAAGTCAAAGGTTTTCCTGCATAGTGCCATTTCTGAGGAACAATTTAAGCATGTTAGAAAACCACACTAATTAACTTTACTTGTCATTGGGTCTGGGTCTCCCACATCTGTTAAGCTCCTCATTGACCATTGCATTTTGCATTTCATGAGGTTGAATACAGAGGACTTTGTGGCCAGCCTGGTTTTGAGCAAGCAGCCATAATCTACAGAAAACGCCTGTATCCCCTGGTGTCCCCACAAATGCTTGAGTGGTATTTTCCCTCACAGAACATCAATAAATAATGGTGAGCAAACTGGTGCATCTGTGCAAAGACTTCTTGTTGCTGGTTGGTAAGCAGACAGACCTAAGCAGAAAGAGGGAGAGGACTAGCAGTGAAAAAAAAAAAAAAAAAAAGGCATCTTTCAATTGCATTAGAAAATAAAGAGTAGATTTTGAAGAAAAAAAATCCATTTTTACAGTGAAAAGCCTCTAGTGAGACCTTCCCATCTGGTGGTTTGTTGTTGTTGTTGTTATTGTTTCATCACTAAATAAGCGTATGATTATTTTTTAATGTTTTCCCCATAGGATGTTGAAGTGTTAATAAGTGATGCTGGCTCCTGAGCCTCTATTTTTAAGACTCCTCCATGACTGCTTCACAGCAAAGATATGCCAAGGCTTGCATTTGACTCTGTAGTGCTCAAAGACTTCAAGTTCTCATCATTGCTATGGCAACTATTAATCATTCATTTGTTGTAACATGATAAATACATACTCTCAACTAGAAAGTGTGTTATAAATCACAGGCGTACCCTCACTGCTGCTCTGTGTAGCACTAAGTCACTCAAAGGAAAGCGTAAGTACAACATCACTGTATGAAAGCGTTGTTGCAAACCAGCTGATTTGGGTCATCTGAAGAACAAGATAGCAGTTGAGTTCTCAGATTTGTATTTGATTTCTGAATAACAGCAGATGCTCATAGAGTAAAGAAAGGATTCACTCTAAAATGTAGAAGCTTTGGATTGTGGTGGCCATACATCTCTCTGCCATGCATAGTGACCCACCACATTTTGTCCAAGAAGCTGGATCCACTGTGCAAGGATGCACGTTCAGATCTTGAAAACAGTATATGCTCACCTTCAGTAATCTTCATATCCAGACCAATGCTGGTCAGTTTCTTCTTGGGCATAGAGCTATTCTGACACAGCTATCGAATGTGTCATCTTGAGAGCTAATACAAGGGTGCCTTCATTTTGTTATACCCAAACAGACTGCGTTGGTCAGCATCTGTCTTTGGTTTTCCTCATGATGCTCTATGGACCTTCTCCACTTTAGAGCAGAAGGGATCACCCAGTTCATATTTCCCAAGCAGTTACAACACAGCACAATGCTGAGAGTGCCCTGAAGCAGGGGGTGAGGAGATATCTGAGGGTGCACTGAAGAACTGGTCTGGTCCTGTTTCCAGAACATGCAGAGTTACCATGGCAGCTAGGCCCCATACCCTTCCCTAAGAGTCTTAACTGAGTTATCACAGAGGCAGCCCCTGCAGCCAGACGGTGTGATGGCAGGATGGAGGAGCACAACCATCGTCAGTAGAGTCAGTAGCAGAAATATCCCAGAGCACCTCCTTTGCTCTACCAGCACATCAAAGGAATTGATTACTCTCTTGCTTGGTTCTTGAGGCACCACAGCTTGACTGCTGTGGACACTGTCCCAGCAATGAAGCAATGATCAGGAAACTGCAGTGAGGCCATTCAGGTGACAGTCCAAGATGATGGGAAAGCCAGAGCACACAATGTATGAGGTAAGGCTGAGAGGGTGGCTTTGCTCAGTCCAGTGAAGAGTCTGGCTCAAGGGAGCAGGAGAGAGGATTTTATGACTCTTCTTAGCTGCTAACAGGTGATACGAAGAGGATAGAGTAAGATGCTTATCAAAGGGACACAATGAAAGAACAAAAAACTAGATGGACAAGCACAACATTTGCTGAAAAGACAATACCAATGAGGTGCAAGGAAGGAAAAGATGCCTTGAAAGCAGCTGAGTACTGTCCCAGCTGAAAGCAGGACACAAGTGCCTCGAAAGTAGGTTGTATCCCCATCCTCAGCGACTTTCTAAATGTGACTGATAATGGCCCTGAGCTGCCTGACCTACCACTGAAGTTGGCCCAGACCTGAGCAGCAGATTGGACCTCCCAGGGTCTCTTCCATGTATTATAATGCTGTGATCTTTTACTTAGGTGATTCCTAGCTAGCTAATCCCCAGCAGCATGCCAATGCAAAATATGCACTGCTTAATCCCCCACTCTTTGATCTTTAGGACGGGAGTTGGTGAGGAGATGACTGGATGAGCCCAGCTCTGGGAAGATCTTGTGTCCAGAGATTTATGACAGCTAACTACATTCCTCATTCAGCCTACATAACATTTTATTTTCTTTTATCATACCTCCCGCATCCCTGTGCCCAGTGTAACAGTTCTCTCTGTTGCACAGAATCTGAAATTAAGAATTCAAGGATATATCGGTGCTAGCCGGAATTAGCTTGTGGCTGAATGATTTACATTCAGATTAATCAGGGAAATAATCACATACAATGATCATAAATAGATAGATCGCAGGCAAAATTTAAAAAATAAAATAAAATCAAAGAATGGTTTGCATTTGAGAAGAGCAAGTTTAGCGGATGGAGAAGGAAATCTCACAGCATTTCTATTCCAGGCTGGCCTCAGCATAAGGTGATCATTTTCTATTTAAAAACGAAAAACTCCCGTTTTTCCAAAAGGAGCTTTATCACAAGGATTATCTACAAAGGCAGCACAGAAAGATGTCACAGCAAGGAGTAATGTGCCAGTCTGGATAGGAGCAGCAGTAAAGGGACTCCGTGATGCCTTGCACAGTCAAGACACAGAGATAATGGCCTCTTTGTTCTGTAAATGTTTTTCCATAGCACTCATTGCTGAACTACCAGAGCACTTTCAAGTCATGCACTAGGCAATATGACTAACATCTGTCATGTTTTTTTCCTTTCATGCCATCCCCAAGGGCAGATGCCTGTGCAGTCATGGGGAGAGGGAGCTGATTACATCATATATGTACATTTAAACACACATACATACCCATGCACATGTGCACATACATGCCAATGAAATCTATTCCTCACACACTGAGGTTTATGTCAGCAATAGGAAGAGCCAAGAGATGTACTTTCCACCACAGTAGAAGGAGGGGAAATTTGCATCGTGTTTAAGTCAACAGAGATGCTTTCCATAGAGGTTCTGAAATCCAAAGGTAGCATGCTCAAGAATACACTCCAGAAGTAAAAGACAAAAATTATCTTCAAAACTACAAACAAAATCTCCCCTCCTCCAAAAGCTCCAGTCCTCTCTCCTCCCTTTCCCTCTCCCCAAAAGAATATGAATGGCTGCAAACAGGAATGTGGGATGTGGCAGTGCAAGAGCTCCGGTGGTGCTCTCTTCCAAAGCAAACACTCAATGCTTTTATTACAATGAAAAATAATAATGGCAGACAGAGTGTACATGGTGTAAACACCTTTAATGCAATTCTAATTTGATTGTTGCTTCAAGATCACGGATTGTTATGGCAACTAAAGAGGAAAGGGGGGAAAAACCTGATCGCAGCATTAATTTGATATCAGATTCATTTGTTCCACATTTGTGCTTCAATGCATGCATAATAAACAATGCCAGTTAAAGAAAAGCAATAACGCTGAAGCTATAATAATGGCATAATGTAGTATCCACTCAACCCCCAAATCTGTTAAAAAATAAAACTAAAAAATTCTTATGAGTCTATTACAGTTCCAGCTGCAACACTGTTCACATAATGACCCATAACACTTAAAAAGCAAGACGACCAATTTTCACAGATGCAGTCTATCAAAGCACTGAAAACTGCTAGGGTGGTAAGCACAGCAGTAGAGCAACATCTCAGCTGTATACCTGGCACCTTCAGGTGGGATGTGGGCAAGGGGCATCACGTGTTTTGTCCAAACCACAGTGTTTGAGGCTGTGATTTGGGTACCACGAACTTCACTCACAGGCACTGGTGGACATTTAAGCACTCAGGTCCTTTTGTTAACTGACACCTGTAGTAGGTGTTCAAGGCAGAGGGCATCGAAGTCCTTTCAAGGTTCTGAAGCAATTTCATGCTTAATTTAACAAATTCTGGAGGAAAATAACACAGGACCCTACCTGAGCATGGGCTGCTCAAGAGCGTGGAGTCATTCCCTACAGCCACACACAGCGGTACCCAGATAGCTGAAAAAGAAATGGTTTCAGGAGATACTCTCAAACTGGGCAATGAGGACAGGAGGCAGTGACAAAGAAGATGAACCCATGTGAGCAACTGCCCCAGGGAACTTCACTCAGTTTCAAATCTGGAACCAGTATGGATGCTGTAGGTTTTTTTTATTCCACACGTAGTAGTAACTCTGTAACCCACTGTATATAGAGCCAGAATAGGTGGGAAATAGAACATGTAAAGACACTCCCACTCTCTCATCAGGAATTTTTTTCAAAAATCCTGTTTTCATCGTTCTGAGAACACAAACTAACTTCAAAAACCTAAAGTTTTCCACTAACCAGAAAATCTGCCCTGCCCTGAAGATCAATAAGTATAAAGCAGGAAAGATTGAAACTGCTTTAATGAGGATTCTTAAGGGAAGTGTATCCATCTCTGATACAGGAAAAAATAAAAACAGCATCAGAGAAATAGAAGATACAAGCTATTGCCCTCCAAGGAATGTGATGTCTGCAGCTTACCCAAACATAATTCCAGAGGCTTTGGGGCATGAAGTGTGGCTTCACTTTCAAAAGGACCCATTATTAATAGTGTCATGGGTTTCTGGGATTACTGTGTCTCAGTGGTTTATTGTATGTTCATTCGCTCTGTTTACTAGCAAAATGTTTCTCCTCCAGATTCTCATCTTCCAGGGCTGTAAATGCAGCTTAGGATCTGAAAGTCAAGATGAGCTCTTCCAGGCTCATCCATCAAGAGTAATAAAAAGTGTCTCCTGGAGTTTACACATCGATAAGCAAGAGCGCAGCCTGATGGTGGTGGGATTATACTGTGTGATCCTACAATTAGAAATTAATGATCAATTCTTTTGGATAATGCAGAAGATAGAAAAGGATTGAGTTCAGCTAGTAAACAGGACTAACAGTAGTAAAAATTGCATGTTCTTCCTCAGCCAGAAAACATAACTCTCGACACATGCAAATTATCCAGGCTTACAAAGGTAAGAACACCACTTTTATGTCCACCATTTTTAGAGTAGAAGTACAAAATCTCTGAAGTAGGATGTGGCCTGAGGGTCACAAGTATGAACACACAATTAATGCAGACTGAATTAATAAGTGAAAAAAAAAAAATGGTTTAACATACTTGAATCATAAATAGAAACCAGAAATTAGTTGATTCTGTTTCCAGACAATAGCTTTGTTCAAACAAGAGTCTGAAGTGCAGTGTTCAGAAGCATCCTCCTTGTGCCTGGGTGTGAGGTAAAATCATGTTTTAGCCCCATTTTCCCAAAGGTATTCATATTATTCTTTCCATGACAAAAGGAAAAGCAATAGGTTTGTTTACAAAGCTTTCCCAGAATCAGCAGCGCTTGCATTTACAAACCATAAATGACCAACCTCAGTTCAGCAGAAGCAGAATCAAATCATGACTGGCTTCTACTTGTTATTTAATTATTGTCAACATTGTTCCATTTTTTAAAGCTTATTTCTGGCTATTCATAGATGACAAGGAAAATCAATGTCATAAACTAACTACATATTATGTTCACTGTCCTCAGCACTTAGTGCTTAAGATGCGGCAGTAAATTCTTAATTAATCAGAGCTACAGACAGATCTTTTTATCTCCTGCACTGAACTGTCATCAAGCACTCCAAAGTACAGAGACAAAGACATTGCATTTCTTCGGTGATCAGTTGTGACTAACAAGGGTTGAAAAGGCTCAGATCTTTTCAGGACAATTCAAAACCATTTCCTGGGCTTAAACCCTGGCACAGACACAACTTTAAGTTCTTCTGACCTGCCAGTGTAATCTTTATTAAGACAAATGTCATCGTGAGTTGTAGGAATTTGTGCTCATGGTTGAACCAGATGGGAAGTTGAAGCCTGACAAAACCTCAAACAGGAAATAGGGTGGAAACAATGGGCTTCCTACAGAGGATGCTAAAGCAGATAAGACAATGATCATTTCTGGGCCTGTAGGCCAGGAACTGATTATTTTTCACAAGCAAACATGCAGTCAGTGTTTTGTTCATCCAGGTACTTGGATAAGGCTTTTGTTCTTTTCTTTCTGCACACAGACCATCACCCAAAGCTAACAAGGACAGGTTCTTTGTGCAGAAATGGAAATATTTGTCCTTCATAGTTCATTTCTTACTTGGCATTCTTTATTCCTGATTGTTCTGCTTTAAAAGATAGAGGCATCCAGCCATGGAGAAACAATAATACCTAGTGACAGAGGGAGCCGATGACACAGCACAAACCTTGTACTTTGTGCTTGGTGCCTGGCACTCAGCAGTGCTACAGGAGCTGAATCCCAAGTTTTTTTCCACGGACATGGTTAGCAGATTCTTCATACTGAGAAACACATTTAAGTGGGGATTAGCTGATAAGTAAGGGTAAGCAATTAAAAAGAAAAAAAAGACACACTGACACCCACTGGGAATTTGCAGATACTGGGTCATGAATTTTGGCTACATGGCCGTGAAAGGAGACAATGAGCTTCTAGATATTGTCCTTTCTCATCCTCTGGGAAACAGATCACCCAGCTTAGGAGTTCCCATGCTGCCTACAGTGTCCTGTTCTTTTTGGACAACCTGAAAACGTCCTGCTATACAAAAGTCATTATGGTGGCCAAAAATAACAGGCATGACACATCTCCCTCTGAGGGACACTGGAGCATAAAGGATCTATTTATTTGACTTTCAAAGGATATAGTTTCTATACTGCTGGTTCCCATCCTGGTTTATATCAGAAACAGGGGAGCCAGCAGGAGCAAGGAAGTGATCATCCCCCTGTACTCAGGTCTGGTGTTGTGTTCAGTTTTGGGCCCCTCACTGCAAGAAAGACATTGAGGCCCTGAGCATGTTCAGAGAAGGGCAACGGAGCTGGTGAGGGGTCTGGAGCACAAGTCTGACTGAGGGAACTGGGATTGTTCAGTCTGGAGGAGGCTCAGGGGAGACCTTATCACACTCTACAGCTACCTGAAAGGAGCTGTGGTGAAGCAGGGTTCAGCTTCTGCTCCCAGGTAACAGCAACAGACTGAGAGGGAATGGCCATAAGTTGTGTCAGGGGAGGTTCAGGTTGGATATTCAGAAAAATTTCTTCTCAGAATGCAGGGTGAGGCATTGGCACAGGATGCCCAGGGAGGTAGTTGAGTCACTGTCCCTGGAGGTGTTTAGGAAACATGGAGATGTGGCACGTGGTGAGTGGGAATGGTGGGAGTGGGTGGATGGTTGGACTGGATGAACTTAGGTGTCTTTTCCAGCCTTAATGATCCTATGAATCTATGTTGTC
This sequence comes from Oreortyx pictus, assembly GCA_036925125.1. Taxonomy (NCBI): domain Eukaryota; kingdom Metazoa; phylum Chordata; class Aves; order Galliformes; family Odontophoridae; genus Oreortyx; species Oreortyx pictus. Next base: position 178,812,841 of record JAUPFR010000001.1, on the reverse strand, counting down.
ACTGATCTTTTTCCCAGCTATCCATTCCTACTCTGGCACATGCCAAAGGGAAACTAATCCTAAGTGAGGATTGTCAGGCAATTTAGGAAAACTGCTTTTACTCCTGCTTCATTGTGGATGTTCAAACTTGTCTCATGCAGGCATTTTGCAGTATGGCTGCCCATACCTGAAAACATAAATTCAAAGGAGGGGCTGGGCTTGAATTTGGTTACTTTTGACCAGAGTGCAACCTTCAACGTTTTCATAGGGTTATGTCTTAGATGACATTGATTTGACCAAGAGTGAGAAATGAAGTAAATACAGTGAGCCAAGACAGCCTGTATTTGTTAATCTTTATCATTCAAGAAATCCCAGTCTCAAGCAGCATACAGTAATTATACCTTCCAATTCTGAAGTTGATTTTTACAGCAATTTTGAGTTTTCCCTGTTTAAGTCTGTAACGTTAAGAGTATTTTGCTCTTTCAAGTGCTGCTCTGCCTATGATCTCTCAGCAACTTATAGTGATTAATGGGAGCTCCAGTACACTCTCATATGATAGAAGAGACACAGTATTACTGCAGTTTCTTCTTCAAGAAATGAAAATTGCACTCTCTAAACCACTATAATAAGGTAACTGCTGATGAACGTTGACTTTAATGTCTACTGGGATCTCTCAATTCACTACTAAAATTCATCCACTTGCAGTACATGAGTGCAACTGGCACCCAGCCACCCACAGCCACAAAGATTAGCAGTTACTGCATCAGAATAAAACAGAAATGGCAGCAGGATGTTGCTGAAATTCTGTAACCAACAATTTCCTTAACTTGAAAATAAATTTTGAATGAAATTAAAAAAAAAGTATAAAATTTTTAAAAGACTGACCTCTTTCAGATGGGAATGGTTCAAAGTAAAATGTTCTGATCAAGCTGAAGTTAATTATTTGACAAGCTTATTTATTGAGAAATACAGTAGTTTGGTTTAAAAGTTGCTGATCCATTTCAGAAAATGTTTCCATACTTGAAGCACTTTCAGTTCAATGGAAATGTTGCTTATAACAGTAACAGCCCCAAGGCAGCACACCAATGAATGGGGAGAGATATTCTGTGTCTCAAAGTACTTGGAATACAAAGAGAGGAGTCAGGCACATGGGAAAGAGCCAGTGGAAGCCAGCCTGATTTTTCTTAAAGTTTGCAGGAGCCTAATGGCTAATCTACTAATCCCAAATCCCACTCCAACATCTCTTTTATTGAATCTTTCCACTCTTTTCCTCAGGAAGAGATCTCAGTAGGTTGAGATGAGCTCCCACCCAGACTACCTTACAGTGCCAGACATGACAGGAGGGCTTCATCTGATGTTTAATTCTTTGTTATGATTATAATTAATTCAGGCTTAGATTGAAAACAAGTAAGCAAATGATTTGTATTTGGTGCATTTGGTGTTAGTTATCTCAGGTAGGTAGCTCAGGTGAACTTCCTGACACATGCAACCTGTTTTCTTCAAAGGTATAAAATCCATTATGCAAATCTGAAGCCAGAGGACTCATTTCTCCCTCAGCCCACAGATACAGTCATCTCCACTGAGTCCTCAACACTGTGGGATGCCTTGTTATCATGCTGTTTGTGCCCCAAACCAGCCATATGACCATTATAATGAGGTACAGATTAAAGACATCCTTTACCAGGCTGCTTTCAAGCAGCATGGCAGAGCTCACGTTGCCTGAAGACAACAGTGCAAAATCACCTTTAGTGACCCAGGCAATATCCATCTACCCCTTGCATGAGCCATGGCCCAGGGAAGAAACCTCTTATCTGTGTACAGTGCACACAGTTGGATAAGTTTTAAATATGCTAAGATCTCTCTTAACATAACTGAACACAGCTTGAGCCCTTTGGCCAGGATTTCTAGGATCTCCAATCATTCAACTCAGGGCCTGCAAGGAGACAGTCCTTACCCACCTGCCAGCCTTGAGCCTCTGCATGTTGCAGGGGGGAATCGTGTACACAAACTGAAAATAAACCAGAGCGTGCCTGTCCCTCTATTTTTGCCAGTTTCCCGATGCCTTCAGAGACAGTGAGTGGCCTTCAGAGCCCATCTGCTACAAAGGGTACAAGAATGGGGCATGATTAGTCAGAGAAGACCTTAAGTGTGACAGTGTTGTGAGAACAGAGTCTGGATTTGGCAATCCAGGCCTTGTCAGGGCTGATGAACTGACTGAAGAGACTGAGGGAAAGATGGTGGGGACTGGGGTCTACAAGAAGGCTGCTGGGTGAGAATTGATTCTGTTCTCATCTCCAGTTCCTCAGAGTACCCCCAATTTGTGTTGCATCTACATAATCTTGTCCCATGTGCATCCAAATTCAACCCAGTGCTTCTGCAACCCCATGCTCTCCAGCATCTATCTTCCCCCATGCTACTCAGTGATGCTGTAGAAACAGCACCATCACTCATCACATCCCTAACAAGCTGTCATGTGAACTTGCCACTGAACAAGGGACACATTCCCAAAGCTCTCATGTCTTCAGGGTGGCTTAGGCTCAGGGAAAGAGCAACTCCCTATAAGGATGGGTTGTTTAAGCTGAATACGTTTATTTGGAGCAAGCGAACTCCCCACTGACACTGTTGAACCAAGACAATCTGAAACAAATAGTGTATATAGGAGTTGCATGGGATCTGTGTGATCTTCGTGGCTCCTCAACTCATTCCTCCTCTCTTTGTTTGGGAAAGTGCTGTTACATTTCCTGGTTACAAGAAGCAGAACCCAATGGCCAGATATGTGCTAATCTTGGGTCAGAGGGAGGTGAGTATTGCGGGAAGAACTTCACTATCCTTGACCATTGCAACTGCAAACAAGAAACAGCTAGAAAAAAAATAAACACCAAAAAATGACCTGTGACATTTGGGATAGCACGTTTCCTGACAGATGAAAAATGTCACCACCAACTCTTTGTACATCCGTGACAGATGAGCTGGCAACTGCTCTAGGTCACAGCCAACCTTTGCTGAACTCATGCTGACTCTGTGAAAATGACACCCCCGGCCCCAAATCCCTGCCTGCACATTTCCACCCACGGTTCCTTCTGCCAGGCAGTGAACTTATAGGGGATAAGTTGCTCCCAAAAAGGGCAGCAACAGGTAAACCAATGACACTATTCAGATTTTAGTTGGATTCATCAAAGAAGTTGGAATCAGAAAGGAAAATTTTAAAGGAAAAAAAAAAAAAAAGCAGAAAAGCATCCCCAAAAGCTGGCAATAATTTATTCTTTTCTGAGATTTTCTGAATGAAACCTTTCAGTTTTCTATTGTGAAATGAAATTTTAAGACCTCAAACTGACACAATACTGTTGGGTTGATAAGAAATCTTATGTGTGATCTCAAACTATCTTTGAGCAGAGAGTGAACTGCTGTAGCGAAGGAAGGTAGTTTGTTGTTGGTCAGGACTGACCTACGAAGAATGTCATACTGAATTATTGTTTGGCTTGGGCTCCAGTACTGAAAACTGACAATCTTTTTTGGTGTGATTTATAATCATTTTATAAAGCTTCAGATAAAAAGAAGGGAAAAATATGCAAAGGTTTTCCTTCTGCAATAGTGGCTTCTTGAGGAGAGTAACCATAGCAAAAACAAGACAGAAAAGGGGACTTGAAACGATTTGGATTTTTTTTTTAAGTTGCCAAAATAGGTTTTTGTTGCTCTTCGTGTGTGTATGTGTACGCATTTTTTGTTTTGATTTGTTTTTTAATAGATGTCAGGACTGCTTTAGAAAAATGTGTTGTAAAAAATGCTGTAAAAACAAATTTCCAACCACTTGCAGGAGCCTCAGGACTGAGGAATGAACTGCTCTAACTAATAATCTCTGCTGCCACAGAACATAGCATACCATGGAATTCCTCAGTGTATTATTTTAGAAGTGGTTTTGGTTGTTTTAATTGAGTAAAGAATATTTTTAATTCATAGCACTTGTAAAGTGCAATTATTTTTAATCAGAAAGGGTGAAAATCTTTCTCCTTTTGGCTCTCAGAAATTTTGATGGAAAGGAGCATAGAAAGCTCACTGGACGTGTTGAACACTTTCTCTGTGACTTTTTCTTTTTGTCATTTAGTTGGGTGGAGTGGTTGAAAGGGAAGATTATTTTTTAACCTTGTCACCTGTTATTGTTGTGGCTTGTGGGTGTCAATCCAATGAAAACATTAACAGCCATACCACAAACCGTAGTTAAATTTAGAGGAAATATTTTGCATAGGAACTAATGACATGATTATGTAATTCTTTTAAACGGCAAATGCTAGCTATTGAAGGTAAATTTTACTGAGAATTCAGGTGGAATCATATGAGCACAGAATCATTAAGGCTGGAAAAACTACTAAGACCATATAGTCCAACCATCAATCCACCCCCACCATGCCCACTCACCAAGTCCCTTAGAGCCACATCCATCCTTATCTTGGATACTTCCAGAGACAGTGACTCCACCTCTTCCCTGAGCAGCCTGGGCCAATGCTTCATCACTCTTTCTAAGAAGATGTGTCCTAATGTCCAGCCTGATGCACAGGAAAGTACACAACTTAAGCTTGCAAACTGGATATATTTAATAGACCATTAACAATAGATTTTAAGTGAAGTGAGAGTGAAAACTTTCCTAGAACTAAGCCCTACAAGGTCAGTTCACCATTCACATGCTGAGTTCCTAGAACAAATCAGAGATGATTATTTTAAAAAGTAATGTTTAATTTCAAAAAGTGATGTAACAATGTTTTATTATAATATAGATGAGTATATATAAATCTGTGTGCAAATAAATGCGTATACACACAACTGTGGATTTAAATTCTTATATGTATGTGTGTGTAATCACAGACATGTACACACATATGATAGAATAACAGAATCATTAAAGTTGGAAAGATCAATAAGATCATCTAATCCAACCATCAGCCCATGCCTGTGATCTCGGTACATGGCACTTGGTGCAACAAATTTCATATTCATATGATGTTGGCGGAGGCCTGCATGTTGTGCACATATAACTGATCATATTTTGACATAACAGATTTGTAAAACAGACCTAAAAAATGAACCTTGCTCCAAGGAAAAATCAGAATACTGTGAAATCCCTGCAGAGGATATCGGCATCTACGCATTTCAGCCTACTACTCCAACAAAGAGATCTCTATAGATGCCTGCAGCTGTATTTTTAAAGATGAGTAACTAATTAACAACTTTATCAGCATATCTTTATCAAAAATTCATTATCTTCCCTGGGTTGCAGATTGCTGTGCACAGGGAAAGAGTTGATTTTAATAACATAATGAGAGGACATCAGTTGGCTTTTGGTCAAATTATAATAATAGCAACAATAATAACAATAATAATACAGAGATAAGATAGGTCTCCCTTTTTATTTAGTGGCTGACACATAAGCCACAATTTTCCTCCTGATTCTGTTCCCTTACAGACCTGCTAAATCAGCCCAGTTCAGCACCATGAGTACTAGGAGTCAAGGTGCAAGAGGAACCTAGCTGATTTAAAAGTTGCCTTCTTACTGCCTTGGTCCTCCAGTATCCCTGCAGAAAGATGGCATCAAAACAGATGGAGACCTCACATCATTCGTACACAGTGTTTCTCACTAGTTCTCACTCGGGGCATTAAAATAAAACAATTAGCAGCATGGTTCCCAGACACAGAGACTACCACTCAGGCTACAAAATGACCCATCCAGCTCTGACCACAGTCAGTGACAGACCTCAGGTAAGCAAGATCAGTTCCTCTTCCTTTGGACAGAAATACAAGGGCTTTAAGTAATCCCATCCCAGTTTGGGTTGGAGCATGGGGAGATATGAGAGCATGAGGGCTGCCGGAAAGAAAGGACTGAATAGGGTAGTGAGAGCCACACTTTGTAGAGCTGAGAGAAGACTTGAGAAGGAATTCTTGGAGATACCTTTGGGGCTGCACACTGGGGAGCATGAGCTGGCTGAAAGCTTGGGAATTGACTTAAGCTCATGGACAAAGTACAGGTGGCCCAGGGGCAACCAAAAAATCAAACCCTTTGCACTGACACACCTTCAGGCTGAAAAAAAAAAAGGCTTCCTTTTCCTTTTCGCCATAACAAAAATGGAGAACATTTCATAGTCTGTCCATTGAGACCCTGCTTAGCTGGAGTCACCCTCACTCTTACTAAGGGTCATCAGAGAGTTACCTCATCTACATTTTCACAGATGAACAGAGATTTTGCAATTACATGTCATCATTCAGGCCACAGAACTGTAAACAATGTTAATGCACTCAGAAAAGCAACTGTTTTTATGTAGTTTGCATTTGCTGCTCAATGCTGTCAACTGCCATGACTTTACCAAGAAAATTGCTTAATCTTCATTTTTAAGCTATTGTTGGGATTTACAGGGGTGAGAAAGGATTCTGGGCCTAATGCCACTGAGCACCTAATGACTGAGGTTTCCACTATGGGCTATGAGGTTTTATACAATAAGCTCAACCCCACATGATGCATGCCATGAGCTGCAGAAGTCAATGTATTCACTGCTGAAGGTTGGAGGGCCAAATTATCCCTGCTGGGATGTGGTCCAGGGCACTGTAGACACTTGAACCTGAGGCTCCAACAACTAGACTTGGGAAATGTCACTGAAGCCTAAAGAATAGTAAAAAAGTGGAAAAACTCCCCAGGGAATATGTGTCGCTCACTGCTCCTGTCAAGGAAATTGCAGAGAAATTTCAACTGACAAACGCTCATACCCTGGGAGCTGCACTACCACAGATGACAAACCCATCACACAGGGAACAGTAATTGCTGTACCCCTTCTGTGTCCTCACTGCTCTGGGACAAAATGACTTGTAGGAGAAAAACAACCCCCAGCCCATGCAAATCGCCATGCTCCCTGAAAAAATACCCTTCCTAAATCCCAAAGGAAGGAATAGCCCTCCCCCTGCCAGAACAGGAACTAATTGCTCTCAGTCTTCATCTCCCACTCAGTTGCTACCAGGAGAAAGGAACCAAAGCCACTAAAGCTTTTTTCCATCCAGAGAACTTAAGACAGCTAATACCATTTATTGAACAGCGTCTTGAACTTCTGGGTGTTACATCACCTCCGAATGGAGCAAAATGGGTCCAGAGGGTGTTTGTATTGCCAAAAGTAATCATAATCATCACGGTGACTCCATGCTCACTGTCACACACACACACAAATCACCCTTTCCTCAAGTTCGGAGGCCACCAGCAGCAAGCCCTCAGTGCTGCCCACAGCATGGCCAGGGAAGGTGCAAGAACTTGAGAAAAATACACAGATTTATTCACCTACCCCTATGTGTTTTGCCTTGTATTGCAGCCCAATGGTTGGCCAAAAGCTGAGTCTGGAAGCATACCTGGTAGAAGGGCTACAAATGTCACTAGAAACATATAAAATATATGTCGTACCTAAAAAGCTGTCACCATTAATACAATTAAAGCATCCTCCAATTCCCACACATTCTGCGATGTGGGGTGTATTACTTGAAAACTAAAGGAGGTGGTGAGTTGATGGCTGGGATGCATCTCACATTTGAGGCACCTGATTGAAGTGACATTGTGATTTTGGTGCCTGGGTTCCCATCAGAGCCAGTGGAGACCACAAAGCAAGTCATCTCCACTGAACATTAAGGTTAGGCACAGGGCTGGCAGGTCCTAAGAACCTAAGCTCTTCTGGACTGACATCTGCATTTGGTCAAAGAAATAAAGTCTTGAACATCTGGCCTGCTGAGCTGTTTTCTTGATTGTCTTCCTGTCCACTGAAAATAATGGGAGATTGAAGACTTAAGCATACACAGAGACACCTAAATGTAGGTGTCCCTTCAGGCTGAATCCCACTTGAGTACTAGAAATCAAAAAGCATGACCTTATTTGCAACTTACCTGCTTCATATTACAGATTTCCATTTTGCCTATTCCCAAAGATAGGAAACCAGCTGTAGGATGAGGGCAGATCTCATTTGGGATGGCCATAATCCAGCAACCTGACAGACATGACAGACAGACAGAAATTGTTCCCAAACCATCTCAGCAACTCCTGAAGCTGCCCAGAGCCTGTGACCAAAGCTGAAACAAGGCTGCTGACTTTCTGACCCAATGTGTGACTTGTGGTGAGACCATAAAATGCCTCTTCTATGAAGAATGAGCAACCGACATCTGCAAGTCCGTGTCAGAATCTGTTACAATCTGCAAATGTTCTTTTGAAAGCTGTATTCAAACATGGTGAAGAGGCAAAAAATCAAAAGCTTGTATAAGGAAAGACTGTACAAGAAAAGCTGAAAGACTTGACTTGTGGCACTCCTTAGGGTTTAGAATGATCCAGTCTTTGCAATGTAATACGATGTCATAGTACTGAGAAGGTTTAACATACTGTAATAATGAGTTATAAGCAAGTTGCCTGCTTCTTTTTGAAGCTGTGGGCTACTAATATTTATCAAAATATTGTGTACACGATCAACACCTGAGTCTGAAAGAAAGAAAAGAAAAATCTGTATGTCCCAAATGGACAAAATTCAGTGAGGTTTGAGATTCAGAAAAAAAAAAAATTGGCAACTTCTTTTGCAAATGCTGTTTGAGGGCATACTATGTGAATTACAGCAGCCTTGGCAATAAGAGATCTTTCAGCAACCTGCCCACCTGTCCCACAGTAATCCTTCACTTCGGTAAATCTTATTTCCTTTACATATAGATACAGGCACGCCCATATGAATAAAGATATTTGAAGTCAGCCTCACTAAGAGGAAACAAAGAATGTTATTTGGGATGAGCCTAACAGATTGGATTAAAGAAATAAATTAAAACAGCAACAAACAGCCCTTGAGTACCCGTGTGCCAAGTTTAATCCCCTCGTTAATTAAAAATGGCCGAATTATAACCCCTTTCAAAAATTAGGTTTCCAGTGGAAATGCCAACTGAACAGACCCTTCACTGTAATGGCCCTGCTGGCACCCGCAGAACACAATTGCAGAATAGCAAAACATATTGGCACCTCCTGTACGTGCAATTGAAATATTCGTTTGGTGTCGTCTCTTCCTGTTAATTGCTGTGTGGGAAGTGGTCCCCGTACAACCTCTTTATCTATCTGCTTCAGAAGCTCTGCCTACAACTAGGGGCACTCAAGGGGCAAGCTTGGCCAGGCTGTTGGGCTCGCGTGCCAAGCATGGCAAAGTCTCCGAGTCCATTCCCCCTCCTCCCTCCCCAAAAGTGGCAGCTGGATCTGCGCTTGGCTCCCGGTCTGGCTCCTTGGCTCCTTCCACTTTTGGCTGGTTGCAGGGCTGTGCAGCAGCTTGTATGCCTCGCTGGGTGGGATGCAGGATGGGATCCCTGCTGCTGTCACTGCAGCCTCGCCTCCCTGCTCGCCCTCTTGGCTCGTTAATGCTTGCTTTTCAGGAGTTCAATTCTACAGAGGACCCCACTTTGAGCATTGTTTTCTCTCCCTCCAATACCAGCAGCAAAACACTAGAAACCTCACCTGCATTGAAAACCGGTTTGCTTTTCCATGCATGACATCCTCTCCTGTGCAGTTTCTCTGTTTTCCACTTTAACCATGAGCTCTACACTGCAAGGTTGCTCTTCATTTTTTCAGTGCCTTGTAGAATGCAGCAGAGCCCTGAGAACCCATCACACTGACTACATGCAAGCTGTAAAATGGCTTTTCTCTCTGCAGGTGGATTCCCTGTGTGGATTCAGTACCAAGGACCAGATCTCCACTGGAGCCACCCCAGCTGACAACACAACCACTGACAACCACTAATTTCCAATGCACTCCATCTCATCTTCACAACTACCCATGGCCTGCCACAGAATGTTTAGAAACATTGATAGAAGAGAATAGAATAGAAATAGAAACATATATGACATATATATATGTGACATATATATGACATATATAACAATAGAAACATTGATGCTTAGGCTGAGTTTTGCAGTCAGAAGTTCAACAAATTGACACTTTGTTTTCATAAAGCAATTAAACAAGTTGGGAAAGATAAGGGAAAAAAACTCTGGTTGGGCTTAGGGGCAGGTTGGCTTTTTGTTTAATGAAGGACTGGCAAAGAACTGACACTGCAAGGAACCTGACATCTTTCTGATCTGCAGGCAGAATTAGGAAACAGAACAATCTGTGAAAGCACTGATGTACAGGTGTATCCGTGGGTCTGACCACGTAGAAGTTAGAAAGTTAAGCACTTAGGGTTTCTCTGTAATGAGAGACAGTATGAGTCTGCATTTGCATACCAGCTGTCATCAAGGATCAACCAAAGTATTTCCAATTCCCTTTTATTGTGCTACGCATTGGAAATTGAGTTACAGAGCCTGCAAATCTATGTGAAAAAGGAAAGACAAAGACAACAGAAATAAGCTGCAAGCGGAATTTAGGCGCTTAACCATTCAGAAAACAATTAAAACTCCCTGCTCTGCTGCTGTCTAGGCTCAGAGGTATCTAAGCATCCAAAGCAGAACTGTTGGTTGAAAATTCAGTCTCACCTACAAAGCCGCTCCAAAGTAGACACAGCTCTCACAGGTGAACACTTGGTCCAAACCCCAGACCTTTGGGTTTCTTCCTGGGGGGACACATTCCAGGCACCCCATTTTGACCACATCCCCATACACTCTGCCAGGGTTGTAGAAGCACCCCATGCTGGGGTTCATTGCATCTGACTTCTATCCGGGCTATTAATAAGGACTCCCCCAACTAGGAAGCCAACATTTCTGAAAACAAAACCATCTCCTGCCAAACTGATTATATTTACTGTACAACACGGAAGCAAATGAAATCTCTGATTGAAAGAGAAGGAGAAAGCTTTTAATCCTGCTCTGCAACGCTTGCCAGATTGACAAGTCTAGAAATATAAATGGAAGAGTAATTATACAAGGCTCGCTTATGTCGCTGTTCAGATTTATTTTTTCGAATGTAAGAAAGAGAAAGAGACAGAAAAGGCCTGGCTTGTTATATTGCTTTCCATAGCTATTAGTGTAAATTGATTAGAAATCTACATTTATGACACATCAAACTACTCAAAAGATCTCTTTCTAGCTGTGGTATGGTCCCAGCTTTACGGACTGATACCGAACAAAGAAAAAAAAGAAAAAGAAGAAAGAAAATATGTATTTGAAGCAACATCATATTTTCATTATTGTAAGTCCTATAGAGGAAGGGGGAAATGTGTGCGCTACCTGATCCCAATGTTTACAGAGTAATGGAAGAAATCTGTAAGAATATCTCTTAAATCTTTGAATCAATAGAATAGAATCACAAGATCAGAATTCTTTGAGTTGGAAGGGGCTCTCAAAGGTCATATAGTCCAAATCCCATGCAATGACCAGGGACACCCACAGTTAGATCAGGTTGCTAAGAGCCCTGTCCAGCCTGACTTTGAATGTCACCATGGATGGAGTATCCACCACCATTCTGGGCACTGAATACAGTCAATGAACAAAAGTGATGGAGAGGAACAAACACAGAAATGCTGGTAATTTATAACTGCTAAATATTGGGAAAAGGTACATCAGAGCTTTGGATTAAGCTTCATCTCAGCACAGATATGCACTTCTTTGAGGGTCCTTGAGGACACCATACTTATAAACTGGACAAGTACTTCCAATCTGAGACCAGAGTATCCACCGCACACAGCATTAAAAAAAAATACAGCATAGACAGGATTCGCCTTGCCTAGTTTAAAACATTCACACCAGAGACATCTGCATCTTACTGAGCCTCCTATCCTTTGTAACTGTGAAGAGGAGCAGGCACTTTTACGGCGTACTCATCTGACCTATTTTAGATACTGTCTTCAGGGCAGGATGAATCACGCCTTCAATGTGCCAATTTCCCTGTGGTGCCAAAACAAGACGAGACAACCAGTTTATTTGCTCAGATGAATCCCACGTGGTTGCGGCTGATAGACTTGTGTTATGATCTGGCTGAACATGAACTGTCTTTGGTCCCAAGTCTGATATCATCCTGCAGAGAATCCTGTGAGTTGGATATATTAGCACAGAGAGTCATGCACCAATTCCGTTATGAAACAGAGCTGCCTTGCATCTGGACAGCTAGAAAGTTAGGTGGTGAAGATCAGCTCTGCATATACCTACCTATTCACATACCTTCACTGCAGTGAGGAGATGATCACTGCTTTAGTGTGGTCATCCTAGTGGGAAGCACCATGGAAAGCTAAAGCATTCTGCCCACAGTGTGTACTTCAAACAGAAATAGTTCAGGGCTAGAACCTACTCCTTCAAGCCCCTTCTCAATGGATTTCTTATTCATCATCTGGAAGTTGGATTGTTTTTCAAATGCTTTCACAACCTTAGGGAATTCATCGTGTTTCTTGGGAAACCTAGCTCTTCATGTTTAAGAGCAGATCAGCTATGAGATGCCATCAGGAGCCTTCGGGCCTCTTGCTGCTCTTGGAACAACCATATCCCTTGTCCACAGCTTGCAGTGAACATGTAGCCGTGCCTTTGTACATCCTTTAAAAAGCAGCGACTGTCTCCAGATATTGTCAGGGCTGAAACAATACTGCTGTGTTGACAATTACCATGGACTGCTAACAAATACAGTTGTTTTCATTTGAGTAAAAATTCACCATACATTTTTAGGTTGTCTCCAGAGCTCTTATTTTATTAATCCTGAAGAAAACAGTGGCAGATTCAGTCAAATTCTAGCAATGTTGGTACAGATCTGCAGTAGGAATCATCTGCATTTTTAGCTGTTGTTTCATGGTGGATGTAAATGAAAGTCACAGATAGAAGTATCAAGAAAATAATTTACATTCTAGTCTTTCCTCCTTTGGCGAGGACTTTCTCTGAAAGGCAGCTGTATAGGTGAAGATTCAGATTGCACAGGGACATTGAATATTGAACAGGAGCTTTCTTTCCAAATTTTGTTTCCAGCAAGGCTTAAGAAAGATAACAAGAGTTTTATATGTCTGATTAAAAAGCCAACACTCCAAACTGTGCGTGTGCAGGTTTTTGGCATCATTTCCATTATGGTCATAATCAGCTGCTTGCCCATTCCAGCTGCTAAATCACAGTAGACAAGACTTGAATTCCAAATATTATTCTCATCACCATGGTATCCTGCGCATAGATCCCCGAAGGTACTTAAAGACTTCTGAGGCTCTGACTCGAAGGCCAGGCCCATAAATAATTTCAGCTCTCACAATTAGCTGACGTCGAGTTTTGTTTTGAGGCTTTTGCATCACAGGGACTGAATCCAGAATCTGCCTCACCTCCAACAGGCAGAGGGAGATCAGAGCACTTCAGAAAGGGAATGGAAAATATTCTTCCCAAATACACGCACACAGCAGAAATTCACTTTAGGCCCAGTAGATGATAAACAAAGTAACTCAGGACTTCAGATCTTAACTTTTTGTGCTTTTCAACATATAAAAAGCCTAAATGTTGACACTGAACAGCAGCAAAACAATAGGCATGGGGGACTCTCTTAAGGAGACTCTGTAACTATCTGAAGGGAGAGTAGTGAGCTGGGGGTTGGCCTCTTCTCTTGTGTAACTAGTGATAGGACAAGAGGGAATGGCCTCAAGTTGCGTCGGGGGAAATTCAGACTGGATATTATGAAATACTACTTCTCCAAAAGAGTGATCAGGCGTTGGAATGGGCTGCCCAGGGAGGTGGTGGAGTCCCCGACACTGGAGGTGTTCAAGGAACATTTAGATGTTATGTTGAGGAACATGGTTTAGTGAGAACTATTGGTGATAGGCAGATGGTTGGGCTAGATAATCTTTTAGGTCTTTTCCAGCCTTTGTGATTCTATGATTCTAAGGCGCACATAATCAAAGTTGGAATTTCCAGAATCAGGTAGTGGTAGTTGGAGATGGGTATGATATATTGTCAAACTGTTTTTATTAGCTTCATCATCACTTGTATTTCATTTTTACCACTTGTCTCTTCTGGACATGCCCCTTATTGTCTTGCATGCAAACACAGCTAGCATCTGGTTCACTTAATTTTCCTTATTGAGCAGGTAAATTCATTTAAAAAATCAAAAATTAGTTAAAGGAATGAACATAATACGGCTATCTTGAGATTAGAATGGGAAGTACTTGTCCCTGAACTGGGGTATTCACCCAATAGTGTAGAAGCAGTCCTACAAAAACTAATAAAAAATTTACCTTTTTCTGCAAGAAGAATGAAGAATTGTCTTTAGTTGAGGAACACTGTTTGCCCTACATCTCCATCCTGGAGTAAATAGCAATAATTGGCTTTTAATTTGTAACTTTTCACTCTTCCAAAGATGTTACAAAACAGTGCAGGACCACCATTACTCATTTGCAGGTTTTCTCCATTTTAGATATTACAGCTCTAATGTTGAGTGCCTTATGACCCATCTCAGGTGTCTTGTCAGTAACTAAGCACAGTCAGTAGCTTCCTGAGGAAGTTTCTGTCAAGCTGGCTGCTCAGTCATGAACATTTCTCTTGAAATTACAACCCAAAGCTATGCCGGATGCCATTACATAAAAGCACCACAGAAAAGGAGAATGGAGCTTCAGGGAAGAGTTGTATAGTTTCCCCTGAAGTTCTCTTCCATCCCCACCATCCTCCATCAGTCTGCCAAAAAGCTGTCTGTAAGAACCTCTTGAAATGAAGAATCTAACACTGAGTCACAAGAAGATTAGCCTTTACTGTACTTCACTACACGCTACACCAATACAATCAGCATGGGGAATGTTATCCAGCAAGAGGTTAGGAAGAAGACGGAAGACCAGGTGGTGCTGGAGACCTACATTACAAGGGTTTATTTTCAATGAAGCATTGCCTTATTTTCTTTTAACTTCAGGAAGCAACATGCCTGGAGACGAAGTGCACAGCGAGAAATGTTCAGCCCTGTTGTGCTTGAGGGCCGGTGTGCAGCTGAGCTCCCTTCATGCTGAGCCGGGACAGCCTGTGAAAAGGACACAGGAGAGCTAGGATTACTTTGGAAAAGTTAATTCAAAACTAAAGCAGCCTTTGCCCAGACATCCCAAGTCTGTGCCCACTGAAGGCACAACGAACTGCCGGAAATGCAGACAGAGTTTAGGTGTTGGAGTATAGGAGTGTGATCTACAAAACATTTATCACCTGAGGCTTCTGAAGGGACATAAACACATAATTTTTTGCCACTGTAATTACCCAGCTGTCTGGAGTTTTGCAACTGCTCTCAGTAATGTTGTCGTCTCAGCAGGACTGTGTGGACAGCATCTATGTCACGTACATGCCTGTTGGGATCTACGAATTAGAGCTTTCTGTGCATGAGTTCCCTAAGCAGCCTTGCTTGTTTCTCAGTTAGGATGCAGACAAGTTGCCTAGGTTTCCTCCTGTGACCCAGAAGCTCAGACACCTCTTCTGGAGCAGGAGATAGGATCCCACTGCCCCTCCACAGACTGTCTCAGAATGAGAGGGGCTCCAGGGCTTAGGACAGTGAGAAAGTTGTACAGCCAAGGTAAAGTGCTCTGATTCACCACAAAGGATGTGCTTTGTCCAGCCTCTTTCACCAGGAGCACATCTGCGTTTTGCATTATTTTCCTAGAATCACTGAATCATTAAGGTTGAAAAGACCACCAAGTCAAACCATCCACCCATTCCCACCATGCCCACTAACCACGTCCATCTGCCACATCTGCCCTTTTCCTGAACACCTCCAGGAACAGTGACTCCACCATCTCCACAGACAGCCTGTTCCAGTGCCTGACCACTCTTACAGAGAAGAAATTCTTCCTAATATCCAACTTGACCCTCCCCTAGCACAACTTAAGGCCAGTCCCTTTCATCCTGTCCTTGTTTCCTGGGAGGTCAACCTCCATCAGAACCTCCCTTCAGACAGTTGTAGAGAGCAACAAGGTCTTCCCCGAGCATCCTCTCCTCCAGATGAACAATCCCAGTTTCATCAGCTGCTCCACATTAGACTTGTGCTCCAGAATTTCACAGCTTTGTCACCCTTCTCTGAACACGCTCAGGGCCTCAATGTTTTTCTTGAAGAGAGGGGACCAAAACTGAGCACAGTTTTGGTGTGGCCCCACCAGAGCTGAGCACAGAGGGAAGATTCAGTAAGTCATGTACTGATTCTGCACATTTGCTGCCACAGCAGTAGAGAAGAGGCATGATTTCCTACAGTGTTAGCTGCCCTCTTAGGATAAAGTCACTGCATTTTGTGACGTGCACAGTCACATACCCTCTGAACACTAGGATAAACCAGAGTTCATGTCACTGGAAAACAGAACTAACTGATGAGCATCATTAAATCCCCAAGTAACTCCCCCTGCTCCACAGTGTCCTTTCTGAAGCCACAGAGAAGGGCATCTGATGCACACATGTGTCACTGCAACTTACGTCAGTGAGCTAACAGACAAGACCACGAGATTGACATGACGGCCATGGGGCCCGAATTCAGGTCACAGACAAAACGAATTAAAAGCTTCTCCTTATCGCAGTGTCATGTCGCTCCCTCACCCTTACCCATGTCTTTGGCACAGCTGTGTGTATGCAACACAGACTGGGAAAGCTAACCTGCTGTTTGCCAAGCTGCTCCTCAGCACGACAGCTCCCAAATCAAGGTACCACACCATGATAAGTGGGTCCAGGAACAATGGCAGAGCTCTGAATTGTTTGTGTGAGTGTAGTTACTGCAAATAGAGCTCAGGGGCAGACCTGTGCAGTTTACCTTAAAATATATAAGAGAGAGAGAGAGAGATTAAAAAAGAAAAAGACAACATTATCTGTAGAGGTCCCTTCCTACCCCTACAGTTCTGTGATTTCTGTGATCAAATTTGGACTAAATCTACATGACTGATGTGTGCCAGGTTAAATACCTGACGGCATCACTGCTCTAGGAAAAGGCTCCCCTTGTCCTTGTGATAATTCAGAAGGGGTTTACAGACTTACAGAGCACGCCAAACCCCACACTCTTTGCCGAAGCCTAAACATAAAGCTGCCCTCAACACAAAGGCAAACATCACTCCCTGAAACTGAGGCATACTGGGGCTTCTCAGGGGGGTGAAGGACAGCAGATGGAGGACTCTGGTTTGTGGGGAACGTCTGCAGGTCACAGAGGCCAAACCTGGGACTGGAGCTGAAGCAGACCCTCCGTTAGGGTGGCAAGAGATCAGACAACACTTCCAGCAAGGTGTGGGGGCAGGGTGCTGCCCACTGCCCTGTGAGGCAGACCACAGAAGCCAGCAAAGGCAGCAGGCAAAGGTTGAGCAGGAGGAAGGAGAAGCCATTGAAACCTTCAGACTCAGCTTTGTGTGATGGAGGTCAAAGCAGATGGGACATGAATACACACTACATGCAAATGGAGAATTTCTCCTCTCTCTTGCATTTAAGAGTTGATTAGAACGTGGATTAAGATGGCCAATTTAGTCATGCCTTTGTGCCACTTTAGCCTGTTTCATAATCACTGGAAGATAGAATTTGGCTTTCTACCCTTCACTTTTTATCCCAGGGACAAAGCCTGTTTTCACCCAGTGTGCCAAGACAGTCTATGAGATTAAAATTATATCTTTTGCAAGATTGTCAAGCTTCTGCCCTCAAGGGTCTCTTCTTAACTGCTTTTGGAGGCTGCCAGATTTGCAGGAAGTAGAACTAACTTCAGAAGATGTGAGGTGGAAAAAATATTTAAAACATTATTTTTAAAATCAGAGGGAGAGAGAAGACTACTTAATTCCATACAGAAATAATTTCTTCTTCCTGCCAAGTGGCAGTGGGAGTGCAGGCCTTGGAGTTCACGGTTCAAGAGTGCAATCATTTGACATGCAGTTGTTGCCAGGAGGGGAGGCCAACCTAGGCAGACTCTGCAACTCTGACCTTCCAAAAGAAAATCCCAATTTGCAGAGCTATTCTTCAAGGACCTGGCTCCACAGACATTTGTAGCATTAGCCTTCACTGAAGCAAGCTGAAAATAATAACAGAGGTACGAAGGTTGAGAAGTTTGGACTTAAGTTCATATGGTTGAGGAAAGAAAAGAGGGATGTCCCCCACCTCCACTTCCCCTTACCTAAAAAGCTCTAATCAGAAATGACATGTGGGTTTTGGATGAAGGAGAGAAAACGAAACTTTTATTTTTCACTCTTAATGTTTAATTAGTCCGCTTGAAAATGTACGGGGATCAAAAAGACAACAGCAACAAAACACATGCATGCACAGGGATTATTCTGATGTTTGGCATTGAAAAAACCACCAAATGACAGAACATACTGTGGTAATTCATGCCCGTGACATTACAGTGATTGGCTTTTAATGCACTCACCAATAAATTACCACTATTCAAACAAAGCGTTCTGACGAGACAGATGGGCAGAGAGGAACATTCAAGGTTCTCGATTGTTTATCAGTTGGCTGAAACATTCGGAGACCAAAGGGAGCATTGTGTATCCTACCCCATGAATCACCTTGCAGTGAACAAGTTTATGTTCACATAAACGCTGAAGTGCCATTTCCACTACAGGACAGAGGGAAAAGGATGTGCAAACAGTGTGACTTAGCCAAAGCAGCATCAAGGGGCCCCATGGTCCAGCTGTTGGGAGAATACAGCAGGCATGGGAAAGAGCATTTGTCATCTCCTCCACAGACTTTGCCTGCATCTCCACAGCTTCAGGAAGTTCACAGCTTTCAGCAGTGCAGGAAATGAACTAAGATCCCCAGAACCCCCAGCAAAGAAGCTCCATTAGAGAGAAGCTATCAGGCTGAATGCCTTTCAAATTTCAGTGCTACTAGCCTAAATTTAAATTAAGGGTACTTAAACCATCTAATTTACTCTTCCCTCCTTTCCCTATACTTTTTCCAGTATGCTCTATGTAGCCACCTAAGCAGCTTAAAGATTTTGCCCTTCACGAGCTCTCAGTTTGGCTCTGCTGTGCTTACAAATATTGCACCATGAAAACATCACATGAGAACAGCTGAACAGAACCTGAACAGTGATGTAACAGACAGTCATGCACAGCTGTAACACCATGAAAAGAAGCATGTCTCAATCAGCTCATCCACATGAATTCATGGATTATAGTCAGACTGTGTACAGAGCTGAATATCAGCTTCAATGCATTGGAAACGATGGTGGCAACATTAGAAAAATCACAAAGTTTGTGCCAGGTGGCCCACACAGGAACTGAAAGAAGCGTGCAGGTTTGTAGAGCCTGCTGGGCCAGTACAAGGCTGAAGGTGACAGTTTTCTGGATTGCATTATTACTGATAACAAAATGTGGTGTCATCACTATGACCCAGAATCAAAATCATAGAATCTCCAAGGTTGGAAAAGACCTCCAAGGTCATCCAGTCCAAGCGTCCATCTATCACCAATATTTCCCACTAAAACATGTCCCTCAGTACATTATCTAAATGTTTCTTGAACACAATGGCAGTCCATGAAGGAATGACAAATGAATTCCCCATTGAAGGAAAAGTTCAAGGCACAGCCCTCAGTGGGTAAAGTGATGTGCACTGTCTTTTGGGACAGGTAAGGTGTGATCCTTCAGGATTTCCTGAAACCTGGACAAACCATCAACTCTGACCACTACATCGCAATGCTGACTAAGGCTTGAGCTTCCACCAAGAGGCCAGAGAAGAAGACAACTTTTCTCTTGTAATACAATAACACCAGGTCCCATACCACTTTGAAGACCATGGCACACTCTTCTCTGGGCTATACCTTATCAACTATATCGATTTGGTGCCTTCTGACTTCCATCTGTTTGGGTTGAAGAAAGATGGACTGCATGGGCAGTATTTTCCTAGCAATGTCTCCATCACTGCAGCTGTGAAACAGTAGGTCCACTGGTGCAGGTTTTTACGAGCACAACATGCAGGCTTTTGTTCATTGCTGGTGAAAATGCATAGCTAATGATGGTGACTAAGCTGAAAAATAGCATACTGTAGATTGCTAAGTTTGCTATATCAAAAAGGGTCATTGTGCTCTTTGTATCTGTTGAAGATTTCACGGAAATAAACAGGAGGCATTACTTTCAGCAGGATCTATGTACTTGGTGTTCTTAGTTCATCCATCAGTGGATAATAATTGCAATGCTTAATGATCAACTTGTAGTGTGGTATGATGGGCACAAGGTTAATAAGAGATGCTAACAGGAGACAAAGCACTCAATCAACATTTCCTACGAAGGAAAGACATAAAAAATTTAATCTCCTTCTTCAGTCATATTGGTTGTGTATTACTAATATATTGCTAAAGAATAACACAGACATTACAAAGACACCCTTAAATAAATTTAATTCAAGGTGACAATGAAACCTAACAAAGATCTGAAGGCCCTGCTGAAAGACACGCCTGGTAGCATCCTCCTCACTGATGCCAATGAGTGCTGCAGCTCAGGCTGTATTTGGTCTGCTCTTGACGACAATATATGCGACAGTTTCTGCATGAGAAATGGGAGATAAGGACCCCTGGAGTTCTGAATTGCCACCATGCTGGACTGCATCTGAGTGATAATTTAGCACTAGCATTTCTGGACAGAAAATTATAGCTTATTTTTCTTTTTTGTAACCTCCCCTTCATCTTAAACTGCCTTTCATATGATAATTTGAAATATTTTCCCTAGACCTTCTATCTTTTATTAAAGTGAGATAAAGC
Source organism: Oreortyx pictus (assembly GCA_036925125.1). Taxonomy (NCBI): domain Eukaryota; kingdom Metazoa; phylum Chordata; class Aves; order Galliformes; family Odontophoridae; genus Oreortyx; species Oreortyx pictus. The sequence goes on along the minus strand of JAUPFR010000001.1, from coordinate 178,792,269 downwards.
CTGAAATATCCTGTAAGCTTGGTAAATGTTTTGTTACGGATGCATTTTTAAATAAACATCATACTCAAAGATCCCAGGCACGGAGTAGAAGTGGGATGCTGCTGCTGTTGCTCTTTGCATTTCTACCCAAACATCTCACTGCATCTGTGAAGTTGCTGCATCACCTAATGTTGGCATGTGTGATTTATAGGCAAGAAATGGAGACAGAAAGAGTGTATTGATGTAACTCACCTACAGCAATGTGCTACAAGAGCCAATGCAAGGGTTGGGAATTTAGAGCTCAGTTTAAGGTATCCAGTCCCTTGCATAATTCACATGGTTGCAGTGGCAAGATTTAAACATGGGACTATCCCTGAGTAATGTGCAGCATGAGCAGCTTGTGCTACAAAGCTCCACTGAGTCACTTTGCTGCATGTAGAAGAGTACAGACACTACGAATACACTATTTCTCCCAGCTGGAAAGCCAGGACCAGCCTCAGACTCCTGAGACCTTCATCATTTGGCAGGAACAGGAGAGAACGTGTGTTGCTAACTAACTTAACCACCTGCCTTGTTCCTGTGCTTGAGCCCCAAAGCAATTGGCCAGGTCTGATTATGCACATCTGGAGCCCCAGTGTCACTCAAAGAACGTTCTTCCAGTTTTTTTTTCCCACCATAGGACCAGCAACAACACTGCTTTTCCTCCTGCACCACCAATGCCCTTCATCCTCTATCTGCTCCCCTCTTTGGATTTGGGCTGTCTACTAGATACTTCAAAGCAACACAGAGGTGAGCAAGTGGAACATGAGGAGGTCAAGTCGATGCAACACAACTGGCTTTCCAAAAGTGGTCAGATCTTGCAATCAATGCTCAACAGTAGCTCCATTATCACTCCCTTCCTAAACACCAGCTTTCCTCCCCCCTGCCCCACCATAAAGCCTCCTAGTAATGCTAACCAAAAGTATGGAAAGAAATATATATATATTTAAAAGAAGAAGAAAGTTTCTGGAGTTTTCCCTCGTGGCCCTTAGAATTTTTGTAATTCATCCGTCCAAGTGCATCCAACAAAATCATTTCAGAAAAACCTCTGACCAAAACCTTTTTGTTGTTGTTGTTGCTTTTAAAAACACAAATGTATCCCCTAGCAGGAACAAGAGGTGATCTGAAAGGATGAGTCTGCTTTGTGTCCTTATTATGTTCCACCACTTTGTCTCCTTGTTATTCGCCACCACATGGGGTGTCTGCCCTGTTCCGAGACTCTCTGTACTGACTTCTGAACTGCGGACACACTGGTGGGGACATCCAGTTCTTCCAGATCCCTCATGATCAGATGCTTTCTGAAGGTAGTATCTGTGTATGGAAATGAAAATCCCTTGGCTCATCTACAAAATGAATCCAAGAAGCCACTGACCAAAGCCATTACAAATCTTGCTCATCTTCACAAGGTTATTTTGTGATGCACAGACAGAGCTTGCCTTTGGGCTGTAGCTGTAGCAGTATTAATAAATATGAAAAATAACTTCTGCTTTGCACAACATCACAAATCTACAGTGCCACATCTGGAATTAGCCTTTTCTTGGTGACAAATTCTAAACCATAAACATTTGTAATATGACTATAAGAGACAATAAATCCTTCAGCATTGTGAAGATAGGATACGCTTCCTGGTACAAATACTATTAACTCTGCCTGTGCATTAGAACAGTGAGCTAAGCTACCTCTAGTGAGCAAACACAATAAAACCTTTCACAGACAGGGGTTTATAGAAAGAGAAAATACCAAAATATAAGGCAGGGCTAAGGAGGAAAGGTCAAACACAGCACACTCAGTGGAAATGTGCAGAGGATTGTTCCCAGAGTCAAAGAAGAAAGAGCAAGCACCTACCTACATCCAGACACGGGAACGGCATTGTTTGAGTGATCACAGCAGTGAGCAGCAGTGGATGAGGGCTTTCAGCAGCACTCGCCTAGAGGACTGAATGCTGTATGGGCTCTGAGACAATACACCAAGAGTTTGAGTTTGCATCAAAACACTGATCAGGGTTAAAGCTCACCCAGCAATTGTTATGCAGAACATTTTGGATAAACATTAGTTGAGCCACATCCACATACAGATGCAAGTATTTTTAAAGCGTTAATTGATAATTCCCTTCTCTAATATCAAACATAGGGTTTCCTAGCACTATACCACCAGCACAAAGACATTTTCCACTTAGGTTCATAATCTTGGGCCAGTTAGAAAAAAATTTATGTTGTTTGCCCCTCAAATTCATTATCAAGTTTTCATTCAGCTCTTCCCAGGCAGGTGTCCAACCTACAGCTCTCAGATGTTCATGCAGACTCCTGGGTGTTTGAATACTAAACATTATAAGCAGTGAAAGGTTGGCATCCATAACATAACCATGTATCACGGGAGAATAAGCCGAATTATTCTTTAAAAATTGGTCTATAATGCAGAGAAAGAAAAGCTGATCTATCACAAGAAGGCACTGCTGGACATAGCCTGTGGCCAACTAACAAAATTTAGAGTTTCTGGAGAAGGAGGAAAAAAGGTTTCATGATGTGAAATTGAAGGACAGTTTGATTGGATTCCATTCCCAGGAGTAAATCTTTTATCAAGAAATTAGAATTGGCCACGGTTCCTGGGATTGTAACTTATTGCTGCTCACTCCGTGCAGCTAGGCACGCTGCTGACAGCCGCACTGGGAATTGTTAAAGGACACATTTTTCAAATCATGAGGGAATTGTTGGCATACCTAACTGGGAACATAACACTTAGAGCAGGAGATGGTGACAAAACCAGTATATTGTTCAAAGTCTTCCATCAGACAGCAAGGATAACCAAAACCAAAACCAACCAAACAAGAAAAGCCAGCAGATAGGTAGGAAAACACAATGTGCAAAAAGTCACCTAGTTAAAAAGAACTGATCCTTCAATAAGAAAATGACAAAAAGCAAAGAGAAGCAGCAAAGAGGTACATCCAGGTTTAAAATACTGACAAATAATGGAGACTACGGAATTCAGTCAAAAGACCGTAAAATGAAAGAATTAAGAGTAATAAAGTAACTCGGGGAAAAAAAAATCCCTGGTTGATGCTAGATGTTAATGTTAAAATTGTAAACAGTGATATAAAAAGGCAACGATATTTAACAGCATTGGTGGGAGATATGAATCAGTGTTGGTTGGTTTGTTTTTTTTTTTTGCCAACAGGGACTGACTCTCAGATCAGTATTATTTAATACCTTATCAATGCTGCGGATGTTCATAAAAGATCTTTGTAGATGGCAAAGATTGGGTGGCTGCAAATAATCAGAACTTGCTTTTACAGAATAGACTGTTTTTTTTTTTTTTTCTAAAGGATAACGAAGCAATCAAATAAATTTGAACATAACCAAACACAAGGAAATCCTTCTGAGAAACCAGGAGAGGTGACTTCAGGATATTATCAACCAAGAATTAGAAGCCAAACCATTAGGGATTCGCTTCTGTCATAGGGGTCTCCATCCAGTTCGTTTTACTTGATCTTTCTCTGAGAAACAAGTGTTTAGTTTCCCGATTACTTTATTAAAAAGTAAAATTAATAAATAATAATAATAAAAACCCTAACATTTAAAAGGGACAGGAGAAGGGGCAGAGGTTTTAAACTGAAAGAGGGAGGAGGCTAAATTTATGTTGGATATAAGGAAATTCTTCACTTTGAGGGTGGTAAAACACTGCAACAGGTTGTCCAGAGAACCTGTGGGTGCTGCATCATAGTAAGGGTTTGAGATCAGATTGTATGAGGCTTTGAGCAATGACATCTGGTGAAAATGTCTCCACCATTGCAGGAGTGGGCTCTCCCCAGCCCAAATCATTCTGATTCTATGATATTAACACATAGTCTAAAGTGAGGCAAGTAAAAGCAGAAGATGTCTAAGTTTCCTTGACTTGTTCCCATTCTTACAGTTGAATAATAGATCTTTTCTTCAAAGTTTTCATTATCCACAAAAATAACATCAAATACTGCTGAGAAACAACTGATTTTCAAGACAGGCCAATAATTTCTGCTTATGCATATATACACTGCATACAGACACAGCTGGATCCTGCCTGCACAGCATCGAGTAATGGCATCAGCAGACTACCAAAGTCACATGCTCTAACCTCATATGACAACTGACCATGACTATATTTAACTAATAATGAAGAAATCCTTTCAGTACTGGAGGCCAGAGAGTTGTTCAGCCTTTGTGATTAGAGATGTTGCTGAGTGCTTTTCTCATTACTACCGTTATCTCTCTGAAAGAAGCCTGAATGAAGAAGTCTCACTTTCACAGGAGGTCTGGATCCTCTATCTTCCCCAAGTCTTTGTTGGCATCTTCGTCCTTGATTTCAATGCTCCTTTATACCTGAGACCTCTGAACCAAAGCTGTAAAGAATTTTCAGAAATATAATAAGTTTCTTGAAGTTTGGCAGAATTAATACAATTCATTTCCCTTCTGCTGCATCTTTGCATTGTTCTGCCACTTCAAACGGAGCCCACTTAGCTTCTTCTGGAAGGCTTCAGATGTCAAGGCTATGAGGTTTCTGAGCCTCTCAGAGCAGTTACAATAGCAATCTCATTTCAAATATACGCTTTTAGACAACAACTTTACAAAAGAAAACTCCTAAAAAATGTTCTTCAGAGTGAATTAATGAGTCACAGAGTGGCAGGTTCGTCTAACTTGAAGAGACGGAAATATTTGGTATCAGGCACAGAAACTCACAGAGCACCAGCACTTGGCTCAGTGATTCTGAACAGACAAAAGCAGCGTCCCAGATCTGTGCATGCAAAAAGTAAACAAGCATCTTCCCTGAAAAAAAAAAATAAAAAAAAAATTGAAAACAAGCAAGCAAACAAAAACCCCCAGAACACAAACCTGAATGAAGTTAAAACTTAAAGAAATGGAATTGAAAAGAAAAAATGGAAATTGACTGTGAGAAGTTTGTTGTGCAGTGCCAACCCGGCACAAAATGCACTAATAGCAGTATGAAGCCCTCTCCAAAGTTGTTTATCTCAAGCCTAAACAGGCAAAAACCGATTGGTTTTGCTGATGAAAAATTCTGTCATACACAGTGAAGTTTTGGCTCGAATCTCACTAATAGCTGTTCCTGTTCTGCTGAGCTCAGTGAGTCCAACACTCCATATGTAGCCAAGTGAAGGCTTTTTTCCCCCAGGACAGACCAAGAACAAGCTAAAAAGTAGGAAAGCTTGGACAAACATCAAGAAAGAAGAGCCATTCAAAGCTGTGACAACCATGACCGTGGATTTATGGTTTCTCTGTTTCCATGTTTAAGATGGGTGTGATCAGGGCAGGTAGCAGAAGGGGCTGAGACTGAAATCTCAACAAGGAAAGACAAGGCAGAGGTTCTGAGAAACCAGAGGGCTGCTTTCCTGCACAGGAAAAGACACCACAGGCAAGGGCAGGGAGGGCTAAATGTTAGCAATGCTCTTAGTCACTTTGAATTCTAATTAAAATAACTCAGTATTCCAGCTGATGTTCTAGTAAAGCTTTTTTAATTCAAAAAAACATTCTCATCTTGTAGTGCAAGCACACCATCATGAGAAGCTGAGGTACACCCACCTCAAAGCATCCTGCGAGTCTCATTCAGTTCCTAGTTGGTAGAGGAACAAAGCAGCTAGAGACCAAAACACAATGCCCCAGGTCAAAAACAAACCCAAAGGGTCAGACTAGACTCAGCACAAAAGGATCAGATAAAAATATTTGAGACATTCTGTTCAGCAGCTGCAAAGACTCCTTTGGAATTAGAAGCTGCAAACCATAGCAGACATCCTTTAAGAGCCCTGTTAATGTGAGAAGTGCTGATTATTTTTTCCTAGTGAAGGCAAAATGCAAAGAGGGAAGTTGTTCCTAAGAGTTGCCAAGATTCACATGTAGAGCTTTAAATAAAAAGACAGCAGGGTTTTGTTATTAACAACACCAGAAAATAAGCAATGGACAGATGATGCAGACTGGGAAGGTTTTGTGAAGCAACTCATCTATAGGCTAATGGTAAAACTGAGCATCTGTTAAGTGCCAAGAATATACAGACAGGATTTCTTTCTTGCATTTGTGAGTAGTTTGGACGTTGGCTCCTCAAATTCCTTGAAGAATAGCAGGTGCTAAACCACTTGAAACGTTGCACAGAAGCTCTTTCACCTGCTTCAGTCATTTGAAATAATTAGACCCAACTTCCTTCTAGGAGCGTCATCATGGAGAGCTCCCCTTCATCACTGCATCATCGAGTACTTTGCCTTATGGCTGGAAACAATCCCAACCCCATGACAACTGATGCCGCTGCCTTATTTAAAGACAAAGAGAAAAGAATTGCAAGACAGGAGTTCAGGCAGTTCACCTTCCTTACTCTAAAATATAAAGCCCGTAACAAATTACATACAGTCACCCAACGACCTCTGCAGCTTGTGGCTTAGGCTTGGAGATGGAAATACAGTCTCAAGCTCACCTCTGGAGACAAGCTTACCTCCTGACGTGGCTGACTTACCAGCTAAGACTTGCCGAACTCCCTGCAGCAAACGATGCACACAAGGACATCCTTCTGCATAAGGCACTCAGAGGACCATACAGTACAGGAAATATTTCAAAAACATGAAGTTGAGCTATGTTTCTAGTAGCTGACATGCAAGTGTTTTCAAAGTTGTAGTTAAATCTCCATCTGCAGATGGGTAGTTAAGTAATTTTCTTCTACTAATCCAATCTGATGGTGATTAGAAGTCATGGAAGTTTGGCTGCCCTCCTCCAAGCCCCATTAGTCCAGCTGGAAATCTGAAGTCTCTGTTTAGGGTCGTTCTAAATAACAGAACATGATTCACTTCTAAAAGGGGAGGTAGACAAGGGAGTCTGCATTTAGAGTTAACAATAAAGTAATAATCAAGGTGGCATGAAATGTTATTTTGGAACTTGAAGGTCTCTGTATGAAACCACTTAAATGAAGAGGGGAAAATACCACCTGACCATTCCTATTGAGTATAACAAGAGGGTTACCAAAGTGATCTGCTTATGTGCCCAAAATCACAAGATTTGAAAGCATTTCAAAGCATTTCAGACATAGTATTTACAACGATGAATGTGTGCACAGTGTGACACCCCACCCATCCACTGAAATTATGTTTTTTGGTTGCTTTTTTTTTTTTTTTTAGTAATGGCATTTAAAGAGCAACACTATTTCTATTTTTATTTTTTTCCTTCCCAAAGTTACACCACCAGAACTTTTCTCTGGGGAGAGCAGACTGAGCACTTCCAGCAGCCTGACTCTGCAGATGGTTAAGCCAAAAAGAATTTACACTCTCCCCCTCTTCATTAGTGTTTGGTGTCATCTGGACAGAGCATGGCGAGGTGGGAGGGGAAGCAGTTGTGAAAACCCTTCCAGGAGACAAGGGAATCGTTTCATTCACTGTAAGACCAGACGTGCTCAACAGAAATTGAGCACATCAGTAAAACTACTGCCAGAGGCAGAATGTATGCTGCCAGCCCTGCTGCAGAACAGCAATGGAAAGGGAACACCTGAGGTTAATGCTACATTTTTACACGTTACAGAGCAAAATTATGATTTACAGCATCAAAAAGGTTGAAGTATAGCTTTGAACAATGGGTGAACTCCAGCAGCTACAAATGACTTTCTATAGCTGTGAGCATACTAATTCTGTGATTGAGAGACTGTTTCTCCTTTCTTCAGTAGCTATGTATGATTAAATATTTACAGAGAGCACCGAGTCCAGCCAGCCAACAAAGGTTGACTGGTTCCTGTGTGCTGGCCAGCAGAGAGCTCTCAAATCAGGGGCATAACTTCCCACTTGCACATGGTATCGCCTAAGGAAAAACTCAGCAAGCCACTTAACATCCCAGTCCTTCAGATTCAGCAGATGTCACTTCTCATGATGTAGTTACTGCATACAGTAAAGCACAGCACAACCACCAGATAGGCCTTCTGAAAGCATTTATAGTTGGCTTGTTATATTCATATTGCTATTCTATCCTTTTTTTTTTTCTTTTGTGATTTATCTGAAGGAAAGTGACAGCAAAAAAAAAAAGAACAGACTTTGAGATGGATTTGAGAATGCATTGAGTTGATATGGAGCAGGTGGTCTGTGACAAGATGACATCAGAAAGAAAAGTCATTCACTGAAGTAGCAAACAGGTGGACACTGGAAGTAAAATATGAGAAGTTACAGTCAGTTTGAAAAAATGTGTCATAGAATCACCAAGGCTGGTAAAGACCTACAAGATCATCCAGTCCAACCACACTCCCATCACCAATAGCTCTCTCTAAACCATGTTCCTCAACATAACATCTAAATGTTCCTTGAACACCTCCAGGGTCAGTGACTCCACCATCTCCCTGGGCAGCCAAGCAGGACCTGCCCTTCACAAACCCATGCTGGCTAGGCCTGATCCCCTGATCAACTGACATCAAATGAAGATTCTCAACACTGCCACTTTCTTACTTTCTTTGGAAGTTGACTAATGTGTCGCCCCTGAGGAAGACTGAAGTCAATGGGACTGCTTTTAAATCACTTTCTAGAAAGACAACCTGTTTTGTTCTGGGTACCTTGTACCAAGCACGTGTCCAGTAATTTGAAAATGACTGACATGCATCACTGCATCTCAGAAGAGTGGGATTCTCACTGAATTCTCCAGTGTTCCTTAAATTTCAGAGGAAAAAAACCCACTATACAGAACTCTCACCTCCATTCCCAAACATAAAAACAGCTAAGTACCACCACCTTTGAAAACCCAGCCCTTTTGCTTTGAAAGCTTTGTGATTTTTAACATAAAACCCACGCATTACTGATGGATTCTACTACAGCCTTCAGACAATAAAGCATCCCACGTAACCATATTGCAAAACCTCAGTTCCCACAGTTGGCACAGGGTGCCAACTTGCCTAGAAATGCCACACAACCTGATGCTAGTACTACAGATCACTTACTGGCTCAGGGACACGCAACCCATGATGTCAGTTATCACTGAGGAAAATGTCTGGGAACAGAAAGGCTAAACAAAAAACAACAACAACAAAAGACATGGATTGGACTAAATCATCTAGAAGAGCTCTTTTCTCTGTTATCAAAAATGACAGAGATCTGTTTTTTCCTAAGGGACAATACTGCAGATGATTCCAGAAGATCCTGCTGAATTGGAAAATGCAAAGCTTTTAGTCTGGATGGTGTGAATGAGAAAGTTTCACTTCCTGCCTTCCTAAGCTAGGAAGTGGCTTAAAGCACCAGCTTCAATTCTGTGACACATTTCAAATATAAGAATCTGACAAAGCAGCGTATCACCTGGAAATCAAGCCTGTTGTAGCTACATTTGACCTACTGCCAGTCTGAGCTGGCACGTTTCAGTGGCACGAAATGGCACTTTGCAAAAACACTTGATTGGTGCTGCATGTAATACAGCTTCTGGTGCTTGATGCTGAGCAAAAGCAAACTATGGCTTTGGACTGCAGAGACTGTGCAAGTGCCTCAATACTACCGTGTCCTTCACCTTCTGCTAAATTAAATTGCTTTCTGTAAGAAAAACCTTTCTGGAGAATTTCTGACCAATGCAAATGATGATGATGATTATTTTTTAATTTGCACGTTGTCTAGAGAGAGGCAAGGCTGAAGAGGCAAACAGCAATCTGTTATCGACTGCTTTATCATGCTCCCAATGAACAGCAGCAAAAAGGCACTGCAACACCTCTGAAAAACAAGAGTTGGCACATTATCAGAGGAAGGAAGCAGACAGAAGAATCGAGCACAGCTCACCTTGACAAGGCTGACAATAAAATCTACAGTGAAAGAAGCATACTCCACTACATCAAAAAATACTAAATTAAAAAGGAAAAAAATCTAGAACAAGTTCTGTTCATTTTCAGGTTATTCAAAACGCCCACTTCTAAAAGCACCACTGATTTTCTATTAACTCCATAAGCACTAGGACAGGCAGTCGGTGGGGGTTGAGAGAATCAAATCACTCAGGGGAGGGACTGCTGCATTCCCTGGTGTGGCAGGAAGTCCTCTCGGCACAAAGAAGCCCGAAAATGGCATTTTTCCCAAGCTCACCAGATTTGGAAACCATTTAAAGACAACTCAAACAATCACAACTATATTCCCAGTTCCATTTGCTGGCCTAGTCCTCTTCTCATTGCAACTGGCCCATTCAAAGCATCAGGAGCCTCTTAGTATCACCACAAAAGATAAAAAAAATCTTCAGCAAACCACACAGTAACCTCATATCATCGAAACAGAAGCCCAACTGTACTTAGTCAAGGAACTGCTGAACTGTAACTATGCTACATTTACAGAGCTTTGCAAAAAAAGCAGTATTTCAAGGGCTACAAAAAAAATTTACATTTTCCTCTCACTGAAATACTGAAAGCAGAATGTACTCCACTGGAGATGGAACGGTGGGCGTTTGATGGCATATTTTAAATAGTATTCCTCTTTGTGAATGCGATGTAATGCCACCCAAGGGGGAGATTAAAAAAAAAAAGGTCTGTAATTTGCAAGCCCATTTCAAAGTCGTATCGAGTACGATGTGAAATTCAGGATAGGATTCTTGAGAGAAATCTCCTTGGAAAATGCATACGTACCTCAGGGAATCTTTGGATTTGCTTCTTCACGCTGGAAGGCTGTTCTGTCTTTTGACATTTCAATGCTGTTTACACTATGCATCTAATTTTGGAACTAGCAACTGGTTTATTACAAAGGTGTATCTTTGCCTAACGATAAAACAGTTCTCTTCTGCAGCTTCCAAGGTTTCTACAATCCCTTACTATTACTAAACTTCTATTCGTAGTGAGGATATAGCAGTTGCTTTACAGTCAGGGATTAATTCTGCTGACAGGTGTTATGGAGGTAACCGATATTTACATCTGCGAAGGACTTTCCTTTATGGCCCTGGGTAAAAACAAAAAACAAAAAATTGCCTGCATTGATCTGATCGCTCTCAAATAATTGCAAAGAATATCATGCTTTGAGGCTTTCGGTAGTCATCAGCAGGGATTAGGAGGAAATACTCTCTTTAATAGACTTCTGGTGAAAGGGGTTTTTTGTTTCCTCCGTGTCACCTTCCCTGAAGCATTACAGGCAGGCCACAGCTGGATCTGGGGAAAGGAAAAGATTGAGATCATTTTCCCGAAGTCATATTTTCTTCCTTAGATGTCCAGGCGATGATGATTCAAATTCATCACCCAAACTGACGTCAGGAAAGAATCTTCCCTGGGGTCACAGCAGGAGTAGGAAGGCTTCTGTCTTCGCTTAAACAACGCACACAGTTTGATTAGAGAGAGAAGCAGTTTGATCACATAATCAGACCCCATTCATGGAAAAGCTTAGGAGTGCCAGTGAGACTGCAGTCCTTCCTAACTTCTTCCCAAGGCCCCAGTAACTTGAAGGATTTCAGTCTTCTGCTGTACAGTCCTGCACTGAACTCTGTGTATTTATTTTAGCTTGTTTTTCTTTTGACCGATACCACACACAGAAGTTCACACCACACAGCTGATTCCCTTTTGCTCTTACATTCTCATTTCACTGATTTCTGGCCTTGCAGAAGTTAGACATCTAGCCTTATTTAGTCTTCTGCATTCCACCGTGTTCGTGGAGAGACATTAATTGCTCTCCAAACCCTGCCTTGAAACTGCCTCGCTAACCTCAAAGAGAGCCAGACAACAAACTATGGTTCACACGGCACAAGGCAGGCACATTTTAGAAAATCATTACGAAGAAACCATGGGAAGGAAAGGTCTCAAGTATTTTATGTTGATACTTACTGCTTGACTGTTTTCAGATCAAAGCAGACAGTGACAGAGAAGCTTTCAGGAGGACATCTAATCCATTACGTGGGAATGATTCCCTCCACCAGCAAGACAGAGTAAGACACTGGCACAGCACTGCCTTGCTTCACTCCTCACTGTTTGTTACTGGCATCAGCAATGGATCTGAATCTGGTGGTACCTTTAGCTTGGTTAGTCCAGCTAAATGAAACAGGAGCAGACTTTGCACTACAAACATGTGACACCAGGCTTTTGTAAGCCAAATACAGCTCTCTAAACATGCAACAAACACCACAGCCACAGTCAGACTATTATTTCACGCTCTAATCAATGCAATGTCTCTCATTCCAATAATTCTCTCATTCTGAATTGATATTGGGTGAGATTATTAGAACACAGCCAGAAAATTATGATCACAGTTTATACTCCTAGCTTTCACAAATGATAGGTTAAGGTTTAGCAGTGTAGTAAACTACAATCAATAACCTTGTTACTTCTGTAATAATGCAAAAGCACTGTATAGATTGCATCCATATGGCTCAGCCTAAAAATAAACCTGTACCAACAAATAAAATAGGACATGAACCAAATACATATATGCACACGACTCATTTATGGAAAGCAATCATTTGTGCTGAGAAGAGCAAAACTGCACTTCTGAGCTAATCAGACAATGAAGAAATAAAGACAAAACAATAGAATTATTATTATTATTTTAACATGTTAAAAATACAGTCACATCAAAATAGGATACACAGTTATAAAACTGTTGCAGATGACATAAGAAAATAGTGTGTATATATTTTATATATAAAAATCTACAGTATTTACTACTGCTGATACATATTTTGGAGCTTCGTGTTGCTTGCACAAATAAATTGTACAGCTTTGTTATGAATTACAGAACCATCATTAAACACTGAGATTATTACACATAGCCACGATATTATATACATACATTTCTAAGCTGCTGTAAGCAATCAGAACTAAGGTAAGCCCAAGTCATAGTTATCTTCACAATTTTAGAGTTTCAGTGTAGTGCTTTGCTACAATTACTTCGCTGCAGTTTGCCATCCTTAAAATATAAAATTGACCAGTTCATTAAAAATTACATCAGACACATCATATACACAAAAAGGTTTTTGAAATATACTAAGTAAATGTTACTTCCATTTGTAAAAATTGTTTTACTTCTGTACCTTAAAACTTACAGAGCCAACCTGCAGCAATAATAGGCACTAAAGCTCATTCTTTAAAGGAAAAAAAAAAAAGTAATGTTTTTAATTAACAAATCTTACAGAACAAAAGATAATAAGACAACCTTCAAAACCATCCAAAACTGATGTTGATACCAACGCTTGGTCCTTAAGCATTAGAAAATCTCCCTGCTAAGCACTCCAAGGACCTCTTCTGGCAAGATCCTCATCTGCCTCAACTCCCATTGGCTTCAATGAGAGCTCGGTGCATCCAGCACTTCCTACCCAGCACTCATCCTACACGGGCCACTTTTACCTGCATTTTTGTCACCCCCATTTCACAGTCAATGACAGGAAGAGAAAACACAAAGCAGAAGAGGTTGCAAATGCTCATTAAAAACACTTACGTTACCAGGAGTCTAAGCTTCCTATTAACAGTCAGGTTGATTTTAGGGTGAAAAACCACATCCTCTCAGCAGCCCAAAAGCACAGGAGCAACATGCCCAATCACAGACACGAGCATTCTGCATGGGGTGGGGGGAAAGCGGGGGGAAACAAAATAGAAGTGACATGACAGAGCTTAAGAGAAAGGACATTGCTTATGCACACAGCTCGGGGGATATCAAGTCACAACCAAGTCTCAAACTCCTGCATGTACTTCTTAAGAATGTCAAGGAGCTGGTAATTCACTGACACCTATGAGATTTGGCCTCGCAACCAATTTGTTTAATTTGACAGCACAGCGTGGCAAAAAGTGAAGGGTGCAGCACCATTTCTGGATGTGGCATTACTCTTACTGCGCTCCGATATTTTGCATATATGACATTCTGAAGGTAGATTTAGGTGCAAAGGTAAAAATTCTCCACATTCAATTCACCTAAGAAACTGGAGACTGCCCTGAATTTTAAGCACCATTTCTTAGCCAGATTATAGAGATGTTTTTGGCTTTCTTGCCTGTCTGCTCCTTCTTGCTGAGGAAAATGACAAACAGTAGTCAAAGGAGAGGAAATTAACTCTCACATAAATTTAAATTAATAATCCCAAAGTATCTCTCCTGCCGAGAACAGATACTGGGATACTGAGGCAGCTGTATAAAAATGACAGAAATTCCCATTCAAAATGAATGGCTTTTCAAATAAATTATAAAGAAAAAATAATATGAAACAAAAGTACTTCATAACCTCCGTCCAAAGTTAAATGCATTTACATTTCAACTCTTTAGTCCTTTTCCATATGCGCTTATGTATGTAAGCGCACACTCACGCATACACAAACTTAATACAGTGCATTAACAATGTCAGTCAAAATAAAACTCGCAGATGTGTTAGGTTTTAGGCAGAAAGATCATAACACAACTCATTTCAATTGGAGGAAAAATGACAGTATTAGCCATACTGCGTGTATGATCTTATTGCTATTGCTATGTCTATGTGCATCAGATCACTTTCAACAGCTTCAGTGGTCTAAGAACTCACCTAGCCTTCAGTGAAAAGTCTGAATCTTTGAATAGTGTTGTTATTTTTGCAGAGTCACATGAACTGTCCACATTTCATGGAAGAAGTTAGGTGGACTACTACTAACACAGTAAAGTATAACTGGGTTCGGATCTTGCCACTTTAATAAGAGCAGACATTTTCAGAGAAGTACAGACTCATGCATAGATAATCCATCATTTCTGTTTCGGAAGTGTTGGACTTGAGCTGACGGATTGGAATACTGGTACTGTGGTGAACCTTGTTCTTCAAAGGTTGGTGAAGTCCTGTATCTTACTGGGCTATCCACAGAAACAGCAGGAAGACTGTGCTCTTGAAAAGGCGTTGACTGAAAACGCTGGTATTTCTGGGAATTATCCAAGTGGCCCTTGTTGACATCTTGGCTCCAGGGCTGCCTGTACGGTTCATGTCTATACACGTAAGCAGCATCGGGCCACTTTCTGTCTTCTGGTAAATAATCCACCGGAGGCATTATGAATTTGACACCTGTAGGGGATCTCAAGTTGCTGGTGTACACATCAACAGGGGCTACGTCGATCCGAGTAGGGGCTGGTGAAAGAGAATTTTGGCGACCGGCAGGATAGGAATTCACCTGTAACATATCAGGAGAATAATCTGCTGAAATAAAAGAGCCATATGGCCTAGCAGAAGGGCTGGTTCGATTCCCATGATAATGAAGAGGTATAGAACTTGTATTGCTTATGCTGGAGATATGCTTTGGAGTATTTCCATGATAAGTAGGAGGATTGCTGTAAGATGGCAGCGACTGTTTTGCATTTAGTCCATGAGGTGGTCCATCAGATTGCAATGAATATTTTGGAGATCGGGGTTGTGAAGAAGAGGTGTAGTTGTTGGCCATTTTTAATGGAACAGGTATTCTCTCAGTTTGTTTTCTTGGACTATTAGTATATGCTACATGCCTAGGACTCTGTGAATGAACTCTCTCAAGCATTTCTTCAACAGGATTCTCACTCTCATTATCAGCTACTGGAACATTGTCATACTGGGATGCATTAGACCCACGCTTACCTTCATCAGCATCCAAAACCCTCATTTTTTGTTTTACATTCAAAGGCTGTGTTTCTGTAGGACTTGGTGGAGAGCTTGAAACAGAATGATTTATTGGCCTTCCTTTCACTTCTGCAGTAAGTTTCATAGTCTTTTCAATTATTTTGATATCAGATGGTTTATTCCACTTAGGTACAAATTCCCTTCGTGTATGTGAAGTAGCATTAGAATTTTGGTTAGCAGCTGCATTATCATATTGTTTTGAGTTATCTTGTCCTGTTGGCTGAGGTTTTCTTCTGGCATCTACCTCATTTTTAGACTGACTACTCTGTGCGTCTATTGGGCGAGACTTCTGCTGTTTTAAGGAAGGTTGTTTATCCAGTGAATTCATTCTTTTTCGATTATTTGGTGAATTTTCTCGTTCTTCTACAGGGGACGGTCTCCTCTCTGTCCTTCTTATTGTTTGTGTACCAGTGCTATTCTGTCCATTAAGCATTGGAGTGGAATTAAGAATAGCAGGTTGATGTCCTGATGGAATTTGCCCCAGTGGCTTCTTTGGAAATTCATCCTCTTTACCTAAAATAAGAACAGTAATAACATAAATTCACATTTGAACAGAAGTCGTTTTTGATCTGTTGATCATGCAACTAAAAATAACTAATTCAATTATCCAGTCCTCTCTCTGGGTCACCATTCTATCAAACCTCAAAGGTATTTTACTGAGACTGAACAAAGATTTTGTTTAGGCTCTCATCTAAACCAGTTGTTCTAGTCTTTCCCTCTACAGCCAACGCATTCTGGACAAGCTTTTGTTCACTGACAACGCTGTAGAAAAACAAACAAACAAAAATCATTTCCCTACACAATATTTTGGTTGCATTACCTATTCTGTATGTACCCCTCCATGCACATCACAATAGCCAACAGTAAATGTCAGCTATGTGGGGACTCAGAATAACCTGTACTGCCACTACAGAAAGACTAAAGACATGTTTCATTGCTGAATTTTGTTTGTAGAACAATTTATGATGAATTTTCCAGACCAGACTCTCCTTAGCAGGCAACACCCTTCATGTTCTTAGCCAAAATCTTTTATCACATCTACTTGCACATAACCTCTTTAATTGTATAATACATTACTTTCCCCATTACAAGTATAAAAGGTCACATACTTCTCATTACATTTATTAATCTGAATTTTATTTGATGTTCAGCATCTCCAAAAACAAACAATTTTTAAAGTTAGCATAGCCAAGCAAATCCTACTGTGCACCTATTATCAAAAGTTCTGTTGTACAGAGGAAAAAGATACGTATATTCTTAAAGGCTATGCAAAATAAACAAAGTAAAACAGCTATAAATAAGTTTAATTCATTCTTCTTCCTCCTTTAAGACAGTAACTGTCAGTCTTCCGCCGTCACCAAAGATCGTGAAGATTTTAAAGGTAACGTCACTTTCTGTAGTTCCCTTTAATTGTCTATAAGGGTTCATGTGAGTGAAGACAAAAACATCTCTAACCCTCATGTGAGCACTACACTAAAAAAGACAGCCATATTCATTTTTACAGTTGATAGCATGAGTTCAATCACTGGTGACTGGTTCATGCCAGAGGTACACAGAGGAAAGCCAGCAGCCAAGGTCAGTGTTATTACAATAGCATAACAAATTATTATCATGGATCAGTTGCTATATAAACTAAATGAAAACTTACAGTTTGTGCCAGCTAGGACGTAGCAAGAAGACAGCAGAGAGAAATACAATGATGCTGTGTGTCACGACAAGATAACCAAATAGAATACTTAAAAAAAATACAGCTTCACTTTGCCAAACAATTAAACTACCCTTTTCTTGGTATTCAGAGTCTTCATAGAAGGCCAAAGCTCATATGGAAACACATCCTTTCCTTTGGAAATACAGTTTCAGAGACTTCATTTTATATATAACAAATCCTGCCTACCCAGGTTTTCTGAAGAAAAACTCTCCACTCTTATTTTCCCCTAGCTACCCTCTGCTCAATTATGACCACACAAGTATTAAGAGATATAAAACCTCATCTCTTATATTGAAAGTGCTCACTGTCCACCTTGCTATGCCGTGGCAAACAAAGTTACTCATGAAATGCCCCCACCCCTCCAAATGGAAGGTTCTACATGTTAAATACTCACACCTGGCACACTATTCTCTGTGATGTACAGCATACACAAGAGTGCTACAGGTTATGTGGTAGGGCCTTAGCATCAGGCACCAATGAGTGGGTCTTGGAAATAAAGCATCGCAGTTTGCTCTCCTTCTCTGTGGGGGCCCATGATTCACAAATCAGGCTAAACTCTGAAGCAGAGATCTGTAGATTTGCACTCCCCAGCAGTGCATCACTAGCAAAACAGAAGATGAATGAGTCGCATGGATGCTGCAAATGAATGATTTAACAGCTCGGCAACATACTCTTCTGCACCAATCTCTTCAAAATTGTCCATTACTGTCAGTTTGGCAAAAGGCATTTGCACCATTTAGGTTCCATTTGCGCTCACAAACAGTGGCAAGCAAAACTGAAGATCCTATCTTCTAAATAAAACTGAATTTTGTCCATAATAAATATTCCCAATACTGAAACCGCATGTAACAATGCTTCCAATCTCACTAATTCTAATTGTTAAAATAGCATGAAGCCTGAATAAAGAAACAATACTCAAGGTACATACTAGATATCTGTCATCCAAATTACATGGAAAAGAGCCTTTATATGCTGCTACATTTATAACCTCCATGGCAGTCACAGAATGCTATTAGAAAATGGTTCCTCAGCATCTGTACTTTATTTAATTCCCGTCCACGTGTGCTGTAACTATTTTAGTAAAATGATTTTTAATTCCATCCTTGTAATTCAGCCATTCAGGCTATGTAAAAAAAACCTGAACACAAGATCAGTTGCTCTAGTTCCTGCAAGGCTTCCTTCATTTGTACAAAGACGTTAAAGGCATGAAAGAATTTCCCTTCTTCCAGCTTTTACTCTCTAAGAAATGCACACAGAGCAATATGAGATCCTTTGAAATATACTTGGTCATACAATTAAGGCGGCTTTAGTGGGAGTGTTTTGTTTTGTTATTTTGATTTCACACACTTAAGGTTTCTTAATTACCATTAAGCTCTAATAAAACCCAAGTGAGAATACTGCAGACATTCTTACTGCATTCTATCTAGGAAGCTTTGAAGATTGCTTTTCTGTCATCTTTCCTTTGCATTTGAGGGTAAAAGAGCATGTTTCAATTGGGTACATGTGGTCCACACTGTTTAGACAATGCATGAGAGAACATGAATTACAGGTGTGAAGTACCCAAAGTCTTAACATTTCTGCTGTGAAACTTTTAGAGCTTGGAATTAAAGCATGTACTGAGCAATAAACAAAGTGTTCCAAGACAACAAGAGTTCATTTAGAAGAAAACCTTTGCACTCTAACAGCATAATAACAGGCCTCTACCTTTTAATAGTCTGATAATACTGGAGCTTAGAGTTCTCACAGAGAGAAAAATAAAGCACAATTTGTATGTGTGGAGGGAGGAGTCAGCGAGGAAAAGAAAAACAGCACTAAATTTTAGCCACAAAGCTTCCACAGAATTTGTTTTAACTTGACACCAGTCTGAAGCAACCGAGGAAGGCTGCTAAATCAACCACATTTGCACCTGCAACATTAGGAAAGGCCATACTGCTAGAGATGCTCAGTTTACTAACAAAACCTACAAAGCATACACTTAAATCTGTTTCAAGAAATGCTTCAGCTGTCCTCCCCTCCTACCATAATAAACATTAAATGGAAAGAAGTCGTATAAGGATCCATGGTGCTGCAGCACAAAGACATCCCCCAAACTGGTCACCTCCTAAAGGAAAATCAATTTGTTTAATTTAACTGAAAAAATAAAATAAAATAAAAACAAAAATAAAAGATATTTAATTCTAATTTAAGTATACAGATACATACATACGTAGAAACACGCATGCAGCTGCCACTTCCAGTAGAACTACCAAAGTATTTTATTCTTTTAAAAAATAAATATCTCCCAAAGTTTAGAAAAGTCCACACAATTGAACAGGTAGAGGATAACCACATCTATAGGACGTACATTAATACAAGGAAACATTCCTCAAATGCACAAAACAGCATGCAGACTATGTCTACGAATGCTTTAAGCAGTCTGCTATTACCAAAAATGGGAAGAAAAAACCACGATGCTGCATGCAGGCAAGAAAGAAAGCAAAGGAACAGAAGCAGAAAGCAGAGGAAAAAAGAAACCACAATGCAAAAGCAAATGTAAGAAATTAAATCACAACAAACATCTCTACTGTTAAGAGGTACAGAGATACCTTGCCAGAGAAGCATGCAAAAGCACCAGTTCTTCTGACAAGCTGTGTAATTTTTATCTCCCCATTTTCCACTCCAAATATGCCTAATGCCTCTCATGCAGCTCTCAGCCATCGTCTTTTCTGTGACAGCTAAACTCACTGTTCACATTTCTGAGATCTGAACATGCAAAAATTTTATTTGGATGTTTTCAAGGACATTACATTGAATCTGTTTGTGCTGTTAACCCTCAGACTGAGCTAATTCACATTAGAGGCATACCCTCCTGTCTGAAGCTAAACGAACGGAGGGATTTGGAATCCTACTAACAGTACTTCTGGGACAAGTAACCTTCTGTACAATGTACGATGCTTACCTCCAAGATTTAAAGGCATTTTAAACTGGGATGTAAGACAAAGCTGTCCAGTTCAGCTGGAGGTAGTTTTGGCGGCAACCTCCACAGTCAAACACACCTTTGTCTTCTGAAGCTAACTAGGAAACCAGATTTTTTCCCAAGCTGACAATAATAGCACAAGATGTAGAAATGCATCTTCTCTCCCCATCTTCCTTCAATAAAACAGCTTCCTAGACACAGCTTAGTTACTGGCTTCCCCAGAAGACAAACATTATAGCTTACATTAGAATTCACAGAACTGGCACTACAGGATTTTCTGTTTTTCATTCAAAAGAAAGGCAGTGATTGAGCTGGTCTGTACACAGCATAGTATAAAATAAGTAAATGACAAACAAAATAAGGTAAAAATGGGGGGGGTGGAGGAGAAAAGTAGAGGGAAAGAATTTAAATGGAAAAAGAACAATCAGGTGCTTGTTCACTGCTGATAAATATATTGCCTAACATGAAAAGGAGCAAAGCAAATATAAACAGATCTGATAAAAAAAAAAATCAAGTCATATTAAAGAAAGTTTTGGTCTACTGACTTACTCCTGCTCCAGCAAGTCTTGGTCACCACCCAGTGGAAGTCAACATCAACTACAAGACTGTTACATATAATTGCTTCAGGAGGCATTAACAGCCTCATGCATTGAGGAGCAGACATATAATTGGAGTAAAGTGCTTTAAGTGCTCTCTCTGGTGAATAGCAGCCTAGTCCTTAATTTCAGGACCAGAATACATGCACTCTGACTGTTCTAACACAGTTTTCAAGGATGGTAATGGTCATAAAAACAACTCTTAAAATGACATCTTGATATTTTGCCTTTATTTTCCATCAGTGACTTCCCATCTTACTTGTTCAGTTTACCAGTCCAGGTAAATTTTAAAGAAATTTAAGTGCCTGAACCAAAAGCTCAAACTGCTGCTTGAAAGTCACTCTCTCTTCCTCCTCTTTTATACTCCAGTAGGAAATGCTGAAATGAAATCTTGCTTGACAATCTGATAACGGTAGAACAAAATCCACTCCTTGCCTTTCCAATACTAGGTCAATTTTGTAATACTGACAAATAACAAAAAAAATAATTATAAATATCTTCATTTAGAGAAATAATAGATGTGTTAACAAACTAGGTCACTGATCTGAAGCTGTAGGCTTGGAAATGGTCTCTATAAAAAATAAAAAATAAAAAAATTGTAGAAGTAACCACTTTGTTTCATATCCCTAAACCGATGTTTTTTTCAGGAAAATACACTTTCTTGTGCTATGAACAATAACCAGCAGAACTATCTGGATCATGTTGGACAAAAGCATGCAAGTTATAAAAGTGAGCATTTTTAAATGATGCAAAGCCATTGCAAATGTCCCAAATTTGCTGAAAATAATATACTAATTATATTAGTAAAATTCTATATGCCCATTTCCTCTGTAACACTGTAAGGCCACATCACACAAGCACCAAGGCAGAAAAATTAGTTGATTAAAGTATGAAGTGCAAACTGCTACTTGTGTATTCTTCAAGTACAATTGAAAAATCGAAAATTCCTCTGAAACAAAACACAACCAAAAGAGATACATCATCAGAAACACAAGTCAAGCTAACTTACATATTTGCATTGCATTATATTGTATTATTTGCTGTATTATTTTGGATGTATTAAGTGCAGAAAAACAACATTATTTAACAGAGCATTTATCTATTTCTGCACTGTCACGGGTGAGTATTTATATTAGATAAATATCTGCACAAAAAGCATTTGTAACTAATTTACTGAAACTTACCTCTAAAGATAAGTAGCTGGTATACATTTACAAAATTAAAATGTAAAATTCAAATTTTGTTAATTGTCGCTAAATATGGAAAAGACTGGGAGAACTAGAAGACTGTAATCACAGTTTAATGCAGGTGTTACCAGACACTAAAATAGTTCTGCTAATCAGAAGAACAATGGCAGATTCCAAATTAGGCAATATTTCCTGAGAATTAAATCTAAGACCTTCATCTCTGACTTAAGGCCTTTTCCATCGCTGTAAGGTCTATTAAATTTTCACTTAACAGAAAAAGTCCATCCGAGGATCTCTCTGTCCTCTCCTTCCAGGTCATCCTGTATCAAAATGTGGGGCACTTTAAGAATTTTGCTGTTCCTTTAAAATAAAAGTCAGGAAAGGAATCTGCATAAAGAAATTTTGAATAACAACGGCATATACCAGCAAAATTCTTTTCACCACCTTTGAATGAAAGAAGAGATTTGTCTACCCCACCTCAGATCTGGCTCCTTGAGAAGATATAAACAGGAGCCATATGAATTTAAGTGACATGCTGTTCAAGAATCTCCTGTGAAGTGGACAGACTTCATAATGTTCCAGACAACCTAGAAAATACTAATTGTCTTTTCTACTAAATCTCCTTGAGGATATGCCAGAGAAGTACCTTACAGGACTGTCTACTGTATAAATGTTACAGTCTGCCCCTCCTAGGGCTTGACAATAAGCAGCATCCTTATCCATTCAGTTTTCCGTCTCCATACAGTCACTGGAACGTAGATTGCCTACGTTGGGCTTTCAGAAGAGTTACGTGCCATTCTCTGAAGGCTTAGAGATGGATCAGTACTTAAAACTAGAAACTGATAAAGAAATGCATAAAATCTGTGGGTCTGCTTTATGTAAAACAGTTCCAGTACTGACAAAGGCATTTAGCTGACATCCAAAATCAGGTTGATCAATACAGCTGTGCTCCTGGAACATCAAATGTTCTGGCAGTGCTCCTCAAGGGTTTTATCAGTGACACAGTGTTTAACTAAGTCCCTTCTCTTCTCTGGGCTCTGAAGGTAAAAAGGAACTCCTTAATACAGTGGAGGAGTTGTGGAAGAAGCATGCCAGAGAAAGCTACATTAGATATAAGCAGCCATCTTCTACTTTAAAGGAACATAAAAATTACCTCTTAATACTCTACCACTATTTATTAGGGCAGAAAAACCCGTACAGCCTAACAAAGAATGACAGATGGAAAATTCCACGGACATCAATTAGCTCACTGCTTTTCCAGGATGACTGATACTGAGGCAACTGTAAGATGGAGATATTTTTTGATCATTCGTTTTTATTTTAATTCTTAGAGATGCAACTGTTGCAAGAAAGTATCCAACAGGAAGTGCTACTTTGATTTCAGCTGAGAAAATTAAAATAAACATCCTTGTCTCTGGCTACAGGGAATACTTAAGTGAACAGTTTGGTACTTTTGTACATATTACTGCATGACATATAATGATTTCATAAATTTTATATGAAATTAAATGGAAAATAGTAAAATGAGACTGAAGGTAGAAAAGATAGTAGAATGAGACAGACGCGAGCACAGCTGAATGTCTACAGAATCCTGAGAACTTGTGCAAAAACATTACTGCCTGACGATAGTGATTGGTAAAACCAAAATGAAAAGGAAAAAAAAGAAGAAAAAAAAAGACAACGAGGTAGATTCATCTAAATACAGATAACAGCAGAGAAATCAACTAGATTTCCAAGGATTAGGATAAAGGTATTTGGTATTTATTTTTGTGAATAGCTAAGTAATGTTACCAGCAAGTCCTGGCTAAAGTATCCCACAGAGAGGCTCTCCCACACTACTTTGAAATGAGAAAAGAAAAAAGCTCACTTTCTCATCTAGGTACAAAATACACTCCACTTTAGCATTGTTTTCCTTATTTTTATTTTACTGCTCAACCTTCCTCACCCATGTTGCAAAAAAAACCCCAAACAACTTATGTTCCTTTTAGCTTTCCAAAAGGAAGAAACAATGCGGATCAAAAGAATGACTGTCCTGCCAGTTAGTCATATCAAGACTCAGACATACAAAACATGAAACTGTACAACCACATTCGGCTTCAAGATGATGTATCCCATATTCATTAACTTTTGCTTTTGGTTTCCATAAGGCAACTCCCTGCATCACACAGTTTCTCTTACTGCATTGCACAGCACCCACTTTGTGACCCTTAACATCACATACAGCTTCCTTTAATTGTTTTTTAAGACCCAGTGTTCTCCAACAAAATTTCACTTGAAGGCATTTTACATTCTCCCAAAAGAAAAACCTTAAAACATAAATCACTTAGTAACTGCCTTCATCTATTTATTTATTTTTCATTCAGGAAAACTTACAGTGAAGTCTGTATTTTCCACAGAAACTCTCCCCATAAAGTTGCATCTACATTATTTGTCCAGGTGGAAAAAAACACGAATTGTATCACATATTAAACTACAAAATCTTCCATTAATTCTTCAGCTACCACATTTTCAAGCAGAAAATAAACAAGCCACACTGATGGTATTTACTTGACCACATCCTTGAAAAACCTACTGAACTACAAACAAGTTGAGTTTCCGAAAGGCAGCAAAAAATCTTCACTGTGCACATGCAATCACTGATAACTCAGTATTTAAAATTTAACAGAGAGCACTCCAATGCACCTATCTTCCTCTACCATGATGGACTGGAGTTGAAGCTAAAAGACAAATCTGTTCATTAACATATTTACTCAGATCCAGTCACTGCGATCAAGCATCAGCTGAGACAAGATGTCTAACAAAAGCTGACAACTGAAAAGCAGTGCTGCAAAGTTGCTCTAAAGAATAAGAAAACACTGCAGCCTAGCTTAGAAAATGGAGAGAAGCAGGATGGGAAAGCTGTGATTATAAAGGGGAAGAAGCAGCATGAGCAGTAACACAAAGAAGATCGGCAGACTCACTAAACAATAAGTATATGGGCTAGAAGAAACAAGAACGATGAGGGGACAAGCAGGAGCAAGACTTAGACCTCTGCTTTGGGTGGGAGAAGGCACAATGGGAGATGTACAGTTAAAAGTCAGAATGAGGGAAAAGCGTAAAAATGTGGAGGAAGATAAACTGGGACAAGAAGCCAAGATGATGGGAAACAAACACAAGGAGTGTCTGACATGAGTCTGAGAGACTGATCCGCTAAGAACCAGAAGAAACATGTATCTTTTAATGATAAAGAGCTCTCAAATAGTGCATGCAATAAGGTACTGAAACAGAAAAATGAAGTTCCATGATGAAAGAGCTTCAAGAAGAAACTATCACCAGATTACAGAGGCAACCATTACTCTGACCTTCTGATGTTTCTTAACTGCTGAAAACTAACTATAACAACTTAAAAGTTAAGGCTGTATCTGCTAGATTTGTTTTCTATATTAAATCATGTTTCTTTCTCACATACTGTTTTACTAAGCATAATCACAAGAAACAGCAATTCAAATACTGAGGATAGAAAAGTGATAGAAAAGATAATAGAATCTCAGTACAGACAGAACCTACAGATATTTCTTAAGTAATGTCCTGAGAAACAACACTCACTGCTCTGCAACTGGATACAATGGACTAATACAAAGGCTGAGCAAAAATGAAGAAGACAATTGACATAAACACCCAGAGGGTGCATCACTTGCAAAAAAATGAAAAACTGGATTGGGCCAACTGTTTGACCTGGTGTTTGTTTCATAGCTATTCAGGCTACAAAATTATTTGTATTCTCAGACAAAAGCGTTGCTTCAAATAACTGGGAACTCTGATATTTTCATTTTATAAATCAAAGTTACCAGATCAGGGATGTGTCATTAGCTTGTAATCAGTAAGCAAAAAGATGACTGAAAAAATAGCAAACTCATTAAATAAAAGGTGTTGGTTTTAAACAGTAAAAAATTCTGTAGGAAATAAGTATGCAGTGATGAAGAAACAACCATTTTCATAGTCTTTAACAGCATGAGTTGACACTTTAAAAATGGACAAGGTGTAAACAGCTCTAAGTATCTAAATATGCATCTCTACAAGTATCTTACCAGCTACTGGTAAATCCAACTTTGCTCGTTTCAATTCTGATATAGAATTTTGGAGCTGTTCTATTACATAGTCATCTTCATAGAAGAAATCCTTAGCTAGAGTCTCCTGCAGAAATTCTACAAGCTCTTCCATTTGTAATTTCATCAGATGTTCTAAACAAGAAGAAAACACTATTATAAATAAAAACACCTTGATTATGAACATAAAATTTCAAAAATGTATGTACAATATCAGATGCTTTTGTTGTTAAAATGAAAAAAGGCCTATTAATTAAGCAGAAAATAGAATTCTACACTAAAAATCTACAGAACATACCAGAAATTCACTTGCAAATTAATACAGAAATGCTTTATATTTATTAATCTCTACTCAGAACAACGTTTTCCAAAAAGAAGCACCTTCTAAAAACTAAATACAAGTCACCTGCCTTCGCAGTGCTTATGTTAAGTGCAACAGTTCCAGGTCTTCATTTTTCAGCCTGCATCCTCAATACAAAACTTACAAAACACTGGTAAAGATCTTTACAATATACATCATTTATTTAAAAGCTTTCAAAAGCAGTAGAACAGTTTTAAATTTGACATTTAAGGTATCCTCATTCACAACTGAATTAACTTCCCATGAAATGGTTATGGCAGTTCAGAACCATTGCTTCAGGCATTATTTGCCACTTCAATTAATTCAGGTCATACTTTGAAAGGCATTTTATAGTTATCAGATTCTTTTTCTTTCCCATTTTATACAGCTGTAAGGCCATGTTTCCCACACAAATGTTTTGCTTTCAAGGCTGTAACTGCATGCTAATACAGTTTCAGGAGGATAAACTAGTGAGCAAGTTAAAACATCAATTCTGCAAAGAGATCTCTAATTGATTTCACTAAAAAATGCAAAAGCAGCACAGGAAAATGGTATCAAACTTGAGCTACAAGGTATCACCCAGAGAAATGCCTAAGGATATTCAGAAGCTAACATTCAGTGTCAGAATTGGAACTTCACATGCTACGGGGGCAGGCATAGACAGGCAGGCACTATGGGCAGGCATAAATACTTTGGACAATGCTTTTGTTCAGAACTCCAAATCTTACTTTTCCTGGCAGAAAAAGATGGAATAAAAGATCATTCAGTCAGACTACCAAAATTCAGCATTTTAATGACATTCTTGGATAAACAACGCTATAAAATGAGATATAGCACTGGTGGTTCTTTGATGCTAAATTGTTGCTGGATGTCTATTTAGCATTCAAGTGCTCAAAAGATTTCTTACTTCTATGTAACTTCAGAATTGTGTATGACATAGCAGTGAGAACCCGCTCTCCTTCAAGTATGTAGATATCCCATATCCTGAGGCTCAATGTAAAGGGAGTCTGCAATGAAAGAATTAAGTGTGAAAACAGTCTGTCCAAATCCACAATCAAAAACAGAAAAAGAAAACGGAAAACATGCTCACACGATCAAGGAAACACTGGAAAAACCATTTTGTGGTGTAAAAGCTGGTGGACGTCTCCTGAGAGTCCTGTAAAAAACACAGAAGTTTTTAAAATACTCACAAAAATCAAGTAACATTTTGTAATGCCCACGAAAAATCATTGTACTGAATGGCCTTGAGGCCAATGTAATCAATATTTTTTGGCTACATGAAATACTGTTGTTTTCATTGAACAAACATGATTTCTATCCTTGCATTTCTTCTTCATTATTTCAAACCTTAAGGAATACATCTGGAGATGCAGAGGCATTAGCATATCTTAGGCCTCCATCTTATTCTTGCAAAAAAAGTAGCAGAAGAATAAATCCTCTCTCAACAAAATAAACTCAGAGGAGCTTTTGCCTCCTTTGAGCATAGACAGGCCTGGTAGAGAGAGCCTGAGAAAAGGGAGGGCTGCTCAATATGAGGTTTAACAAGACCGAGAACAGGACCTCAAAAAATGGTGCTTAGACTTACAATGAATTTAATTCCCTAACTAACGTGTGCAATTCCTCTAAAGCTTATATAGTCTACATGGCATGTAAGCCCATGGACAGAGTCTCCCTACACTCCTGTGACGCTCTTCCATGCTGTTTGCACAGGCAGAGGAAAAGGCAGAGCATAAGCTGAAAAGTTCAGAAGTTCTGAATTTCAGTTTTGGAGTAGTGCATTCTATACCTGTCGTATTACACTTTTAAGGAAAAAGAAATCAGAGAACCTCAAAAATCAGAGTAAGACAATAATTCCAGACAAGAATCATCATCCCACACACACTTCAATAGCTACAACTTTAACTTCAGAGTCAAGTCAGACACAGAACCGGTCCTAATCTACACTTCTTTTTTCTAACAAGATCTGTCCAATTCCATATGATGAGAAATTTTACAGCAAAAAAAAGCTAAAGGAGACATTAAATTCTAGTTTAGAACAGGAACATACTAGATGCCGTTCATCACTGCCGAGGATCTATCTAGACTGCTCTCAAACTGTTGGTGGCTTATTTTCTGTCCTGTTTGGTTTTCGTTTGTGCACGTGTGCATGCCTGCACTAGTGAGTTTTGTTTCTGTTTATGGTAACAGCTCACCCAGAGTGCACAATGTCAAAAGCAACAGCATCTCTGCCTCAGAGCTTCACTTTTGTTCCTTTTTGCCTGCTTTCAGGTGTCCTTAACCTAGTGGGTTAACTTGAACTGAAACAAGGCAGCAGGTTACAAACTGGTATTACTTTTATTGTGAGCACTTACCAAATGCTGCTTCAGTTTGGACAAAAACTTATTCAGTATTTTGTCATGATGTTCTTGAAACCTCAACAGTTTTGGAAAACCAGGAATAAAAAAACCTAAGGAAAGAAGCCAACCATGAAATCTGTTTATTTACTACAAAGACAGTAACATGATAAAAAAAAAAAAGGGGAATTCAAAGCTCTGAGAATAGAGCACTCGATCTGAACAGATATTCATAGCAATATTCTCAAGTTCATGTATGGATATGCACATATTTCTGCTTAAGCAACTACAGTAAAACATCAGTACTTCCCTTAGTGACTACTATTAGATTAGTAGCGGTAGATAATATCAGTCTGAATTAATCCCATGCTTGTCTCACTATAAGTCTTCAAATCTGACAAAAAAACCCCACCTGTTTAATTGACTGTGGCATCTTAAAAAGGTGCCTATGTAGAGCTCCCAGGTAACAAAATCAGATCCACTGACTTGATATATAATAAATTGATTTAAACTCATTTCCCAAGCCATCTAAAATTTTCTGTGATCACTGAGGAGCTCAACATTCAACACAGCTGTATTTTTATGGCTTTGGATTACTACCAGATCTAGAGATATAGGCTTGTACAAGATGTTCTTAGTCTGTGCTATCATTGTGTAAAGCTCCAAGCAATGCTTTGATACTTTATAAATTCAAATTTCTTGTATGACGTTGATCCCTGCTTCAGATTTTTTGGGGGGAGTTAAGGAGGTAATAGCTTTGTAGAAGTACAACCAAAAATAAGCCAACTAGCACACTGGGTTAAGAACACTGAACAGGATAGGAAGCTACCGTGGTATGAGAATGTCTTAAGGGAAAAGGAGCCAGAGCCTGCTGAGAATTTAAACAAAAAAAATTATATACAAATATATATACACACACACAACCCATAATCAAGTTCTAGATATTATTTTCTTTTTCAGGTGCCCAAGAAATACAGCCTTCTGAACTATTATGTCATTAACAAAAGATGTTGGAATTCCTGGAGTTGTTCCATCCCTGTGGGCATGCAACATGCATAGGTCATACTAAATTCAACATGGAAAGAGAGAGCAACCAGTAATATATGAATAACAAGAGTGTGGGAAATGCTGGATGAGGCAAAGAGAAAACTGAGAAACTCAATATTAATGCTTACAGTGTGATAGTGTATTAATTTACTTATTTTACTATGGATTCCTGCCCTGCCAAGTGATAAAATAGCTGTAGTGTTATTTAACACATTCTCTATTAGTTTTCCACTAGCATTTTATTGCTATATAGACATCTACATAACCAGCTTTCAACTAGTTACATTCCTTTAGAGATTAAGTGAAAAGGCGACATCTGATTTTCATTAAGAACTATTTGAAACCACACAGATAAACAATTATTAAAAGCTATGCGAGCTTTGGTAACATCCAATGGCATCCCAGAATGAAGCCCCAAATACATTTCATACTGAACACACACACATAACAACATGGTTCAATTTTCCAATAATTCACAACTTAAATAATCAGTTTAAACCTAACATATACTAAGTAATGTGACACACCATACCATGCATAGCATGCTTTGGACCCGAGAAAAGTTTCACCAAGGCCCAGAAGGCATCTTCTTCATTCATGTACATTAGGAGTAAAGCTGTGATCTGGCTCATTCCCTGACAGTATCCAACTTCCTGAAAATTACAGAGTAAAAAATATTAAAATCACAAAAGCAAAAGCCCCCAACACCCATGAGCTGTTAGCACAGCAAAGAGGCTGCTTGTCTTGATGGCACATGGCATTCCCTAATTACGGCACCACCTCACGCACTTGATTTCTAAATATCTAAAATATTGACAGATAGAAGGGATGATGCTTAACAATTCATCTGAAAAATAATCAGGAACTCTCATTAGAACTCTCTACCAATGCACTAAATTAGGTTTCCCACTAATCATTTCAAATAATTAGAACATCTTATTCCAGAAGGGATGGATTTGCCATTTAGATGTATTTGGCTCTGGAGGGGAGATATTCTTTTGTCTTACACTCCTCTGATAAACATGGAATTTTTCAGGAGTGACCTGGAACTATAAGCCTGCTCTAGTTTAGCAGCACACAGAAGGCAGATGTAATTGAACATGAAGAAACAAAAAGTCCTGTTCCAATGCTAGCTTTGAGCAGCTCCTCTGACAATTAATATTGACTTTCATGGCAGGAACCAATTTTCACTAGCATTTCACTGCTCAGGTAATTCCACTGATAAAATATTTAGGAGAATGAATTAACAGTTGAATAATCTTTTTCAGATTTAAATGTTATTTTTAAGAACTTTGCTCCAGAGATAAAAACAAAGCATATGAACTGTGACACGTTAAGAAGAAAAATACAACATTACAGCAAATTAAAAACAAGCTGCAGTATTCCCTTCATCTATATGGTAACAGTTGACTTTAAACAGTGCTTTTCATACAACTTGAAGACATTAGTCCAATATTGCACAAAAATATATATATAAATTCAAGAGTTTTCTCAGCACTTACACTACCAACAAAAAGCTTAAGACAACATAGGAAATGAAAGGCGACAAATGCTAGCAACGTAACTTCATTTATGGGCCAAACCAATATGAGGAGACTGAAACTGGAAAGAAAAGGCACATTGCTTAGAACTCTGAAAATTGAAATGAAGTGATACTTAAGTAGAATAACTGCTCAATTTCGCTCTTACTCACAATTTTGGATATTTTAACATTGAATTGTAAGGAACTGCCAACGGATGTCAAACAAAAGTTGCTCAAAAGTGCTCAAAATGGGCACAAGGGAATAGAGCATAAAACAAAATTAAACGTGGACATGACAGAATTTCTCTATTTTTAGCACGTAGCCAAAGGAAATTACAAAATAAGTAAGCTAACCCTTATGATTTACCTAGAAACTCCACTTCAAAAAATCCTCATCCAGGACTACAGTCAGGACCAAATTTAGTACCAGAATGTACTTTACCATGTACACTGGAGCACACCTAAAACAGGGCTTAAGTGAGGACGATGCAGTCTTTAAAACCTTCCATTTGTCAGCATGCTCCAGGCTATGAAATGCCTGCTTACCCCTACATGCACCTTTCTGCAATTCTTCTTCCCATCACCCAAATGATCTTAACTGAAGGCAAATAATACAATGGGAAGAAACAGCAGTAGTATAAAACTCCAGCACAACACAAATTCATTATTCTTATTGAACACTATACTTAATTTCAGTTAAACTCCATATACTGTTCAGTCTGTCTGATAAGATGCTCCTGATCAAGATGCAGTAGCTCAAAACATGTCAAAAGATCAATCATTTTTTTCTCTGCATTACCAAAGGTCTCTGAAATGTGTCATGTTTTTTAGGGGGAGGGAGGAAGAGGATACAGAACTGCAAATAAACTCACAGTAAGTTCAGAGAAGCCGAACATGAAAGTACACAACTCACCGTATTATAAATGGAATATGCAGCTAAAACATGGAATAAAGACTGTTGCCTGCAGAAATAAGGGTAGAGAAAGAAAATGCTGTAACACCGGGTTTTGTAAAAATAGAAAAACATAAAAAGAGTTAATATTTTGGAAACCCGTTTCTCCAGTTTAACTTGTCTGGTAGTAAAGAGCTGTGATATGTCCTTCTGATTTAAAACCAATGTTGTATTTAGCGCTTTTCTGATATTTTGCTGGGACCCAGTGGTGTCAGACCATTATTATTACGAATAGGGGAAAGTGAGGCACACGTCAGGACTGACTTATTCTGAATGACAAACTCAAAGCACACCACACCTAATTTCTGTTTGTAGAACACTGACAGCTGTTACTGAATGCTAACAGTTACACAGAAGAGATGAAAAACACAAAGCAGGGACAAAGGTGTCTTAACCTTGGCCCCTAAATTAAAAGCTGCTTTAGTGACTGGTATTCTCCATCCTACACTCAGTCTTCCAGAGTACACCAAACCCTGCAATTCTAACTCTGAAGTACATAAAGAGCTTTGTTCTTTGCTTTCTATAAAAACAGCTTAAGACATCTTGTACTAAACTGAAAATGCAGGAGGACAAAAATACATAAACTCCACGCTTCTCCAACTGAGACATCAAAATAATGGAGACTCCTCATAACATGTTTTTAAACTCACACCTGCATTCTGTGATCGTTGGGAAGGGAATTTGAAAATGTGAATGCTTCCTTTCAACTGCTAGAGTTTAACTCCTGAGCCTTGCATACTTTCACATCCAGTGAGATTCCCTCTGCTTGTCACTGAACAAACGTACAGACACAGACATTCAGAGATTATAAAAAGAAATCTTGAGCTAAATCTGCTTGTATTCTGTTGGGGAAGAGCACAATTGGAGAATTTGACCAAAATATCTAGATTATTTTTTTCTCCCCGATTCAGAAACCAGAGTTTACCTATTACGTAACAAACAAACAAAAAAAAGAAGTAGTAGTTATTACTCTTCAGTCTTATTTTACAAGGACAAAATGAGATAAAATATCTAGGCTGCAATAGCATCCATGAGAACCCTCTGTGATTAGTAAAGGGAATGTGAACTATATAAAACCCAACATAAGAGCAAATCTCATTCATATAAAAATAATGGTAATTTTAGTACTATCAACACTGGATGGTATCACTGAAGACTTGTAAAAGAATAACCCCTCACAAATGTACAGTCTATCGAGAGGTCAAACAAGCTATTGATTTACCCAGAAGACTTCATTTCTTTGCAACATGGAATGATCTCTAAATTTTCATCCACATCACTGGTAATAATGCACGTACAGTAATTCCAAGTTCTATTCCAGGTGTGAAATCGATACAGCCAAAGGTTTTTCCATAGACTGACAACATGCTCACAACACAACCACAGGGAATGGAGTTGGCTCTGTCTGTGTTAACCCCAAACTGAAGGGGTAGTGAGCTTCTGCTTAGCCATAAAAAGTATGGGTTAAAACTAGCTGAAGCTCAGATGCAATACAGCCACTTTTTGCATGGCACTGTGTCAGTAGTACCGAGATGCAAGGCACATCAGCTCCATTGTAGATAGCACAGCACAAACGTAACTAACCTACAGTGTCTGCACAAAATAGCATTCTCAGATTTGTGAATTTCTGCTCTGTACTACATCCTGTGTTGCAACCATCACAGGAATTTCCCATGCCTACTTAGAATTTGTCTGCAAAATACCTAGAGGAATAATATAGGAAAACGTTTCTTTTATTATCGCATTAAAGCTCATAATTCTTTGAGTATTGCTTTTTGAAAACAGTACACTACTGCAGATAATGTCTTGGAAAGAAAAAAAAGACTAAAAATTTTCCCAATCCTTTCCATCTCAGCAGGCTGCTGATGCAGCATGCTTGAAACAATCACAGAATGGCTCAGGTTGAAAGGGACCTTAAAGATCATCCAGTTCCAAGCCCGCTGCCGTGGGCTGGTTGCCCCCTCCAGCTCAGGATGCTCAGTGCCCCACCCAACCCAGCCTTGAGCACTTCCAGGGATGGGGCATCCACAGCTTCTCTGGGCAGCTGTGTCAGTGACTCATCACCCTCAAAGTGAAGTATTTTTTCTTAACATCTGTATCTTCCCCTCTCTTAGCTTAAAATCATTCCCCCTTGTCCTATCACTATCAGACCATGTAAAAAGTCAATCTCCATCCGGCTAATAAACTCCTTTTAAATACTGGAAGGCTGAAACAAGGTCTCCCTGGAGCCTTCTCTTCTCCAGGCTGAATGTGCCCCGCTGCCTCAGCTTTTCTTTGTAGGAGAGGTGCTGCTGTTTGTACTGCCACTTATTTTTCATTATTAAGCATTTGCAGTGATGACAGCTGCTTAATACTGTTCATCAAATAACAGCAGAAATAACAATATTTTGAAGGCACTCACTAGCATTAAGGCTTACACTTGTGGCTAAGTGCTCACTTCTAAAAAAACTGTTCTATTTGGTTCTGAATTAGAAAGTAGGAGACAAGGAATATAAAATCCAAAGGAAGGCTAAACTCTTTGAGAAGATACTAGCAATGTAGAAAGTTTTTGTTTTGAAAGAAAACCTAATGGTTGTGTAATAAACTTGATCTATTACATTGGTACTTCATGCTTATTTACAATCTTATTAAAAATGGAACAAGAATGGTTTAGAAATGTTTTTCTTTGGAATGCTACTGACTACTTCATAGTGAGTGCACGCTGGCTGGTTGGAAGTAACTATTTGGCTTTGTAACAGTAATGGTGATTACCTCACGGCACGCAGACAAGTCTGCTTTGAAAATCACATTCAAAATTCCTTCACAAATCAAAGAGTTTTGAGGCAGATCAGAAACCAATTATCAGACAAAACTTCTAATTTACTTACTTAACACCATATCTGTCTCGAAACATGATATGATCTCTGTATGTTCGATTTACATCAAGATCAATTTGCCTAATATCTGGTGAAGACCCTCGTGCTTGACACTTCAATTTCTAAGAAAAGAATAAAAAACATAAGTTACAATAAAGAACAGAAGATTAAAACTGCAAGCTTTTAAAAAGAAGAAACCTAACTGTACACTTACACATGTGATTTAAAATCTTTAGCATAAAATGGCAACTCAAAAACTCATTCTATTGAATTCAAATATATATATATATATTGAGTCAAATGCACATTAATGTAGCATAAATGTAAAAAGCCCAACCCCACAGCATACATTTTTGTGACAACATTCACTGCCAGACCCCTGTGTTTCAACTCTGCTGATTTCTAATTGCCATTTCTCACGTAAGAGCAAGAGTAGAAAAAGACTGCAAGTGAATTTCACTGCTCAGGAACAACAGCTCTAGTCTGGACTTTTCTGAAATGACTGAGGGTGGTTTTCATGCTTTTGTTGACTTTTTCTCTAATCAGAAGTAAAAGTTACATATCTGCCAGTTACTATCTAAATATAGATTATGGATGATTCTGGACATTTCCCCAGTAATTTCCTCTGTCCTTCTGTTTTAACTAATTTAATGGTAGAATACCTCTACTTGCTTTGATGTTTCACAGTTAAGTCAATTTTTGCAAATGAAAACTTCAGGAAGCCTGCACCGGTTGGACCACCTGCTTATTTTTAACATCTACAGTAATTTTCTCTTGACGTTTACTCATTCATGCTTGCTTCTGTCCCTAAAAGTCAAGCATGTGAGACACTTCTTCAATGTGGTACTTACAAAACATTGTATTGGAAAAGGCTTTTATTTGTTTTAACCATCGGTATAAATAAGGTAAAATTCTACAGCTTCTGACTGCAAGAAGACAAAAGGTTTGAAGTACTAACATCCAGAGTGATTCATCCTCCACACAGAAAAGAAGGGATCAGAAAGTTTTAAGATGGTGTAAGGTCCCAGAGCCTACAATTTACTGGAACTACAGGAAAAGAAGTACCCTGAGTCCTAGTCATAATGAGAGCCTCTAGAGCGGGCATCTAGAGTCCTGGAAAGAACTGGTAACTGCCCTGCACTGAGAACTGCAAGAGCCTGTTTCTCCTCCCCGACAACCATGCATTTTCCTTCTGACTTTCATGTGTACAATTTGTAAATGAGAATTATTATGGGTATTAATATCACTTCAGGAAATGGGGAAAGTGGAGAGGTGTTAAATAAGCTTATCGCAAACAAACAAGCTAGGATTATGATGGAAGTAACTCTTTCTACTACCATATTTGAACTACAAAGACACTTCTTTGTTTTGCACTAAATGGCATCAATAATCTCTTAATATGAATTAACACTTTTAAATGCCTTTAGTTGTACTCAGTATTCTTTCCCACTACTACACTGCTCAGTGTGAATTCCATTCTATCCTTTCTGGATCTGTCCCTAGTCTCCCTTATGAAGTTAAACAAAATCTAATAGTCAGAAAGAGCAGCCTGTCAGACTATGGAGTGATAAATAATTCAAGAAGATCACAGAGACCAAAATTTAGATAACATCAATGCCAAAATTGATCTTCTTTCATGACCTTATAAGATTCCATGTCTGCTCAGACCCAAAGTGTCAGCTCCTAAAGAGTGCCATAAAAAAAAAATCAAATCAAGCAATACATTTCCTTGAAACTCTGGGACATTTTTACATTTCAGTTCCAGTGGGGGAAAAATTAAACACTCTAAAATGCCATATTACCTTTCTGTTAGCTAAACTGTCTTCCTATGATCTCTGAGTTCAGAAAAAATGAGAGGAAAAGACAATGTGACAAGACTCAGTTGCCCTTCTGCCTAACTTCGTGGCCTGTATACAAACCTCAGTCTATAGTTTGGGGTCTGAAGTTGAGCCCAGATGGCAATCAGCACATTCATAGGAAAAGCAGAGTTAGAGAAGAAAAGTTTAGAGGAATATGACTAGAATAATTCAATGGCAGCTTTAACTGTGGGTGGGGGCTGAGGTGTAACACAGCTTTTTCTTTACTCCCCAAGTAGGAATAGGCTTAATTGGTCAATTCATGCCTGTAGCCTTTGGTGGGTAACAGCTCTGTATTAGTTACACCTCTGAGAATACAATACACTAAATGACAGTAGTTTGTAACAGATATCTATGCTTCAACTCAGAGATAGCACAGCATAAAGTCTGCCAACTTGCTCACCCAGAGGCCCTCTTGGCTTTAACAAGATGGAGAAAGCAACAACTCCTAACTCCCTCGAGAATAATGAAGTCTCCTCTTACTGATAATCAGCTGGTGTGGCAGTTCCTTAATAGAAATTTCTCAAAGAAGAGTTTTTGTTTCAGAGCAGAGGGGTTTTGTCTTATATTGTTTCACTCTGCTTTTAAGGGGGCTTTAACAAGGATGCGAAGAGAAAAGATCAAATTAATTACATGAATACCAGAACCAAAAGAAAAGCTGGTAAAGTATTTTCCAATACATGGAGGGAAAACAAAAAGAAACAGTGGAGTTCAAAGTTATTTGAAATGCTGGTTTTTGTTTTTTTTTCTTAATTTCAGAATTAAGAGGAAATTCTTACAACTCACACTGTACAAGTCTTTCATTTCTTCTTTCATTTTAGGGACTTCAAGTAGTAAAGACCAAACTTGCCCTCGGAACTGCAACGGGATTCCTTTATAAATTCTCCTGTGAAACTGCAAAAAGAAAAGAAAACATAGATGCATCACAATTCACTAAGTTCTGAATAAAAGAAATGGTGACATGCAATGTGCTAAAGACAAAAAGGCAATTTCATCAGCTATCCTGGCAAAGGGACGACCCGCTGGGGACAAACCACCTCAACCTCTTGAGTAAGTGTCCAGCGATGCCTGCATTGATGGAGTCAGCAAAGGAACAGAGAATAAAATGGACACACACACACACACAGGCAATGCTTACAAATCAAGTTTTCACTAAGTATGAAGGCCTATCAAAACTGTACCACCTTTGCTATGCAACATCTATTCTAAAAGTACTGGAAAAAGAACTCTAGACTTGATAATGCACAAAAAACAGATTGTTAGCAACACAAGATTTCAGGACACGCCAGAAATAACTCACCATAATTATAATGTATAAATGGGAATGGTGAACGGCAATCAGCAGTATGCAAAGCTCTAAAAATTAACAGTACAAAAATGCATTGCTGATTTTTGTATTCTTGTAGAACTGCAATGTATGTATGTGTACCATCATGAGCATAAGCTGACTGCAAACACATGTCAAACTAAAGAATTCAGACCATATTTCTAAATCAATAAAGACATGTTTTAATGTGCATTTAGGAAAATGTATTTGCACAGAAACAACACACAAAAGTTATTCCAGCTATAGTTTCTAAGACTACAGAATGACTTCACAACTCCACACAGAATTCTTGTCTGTAAAACTGAACATTAAATTCCCTGTTCCTGACACAGCCTATTCTGACACACACAGCTTGTATTAGAAACGGGTTAAAAGGGGACAACTCGGCACCTGTGCAAAGCTAGAGCAGTTATATAAGCTATCTATCTTTTGTCAGTCTTGCCTGTGACATGTCACTGCTCTTCCATTTTGATGAAATGATGGTTTCATTCTCTTTGGGTTTATTTGAAAAATCAGGAGCACTGACAACTGTCTTCCTAGCTTCTCTTCCAATTGGCACTTCTTTTTGCTGCAGCATTTAGGAGCACTGAAGATCTTCTGAACTGAAAAAAGACAGGCTCGTTGTCTTCAGACTTGGCTTTATGCAGCCAGGAGAGAGCCAAGGTAAGCAACACCTTAGACAATCGAATCTTACTGCCTTTTTTCAGACACTCACAAAGAAAAGGTTAGCTTTCTGAAAACATGGCTGAGAAAAGGAAAAATCAGAGAACTCAAAAAAACAAAGGTATATTCAAGGCAAGACAGAATCCATTATGAGGTGTGGCCCTTTTAAGGAAATGTTGGTGTTTTAATGCTGTTTAAATTGTTTAAGAAGCATCATCTCGAGCAGGAGCATAACAACGTCACTCCAGCTTTTTACTGCAAGGATGAAGAATAAGCCACAGTGCTACAAAGTGCGCTTCTACAGATGTACATCCACAGCCTTCAGCTCGCTCTGAGGATTTCAGTGTACATCAACCCAGACACAAGGATAACTGCTTGAGAGAAAGGATAATTCAGTCTTTTGAAAGCCAAGCAAAACCAATTGCAGTGGTGTCATTCTGCAAAGAGATTAGCCTGTCTATTGGCAAATTTAGCTCATTCTGGTTTCCAACCTTATCTGCTAACCTGAAAGGAGTGCTACAAGCCCCCAGTGACATTTAGCTGTATTCCTCAGGCTCACACTACAATAGTGCGTCTTGATAACAAGCCTTTTTGCCAGACCATTATCATTTTGTGACTCATTACCAAATGTCTCCAACGACTGTCAGGTTGCTAGTGAACAGAATAGACTGAAGAAGAAATTCTCAAGAAGAGTTTTGTTCTAGAAGAATATTTTGGAAGAAGGCTGGGTAGACATTAAAGGCCAGAAATAGTGGTGACTTGGTGACTTTAGTTTCTTCCTGAAATAGTAAAAACAAATCCAGATCACCCAAACTGTGGGCATTACCTTATGAGAGAAAGCTAAAGGAGAAAAATGGTCAGTTTTGCAGATGACTTTCCAGTTTTCCCATCGTCTGCATTTCACATCTGCATTCAGCCAAATCTGCCGTTCAATCTATTCCTTTATTTAGGCAAGGAAACAAGCTCCCAGCCATTCCAGAACGTGAGATGAATCTACCTAGAGCCTCAACAGAGCACAATGCTAAGGACTTTCACTGTCTGTCAGATATAAGAAACGTATGTCCAGATGAGACTCTTTCACAGCACAGGCTCCAGTACAGAAACAACCTGGGAACAAGTGTGAATACGTTTCTTTTTATGTAACAACAAACCACACGGCTGCACTGTGTCACGGGCCAGGAGGAAGGGAAATACAAGTTTCAGAGCAAAACTCACTTCTAATCATTGCCCAGTCATCAAACAGTTAAGGAACATACACATGAGCAAACTGGTTATTAGCCAATGGAACATCTGTACTGTAAGTGCCATGCTACTGCCCTCTGCTGTCTTTCATTTCCATGTAAGTTTAACTTACATTGAGAACTGCAAGCTAAGTCTATATACTTGCAGAACCCTAATCAAGACTCTGCTCTAAATTAATAATTAAAATAAGAAGTAGGAATTTCAGCAGTTTATTTCATCTCCTTAGGGGCAGAAGAAAAAGTAAATAGTCTTCAACAAATTCATTAAAATTAAGGCTTTCTTAAGATAGTTAGCTCAAAACAAAACACAAGCATATTATCTTGCAATTCAGCTAAGTGTTCAGTGAAAACAAGTGTCATTCAGACAGCTGTGTGGTGCAGTCTGGAATGTTTCCATCATTAGAGGACATTGAGGAAAAAACAGACATCCTCAGTAGACAGAACTACGTGAACACAACTTAAAAACGTAGGTTCAAATTCTTTGTCATCTCTAACCTAATATTCAGCTAAATCCATTCATTATAAACATTCAGAATTATCACTGCTGTTGCTGATTTTGATGGACAGGGCACACATGCACAGATCTGTCACTCTGACTCCAAAGGAGCTTTTCATATAGAAAGAAATTGGACCTGCATACGCACTTTCCCGCTGTGAAACTAGAGCACGTATAAAATGAATTTTTAAAAGCTTACAAAGAAAAAACAAACAAACAAACAAACAAACAAAACTATTAGACTTGGAATATCCCACAGAAATCTTAGCCACCACCTCAAATAATGAAGATGTTATCACCAAGAGTTCAATATGGCCACTGTGCAAAAAAATTGGAAAGCCTACAACTGCCCCCTTATTCCCATGCCCCAAACTTTAACGTTGATAAACCTAGCTGGTTCCTGGCCAAGAAATGAAGCCACCATCACACGGCACACATTTAAGAGCAGGACCTGGCGTTCTAGCTTCTGCCAGTTAGAAAACTGGCTTTCTTGAAAATAAAGCTTCTTCAGTTATGCTGGGAAGAGCTGCACATGATGTGGAGGGGATCTGCCACCTCAAAAAGAATCAGTGATGAGAAGCATCAAAATTAAAATCTGAAGGCCCACAAGAAAGCATATTTATAATGAAAAGAAAATATATTTATAAAGGCTGCCTCCTTTAGAGGTTCTTCAGCTTCCGTAGATTGTATGAAAGGAAGAAAAAGTGCAAATTCAAGAGCTGCTACAACTCATTCAAAAAAAATCTGAGGCATGTGAAGAGGGTTCTTCATTAGAGCTCTGTATTCAGACTCCAGACTAAGTGAAGACTTGATTATTATATTCTGTGTGAATGCCAGAACAGCTGGAAATTGCCAGCTACTCTGATTGTTTCAATTCTTCCTTTTTCTCTCAATTTAAGTGACTTCTGTCACAGCTAGATGAAGGTAGACAGCAAGAGTCAGAAATACTTCAGTGGAAATACTCAAATGGGAATGCAACAGTTTTATTTAATCTTTCATGAAAGTTATGATCATACTAAAGCAGGAAAGATTTGAAACCCGTGGTGGTTGATAGTACCCTGGGCTATTAAGCAGTAGAATACAAATAGAAAATAAAAGCATAAGCTAGAGAAACACCACAATGAAAGACAAACTGCTACTCTCCAACACATCCTGCATAAGAAATGACTGATGGGGAGATGAAAGCTTTGTGTGATTGATATTTGTCAAAACAAAGACACAAGGACAGGTCCACATTTCAGAGACTGATGTCTGTAAGAATTACAATCACTCCACAGAAAAGATGCCTAAATAATCACACAGGAAGCAAGGAGCTTACACAGTTATGAAGATGAGCATGTGCTTACTTCCATTATGTCTTCTTTCATTACATATAATTCACTGCTCAAAGATGGTAGAGACTGACATTTTTCTGGTTCAGTCTTTCTCCAGCTCCTTGTGGTCACAGGCTGCTGCCCTCCCCCTACTTTTTTGTTGTGAAAGTTTAAAGCACAGAAGTTCTAATGGGAAAGGAAGATGATGTCCCCAGAGTTCCCACTTCTCCTGAGATATTCTTCTGCAATAAAGATTAAGGGAAGATGTAAATTGAAGCATCTCACACACACATAAAAACACATCAGTGTGTGAATATCTTATTAATTCTCCTTGCAAAGTTAGGAAGGAAAGAAGCAAGCAGAAAGGAAGCAGCCTCTAGGCAGCTCTGCAATAGAGAATTAAAAGAAAACTGTATTTTGCACTTAGGTATATGACAGCTTTGGATAATGTAATCAAAGACATGGATTCATTTATAGTATATGTATGGTATGAACAGGCTCCTTCAAGCCCAAAGTATCGTAGCTGCATGTTAGGAAGGCTCAGAACAAAAGTGCCTTCTGAAGAGCAACACTTTGGACTGCCTGCTCCATCCTTGAGACCAATATTTTCTCTGCCTCTCCCTCTCTCAAGAATGTCACTTTCAAAGCCCAGCCAGCATTACAATTATCATCTATAACTCTACAAAATTATTACTGTAGTTTTTGTCGCTGCAGCAATGTTCCCTTCAGTGTTGTTTACAAACAGCTGTGATCTCAGGAGCAGATTGACTGCACAGAAACCATGGGAATGCCAGGTGAAGTGAATCCTTTAAAGATTGTTCATTTTTTTTTTCAGTAATTTGCTCCTCTACTGTTAACCACTTAATCCAATCAAGTGAAGACAGAAAGCAAGAGTCAGGAATTGTTCTTGCAACTTATAACTTACCACTTCTGCTCTTCAAAAACTGGGGTTGGAAATTGGTGCATTCTTCCAACATATAAAAGTAAAAACTGTCTTCATTTGCAGATTTCATACAATCATAAGAACATCACTTTCCATAAAGAGGAGCAGTAAATAATGTCTGTTTTCCACTGCATGCTGTCTGGGAGGAAGGGTTTGATTCTATATCATGTTCTGATGCAAGAAAATAACATCTTTGTTTTTGATGTCTCGTGTGCTCCATCATGGTCCAACAATCAATGAAAATTCCTAGCCTGAAGTAAAATTTATACCCTTTATGAATCTACTGAATTATTCATGCCACTATTTATAGTTCAGTCTATAATTTGTTACATGAGCTGAAGCTCTTTCTGCTCAGCTGATCTGCTTTACCTTCCACATGCCTGGTGAAGAGGATCATTCAGTTAATCAAAGTCACTGGCAGCTGAAGAGGAAGACCACTGCTGTTTAGACAACACAGAGCTGTTGTGTTTCCTGAAAGGTGGTACTTTACATACTCATTGCACACTGCATTGCTATTCTGTAGGGTTTTTTGAGCATCCCTTTGATTTGTGAACATGTCTTCAGATCAGTGAGTCACTTCAATAAAGAAACAAAGCCAGACAAGCTATGAACAGAAAGGGGGACTATAAGAAAAGCTTTGGAAAAAAGTCA
Organism: Oreortyx pictus; assembly: GCA_036925125.1. Lineage (NCBI taxonomy): Eukaryota > Metazoa > Chordata > Aves > Galliformes > Odontophoridae > Oreortyx > Oreortyx pictus. The sequence goes on along the minus strand of JAUPFR010000001.1, from coordinate 178,748,663 downwards.
TTTTTTAATGCATTTGCTTTAGATTTAAAAGTGATACTCTGAAGGGCAGCAATAACTGCTTTTGGTATGTTTAAGAAAAGCCAAGAAAGGCACCTACTAGTCTCAAAAACAAAGGCAAGATTGCAGACATGAGTAGAGGACAAGTAAATTTCTTCCTGTTTCAACTGTAGTATCTCCTATTTCTCTGCTTATCAATCTAACAAATACCCTCATCTCAATCTCTCCTACTGAAGCTTTTCCATTTTGCAAAAAATAACCTAGTGAAACAAAGGAGAGTAAGAGAGTAAGCTAACTCTGCATGCCACCAATCCAAGCAGAGACTTGAGATGTGCAACAGTTGTCCTCTGTCTCAGCAAAACACAGGCAGATCAGCATCACCAGAATGCATTGCCAGAATCCCCTCAACGAAATGCAATTTTTAAACCCCACTGAGAAGAAGTTTGATTCTGGGAGCCTCATATCTCATGCATTAACCACTGAACAGACAGAATAGGAAATATTATGAAAACCACCACAGAGCACAGTGGTGGGAATATAGCCTCTCCTGCAAGTTTTTCCCCAGACAAAATTCCTCCGTGTTTTCACTACCAAGCAGATGATCAAGACTACAATCACAGTAAAGAAACTACGCACAGACCCCACTTACCTTTTAAAGCAAGTAAAAGCACTCAGTACTTAATGTTACCCAACTTCTGCGTTAACCCCAGATCACTACATGTTATCCAAGCAGGTTCAAAATACTTCTGTAAATAAAAATCTCCAAAGCAGTGCCAAGAGCTTTAGCAGGCGATCCTTTTACTTAAAAAAATCACCTGTAACTTTACATAGAAAATCATTTTACTTCTTTTATCTATTTATTTCTTTAAATCAAGAAATGTTGTGGCACTGTTGGCTATGGTTACATAGCTGCAAGCATATTTCAGGGATTTATCCTTAACCTGAGCAGTTCTTCCATATTGATGTCAAGACAAAAGCCCACCAAGCTTGAATGTATTCTGTTAAAAAGTAGATCCCATTCATACCATCAAAAAATGGCTTCTCTTAAAAGACTATGAAGGGAGTTGCATATGTTATGTGGAAAAAAAAAAAAAAGACTTATTCCAAGGAGGACAAGGCACAGAACAGCTTCCTGTACTTTTTACTTGATAACTCACTCAATGAAACCCTCCTTTTAGCAAAGAAATCATGCATTTTGTGATATTCTAAAGATATCTTTGCTGGCAAGCATGATAATTTAAACATCAAACTATATGGCCCGTGTTATGACTAATCAGTTTCCTTGGAGAGTTATTCAAGACAGTTTCCACAGAACAGTGACTGCAAGCCATCCTAGGCTGTTCATCAGTAAACTTGGGTTGCAAAAACATTTAAAAAAAAAGAAATCATAGAAGATTCATAAAAAAAAAAATCCTCAGATCTTAATAAGATGGCACCAGTACCTCAAAAGAATAAATTTAAATTTCAATATTAGTTACAACTATAACCAGCAAATAAATGGATAAAAAAAAAATCACCCGAAAATTAAAATTCATAATAGGGAAAGGGAATTGATGATTCCTGCAGAACTCAGCTATTCCCATTTAAATATACTTTTTAAGCTTACCAAGGCCTTCCCTTTCTCCCTCCTCCCCACTCTTGAAATGTAATCAAACAACTTCCAACAACACAAGCTATCTGCAAGAGAAGGTGAGCAGCTCTAACGCTTCACCTGCTCTAAAAATTATTCCTCAGTCGCACAAACACAATTTGCTACGTGATCCAAACTCACAGTGCACAACACAACGCAACACACAATTATTACTATGAATAAAGAGTGCTGTCCTTCAAAATTATTGCATTTGCCCACTGTTTGCTTTTGCTTTTTTGGGAGGGAGGGAGGGAGGGAGGGAGGGAGGGGAATTGTTTTGCGTTGTTGGATCTTTTTGTTTGTTTGTTTAATGTATTACAGCATTTTAGAAGCAAAAAGACCGTTTTTCTTTCCATGTGAATTTTCGCTGATCAGAAAATAAGCCTAACTTCAGGTTACACATTCATTTGAACTTGATAACTAACAGAAAAACCATGCATAACTTTACCTTTTCAGTATTCTTGTATTTCTCCCAGCTTTTCAGCATCTTAAGCCATTTTGTGGTTCTTTCAATTTCAAGATGTTTTTGCTGAAAAGAAATTAGAATCTGTTAATCTTTTCAAGGTGAAGACATTCTGAATTATTTACTGCATTTCCAAAAACGTTGAGAAAAAGATTTATGAAGTACCATCAACTTTTGTTCCTACCTAAGAACAACAACAGTAACATCAGTTACATAAGCTCCTCTTAGAAAACACAGCTCTTTCCACAGTGCTGACAGTGATTTCCTCTTCTCTTTGGCTGGCTGCTTGGGAGGCTGTTTTAAGTGTAACATTTATGAAAGTTTCTTCTCTACACCTTTTCTGGCAAATACAAAATGCACTTCAATTTGTTTTCACACTAAGTGATTTTTCAGGCAAACAATTTCTGCTGCAAACATTTTAAATTAGCTGACTCTACAGTGATGGTCATCTTTACCTAGACCTGCCCTAAACACAATTAGCTACTGCTCTCCAGCAGTCACACAAACCCTCCCTTCTTAAAAGGCACAAATTAAAAGGCACTACATACCCTGACAGAAACAAACTAATATACTTCAGGTGATGCAGCAGATCAATACACATTGACCTCAGTACCAATTCATAAGCTTTAAATAAAGGACATGCGTGAGTGTATGCAAGAATAAAGTATGGCAGCAAAAATGGAACTATTTCTGGTCTTGAAAAGCTCTGAATTTTTGCTGTAATTCACTGCTGGATGGTATATTTTTACTTAAATTGCCCTGCATCTTAACATCAGTGATTTCTTCTGAAGGTGCTTAGAGGTTATTGATAAGAATATTTCAGCAACAGGGGGATAAAATAAGAATTTAAAAAAAATTAGGATAACATAACAAATGTGATTTTTGTGCTTCTGTGCTCCACAAGGCTTTAAAAGCACAGAACAACGCCGTAACCTTAAAGACAGCTACACTGGCCATCAGCTTCTTGAATTTGGGAACCAAGCAAGTACTTGAATTAGCCATTTTAGTCCAAGGCACTTTGGCTTTTCACAATCAAAAATGCACACTTTACTGGCTCTGATGATAAAAAGATTCCCAAAGTGGCACTTCTACAGCCACATTTTGCATGTTGTAAAATAGGTTTTGTATCTGATTATCCTAGAAAACTATTATCTCTGTAACGGGGGAGAAGAGGTGTTTGGACTTCCTGGTTTTATAATACTTTGCAGCTGAGGCTCAGCACTGAAAAAGCTGAAGCAGAAAGCCGATCAGTGCCTACTGCTTTCTCTTCAAACATGAACACAACATGAGCAAATATGCAGATTTTTCATAAAGGACAGTCTCTCTACCTCCAACTACAAATTTAGGACTTCATAAAGACGGGGAAGATCTTTTGTTTCATACAGGTATTGATTAATCTGTAAAAATATAAGTCTAATTAAAGCTCTGCAAGATACTGGAAACCTATTTATACTTTCACTAACTGTATCTGAAGTGCCAGGGAAAACAAAAATGGATATTATTACTTATTGTCTCAAGTGAATTGTAATTCTGCTTCTAGCTTTTACTCCTCATCAGATTTTATGCATTCTTTCTTGACAACAAGATAAGCATAGGAATTCTTTAATTCAGGAGCCTAAAGCCTTCCCCTAATGGAAGTGCAGCTCGATGACTGCTTAGATCCATTCCAGCCAAGATTCAGTCCATTAGGTGTACAGGACAGAAGGGGTTTGGTTTGCTTGCTGTTGCTATTTCTTGAAAAGCTATTTTGAATTCAATCCATCTGACAAAAGTATAATTTATGTGGAATTAAGTGCTACTTCTATTCTGACCTTACTTATCCAACTCTTGTGTTGCAATCAGCTGCCCATGTCCTCGTTCAGGTTCCATGCTGTATTTGGTAATTTCTAAACTATTTTCTGAACATAAATGTGCATATATATATATATATATATATATACACACATACACACATATATTTTTAATGGTAGATAAAGTGCTTCCCAAATTTCATACGTTACACATTATTGTTTCTGATTCTCCACCCCCCCACACACAGAACTTCCTTAAGAAACAAACATTTTCAACATCTCTGAAGCAGATGTTCTCTAGGAATAGTTTATTCTGCTGAAATAACACTGCTATTAAGTTAGAAAAGGTCTCTGCCCTCAACAGGTTTTTCAGATAATTGGTAAGAAAAATGAAACCCCATCTGCTCTAAAGTCTTTTTGTTTGTACGTTTGATCTACTTTCAAGATATTTGGTCTTCTGAGCCAGAAGCTCACTTCAATTGTATGTTTGTTCAGGCTTTTATGTCTTCTGTGTCAATTTATCCCAGTTCTCATGTGAAGCTACTGTAGTCAAAACAGCAATTATTTCTGTGCTCAGTTGTTGAAAAATTTTCAGCCTTTTTTTTTCAGTTGGAATTATGTTCACTTTCATGTTTAACAGGTGCAACACTGGAAACATGGATAGATCAGAAGCAGCTCATTGCAGAGTAGAGGGATGCTGCTGCTGCTCTTTTAGACTAATTCCATGTAGTTGTCACCAAAAAACCGAAATCTATTTATCAGTCTTCAGACTGTTTTTTATACTTCGAAGCATTTTTTGCCATTGGGAGTAACAGAATCCCTAATTGAAAAAGAGAAGGCCTCTCACTCCAGTGTCAGTAAATAATACAGTACTGAAAAGAAGTGTGAAGCTCTGTTGGCAGGTATTCACTTTGCATGCAGTACCCTACCTTCACAGACAGTAAGTGTGCTACAGCCAAGGCTCAGAGCAAAGCCTCAGCAAAAGCCTCAGACAATAGCAGTCTGACACAGACTCTAAATTCCTGAGGTCTCTTTCCTGTCCGCTTCTGTCCTCTGGATTATCCTTTCTCCTTTAATTTTACCACAGATGTACTGTGTGATTTGTATGAAGTTCATAATGTAAGGACAACAGCATGATGCACTTCAGTTATCAACTGTCCAGCAGTGTAAACAAACCATCAAAAGTACTCTGCAGCCACAGTAATAATGCCCATTCCAGAAGCACAGCACACAAAAACATGAGTGCAGAGACACCTGGTGCCAGCCCTGCTTGAGCTTTACACCAGAATACACATGAAAATACATTCAAAATTCACAAGGATACACAACGCTTCACATTAAAGCTGCAAACTTCAAAGTGCGACTTAAGAACCTGTCTTAAAATTCACAGCAAAGTCAAAAGGAAAGCATACATAATTCTGCCAATTAAGTGACTCGAAAAGATACTGCCCAGAAAGCTTCTAATGTTAGCTTACATTAACGTGACACTTAATTATTTTGTGAATGGTATCCTGAAAACAGCAAAGACTCAATCGCCACTGATAAAAGACAGATAAACCTCAAACCAGCAGAGGTCAGGATATCATCAGGAGTATAACTAGGAATCTAATACAGGAGCATTACTGTACGATTATAAAAGTAAACTAGATTTGCAATTTAACACTGATCCAATAAGTACAGTTTCTACATTTTGTCTGAGATAGCACGAATAAAGTATGGGACAAAAAATGAGACACCATTTTAATGCAATAATTTAAAGTTTACTACGTAGTCACAGTGAAACAGAGCTCCAAAACACACATACCATAATAATTGCAAGCTGTCTAATGTTTATGCTCACTGGCTCACTACCCTGCTGTGTCCAATGGATGGAAATGAAATTACAGATAGGCTTGCTATGTTATTAAACATAATGGAACGTGACGTGAAAATGCAACTACTTCAGGCTGCGAATGCAGAAATATATGTGAACTGACACAAAACAGAAATTCATAATTTCACTTATTTTATGAGAAAGACTTCTTGCAAGCCCTGTACTGACTCTGTAGTTTCTATGGAGAAGAAAACTGCATTTGGAAATACTGCTCTTAATATTCAGAGTTGAGCCTCCTTAAAGACAAGTCACTTCACCTCTTCCATACACTCTACTGATTTGTGAAGAGGGATAACGTTAAGCTTACAGTTTTAAATAATTCAGGAGTTTTCTGAAGATACAGAAGATCAGTATGGAATTGATCAAGTCTTGGGAGACAAAAAAGGCCTAACAGAAAATACCAATAGCACTGAAAGGAACACATCTTGGCCAATACAAGTAGAAATTCAGTTCCAGTGGTTTTAGTAAAACCTTTCCACATTATTAAAGCATCAGTTCCTATACTTGTCCTCCAGCATCCTCCAAAAGCAGAAGGCTTTTCGAACGAGGGCCTGCACTGGATGTTGGCATGTCTTACAATTGTAGAACACACCTGGCTCGTCAACTCAGCATTAAAATGGAGATCATCATACCACAGTGAGTGACAGCCAGCTTATCTGTCACCTATTATCACAGGAGAAAAGCATGCTGCACTTGTCAGGGGAAGGCAGCAGATACCTCAGTACCAAAAGTACCACCTCACCTGTACACAGCATTCAGCCAGGGCAGCTGGTGACAGCTCATGACACAAACAGGTTGTCTCACCCCAGACATGTGCCTGCCAACTGATCCCCTTTTGGGGCAGAGCTGGGTGTGATCTGTTAAACAGCTCTATTCGCTTTACAGCATCGTGTGATGGGTGAGGAAAGCCTGTACCTCTCTGCAATGAGTAATTAATCACAATATTGCATGGGCCCCCAAGGGATCTGTGTGTTCATTAACATGGCCTCAACAATCACAGTCCTTTTTGGACTTGGAACATGTGTCTTTGGGAATGCGTATCACTAAAATGTTTCATCTCTTAATTTCAGAGTAATTTATACTAAGAAGTCATAAATCTTTAAAAGTTTACTTTTTAGTTTAAAAAAGTGGAAGACACTGAACTTACTTTTTCTATTGCTGCATCGTGGACAGGAAGCTCCTCTGGACTGAAAACAAAAAAATACATATAATATTACTCTAGGCTTATCTCGGCACAAAATAATTTCTCTGTAAGTTCTTACAAGTAGTCATTTCCAGTAGCAATATGCTGTAGGGAGTAAAACAAGAATTGTCAACTCAGACTGTTATTACAATGGTATACAGAAACCTTTGGGATTTTGTTTTTTAAACACAATAAAACTCACATTTTAAGTGAGAAAATATAATTACTTTGATATTAAACCTTCTAAATCAGAACAGACTGAATTAAAATAAGCATGGCCAGCAGGTGAAGAAAGGTGACCCTGCCTCTCTATGCTGCATTGGTGAGGCCTCACCTGGAGTGCTGCATCCAGATGTGGAGTCCTCAGTACAAAAGAGATACAGACCTGCTGGAGTGCGTCTAGAGGAGGGCCACAAAAATGATTCACAGAATGGAACACTTCTCCTACAAGGAAAGGCTGAAAGAGCAGGGGCTGTTCTGCCTGGAGAAGAGAAGGCTACAGGGAGACCTGGGAGTGGCCTTTCAGTATCTAAAGAGGGGCTGTAAGAAAGGGACAGAATCTTTAGCAGTATCAGTTCTGACAGGACAATGGAAATCGTTCCACACTAAAAGAGAGATCGAGATTTAGACTGGATATAAGGAAGTTTTTTACATCAAGGGTGGAGAGACACTGGAACAGGATGCCCAGGGAGGTGGTGGATGCATCATCCTTAGAAACACTCAAGGTCAGGCTGGATGGAGCTCTGGGCACATGTAGCTGTGGGTGTCTCTGTTCAGTGCAGGGGAGTTGGACCAGATGGCCTTCAATGGTCATTTCCAACTCAAACAAAACTACAATTCTATGAATAGCTTCAAGAGAGAATACATAAAACAAATACTTTTTTTTTTCCTGTTAAAGCACCCTGTACTGTACCACTGAAATGAAACAAACTTTCTTTAAACGCACACAAGCAGTTTTAATGCCTTTTTAACAAAGTTTTTTCACACAATTAGATGCTTTATGTTCTTAGAAATCTAGCTATTTCCAAATTTAAGAATCTTCACTCCATGTTTATTTGCCCACACAACTGAAATACCCCTAAGAAAAGCTTTCCTTCCTTACTACTGTACCTTGCAAAAGGCACAGAGACCTTTTGATCTTGGAGACTTACCCTCTAGTTTCCAAGAAATGCAGATAACTCACTCTGATAAATAGGGAGGAGGTAGCAAACAAATAAATAAATAAATAAATCTGTTCTATTAGTAGGTATCTAATATTTTATAATAGTTTTTTCCACCTCTAAGCCCAATTAAAAATACAGGCTATGAAGTGAACTCTCAGAAAGGAGCTTTTTAAACAGACATGTTTTCAGATTTATTTTAATTCTATTCTGAGGGCTCCAACTTATGCTTTTCTTACCAAAGAAAACTTATGGTTTTCATATCAAAAGTAACTGGATCACTTTGATGCCAAATGAGACTTCCTTCCTTTGTATGCATCGTCTGTAGCTTCTGAAAACGCAGCAGTTCATCTAAGCAGCAAGGCTCCCTTTTTCTGCTCTACAGATCAGATAAATAACAAAATCCTTCTTAAAAGGGACTAAAGAAAGAAGAAAACATGAAAAGTCCCTATTAAGTCTTTAAAATATTAAGAATTCCTACACACATCACCATAGCTGTCTATGGTGAGGACGGTAAAACCCTCCAGTTTAGACCAGTATCAAATCTGTGCAGGTGTGGAAAAAAAAAATCCTTACCAGGAAAGACTACGACAGCAGAAATGGAAACTGAAATCTACCGTCTCTCCTCTGTCGCTGCAGTCAGCATATGAACAGTCTAACGCAAAATGCTTACGTTATATTTGATCTCATTTATTTTGTTTAAAGACTTCAAAGATGCCATTTCAAATTCAGAAGTTTTATCTGAATTGATAAATGTATTTGAATTACTTCACCTTATTAATAATCTTGCTGCAATCAACACCTTCTTGGAGACATCCCCTCGTCCCCCCAAGTCTAAGCTTACAGTGAACACTTTAGGAACTAATTTACTAGCCAAGACAGCCCATTCTTTTGAAGAGCACTGCAAAAAGCATAATCGGTTCATTCAAAAGCACTTTCCAAGTATCTGAAAATCTTGAAGAGTACCATCAAAACCCAATAAAATCCCATGAAAGTCTCAGCGTCTGACACACCAGGAAAAGCCGTTATTCACTACTACCTGAATTAATAAGTGATGGATATTACTGGCTACGTTGCCACATGATTAAAGTATCAAACTGAATGTAGGTCCTGTGTTTGTCAATGTTTGTCACCTAAACCTAAACTGATTTGAACAGTAATAATAATAAGCAAAAGGGAAGAAAAAAATCCACTTGCTAATCCACTCCAGCTTTTAATTGCTTTGTTTTTAACTACAAAAATTACTAAGCCTTTCAAATCTTAAATTTCCAGTTATTTAGTTATCCCTTCTTCCCATACCAAATTTCTGAGCAGTCTCCTGAGCTGCAGGTACCTGCACTTGGATTTGATCTCTGAAGGTTCCTTCCAACTGAGCTCTTCTATTTTGCTCCATCTCACGCAGAAGTCAGCCTCACCACTGCAGCATGGGGAGCATACAGTCCCTGCATTCTCTGTGGCCCTGCAAGATTGCACGAGCACTTGGCTGCACACACAAGAGACTCTTTCTTTCCCAGTGCTGTCAGCAGCACAAAAGACAGCAGGCTGATGGCTCCAGAGCCCCACACGTTCCCACAAGGCGCAGCTGAACTGGTACCACTTGACAGTTTATCTTCACATCTTCTCATCCGGCGTGGAAACTCGTCATGTGAAAGATTAGTCAAATTTCATTTTCTCACAAACTGGACAACTCACAGCAATTGATTAAGGGTGATTTTGTAAATAACCACTGATGTACAAACAAAAGTCAGAAGGATCCTTTGTGCTGGGAAGCAGGCTCCTAACTGCCTTGCTAAATTATCCCAGCCAAAAAATGATGATAGCACTGCTTGATATTTCTGTAGCTACAGAAGTATGCAATAATCACAGAATCATTAAGTTTGGAAAAAGACCCCTTAGATCACACAGTCCAACCATCGACCCACCCTCACCATGCCCATGTCCCTCAGGGCCTCATCTACGCTCTTCTCCAGGGACAGGGATTATTTCTGCTCAGAAGGAGCAGCAGTGCACTGGAACAGGCTGCCAGAGTGGAGTCACCATCTCCGGAGGTATTCAAGAAATGGGCAGAAGTGGCACTGAGGGACATGGTTAGTGGGCTTTGTGGGGATGAGCTGACCGCTGGACTAGGTATTTCAGTGGACTTTTCCAACCAATGATTATATGATTCTAGAGAAGTACAGAAGTGAAAACTGTAAACTTACTTTGTAATATATTTGAATAGCAAGAAGAAAGGAAATAATTGAGTTGTTAAGAAAAGCCTGAGTACAAATGGAAACATTTTGCTGCATAATTCATAACTCAAATTGTTGGTTGTTGCAATTAATAAACATTTCAGAACTCAAATGTATTATGAAAAAGTAAATCTTCCCAAGCATGAACAGTTATTAAACTGTATCATAATTAGTCAAGAGTGATTTGTAGGAGTGTATAGTATTATTAGACAGAAATTAGTATCATCACGTTGGGAAATGAATTCTGACTAGCTGTTCTCTTTGGTCTGCCTCCCCTTCAGCTTCTGATACAGGGCACATAAAACTGCCAAAGCAATAAAGGATATTACAAATACAGAGAACAGTGCACTGCAATAGAATGCAACCTTATTCTGTATTTATAAATATCATTTTCATGCTACTGCCTCGTGTCATATACTATATCTATATCAAAAGTTAGGTTATCTGTGTTTCACAGTCTTACATTAGGGAACATACAGAAGCCTGGGAAAATTGTCAGATACATAACATTGCTACTTAGACTGATTATTCATGCCTGTCTGCATTAAATTACTGCCACAAAACTGGCAACAAACTGTTTTCTGAAGTCAGCTGAAAAAAAACCCAATTAAACATTTTAAGTCCACGTCAAAGTATATTTCAATTTTATGCTTTTTTTTAGATGTAGGATTTAATTCTTCTGCCCCTTAAAGCACAATTCAGACAGCACTGAATTCAGATCTTTTAGTCCAAACAAGTAAATTTCCAGACAAATTCTGATTTCAAAGAACTGATTTAATCTCCCAACCTTGAGGTGGAAATTAGAGGTAGCATTATAATCTTCAGAATCAGTAACAGGTAGAAACGTTTTCTGGGAATATTAAAGAAAAATAAGCTGTGTTTTCAAGTCAGTTGTGAATTTTGCACAGGTAAAACTCCATGGATCTCTTCCTTCTTCCTTCCATGACATATTTTATTTATATTACTTACAATTTTGACTGTGTCTACCAAAATAATTGGAGCTCCACTACTTTTATCACCCACTGAATTCCAGCAAATAACCTTTGCATAGTATGGGGGTGGTGACAGTAGCAGATTAAGAAACAGATTTCAGAAGTTTTGTTAAAATTCATATGCAAGCCAAAGCAATTAATGAACATATGGGGCAAGCCAATGTGATATCCTACAATATAATTATCAGGAAATATGTTGCATGAAATAATTTGGTGCTGGCAAAAGACTGACTCAGATGTGATTTCGTGACCAGACTCTAGTTAACAATTGTTATTTGTGGATTCTGCTGATCTTGCTGCCAACATGCACAGCACAATGCCATGAAATTGTAGCCCCTACCCAGAAGTCTGCAGCACTGCAAACTCTCAGAGATAATAGACAGATCAAATTCAATTAAATCTCAAGTGGTGACTTTAGAAGTACCTTTCTGCTTGCGATGAGTTCACTACAAAGTTTTTATTGCCAATATACAAAAATGATTGATCAGTTTTTATCAAAAAAAAAAAAGGACCTGCATTCTCGCTGCCATATGCAGTATACCTCCCTGCAAAAGACATGTTCTATACGTAAACTTAAAGTTTTTCCTGTTTGGGATCAGAAGACCTTTGAGGAAATACATAATCCATATAAACTGAGCATAGCAACATCTCCGGTTACTTCTGATGTCATCTTAATTAAACATACACAAACACTGAGGTCAGAAAAGTCCTCTCAGAATAATGTTCCAAGTATCCTTTAAAAATAGATAAAAAGCTAAAGCCACCTTACAACATTAAACTGGTTAAAATACAAATGAAAATCTGTCTACATTGCTTCTTAATTGTACTCAATACATGAACACTTAAATGAAGCTTCTTCCTCTTTAAGCATATATATATAGAGTGCTTTTAAGTACTGCCTGAAGGATAGCTACTGTATAGCTTGCTTAAATGATGTATTAATAACTACACAGGACTTGCATTTTAATAGCTTCATCTGAGCTAAAATTCATGTGCTATGCAAAGTGCATCCCCACCTACATCAGTTAAATACAACAGTAGTCTTCCAGCAGCAGTACTTGTTGAAGTTTCATGCTTTATGTACCTACACTTGCTTCTTCCTCATAATAAATCTTCAGCAGTCTAACAATCTATTTTGGTGGGTCTGCAAGGTAGCAAGGTGGGTCAAGATTAGTGGCACCTTTTGCACTTAAAAAAATAACAACCCAACAACTTGTCACCCAGACCTCTCTGCGGGATTCCTAATAATCAGTGTTAGTGAAGCACACTCAGGCTATCCCCTGCTTCCTTTAATGGATGCTAAATATACTAGGAAATATGCATGGTGATAATGACTGTGTTAAACCCATATGTTTCAGAGCTTAAGCAGTAGCTTAAAACCAATGCATGCTACTTTATAATGTATTACATAAATTAAACCATATATTGCCATATTCAAACACTGTTTGGTTTTTTTTCAGTTCTGCTGTCTTATTCCTCTTCTCTTAAAAAGAAGTTGTTTATGAATTCCCAATATGCAGTGGGTGATCTATTACTCAAATCAGAAAATAGAAGCTGTTAACAAAACCACACTATTTGTACGAAGATGGCAGATTTATCCTGCAGCTTACTTCCATGTTTGCAATTATATCTGCCAGGTTGCATTCAATTCACTTCTTTCTGAATCTGCAGAGAATTGTTAAGTGACAGCCTGCACTAACTCAATTCAAGGAATGGATTTAAAATTCAAATTTCAACTCCAGTCTTGAGAACAAACTAAAATAATGAGCACATTTGTGATACAGTTTTAGGGAAAAAATATCCCAACAGCTCAAAAAGCTAAAAAGTAAATAAACATTCCTTATTTCCTTGCAAATAACCTACATGCAAAGTAGGAGAAATATACATTAGACTGAAAGCCCAATAACAGAAAGAGAAAATACACAACTTTTCACACTCTCTTGACAGTGCAAAAACAACAACAAAACACCACCTTCACTAAGATGAACCTTTTGTAAAGAGACTGAAAATAACAGTCCAAAAGCATCCAAGAACTTACTGGTAAGCACAAAAATATTAAAATGCTATTGCACAAGCTCAAATTAGACACCACAAATATGACTGAGAAAGACAGAGACACCAAAATTCTATTCTCCTTCCAGGTCAAGAGATGCCAAACCAGTTGCCAGGAGCTTAAGCTGTTGCTGCAGTGAGGGATGGTTGGCTGCCTCTCTGTGAAGCTCATGAATGACCACCTGGGAGAGGAGGTCTGCTTTCCATTTTTATGGAACAGCTTTTGACTAAATGGCCAAATACTTATCAGGTAAAAAAGACTCAGCCTTTAAAAAACAAGCGTGAGAAAATGCAACCCTAAATTTACTCAATGGAGACCAAGTCCATCACCATCTCTTTCAGATATGTAAGCTCAGCGTACTATTCAGCTGCCAGTTCTATTTAAATCTCTGAAACTTAGCCCCATCACTTCACAGTTGCGTACCATGTAAAGATCCACTTGGACCTATCAGGTGTTCCACAACTGATAAATGGTATCAAGTCCCAAAATCTGCAACATCACCTCCTTAATGTTTACTGTGAATCTATCTGAAAACACAGCCATGTTTTCAAGACAGTTATCACAAAGAAAGACTACCGATATATTATTTCAGAAGTAGTTCCCTGAGAAAGTAAGCAAGGAAAAAAATGAACTGGTCTTGCTTAATGTTATGAAGATTAATCTAAAAAAAGCCATTCTGAATCGCAGTTACTAAACCCAATAAAACTTTTATTTCTGTCCTTAAATAAATAAAAAAAAAAGTCCTCAGTGTACATCAGGGCAAAAGAGTTAGAAGATTATTTAAACAGTGGTTCCTCAACATCTTGATTAGCAATGAATATTCCAGAGCAAAATTAGTCCAGGGAAATGGAGCACATATTAGAGCAGAATCAATTGTACTCAGTGCAAGACTGTAATAGAGTTTTCGTGTGGCTTACGAAGATTTACTATAAAGAAATTTTACAGACAAAATGAGGCATGTTCTCCGGTTAATAGAAAAGGAAATTAGCAGAAATGTAACTCTAACATTTGAGACCTGAATATTTTAATTTTAGTTTTTAAACAGAAACTTGTCTTTGGCAGTGGAGAGAGGCTGAACCCAGCACAGCTCCTTTCCAGGAGAGGGAAGGGCACAGCCACTGCCCTGACAGGTGGGTCTGACCCCAGCTCAATTGCTGAGAAGAGGAGAAAGGAGAACAACAGCAAGTCCCTAGTAAATGACCACAGCGTGTAAAATGAAATTGCATTTACATTTATAATTGAGCTGCTAAGAATAAATATTTCATTGCTTTTAACTTATCACTGCATTAATTGATGAGTCTGGCAATCCTGATTGTGCCTGGAGAATTAAGGATACTGGCTGCATGTCACTAGGAACGATACCTTTCCAGCCTTTCTAATCACAGAATCATAGAACCCTTAGAGCTGGAAGGGACCTCTGAGAGTCATCTAGTCCAACTCCCTTGCAGTGTGCTGGGAATAATGTTAGCACTCTTCCGTTAAGCTTTATGCTGACTACAGTTAAAATGATATAAAAATCTCTACTACTTATTTCATTATTACCAATTACAGACACCGTGCTTCTCTAGTTTCCATTCCCAGAATGTTTTGGCAGCTCAGTAACATTTTTTTTGCTGCTGAGAACACTCGGTGACCTGTCCTTAAACCTCTTATCTGAAGACACTTCACCTGTGAACCTACTCAAATCAGCAGGGTCTGCAGCATAACAGAGTTGTTGTTCTGGGACATGCAGTACTACAAACACAGCGTAGCAAGTATTAAGGAATGCGTGGAGAATGTTTTAGAGACAAAGTGAAGCTCTGTATAAATGATCAAGAAATAGAAAGAGACACAAACTTGTTCATCCTGTTACATCCTCTTGAAAACTTAGGGAGAAAAACAATAGTAATAACAACTGCAAAATATCAGCAACTTCATGTGGAGACATTTAATGGAGTTTCTCACAGTTCTTCATTCAGTTCTTCATCTCTTTGCTCTGCTACTTCCTTTTTGCAGCATGCCATAGAAATGCATTACAGAGCTAATAAAAATGTAATGCAATTGAAGAATAGCATTTAATGGAAAAGAGCAGGTAAGCCACATAATCGTAGTGAAAGAAGGAATGAATTCTCCTATTTGAGATTATTGTGCCGCCAGACACACATTGCCAGCATTAGCACACTCTTTGGAAAGTCAGCTCAAAGCTTTACTGGACCCATGGGACAAAGAATAAAGTATGAGTCAGATTTTCAGCTGCTGTAAATTGGTACAATTCCATGAAAGCCACTGTGGAGCTACTGCAAAAGCAGCACAAGAATCTGACTCGAACTATTAAGAGGGCTTTATGAACAAAGGGGGAAGAAAAATTAGTGTATTTTCTACCATTAGTACTTTTATTGTACTCTTTATCCTTTGCTAGGGAAAAAAATATATATATGAAGTGGAATCAACCTCAGATCCACCCAACATCACTATAAGGATCCCTGGATGTTATTCAACATTGCAGCATCAGTCAGGCTACATCCTCGTCTATTCACTGAAGAGTCAGGAAGAGAAAAACCTGTCTAAGCCAAATCAATCAAATTGCAGCAACAACAAATATTAACAGGTTTTATGGACTAGGATAATTATCAATGCACATTAATTTGATAAGATAATATCTTAAAATAATTTCTGTTTTGTGGGTTAAATGAAGAGCCTATAAAATAATCGCTGAATTTTTTTGTTTTGTGACAGCTTACACTTTTTACAGCTCATTATCAAAAGAGTAACAGGACCAATCAATGACAAAAAAGTTCCTGAAAATCTACAGTAATTATGTTTTTTCTCCTGTTATTTCCATTTTGTGCCTTAAGATTTACACTGTTATGATGCTTTCCACAATATTAGTCAACATACTTGTCATAATCTACATTACCAACTTAGATTATTAAAAAACAGCCTTCAGCTGCACTCAACGCCAAAAAGCAATGATAGTTTTCTTCCCAAGACTGAAGCAAGTGTAGTCTTTAAGAGGTTCCTTATAAAAGATAATGATAATATATACAGGCAGATACATAAAAGAACCAAAAGAATACAGACAGAAGCACTGATAATATACAAAAGTCTGTACAGTGTAAATTCTGGATTGCTTATTTTTTGCTTTTTTTTTTGTCATGGTCTGAATAAGGACTGAATTCAGTTGTTCCAGAAGGTACGAGACGAATGATCCAAGCTGATGTCATTGAACAATACTCCTTCTAAGAAACAAGGTGGCAAAACTAAGGGGCCCAGAACCTAAACAAAAGATGATGCCTTCTGTTTTTTCAGATTTGCTCAAAGAGGGAAAGAGGGAACTTCAATTTTTCATGTCATTCTAGGAAAGACAGTAGTGCTGTTGCACTAATCCTGCTCTGACTTTTGGCCTGGTGCTGAAAGTCCCAAAACATGATCAGCTGCTGCATGAACCTGGGGCTGAACTTTGCATTGCAATATGTTGCTTTCAGCTTCTCTCCTATTTTGGGAGCAAGCACAAAGTTCAGACGTTTTGCAAACCACAGTTAGTGACTGCTCTAACCTTAACACAATACAAGAAATAAAAGGAATTAAGTTTTCTCATCCCCTTAGCTGGCTTGAGATCTTTGCAAAAAAATAAATACGAGAATACATTCACAAAAATACATTTACTTATTTATAATGTTCCTAGGAGCAATAGAGGACTTGCCATTGCCCCGTGAACACCGTATCAGTTCTCTTCTTAATTTAAGCATCCCAAAGCAGTAAGAAATGACCTGAAGAATTCAAGGAGGGGGAAGGGGAGAAATCTTATATCCCAAGGCATTACTGGAATGTCTGCTATTAGCTTCAAGACACGAAGAAATTCTTGGTTCTTTACTGTAGCTATTCCCTCCACAATAACAACTGCTAAAACAAAAAGAAAGGCAAATGGAAGAAGCATGCATAAGGTGATGTTTTGGTGACAGAAGAGATCACAGTGAAAAGCTTAAGAATACTTTAATGTCTCAGCAGATTTCAAGATAATAGGGAAAAGGATTACTTTTTTTTGGTGGACGCGGGGTGTTTAGAGCTTGGTTTCCTGGAGCAGAGGTTTTTTTTTATGTTTTCTGTTCAATTCCTTTTTTTTATTTATTGTTAAGCTCTGGTCTTTTCATTTCATAATCAGAACACACAATTCTTTTTTGCCTGTTAAATCTGAAGAAAGGTAATGAAATGCTTTGACACATGGTCGACCCAAAATCCATCACATATTCACGACAAAAAAAAAAATACAAAACGACCTTTTCTTCAATGAATATCAGACTCATTCCACCTTTTCCATTTCCAAAAACAGCTGGAACAGTTTTTTGCTATGACTACCTGTGAAGACATCTGAGACATTTCTCCCATTTCTAAACTACGTGCTTGAAAAAGACACAGATTAGAGACGGAGCTTTATCTGAGCACTGAGGTGGTCCCTTGATACAGTGTGCTAGATTTGTATCACTCAGATACAGTTTCAAGCACAAGGTTTCTAGAAAAGAATATCCAATTTTATCAGAAGAGTGGTAGACTGTACATAGAAACGCTGGTGCTAGACTTCCTGGAGGAAAAAAGGTTTGTTTGTTTGTTTTTATAAATGACTGGCATTTTTCATGGCAATCCCACCGTTCAGAATTCTGGCATTGTCAATGTGAAATCAGGAGTCCACCAGGATTCTCCAAGAATTTACGGAATGGGGATCGTGGCTGACATGTTTTTGGGTAGTTACTTTCAGGATTACAAGCAACCAGAGGCTACCTCAAAGAAATTTACTGGTCTGTTCTCTCAAGACTAAGATGAACACCCTGACGTAGGTTTCCATAGGCAAACATGCATTTGAATAACAAAGCTTTAGTTGGCACTAATCCATGTACACCAGATGACATCGAGAAAGTCCGTGAGTACTTGATTGAAAACAGTCTCTATGAGTTTAAGATGAACAATGCTACTGCCATTAAGACTGAATTAAAAAGTATTTTGATGAACCAATTCTAGTTCACCTTTCTTGTGCTATTCAAACTGAGATCACGGAATCGCAGAATTGTAGGGGTTGGAAGGGACCTTCAGAGATCATTGAGTCCAACCCCCCTGCCAAAGCAGGCTCCATGGAAAAGGATGCCCCCAGTTGAATGCAACAGGACTGGAAATGTTGCACTGCAGTGTGTGAGCACAGGTTGAAATGGCACATGTGCAGTTCAATCGCAGCTACGAAAAAGCACATAATCTCAGGTCCCTCAGAGACAATCAAAGACATTGGGGAACTCTGAACTTTTGTCACAGCCTTCTTCCTTGGAAAACAGGCACTGAAAGTAAACCTTTTCAAATACATCCTCAACCTTACAGAGCTAAGCAAATACACTGTCAGGCTGTACAACAGACAACCTAGTTCACAGCATTCAGGCACCAACGCATCTAGAAAACACCAGCTCCTTTGGCCAGTGCCTCAGTTTCCACCCTAACAAATGACCTTCCAGAGCCAGACTGTACCAGAACGAGGCACATCTGTCAGTCGGCCCCACTGACAGCACTCCTCATCTGTGTATCACTCCATTTTGTACCATCTGGTGTTAAGCATCTCAAGAAAGAGATCCCTTCAGCCCCTTGGGGAGTTACATCACAGCTCTGCATGCTCACTGGAAATCTCTTTCCTCATATCCAACTTCCCGTTATTAATTTCAAACAATCCATACTTACAATAACATATTGCTACTGTTTGCTGCACTTTGTTTCTTCTTCCCTGAATTCACAAGGCATCAACTCTGTTTTGTTCTCTTTAACAGTTGTTTCAATAGCCAGGCCACACCAATTTCCTTTTAATATCCAAAGTCAAATACAACTTCCATATTAATTTGTGGAAGAAAAATATTACAAATAGCACTTCATAGAACAACTTAAATTATATTTCTAAGGCATATTTGTACAAATTTTACAGCAGAATGCTGTAAAGTTTGCAAACATTAACGCCACAACAACCATTAGAGGTGACCAAAACTGCCCAACAGATATTTCATCTGTGGGTCTTACAAGAAGGTTACCCTTAAGGTTAGACAGTTTTCCTGCAGGGTTAATGCACATTTGTTCCCACTCACTGGCAGTTTCTAAACTGTTACATAAAAAGACATCTTTCCTTGGCTACTCAAGTGTGTTCTCAAAACAAAATCTAAACAGCTTTCCCACTTCCTGGGGTTGGACTAGATGATCTCTAGAGGTCCCTTCTAACCCCCACAGTTCTGTGATTCTACCAGTACCACAGGAAGACAACAGAAGTGTCTTCAGGTTCTCTAAGTTTACTATATCTTACTTTGACACACAAATAAAGACACCAGAACAACCAAAGAATCATAAATCTAGACTGAAACTGCTCCTTCGAAGTACCTCATCTTTATTTTCTCCACCACCTTCTCTGTCTTTAATGTGGAATGTTACTGGAGTGCTTCAACTCAAAAAAAGAAACAATCTTGCTATCTTGCCCAAACAGCTGAATGTCAGATGCACAGGCAGACAAAGAAACAGGACACACCAAGAAGTTTATAATAAACTCCTGATGGTAACCAGAGCCATTGCTTGAGCAAGGAAGCTCCATTTCTGTCAGGTTCCCCACAGCCAGCAGCCCTCTGATACAAAGATGTTTTTCAGCTATTGAGCATTTTTTAAGATGTCATTGTCAGCAAGATTACAAATCATTGCAAATCTCAACAAAAGCTGAAGAAAGGTTGAGGGAACTGGGCCTGTTTAGCTTGGAGAAGAGAAGGTTCTGGGGAGACCTCATTATGGCCTTCCAATATTTGAAGGGAGCATATAAAGAGGAGGGGGAATAACATGGGTTGATAGCGACAGGACAAGGGGGAATGGTTTTAAACTGAGACAGCGGAGATTCGGGTTAGATGTTAGGAGGAAGTTTTTCACTCAGAGGGTGGTGATGCACTGGAACAGACTGCCCAAAGAGGTTGTGGATGCCCCATCCCTGGAGGCATTCAAGGCAAGGCTGGACGTGGCTCTGGGCAGCCTGGTCTAAAGGCTGGTGACCCTGCACATGGCAAGGGGGCTTGAAACTAGATGATCTTTGAGGTCCTTATCAACCCAGGCCGTTCTATGGTTCTATGAAGTTTGGTAGTGTCTCCAGACTTTTAGTTTTCAATGTGCATCAGACTGCTTTGCTAACTCACACTGTAAGCAGTGGGTCAGGAGGGATTTCATGAGTCCTGACAGCTCAGTGAGGAATTGCTGGCAATACACAACATGCAATCAGCAGAAGATTTTTAACTCTCTCACTGCAGTGCTGATCTGGCACCTTGAAGGTTTCAGTGAATAGCCTTGGATGATAATCATTATGGTAATTTTTGAGGCTTTTGGCAGGTTATGCACTCATGCTGCTTAGTTTCAAATTCTTTTAGAAGCAGGAAGGGTCAGTACTGCAGTATAAGCAAACTCAGACCACAGTCAGAGTCTGTACTGTAATGGAGATCATCTTTCCCTGAAAAGGCATTTGATATGCTTGCCCTAATTGTAATTCTCCTATCAGGAGAGAATTTTTTCCTCATGAAAACAGAACTGTAATTTGCAATGAATTTGTTTTTAAGAATAATAAAGCAGCCCTGATAGCAGTCTCAGGCAAAATCTGCCTTACAAAGTGACATAGGTCAACATGTAAGTATGAGCGCCACATGATTAGTGAGGACATGGAATATCCATATATGTCACTAATTTGTGCAGCGTTCATGTATGACAAATCTTTCCAATTGCCATCCTATGTGATTACTGCATGGACTTCACATTAGTGATTAATTATATTAATGGAAAGAAAGTATTGTCTAATGACTAAGGTACATAAATCTACACTGTCTGATCACAAGACCACAGTGTGATGGAAAGGGACGTAGGTAGTTTAAAGTCAGTGTCACAGCAGCCTGGAAATTGACAAATATTTTTTTACTGAGCAGCATCACTGCACCTCAGATATGACATCGGAGCCACTAAATCCAAGACTCCTAAGGAGATACTATAGCACTAACAATTATAGCAGACATTAATAACAATATTGCATGCTTAATTTACAGAAAGGGAAATACTCCAATACAAGTAACAGGGAAGTTTGCATGGCTACCTAAAACAAGAACCCACTTGGAAATCTGAAGGTCTTGACTCTGTTTCCATGGAAGACAGTGGTGAACTTAGCAGTGACTTCTCTTACTTTTGAACAAGAAATCATTCTGGCACCTATGCTACATTAGGAATGCCTACAATGACACTTCATACACTGAAACAAATGCCAAATACCAAGAATGGCAAAGACTCTTGGCTGGATATTATCAGACGCAGTGAGTCAATTTGCGTTCAGTTTCTGCTAACTGGATTTTTCCATTTGCTAGCCACAGAAATTCTAATACAATTTAATGCTATCATCTTTATTTGCCAAAAGGAGATTATTGGGAGATTATTAGGGGAATGAGACTGGATTCTGGTTTTCTGACTTTTCTTGATGATGCAATGTCTGGTCCAAAATCAGCAAGAGATTTCAGAAGGATTAGTTAAAAAAAAGAAAAATGAAGTTAAATGAGATTCATCTTTGAAGGACATGCAGTTATACATACTTAGTTATTAAGTAATCTTACAGTTTTTTAAAAATTAAAGGTCAACATTTTAAAATTTTCTTCCAAGAACTTAAGTTTGTTCTCATGTAACACAGCTACTTAAAAACAAACTTTATCTGAAACTTAACTGAGCTTAAAATGTCTGTACAGATTATCAATTTTTATACCCAAACAATCAAAAAACAGTTCAGTCCACAAACAGGATCACATATCAGAACTAAAAAAGCTAAAAACTGAACTTTTTGAAAAGCACAGTGAATAGCAAAAAATGTGCACAACAAAGTGTCCAGGAGATCTACAAAAAGGTATAACAAATCCTTTCACCAAATAGGTGCGACAATAGAAAATATCAAAGGTAACAGTAACAAACTCTTATTCTCTTTTCAGTATAGCTACTTACTGTAGAAAACCAAATCTATCTGTAACTTTGTACAGGCGATAGTCAGCATCTTCCCATGGTTCAATCTGGGCACCATCTCGTCCCTATTAGGAAGAGTGGGAAAAGAACCAAATTAAGTTTCAAATTAAGTTTTATAACACCATAAATTAAGACATAGAAAGGCAGGACTGCGCCATAATCTTTGGTACACTTTAGTAGTAAACTAGTACAGTAGGAGAACACTGGTACTAAACTGACCAGCCAAAACTAGCAAAGCAGCACAGCTCCATCAGCCACCAGGACCAGTACTTTCAACACAGAAAACCTCTTTCTGCCACTGCTGTATGCATTCATTGCTGTCCCTTTCTCCTACTCTACTGAAATACACATTCTTCTCATTCGAGCTACATTCAGGTTAGTGGCTGTGAAGAGAGGCCACCACTCAGAATAAAAGTCACGCACATATAAAGCTCTAAGTGCACACTGCTCAAGACACTACCAAGTCTGGCATTAAAATCTTTCAATTCTACAAAGAAGCCTGTGGCACAGTACTCCAAGGACACTTACAAAACCCAAAAGCATTACAAGAACATGTGAATATAGTATAGGCATTCCAGGCACATGGCATGCCACGCTTTTACTTGACAAGTAGTTAAAAATAACGCCTAGGATATTTCTTTAATTCCTCGTAATGATCTGACAAAGCCATTTACTTATCTATTAAGTTCTCTGTAAATGATGTGTTTCTATTACCATAAACAGAATTAAATAAAGAGTAAGGTGTTTCTCTGATCCTATAGATTCACTCAGCATTTTCAAACACAGCGTTTTCATTGTGTCTAAAAACATTACACTACCCTAAAGCAGCTCCAAAGCAACTTGCCACACACCTGAAAAATGAGCTGATTATACAGAATATCCCTCTGGAGGGAGAATTTAACACATCCACAGGCCAGTGCATCACGAAATCACAAGATTAGTAGTACACAGGGTATTTTAACAAAATAAACAAAAGCTAGTGGGAAACCATGATTCGCTTTTAAAACAGAAATATTACTAAAATTAATTATAAAGTGTCTTTAAATTATTATTAAATTCACTTACTCTGTCATACTTGGCAACTATCTCTGCTCGTTCTTGGGCAAGTTTGACAGCAGCATCCTGCTCGGCATCTGCACCTGTGGAGGATTATAATAAAGCTGTTCAGATTCTCTCCCTAGTGAGCAAAAATCTGCAGTTAAATATTTAGAAAATAAATCTTGACTTCAGAGTAATTATTTGTATGAAGAAATGCCAAAACAACTGTATCAAAACAAAATACGATCGTGGTACACCTCCTGAATACTGATCAGAGGAAAATATAATTAGTGGATGACAACCAAGTCGGAGTTCAGAATCTTCCCCACTTTCCACCAAAAAAGCTACTGAATGAATTCATTTAAAAAATGGGAAAACTGCCCCACAACCCACCAACTGAAAGACTCAGGAGAGTAGTAAAAGCTACTAGTTGTCAATTCCAGAAACGTATAACCAGTTGAAGAAAACCCAAACATACACTACTGTTTTAAAACTGAAGTTTTAAGTTTTTTCAGGACTTGTACAGGAGGATTAGAATACCACGAATGATCAAGAAATACTGCACGACTTTATCTAAGACTTAACTTTCTCAGAAAACAGGGAAAGAGGTCACTATAGGATCACAACTGCAACTTGTGCAACCCAGAGACAGAATAAGTACATGACAATGGGAAGGTTGATAAGCAAGTAAAATAAAGAGGTGTGTAGGTAAGTACTGGACATCAGTGTACCACAAGTACAGCACAGATTACTGCAATGGTGGAGTTACAAGTTCAGAGAAACCTGGTATGATGGAGGAAACACAAAACAGAGTGCAAGTATCACTGAATTAGGTTCCTGAGCATTCCTCCCTTAGCAGAAACTATCTACAGATGTTGGATACGAATGCAAAGAGGGACCACGAGAGGAAAGGTAATGCAGACACTATTCTGAATATTCAAGAACATGCTGCACTTCAATATTCCAAATTTTAAGGGACAAAACTGGACATCAGATGAACAAGTCAAGTCAGTGGTAAGTCTGTTAAAAATCTCTTTTGCAAACAACATTATCACATTTATTTGTTCAAAGGGGTATTTTGTTACTAAAGATCACCTACATGTTTTACAGAGAGTAAATAAGTAGTTCCTCAGTGGCCTTCAAAGCCGTCTGCTAGTGAACTGACTGAGCACATTCACTACTTGTTTCCCCTTAAAAGTTTCTTTAGGGGAATGCAGACAGAACCACAGCATGCCCCCATCACAGACACGTGCACCCGTGCCTTGGCAGCAATGATGCTCATCCCATATCTCCCCTAATAAGAAGTCTGATCATAAATAAATGCTCTACACTTTGCTCTCACATTCTGGCTCCCCTCTGTTTGTCACTATCATTTCCCAATCATCCTGCTCTCATTTATTAGTGAGGACATCTGGCTTTGTCATTTTTTCCCAAAGTACACCAGAACCAGCATGCATTTATTTATGTAATCATTTAAAATTTAAGAACCACATCTGCCACATTTTGAAGCTATGCATCTCTACGCCACAGCACTGACAAATAATTTCCTCCCTGTAAGGCGATAAGCGAAGTGCTTCATTTCATGTCGTCAGCCCCTAGTGCTGTCTGAGCAGAGCGATGTTCCTGTTGCTCCTCTTGGTGTTGGATCCACCTTTATTCATTCCCAAGCTTAAGAGGACAGCAACAGATGAAGCAGCTTGGTTACATGTTTGGCTTTCCCTGACAGTTCTGTAGTTACTGTGGGACCCCGTTACCCCAGCTACCTGTCCTACAGCCAACCAGAACCCCATTCCAGAACGTCCTCCCCAGCAACGCCACCACACAGGGACACAAACTGAACCCCATGTACAATTAAGAACTATATATTCCCAACACAATTACACCAATCCATTTGTTAATCCTTTGCTAGTTGACACGCCATGCTTGCCAAATTGCCAATGCCCACACTAAAGCCGCTAAATCTACGCTGACGAAGCAGTACATGAAGCTCAGCATTAATTTCACAGTGAGAAGCTGAAGGAATCACAATCAGAACTAAATTCTGTTTCCTTCAGTAAGATGCAAACAGATGCCTGCTTACACTAACTCTTCAGAGAAGACCAATTATGAGTTTTTAAAAGTAAGTTTATACTTGCTGAGAAAGCCATTACTTACTGAGAGAACTCCAAAGTCGAGCTACCCTAACCCTTTACTGCTTGTCGTGGTTTTTGGGGAAGGCCTGTTTGTTTTAAGTATGATTACTGCTGGGCCTTGAGAAATGGGGAAATACTGCCATCACTGTTTTCCCAGTAAAAGAGAGATGAGATCTGATTTGAGTAAGAGTAGCAAAATAAGCAGTTAGTGCCATAGGATTTTTTCATTAATAGGATTCAAAAATACTTTATTACTTGTATTCAAAAACACACTCAAAAGAAAGTGCAGGGCTGTTCTACAATACAAATGGTTTAAACAACAGAAGTTGAAATTAAGTTTAAATATATGATTAAAATAATGCAGAACTGTATTTGCACCAGAAACAAGGTCCAGGTTTATGCTCTGTGGCTTACCTTCATGGTCCCCACGTAAGGGACACACATTGATGTCTGACACATTCAGTGCCTCATGACAATTCAATTACATTTAGTGTGGAAATTATCATATTCATTGCCTTTAAAGTAATCCTCTTCACTTTCTGCCAGAAACATCTTAACCTTCTAGCTGCACTGACATACTTTAACGTTACATTAATCCATTCACGCTGAGAACTCGGAAAGCAGCTTGAAACAGGGACAAGAGGTTATATTTCAAGAAATAAACACAGTGTATTTTTTCTTCTAAGAAGAATTATTTAAATTTCTCCAAGTTAGAAATTACACAGTGATTCCCGATTAAGTAAAAGCTAAATATGGGAACAAATTCTGCATGAAATATCCTCCCTGCCAGAAAAAAAATACATAGAAACATGGAATGGCTTAGGTTGGAAGGGACCTCATAACCCACCTAGCTCCAACCTCCTAGCACAGGCAGGGTGGCCAACCATGAGCTCAGGTTGCTCAGAGCCACATTCAACCAGGCTATGAACACCTCCAGGGATAGGGTTCAGCAACCTGCTCATTATTTCATTACACAAAATTAAAAACAGTTAACACGTTTGAAAGTCTTACTGGCGTTACATGGGCTTATTTCTGTGAGCGTAGTTAAAGGTGTGAAATTAGACTGGTTAAATTTCCTAGTCAGAATTAGCCTTACAGCTGATCAACAGCACTTTACATAGAATATACAAGAATATAGTCTCAGGTGAGGCTGATATTAACACAGTCAGTTAAGTAGTACAGAAAACTGATTTCGACTAAAAACTGAGGAAATGTCAGCAACCTAAAACACAGCATAATCAATGGTGATAGAAACTGCCAACTGACAGCACAATGATCGGTGTATGCAAGCCTAAGCAAAACCTGTCAGCATAACAGGGTACAATGAGAGTAATGCTCCCCATTGGAGTATTTTCTCCCCATCACTCTGTCACACTGATCTGCTTCCTGTACTTTACAAATACCACGAGTTCATACATTTTGAAAGGCAGCATGCAAAGTACTGGAAGCATCGATACAAGCAGAAATTTGGACAGAAAATCCCTGCCTGTGATGACCTTAAAAAGGACCAACGTAACAGCCAGAATTTTACCCTTTATCTTCTTTACCCTTGGAAATCAGGTGATTCTACTTTTCAGCACAGATGGATTTAAATTCTCAAAAGGATATTGAGACTGGGGTAAGACCTGGTCTCATTTTGCCATTCACTAATTTTAAACTCATAAAGGATCGGATCTGATGAATTAGACATCTGTGACTGTCATCAGCGCCATAAAGCAAGAAAACAGCCCTGCATACAAGCTTTGGTCCTTCATCACTCTAGTAAGATTATGTCCTTACCTTGTACAAGAATTGAAGGAGACAGTCTCTTTGGGAACAGAAAGATGTGGTGGTATGTAAAAACTATAAGTTAGCCCTACCTACTAGAAAGGACACAATCCTAATTTGTCTTCTGTATTTATTTTCTGATAGAGGAAATTAGTCATCTAGAGACACCAGCAGTACTTAGAAGCAACAAATTTACAGATGAATTATGGATGTTATCCTGCTGTTCACTATCAGGCAGCGTGCATCACAGTCACATTGAAAATAAAACCCCATGTTTTTTAGAGGTTCTTTAAAATTTCAAAACCCTCGTCCAGCTCAGTCTACTGGTATATGAACTGAAAAATAGCACATTAAATTAAAATAAACTAAGTTGGCAATATCGAGGATTCTTACACAAACTTTTATTAAAAATTAACTACAAACAACCTGTTCCTATTAAGCAGCTGCAATTCTAAGTGTCCCATGCAGAAGTGTTAACTTTCCCCCAATTCCATATTCTTCCAATCCTAAGGAAGAAAGGCAAGTGCAGTCAGCTTACAGGAAAAGGCTGCAAAATGCAAGGTAAAAACCATAACATCCCTCTCCTGAATGAATGCTCAACTAACAGGAATTGATCAAGTGTCATTGTGACTCAATAGCAAAGAAGTAGATCAAATTCAAAACAGAGAATACTTTAGAGGAAAATAATTGCACACCCTACAAACGGACGTAAAAATGAAACTCTTAACTAAGAATAACATTTTCTCAAGGACAGAAAAACTTACAAAGAAAAAAAAAAATACCAGACACTAACTCAAAGTCACATTTTGACAGCTATTAAACAACACAGAAATAATCCTGCCTTACTCTCACCTTCATGCTACACGTTCCCTTCTGTTCCACAGGGAGAAACGTTAGCTGCCAGATGTATGCACCTACAGACAGCACAGAGCCTTAGAGCTGAGCTCCCTGGGTTTGCTCAGCTCAGAGCAGAGGAGCTGAGCGGAGGCTGTATGGTGGCTACAGCTCTGCACAAGGAGCAGAGGGGCAGCACTGAGCTCTGCTCTCCAGGGACAGCAGCAGGACCTGAGGAACTTCAAGAAGTGCTTGGATGATGCTCCCAAACATTGGGTTTGGATTTTGGGTGGCCCTGTGTGGAGCCATCTACAAGCTGCTGAGCTTCCTGTGAATTAAGTTTGGGTGGCTCCACCTCACGAGTCAAGCTTCTTCCCCAAACAGACTAAAAATGCACAGTAAGATAAGGGGAAAGGTAAAAAGCACCAAACACAGCTTCTTCATCGAGGCAGCACAACATGAGTACCATGGAGAGCTTCACACACCTCGAAGGAATGGGGAAATACAAGGTGCGTTACAATGCCTATGCATCAGCAGCATCGGTTGCCATTTATAGATGTACCATGAACTCAAACAATGCCTGTTTTTGATTGCACGAGGGTTAGTAAACTGCTATTACCCTGTGCAACTTTTTCCCAAATTCTGAAAAGGCAGTTTCTCCCTGCTTTGTTACCTGACCCATCCCCATTGTCTCCTCAACTGCAGAATAACCTAAAACCCCCAAGGACTTGGAACACAATAATTTGTTTTCCATTGCTTCACTCAAATTCTTGCTTGTTTGCACACTGCACATTCCACTGCACAAAGAGCTGCACTGGCACGCGTTCCCATCTGCAGGCACTACCAACAGCTGCTGTGTATCTACACATTCAAGGCACATATCAGAGCAACAGACAAAAGTTGTTTTTTTAGTTAAATCTGTGGCCATATCAGAAAGTCCCTTTCATACCAATGCTGTTTATTTTCCCTCAAGTCCTTTCTCACAAACAATGAAGGAAAAGCCATGACCCATGACGTACACTTAATAGCATTTTGTTGTGGGTAGACAACATTTAAAAGGAAGAAAAATGTGGTAAATATCTACAGACAGATATCAGATATTCTGCTTTACAGGGAAAAAGATAAACATGTATTATACTTGAATTTTCTTCTCGTGTATGTTATTTTTAGGAAGTGAAAAAGAGTCAAAACAGAAAATACTATCACTGTGCCTTTTATACAGTAATAGCTTCTCAGGAAAAATATACCATCAGAAAATAAGTGAGTTAGATTTCTTCTACCACTAAACATAACCACATAACTTAATTGTACTGGGTATTTAAAACTCAAAGCTGTCGCTAAACAGAATTAAAGATAAGGAAATTAGTACACAGTACGTAACGATTAAAGTTTGGTATATAAAATAAAAAGGCATTTTACCATTCTGTAGATGGAAATTTTCTGCCCAGTCCTCGTAAAACTCGCTTTTAGTCCTCATGAAGTGAATCTGTCTATGTCTAGATCACATTCTAAACCACTGCATCCCAAAGTAAAAGGGGAAAGTTTTCCTCCTCCACTTGGAGCAATTGCTCCATGGAATCGAGCTATCTGGCATCAGCTCACTCTTTTCAAGGCATGGCCCCTCTACAGCAACACGAACTGCACATACTCAAACAAAGATGCCATTTGTTAGCAAGGAGTGTCACGCAGGCGACATACCAGTGGTATCCATTGCAGCCTACAGCCCGGCTGATAATAAACAAGAGGATTTGAACAAACAGCCTCACAGGACACTGCTCCTGTAACACATCACTGTTACGGTCTGGGGTAAGAATTCTTGCTGGTATTTGACAAGAGCCGCGTGAAAAGCATCTTATTTAAAGAACTTACTAGAAACAGGGCTTCAAGGATCTGTTTGTGGATTATTATTTCAGATACCATGGAATGAAACCTTGTAAGAATACAGTTTATATTTCTGTAACTGTTTAGTATTTCTTGGTTACAGGATGGAAATTTTACTTCATTATTATTATTTAGAACTGCTTTACTGTTATGGATAACTCGGGGACATGAAATACTTCGGATGTCAGGAGGTGATAAGAATGTTTTCCTGGATGAAAGCAGTACAGATTTGAGATTTAATATCGTTGGAATTCAGCTGCTTTCTGGAACAGTCAGCACCCCCAACACTTGAAAAACAAATCTCCGTGTCAAATATTCAAGGGCACACATACCAAGCCGTTCTCCTGCAGAGTTTTTAGGCCTCACACAAGGGCTCTTCTCAAGCAAAATGCCACCTGCTATGCAATGGTTCAGCCAGGACCCGGCCCGCAACTACCAACTTAACTTCTTAATCTTAACACGTAAGAAGCACACACTGTGGCAAACTTGGCTTGAAAGACTTGTGTGGGCTTCCAGACTGCTGCAAATCTGACAGTCACAGGAACTCTTTAGCCTAGAGAAGGCTCAGAAGAAACTTATCAATGTGTGTAAGACACCTGAAGGAGAGCTGCAGACAAGATGGAGCCAGGCTCTTTCCAGTGATGACCAGTGCCAGCACAAGAGGCAACGCGCACAAAGTGGAACACAGGAGGATCCAGGTAAACATCAGGAAGCATTTCTGCGCTTGCAGGTGTCAGAGCACTGGCACAGGCTGCCAGAGAGGATGTAGAGTCTCCTCTTTGGAGATCTTGAGGAGCATCCTGGACACAGCCCTGGGTACCCAGCTCCTGGTGTCCCTGCTTGAGCAATACTTGGGCCAGATGGACCCAGAGGTCCTTGCCAACCAAACCTGTGATTCTGATTTCCTTGCACCATGAAAAGCGTTAAAATGCCAGAAACATAAGATCTGACCAAGTACATAGGACTACTCTTTTTTTTTTTTTTTCCCCTAGGGAATTAAAAAATAATAACACCTTCAGTTGCTTTAATCTTCCTCCACATACCGCCTCCCTGAGCACTGAGTCTGAAAATAAGCAACAGCTCCTTTACCTTTTATCATCAGTTACTGATTATAGATCCTACTCAAACCCAACAGCCAATTAATTGGTCTGCTGATGTAATGTGATTTTAGACCAAGCCCACATGGTATCAGTCTCAGATCAGTTCTCTTAAACATGACGTTCTTACTGCCTACGTTATTAGACAGTAGTAAGCTTGCTATACAAAAAGAATCTTCCATTTTCCTCACAACAGAACTACTGAACTGGTTCCATAAAACCAAAGACTTATTTCCATGTCTGAGCACATTAATGAGGAAGACAAAACAGCTTACACAGCATGAAGAGGAGCACCCATCTCAGGCTAACTCTCCCAACAAGTACCTTCAGCACCTGAAAACAATCAGGGTTTTTAACAACACTGGTGCTTTTCTACCATATTACCCTCAGGCAGCAATAGGATAAGAGCCATATTGTTCCAATATTTTTCTTGTATCTTTAACATGTTTTCATGTTTAGTCTGTGTATTCTTCTGGAAGTAAAGACCTACACGGAGGAGGGGGAAGATTCTGACTAGGAAACTTCTTCTATACAGAAGCAAAAATTAGAAGAAAAAAAAATCTAATGATAAAGTAAAGCTATTAGGAAAATCAATATAAACAGCCACGCTTGGCTCACATGCAACAAATCCAACTGTAAAGAACATACACTCCTTCCCCTCTGGCTTTTAAAAGTCAGCACTTCTTCAGAGAAGAACTTGTTGTTGCAGTTGTATTGCACAAGGAGTAACAGGTGGAAGATAGGAAAGCAGGGACTGAACTTGCCTGAAGAAATACAATTGAACTCTCATCTTAATGAAAAATCATGCTTCATTACAGCAGAGCACTTGCAGTTCTGCAGGATCCCCTATGAGACGCTGAGCAGTCACCAATGGAAAATGGTCACTTTGGAGATTAGTGGAATTAACTGCCTCTAAAAGCTATCTCAAAGCAATTTTAAAACCATCCTCAAAGGACTCGGAGTAAGAGCAAGGAAACCAAGGCAGCCTTGCTAAGCAGTATTCCACAGAGAAAGCGTGTGCCAAAACATGAAATTAGAATTGAGGAGTCTTAATATACAGCAACAACTTTAAAACAACCATTCTTGCTATCAGCAATCAGTACTTGACTCTGAGACCTACAAGAGCTCTACAAACATTAACCAATCTTTGTCATTTTCAATAATATAGACTTATTAATGCTTACTAGTTAATAAGGGAACCATGAGAACAGAATTCAGAATAAAATGGCAAGAAAGTGGAATAAGTATACAATCTAATAAAACGTATTTGGGCCTGAATCTACTAGAGCCTAAATGCACTTAGATTTAATTCACCATTACTTCCACTTGCTTTGCTTTAATAAGCACACCTTAAAATTAAACCACCTTCCTCAGCAGTGCCCACCCAAGCCAGCTGGAAGCTGCAGTCTGAGTGCGTGTGATGTCACCTGACGTCCTCACAGCGTTTCAAAGCGGAGCGACAGGAACTGGCAGGGCTCTGCAGCAATTCCACTTCACCAAGTGCTGTGTGTGCAAGTCATGAGCCATGAGATAATTAATCCGACGAGGGTTAACACAATCAGTTGCAGAGCCAAAAGAAACCACAATCGCTAATTTCTGACAAGCTACAATTACAAGAGTGCAGCCAATTCTGAACAATGCTCCTTTCTTGAAAGGGGGGAAATAAATGAGCACAATATTTTATGGCAGTTTTTAACAAACATAATCTTAAGGGCGTGGGCTGGGTATAATTTCAGGCTTGCTAATATCTAATGACTGGTTTGACTTGTGCAACAGCTCATGTCTTATGTCTCAGCCTAAGTCATCTCCTCCTTCTCCTCTGGTTGGTGTCTAGCTTTTTCAAGAGTTTACTACTATTTTTCTCTCCTCGTTCCCACTAAAGGGCACCATTATGAAATGGTCACTCACATATTTCTCCTTTAAGGAGGTGTAAACACAAGTCTCACTTAGGCAGCGATGAGCAGCTGTTCAAGCGGTGATCAAAGCAGATTTGCATTCTCACTGCTCAACAAGATAGAGTAAGCCTTGTTTCTGTAACACATTAATGCCGGCAGCAAAGTAAATGTAAGGACGGTGTCAGTCTTCAGGGAAAAACACAGGAGGCTTGCTACTACACCGAAGTCATTTTACAGACTGCCAGCCAAAGGTTACATCTTCTGGAACTCCTCCTTTGGCTACAGCAGTGCTACGCTATGTTATATTTCAGCTACAGCCCATGGGTATTACTCCCACATTCTCCTTAGAATTCACAACCTTCCCTAGTGCTAGTCCCAGTCTTTATAATTAATGTCTTAATATAATCTGCAAATCAGCTGCTGTATTAGATGGTAAAACCAGACGTGGCCACAGCAGCAGTATCAACTGACAGAAAAGCAAAAATATTTCAGGAATTTTAACTGCAACCTAATGTAAGTTATCTTTTACACACTGTTGTGAATCCCTCATACCTCAAGACAAACACACATCTCACTCCGAAAGTAATGCCTCCTACTTATTTCCAAGGAAACCATAACAGATGCAAAGAGTGTATTACTATTACGCTATTTGATAGAGCAAATTCCCAGCTACAAAACACTTGTTTCCAACATCCCACCACCACAGGCCATACGCTTTCAGGATCAGTGAACAAGAGCCTGCACGCCACACCTGTAAAAGTCTGTATCACAGTGCTCACATCCACTGTTTGGTCTCCATAAACATTCAGCAAATGTCAGCGAGTGCCATTTTGTTCCACACGGAGGAATTCAATTCCGCACCTTTGCTCCATTATGCAGCTCTGTGTCAGACACCATTTAGTCAGACTGACCCTTTGCTGCCATCTGTCACACAGCAACAAAAAGGAACGGGATACTGGTGGGAAGGTTCAGCCTCCACTGCCATACCACCAACATCTGCCTCTGACATGGTGGGCCAACATCATAAAACAGGAGGCATTACTTTTGGAGCAGCCCTCACATATGATGCCTACAGTCCCCCAGGGTTCTGAAAACTACAGTGCCCCTTCTGCACGTTGATGCTGTTGTTACACCTTTCAACTCTGCCACGTTCCTAAATACACAAGCAAAAGGATCTTCCTGCAGCTCTCTGCAATAAATCTCCTCTCCGTTCTCTCTAGTGTGTGGCGTTGGGAGACATACAAAAACCATTGTTCCAGTAACATCAATCAAAACTACATTTAGAAAGAAAATCTGAAACTTTCTGACCATTTCCTGTATTGTGCATCTTAATTCGCAGTACTCTGTGAACGTTTTAACAGCACTGAGATAAGCAGTATCAATTTAAACAGAAAAATAGTTGTAATATTTTAGATTCTGACACAAGCAAGAACGTTTCCTAAGAAGAGCTATGCTTACCACATTAGCAGACTTATATTTAAGCAGTCAGATGCTATGCTGCACTAATTATGTTAAGTCTCTCTATTAATCATTTTTTATCTCCACATCAGTCAGAATTAATGGAGCAAACAACATTGCTATTTTAGAACTCATCATTAATGAGGCGGTGTCTGTTCCCAGTACCACCAAAACAATACTCAGGGATACACTGGAAGAAACTATAAAATGGGGCTTTTTGTGGAAACTGTGCTTCTTCACTACGTCCTAGTACAAAAAGTTACCCTTGTATCATTTTACTAACTAGAATATCAATTTTTGTTCTGCACAGACAATCTTTGTATACTTTGACACATGCGCAGCTTCAACTCATCATCTGATTGCACAGATAATTCCAGAGATGGAAACAGGAAGGTAAGGAGGGCTGTTCCTGCAGTGGCTGTTATTCTGCTATCACTCAGTAAGCCTACAGAGCTCACAGCAGCTCCAAAAGACGCCGCTGCCAGGCGAAGGACAGCGGGTGCAGCACGGTGGAGAAGAGGAAGAAGCTGCTCCTGCCATGCTCTGTGACCGAGCTCTTGCCCTGCTCAGCAGGCTGCTGGAAGCCTTGTTAGGCCCTGTGTGATAGAGCAATGGATGCAGTCACTCAGTAAATGAGAGCTAAGTGTTACTATTGTGTCTCAGATTTACTTTACCAACTCCTGGACTTTTCTCCCTTCTACAGGAGCAGACATCACAGGGTATCTCCTAAGCAGTCGCTCCCCAGCAGCAGACAAAACCCAGCCTTCAGCCTCTGACCACACCTGAACCTCAGTCTCCCACAGACTGCTCATCTTTGAGCAGGTAAACACATTAGCTATGGCCATTCTCTGACTACAAAGAGAATCCTCTCAATGAATCCTATGAAGAGTCTGAATGGCACAAACAAGCTTCTGTGACTCTAAATCTATTCACAGTGACTCAAAGGAATGTTGAAGCAAGTCCACTCAAAGACATCAAAGCAAATTTTGATACCTTCCTGCTTTTATCAGTTGTGTCTACACAACACAAACCTACTTTGAAAAGTTCGAGTAAGCAGCTTAACAATATCTGCCATGCACTTTATTAAAAAGTAAACTGCACTTTGGTAGAGAGGTAAAAGACTAGAATTCCCTCTGAAGATTTGAAATTATCTTCATTGTCACACAGCACCGCATCCGTGGGTTTCTGTTTATGAAGTAGTCTTAACAAACACAGTCAAATGAAGAGTAAACCAGTTTGTTCAGCAGCAGCAACGGTAACTGGGGAAGAAAATACCATCAGTTTCATCATCTCTGCTATGAAAAGAGGAAGTCAGCAACAGGCAGCAACCTGCTGTTGTTTCTAGTTCCACTTCTCAAGGACTGATAAACAACACAACAAAACACACCAGAGAGCCACGGAACTTCCCAGTGAAGACCAGAACATCAGCTTGAAGGCTATCTTGTAATCCCAGCCTCCAGCTCAGGGAAAACACAGCGGAGCAGCTGCAACTGAGACACATCCCTCCCAAATTTAAATCAGATTATATTGATATTTACCAGTGAGGAGAACAAATGTGCTGGTGTCCATTTAGTTTGCATCAGCTAAAATATTTATGAATGTAAAAGCACTCCCATTTGGTTAAATCAGCACAGAGGGGAAAAAAGAAGATTCGTCCCTCAATCCTTGCAGACATTTATCCACCAAAGACCAGTAAGATGAACCTTCCAGCTATCTTCTACCCATCACCTTTACTCCAATTCAGTGTTGGCTTTTTTGCTTCCTATACATAACAACTAATCAGTTTGTGGATGTAATCCATCCATGTACCTTCAGTGTGGGAAAGCAGTGTTGTTTTCCTCCAAACTCTTTCTTGGGAGAGAAACAATGACTTCAGTAATCAATATAATGACAGGTATATCATTAGGAATTTCTTCTTACTGGTTTATAGGGAGGTTACGAAGAGCGTTGTACCTAAATATCACTTACAAACTTGACAGCAAGCTTTCACTGTTACTTCTCTCAAAAATCAATACTTATATTTCAGTATTAATGCAAACGAAAAGCTGCAAACATGCTGCAAAGACCTTAAATCTATGTTACTACACACACACGAGGTTAATTGTAGCCTAGGCCTTGTGCACAGGCATTAAACAAAGAATCGATGCAAGAAAGTCAATGATGCAGTAAACCTACTAATGAAGATCAGCTTCTCACTGATACGCTCTGCTTACAAAACAAAACAAAATCTGGCCATTTGTCATAGGCTCATTAAAGAGGAAAAAAAGGATTCTTGCATTCAGTTCAGAGAAGAATGCCTCCTTAATGCAATTCCAATGCTGATGGAATCCTTAAACAACACCTGTCCTAAATTGCAAGGATTCAATCTTAGACAACATTTGGACAAAGACTTCGGTAGATACCAGCGCTGCTCAATAGCCTGCTTCATTCCAAGCGGATCTCTCTCAGCATCTGCAAACTTCTTATACCTTACAGAATCAAAATCTACTGCAAAAGTCAAACCCATCATTCCAGCAGAGCAGCATCAGACAAACAAGGATCCCTGCCCTGGGTAAAAGCAGGCTCTGACGGCGGGCTGTCCCGAGGAAGGGCAGACACGAACAGGATTGTGACAGCTCACACAGGAACACTCCCACAACTCTTTACACTCCTTCTAAAACCTCATCAACTTTGCGTGGAAGTTCAACAAATTCAAGTCTGCAAACTTCATTATTAATTAAATCCAGAATAACTTGGGAGGGGATGTATTTTAAAACATTCTGGTTACAAATTTTAGTTCCCTTTGTACGTTACCACCAAAGGCAATTTTTAAGTACACCTAAGAATCCAAACTTCCTATTTCTGATGTTACTCTAAAGATGCCAAAGTGACACAGTAAGCCAAGGCAGCAACTTTGAACAGATGTTCCCAGAAGCTGTAGCTATGCAGTAGGAAATAAAGATGTTGAACATAATCTGTGCTTTAGTTACAGCAGTTTGGAACAATTAAGAGCTATCACACCAGCGACTTCAAACTTGATGAAAATCCAGCAGCCTTTCATCAGTTGTTCCTTGTTCAGCAGAAGTACAGCTGTCATTTGCCATCACATAAACAAGTCAGAATGAGAGTGAAAATTACCCAATGTTTCTCCTCTTTCATTTTTTGAAATCAATAAATAAACATTTTATTATCATGGCAAGTTCTTGAGAGAAGTTACAATGAACACAGCCCACCTAAGTTAAGGCCAGGAGAAGAGAGAAACAAACTGTAGTTTATTAAAGTTTATTTTAATAGAAATCAAACAACTGTGGAGTACCCACAAG
Organism: Oreortyx pictus; assembly: GCA_036925125.1. Classification (NCBI taxonomy): domain Eukaryota; kingdom Metazoa; phylum Chordata; class Aves; order Galliformes; family Odontophoridae; genus Oreortyx; species Oreortyx pictus. The sequence goes on along the minus strand of JAUPFR010000001.1, from coordinate 178,710,881 downwards.
TACAAGAATTGCTGCATTCAGTCTCAAAATACATCTCCATTTATTTCCCCTTCCATATCTCAGTTTCATCCCTGGTATAGAAATAACAAATCAACTCTATAAAGTTCCTCATATATAATCTATTTGCCAACACTGGATGTTTTAGAAAAGCGCATCAAATCTCAAAGACGACAACAAGGACCAACAGTTCACATCATTTTGCTCTGTGCTATGAAAACAGGGAACAAAAAATAAAATCAACCAAGAAAACTTTCTACCTCAAGGTACAAAATACTGTTTTTTATCCCAAGGTAACGTTCACTGGGTCAACAGGTTTCTGTAATGAATGAATCAGATGCACCTCCTGGGGGACGTTCTCTCCTTTATTGCAGCAGTATCACCAGCAGCCATTCCTCAGAGTTGAGGTGAATCACAGACTCAAAAATCAAGTCATTTTTAGATTCTTTTTTTCATATAAACAAATCCATCTTTGAGGAGTTTCAGAGGATGCACAAAATGAACACACCCAGTCATCACCCATTTCACCTGGTTTTACTGGGTCAGAGTTTGGTGGGAGTGTAATGAAATGCTATTACTGCTCTGAATGGTCCAAATCTCTTCTGAAGCTGTGGATGACAGCTGCACAACACAGTCACAGCAGTCAGAGTTTGGGGGCTGGTGGAAGTACAGCCTGAGCACCGTGGTTCAGCTCCAACACCACAAAGTGTACGCCGACACAACACACAGCAAACAGCCACTGGCCCATAGTAAAGCTGCCTCCTGGTAACACAGCACCTTCTGAGACCAGAAAAGCAGAAGAGCGACAATTTAAAAGTCATGTAAAGAGCACAAACGTGAACAATATGGAAAGAGGATACGGAAGGGCTGGGGGAGGAAGTGTGATGCATTACTTAGGGAATGGCAGCTCAAGAGGATGAGGTACAAAACCGCTGGAATACAATTAGCTGCCAAGTTAAGGTATGCAAGGGTCATCAACACTAAGGGATATGGGATTTAAAGCAAAGGGATTTTACAACTAGGTGTGCATCACAGGTGTTTTAATGCACAAGGCTACAGGTATGCAACACTCAAATTAAATTAAATATACAAATTATGGAGTTGCTCCAAGTTACACAAGTAATTCCATCATACACGAGTACCAATTTTCCTATTACCTTGCACGTTTTCTTCCTTTACACCTGTCCATTAGATGAGCAGCATTTTGCATCACCCTGCATACACAAACAGTGCTGAAACTAGGGGAGAGGAAGGGAAGAAATACAAAAAGCCTGAAGGAAAACTCATGAACATTGCCTTTTTGTGAAAACTGCACAAGTTAAGAAAGAGAAGCAACAGGACACATGAGGCTGTGCAGAATTTAACGCCAACTGAGACGATGTGTAGAGGACCTACTGAATGATGGAAGTCCCATGAAAGGATAGAACAGCACAGCTGCTCTCCAAAGCCCCCACAACCGTGACAAACTGACCAGAATGAAAGGGGTACACACACAGTGCAACTACATTGTTTCCATTCGAAAACATAATAGCTACCTTCTATGCATCTCAAGTTAATTGATTAACTTAACTCACGTGGAGAGCTACCTGCCTGGACACAGATCTGTGCAACCTGATGTAGGGAGCTGCTTTGGCAGGGGGTTTGCACTAGATGATCTCTAGAGGTCCCTTCCAACCCCTACAGCTCTGTGATTCTGTGATACCCTATTGATAAGCCACCACAATGGTCAGACAAGCAGGTATAGCTGCTACACCACCACTTCAGGCCAAGCAAGGCAAATCCCATATTCTTAAGGAACTACTCAGATAGGTGTGCCATTACTGCTTCAGTGCCAGGGAGATCACTGATACACATCATGCAGCAATCAGGAGTCAAAGTTCAGGCCTGGCTATAGCAGCCCTGTTCACAGATCTCAGGCAGACAGCCCTTCACACCAGGATTTGGGATTTATCTAAATGAAGTCATTTCCAGACTTGTCTCATAATGAAGAAGAATGCTATGAAAACAAACTCATCTGCAGTTGTTTAATTGTGAAACACAGTTCACTCGAAATAATGAAAGAACAAAAGCCTTCATTCATAATATAATTCTTTAACACCTTCGTTTTAAAATGCATTCTCAAATCTAAAGCTGATAAGATTATATGTATATACTTATGAATATATATAATATTAACTGTAAAAAAATGTCTCCCTGCTAACAAGAGATCTATAAACTCAAGCGATGAAAGCTGTAGGACAGAAAAAAAAAGCAAGCAAAAAAGTGGTTGAGGAGGAGTAGCTCTTGCAAAATACTGCAGAAAAGTTGTTTTAAATTAAAAGGGCATCAGAAACGGCCCCAAAAGGCATCTGAGCCAAAGGCACAACACCAAATCAAATCGCTATTAAATCACACTTCTGAAGCAGGAGGTTTCCCCTGTCTACCCAGGACTGCCCTCCCCACCATCAAAACCATTGCACACTCAAGTGTATTTCCATTCAACTCCTTCTGGAATTTTCTTGTGTCACTGGATTTAGGTAGCTAGGAGGCATGAGACAATTTATTGGATTTTTCTGTCTGTCACTAATTATTTAAATACGAGCTCAACAATTCTACCACGTAGCAGATCTACAATTAGCTGGTACACCAATAAATCCTGTGCCAAAGCCAATTATTACAGAAGTGTAGTTGGAATGTTAGAAGAATTTTTTGGAAAAGACTTTTCTTTTTCTTTTTAAATATGAGAAGATTATACTTAGCAGGACATGAAGAGAGCACAGTAAAATTTAGAAGGACATTGTTCAAGCATCCTGTCCTGCACTCAGAGTGCTTGCTGAACATGTCAATGCTCTTTTTCTTCAGCTGTGCTGGAAGTTATTGTTCTGGGCTGTGCTGGTAAACAGGATCACGTGAAGGCAACGTAATTCACAACAAGAAAAAAAAAAACAGAACCGTCCAGTCAGTTCATGCTAGCATTGCTGGCAGTTTCAGGGAACTGGGACTGGAGAGAACTCACAGGAACACATTTGCAAAGTTCGGATTTGTTCATTTGTTCAGTGTGGCTGTGGTGGGGAATCTCAGCTCGGTGCCAGACCTCACCCAGCTGCTCTCACACTCCCCCTCAACAGGACAAAGGGAGAAAGTGAGAAGAAAAAGCTCCCGGGCTGAGAATTCACTTGCCAATTATCGTTACATACAAAACTGGCTTGACTTGGAGGATTAATTTAATTTATCACTAATTAAAAATAGTGTAGGCTGATGAGGAACTAAGATAAAACAAAAGCCATGTCGTGCCACCCAGCCCTTCCTCCAGGCTCAACTTCACTCCCTTGGCCTTCACCCCACCACGAGAGGAGCAGCAGGGACACAGACGGAGTTGCAGTCAATCCATAGCAGTTCTCCTCCATCACTCCTTCCTCCTCACACCCTTCCACAACTCCATTCTAAGTCCTTCCCATGGCCTGCAGCTCCTCAAGCACTGCTTCAACACAGGTCCAGTACAACGGCGCATCTTCCAGGACTAGAGAACTGGTCCCCCAGCCCTCCTGCCCCACCACAGCCCCCTCTCCATGGGCTGCACATGGAGATCTGCTCCGTGCGGGGTCTGTGGGCTGCAGAGGGACAGTGTGCTCCACCACCTGGGCTGCAGAGAGCTTCTGGAGCACCTCCTGCCCTCCTCCTGCACTGATCTCAGTGCCTGCAGGGCTGTCCCTCTCATGTTTCCTCAGCCTTCCCTCTCACATCTGCTGCAGTTGTCTGCACGCTTTTCCTGAATACATTACCTCATAGGGATGAAGCACTGGTGATGTGCTCAGCTTTGGCCATCAGTGGGCTTGCTTCAGAGCAGACTGACATCAGCTGTGCCAGACACAGGGCAGCCCCTGCTCTCTTCTCACTCGTGCAGCCCCACCCACTTCCAAAACCTTGCCACATAACCTCAAATACAAATGCTCCTGTGAATTTAGCACTTTAGAGTCAGAGCATATGCAAACATGAATCATAGATGTCAGTCTTCAAAATTTTAACGCACCACTTCTTGATCTCTTTTCTGCCCCTGAAACATCAGCCCTATTAGAACTTCTACTTATTACTAAAAAAAAAAATCATTACAGTATTCTATCCAATGTCAAATCATAAATCCGGGGTAAAGGACTACAGATGTTCCACGTAATTCTATAAATGGAATTTTAGTGGAAATCAGAAGCATGCTTCTGAAGCAAACCTCCAGATCATGTCTATTTACTGCTCTTCATACTGGGAAGCGACAGGGGACCATGCAAACTGGATTTCTTCCAGATTAAACTAATCCGCAAGATGCACTCCTAACTCTGCCTGATATGCCGCCCAAGGAACAAGGTTTAAGAAAGCCTGGAAAAACTGCCAAAACATACAGGGATGTCAGGCCCTCACATCTCCCTTTCCCTCTCCAGACCCACTCATTACTACAGGGCCGTGCTGCTCGCTGACACTGTGGGCTACTGCTGTGTTAAACACACAGTGCATCTCAGCACAACCAGTCCTCCTTTGATTTGCTTAAGCGTATTTGCTCATTTTTCCCTTCAGAGCCTATCTGAACTATTTATAGAATGGCTTTACATTCTTATTAGTTACCAGACAATGATTTTTGATGCGTGTTCCAGCACTCTTGAATCTTTTTCTCCAAAGCATTACACATACTGTAAAATAGGCAATTATCACTGTGCAGTTTAGAAGGTCACTGCAATGCCTGTGAGCTAAACAGTAAAGCAAACTTGAATCTGCGCAGCTCTAGTTTTTGTGTATAGATTTGACAAGCTCCAAACCAGTGTCCGTTCCACCTATTTTAAACCCTAACCATGGCACTAACACATAGCACGGAAGTGGCAGAAGCAGTTTTACTGATCCACATGTCTTCGTGCTCCACACAACCAACTGTGAACGTTCTCCTTTCACTGAGCGCTGACGCAGGGTGACTCCGGACCTGATGCAGCTGCAGCATAGATGAGCACATTTTTCACAACACGTTTAAAGCCCTCTCAATGCACAGCTGGCACAGCAGAAAGGAAGAGCTGGTCGTCTTTTTATTTTTTTTTCCTGAAGGAGAAAAATGAGGACACCGAGCAGCAGTGCCAGCATATGAATTACTGAAGGGCAGCGCCTGCACATCACGCAGTGGGGAGCCCTGCGAGCGTCCCAAGAAAAGCCCAATTTTTCAAAGGGTCTTTCTAAATGGCAAAGAATTGTTTCACTAAGCCAATGATGGCTCCAAATGAAATAGAAAATATTTTGCCGTGAAAGGTCACAGCGCTTTCATGTTATCAAAGTCCTCCCATTTGTGCGGAGTATTTCCTTTCTCACCAAGGAACGAAGTCTTGGATCAAGGCTACCTCTCTACATTCCAGTTGAGACCTGCGAACTGTACTATAACTCCTTCCTTCAAACTGCTGCTCTTTCCCACCCCAAAGTTAGATTTACAAAACAGAAGCTATACCTCTATTTTAATCGTGATACGAATCAGCGAACTGAAATTATGAAAGTATGGAATGATATATTTCTACAAACAAGCCTGAAATTTTGTCTGAACCTCTGGAAAATGCCACTGACCAAAGGGAAATAAAAAATGACATAGAAAAGAGTACCTCTTTAGTCAAAACGTTTTTGGGAACATCCACCACACAGGGTAGATTAGCAGACAGGGTGATCTTCACCTATTCACACTCAGCTTCTTTCCTCCTACTACTTACATATCGATCTCCATTTCTACATTAGGTTAGAGGTTTTTCTTTTATGATAACATAAAAACAATGACGAGGGGAAAAAAAAATACAACACCACAAGTACTCTCCCCTTGAATTTCCAGGGAATATAAACATCTGCCAGACAATAAATGCAATGAAATTTGTGCAACCTGATTAATCCATAGGTTCTCAGCTTCTGCCTTTTGCTTTTGAAGAAATGACAGAGTGAAAGATGACATCAGAAGCACTGAGCTATGACTGGTGTCTGCACTGCTGAAGATGCAGATCTCACTTACACCACTAAGATACCTGCAGAAAAAAAGCATTTGATTTTGATATTTTTCAATAGCAATCTATTTTATAATAAATCAAAACAAAAATAGAGATTTCTTTTTCTACCATCCCATTTATACTTCATCAAAATGTGTATTAGACCATATGCAGACCTGCTGATGTGCAATAGGGAGGGAGAACCTGCATTTCAACAATGCAGCATTCTGAGAGCAAAACAATGCATTATGAAGGATGAGAGACAGTTATGGATTTAAAAAAAAAAACAGTGAAAATGGAAGCAGAAACACCAACTGGTGCCCACAACTTGATCTCCTTGAGGACAACTGGTCTCAATGTCATGCATGAAGATCATTCCTGCCTTAAATGGAGTTGGACTTCATGATCCTTTTTGGTCCCTTCCAACGTGGGATATTCTATGATTCTATGACTAAAAGCCCCCAGAGTCCTCACAGTGCTCTGAGGCTAATGGCACAATTTAATTCTACACAAAACTTCGAGTTAACTCTTGTAAACTGATTGCACAAGCTGCAAACTCAACATCAAGCATACGCTCGAGCTATTTCCAAGCAGCAGCAGAAAACACCTGCAATCCAATGGAGATATTGCAGTACTATCAGGCAAACAAGGCTATCAGAACTCTACCAGCTGAATATCAGTGAGCTTCTCCATATGGACAGAGTCTGCTCACGAGTGCTGTGGTTAGTGAGCCCGTATTCCTTTAAAAATGAAGCCCTCGCACACACACGCAGAGCCCTGCAGCTGACAGGTTGTGGCATTTATATGGCACTCATCACTGCAGCCTGCAGTGAAGAGTTAAGTGACCGTGACTAACAACGGCGACAGCTGATACAGGTGTCTCTCCCGGAGAGCAGCGCATGTAATCAGGTGTCTCCGTGTATGTTTTCCTTCTGTTTGTTTGAATACGTTGCCATACAATAATGTGACGGGAGATAAGAACAGAAAAAACGAAACCGATCACCTGGGACCTCAGGCACAAGGGAGAAACTGTTCCCACCGAGGACCTGCTCTCTCCAGGTACAGCTAGAAACTGCTTCGTTAGCTGCTTTATTAGCAAAGAGACAGCAGCAGTCCTGGGCATCTGTGTACTTATTTTCCCATTTCCAACAAGAATTTAATTAACTGACATTAATTAAGTTTTCTGTTTGATCTGGAAATTCAGTTCAAATTAACATTTTTATGGCTAGTTTAATACTAACACTGACAGATCATTTCTGTTGGAAGAAGCTGCTCATACTTAGAATGAAAAAGGACAAAACAAGAGAGCTGAATCCACTGGGAAATAGTTTTATTTGTTGTTAAATAAAACTAACTAAAGGGGAAGAAAGAAAAAGAAGGATATGTTATCTGACTTGAGAAGCCTCGGTGTTTTGCTCACAGGCTGTCCCTACACAACTAGAAGCTCAACAAGGCATACAGAAGCACCTTACAGAAGTCAGATAAAATGTCCAGGAAATCTGTGACTGCTGAACATACACCAAAACATTATCCAAGCCACCAGGCAGCTGTAATTATGTGCTGTAGAACATGTCCAGCTGAGACCTTGTCACTTTGAAATACTCACCATATTTTATGTTACTAAAAACAAACATGCCAACTTCCTAGCATCCATCTCTGCACTGTTTCTTATCCCCATCCGCCGCAATTCGACAAACAAAACTGTCACCTCCTTAAGCTGTGTATTAAATATATGTAATAAATAAATCCTGTGCAAACGACAAGCAAAGAGGATAACACTCGTTTAACATTATATTTCAATTTCCAAAGTGTGAGGATAAAATACTGGAAATTGAACGAGGCAAAAAATAAATAACTAGGTCATTTCTCACTGCTCTAAACGTGCACATCTTAGCAGCACGAAAACACAGAGTAGAATCAAAGAATCACCAAGGCTGAAAAAGACCTACAAGATCATCCAGTCCAACCATCCATCACCAATAGTTCTCACTAAACCATGTTCATCAACACAACTTCTAAATATTTCTTCCAGAGTCAGTGACTCCACCACCTCCCTGGGCAGCCCATTCCAGCACATGACCACTTTTTCAGAAGAGCTATTTCCTAACATCCAGCCTGAATCTCCCCTGAATCTCCTTTAGGCCATTCCCTCTCATCCTATCACTAGTTACATGAGAGAAGAGGCCAACCCCAGCCCACTACAACCTCCCTTCAGGCAGTTATAGAGAGTGATATGGTCTCCCTTGAGCCTCCTCTTCTCCAGACTGAACAACTCCAGCTCCCTCAGTCACTCCCCATATGACTTGAGCTCCAGACCCCTCACCAGCTTCACTGCCATTCTCTGGATGCACTTCAGGGCTTCAATGTCTTTCTTGCAGTGAGGGGCACAGAACTGAACACAGCACTCGAGGTACAGCCTCACCAGTGATGAGTACAGAGGTACAACTACTTCCCTGTTCCTGCTGGCAACACTATTTCTGATCCAAGCCAGGATGCCACTGGCCTTCTTGGCCATCTGTGCACACTGCTGGCTCATGTTCAGCTGAGCATTAACCAACACCCCCAGGTCTGCTTCCTCTACACAGTCTTCCAGCCACTCTGCCCCCAAGGCTGTAGCATTGCCTGGGGTTGTTGTGGCCAAAGTGCAGGGCCCAGCACTTGGGCTTGTTGAATTTCATCCCATTGGCTTCAGCCCAGCTATCCAGCCTGTCCAGATCCCTCTGTAGGGCCTCGCTACCCCCAGGCAGATTGACAGATCCAGCCAACTTAGTGTCACCTGCAAACTTACTGAGGGTGCACTCAATGCCCTCATCCAGGTCACCAATGAGGACACTAACCAGGACAGGACCCAGCACCGACCCACTGACTGATCACCATCAGGATTTTACTCCCTTCACCACCACTCTCTGGGCCCAGCCCTCCAGCCAGTTCCTTACCCAGCCAAGAGTGTACCTGTCCAAGGCACGGGCTGCCAGCTTCTGCAGGACAATACTGTGGGAGACAGTGTCAAAGGCTTTGCTGAAGTCATGGTAGATCACATCAGCAGCCTTTCCCTCATTCACCAGGCAAGTCACCAGATCATAGGAGATCAGTTGGAGATCATCATTAAGAAAAAAAACAACTTGTCAGGCAGAGTCAACATTATGCTTTCAAAGTCCATGAGAAGTAAAAAGCTGTACACATTTAAAAATAACTTAGCACAATTGGCATGTTCATACCAAAATCAAGGTCAGAAAAACGTGTTTACTTCAACTATGAAAATGCGAGATCAAAGGAAGTTTGTTTGTTTTCCTAGACCCTCCACACAGAGCAAATATCAGACATGGTTTTCACAGCTCTTTCTCAAAAGCCCCGACACCCTGGAACTCCAAGATGGAAGGATGTCGTTATAAAATTCACATCACGTGAAAAATAGAAGGACAGCTACAGAAGGAAAGGTACACAAACAGCCTTCCCACCACGTTCAGATCCAGGTGGAGCTCTCTCTGCTCTGAATTTAGTGGACAAATGCTTCCAGCAAAGCAGAATGGCAGCCTCCACTGCAGTGTCACTAAAAACAGAAAAGTAAAAACACTCCCCCCCACGAGCTCAAGCTCAGAAGAATGTAACCCATTAACCTTCTAAAATGTTAAGCAAACACTTGAATAAATCACAAAGTCCACAGAAACAGCTATCTTCTTCTCTTCTTTCAAGAAACCCAATAAAGCCCCCTTGTTTCCAGCTGCTCCCTCAGGCTTAGCCACCAGGTTTCCTCTGCTCCAGTGAAATCATGAAGCAGAGCTTTGTGTAAGTACTGCTGCTCCGGGCCAGCAACTGCCCTATGTGTTATACCACCTATAAAGTCTAGATGGATTGAAAGATGAAACTGATTCCCAATGCCAAAATACTTACATGGGATTTAATAGGACACTTTGCTTGCCTTACCCACAACTCAGGCAGCAGCTGCGACCAAATCAATGAGTATCAACTGCAAAAGGCTCTGCAGGGCACAGAGGCATCCCACTGCCTGAATGATGTAAAGCCACACGACAGCCTCTTACCAGAAGAGGATAAATAGCAGCTTACAACACTATATAATCACACAGTCCTTGTAGCTTGCAGGTAGTTGGCTTCCATTTTCTCCATTTTTTGTCAATAAAAAAAAAAACCTAAAGCTATAACCTACATTGGAAGATTTTGATATTAACTGAAGAAGAAACATTTGCGTAGATTTGCTGTAAAAATGAATCCAGTTCATGGCTTGCAGCTTACCTTTACTTTACATTTGACTATTCCAGGGCCTGCAGAACAATCAATAAGGGGAGAAAAATAAATAAATAAATAAATAAATAAATAAAATAAAATAATAATAATAACAGCAGACAGCACTTATAGCAAGTGAAACAAAAAACCCAACTTTGACTATAGTTACAGGCAGACACCCTTGTTCAGTTTTTATCACTGCTGAAACTTGCTCCGAGATAAAGGGGTAACCAGTTCACCCCCTAAAAAGACTGAAGCCAAACTGGGGAAAGAATCATGGAACCATGAAGGTTGGAAAAGACCACTAAGTTCATCTAGCCCAAGATTATAGCACTGGTTGTCAGGGAAGTAGCAGAGGAGTTTTCACCCGTTATATTCTTTTGACTACAAAGGACTACTTTATTTGATAGGCATACAAAAGTGTGTAACCTCACCATCCTCAGCTTCAGACATCTCTGGGGAAGTAAAGGAAGAAGAGGTGGCACAGCCATTGATTTAGGAACCTGTATCTCCCCCCCAAAAAACACAGTCCACTACACATTAAAATAAAAAATCATGGCACAAAGCTGAAGAGCTGTTTTCTTCAATTCTTATAAATTAGATCAATTCAGTTAATTAACATTATTACAGATAGGAAAACGTACCTCATTTTTTTCATAGTTTCTCTATAGCCAAACCAAATTCAATCTGAGTCTGTCTTGCTAAGTCATAGATCAATTCTCAAGATACAGCAACTAAGTACTTTATTAAATGATGCTAACTAACTAATAATCAAAGACCAAATAAACAGACATTAAAGTCAGTCATTAACGGCTACGTGTGGCTGAGCAGCACTGCGACCTTTCTTAATCACTGCACCTGGCACTAGACAAATGAGACAACATTTAAAACATTTTTTAATGAAATGAAAACGGTGATAAACCCTCAAGATAATAAATGAAAGAAAAATAGCCACAAAGTGTGTATACAGACAGTCATTACTGTTCAAAGTGGGAACAGCGAATGTCAGCATCAAAAATAGAGCATATTTGATACAAATCACGCTGATGAGGTAGTGAGTGTCCAGCTGTACAACTGTACTGTTACTTGTATGTGCAACACTCTGAGGCAGAACACCTTGTACTCATGCTTGCCTGTCAAATTTCAGCAGTACTTTGCCCTTGTATGAGCCAGCATCACTGTGAAGGAAGCTCACCCCCGCGTTTATTCACACCCCTCCTGAGAGCTGGCATGCACATTTGTGAGCCTGCCTCAGCAATTAGGTTGGTAAAACAGATCGACATTAAAACTGCCTCAACGAGAAAGAAATCTATGGTGGCATTCAAACCCCTTTTTCAATTTAAATCAACGTGACTATACAAATTGGGATGAGGAGAAGCAGCAGAAGTAAGGGAGGATGACACCATTAGGAAGAGCCATTGCTGCTAGTGTTAATTACCTGTAAAACCATTGCCAAAAGGCATAACTTCAACATAAATACAGTAAAGTCAGTAGATCTTGTCGAAACACAGTTCAATTTTACCGTATTGATACAACCTTAGTCATGGTAGACAACGAATTAAAACTGTATATACATTTTGATGAGGTGCACGATACAAAAAATGATCCTGACTAATGCAGGCAGAACTTCTTATTTTAGGAGAAACAAATAAATTCACAGTCACAGAATTATAGGGGTTAGAAGGGACCTCTGGAGATCCTGGTGTCCAACCTCCCTGCTAAATTAGACTCCCCAGAATTAACTCCCTGATACAGACTTCGCAGCTCCGTCCTTTTTGTTACTGTTATCCTGATCTGGATGAAGGGACTGAGCGCACTCTTCATATATTTACAAATGACATCAAATTGTGAGGAAGCATTGAGCTGCCTGGGGCTAGGAAGGCCCTGCAGAGTGATCTGGACAGGCTGGATCAATGGACTGAGGCAAACTGTATCAGCATTAACAGAACCAAGAGCTGGGTCCTGTACTTCAGACACAAGAACCCCATGCAGGGGCTACAAGTTTGAGGCAGAGTGGTCGGCAAGCTGTGCGGCAGAAAAGGATCCGAGAGCACTAGTCAACAGCTGGCTGAACACGAGCCAGCAGTGCGCCCAGGCAGCCAAAAAATTCAATGGCATCCTGTCTTACATCAGACAAAGTGCTGTCAGCAGGACTATGGAGGTGACTGCCCCCTGTACTCAGCTCTGGTGAGGCCGCACCTCCAGTACTGCGTTCTGTTTTGGGCCCTTCACTACAATAAACACGTTGAGGTCCTACAGTGTGTTCAGAGAAGGGCTACGAAGGGTCTGGTGCACAAACCTTATAAGGAGTGGCTGAGGGAACTGGGATCGTTCAGCTAGGATAAGAGGAGGCTCAGGGGAAACCTTATCACACCCTACAGCTGCCTGAAAGGAGACTGTGGTGAGGGTGGAGTTGGCCTCTGCTCCCAATTAACAGCAGTAAGATGAGAGGGAACGGCCTTCAGTTGTGGCAGGGGAGGCTCTGGTTTGATGCGAGGAAAAATTATTCTCAGAAAGAACAGTGAGGTGTTGGCACAGGCTGCCCAGGGAGGTGGTGGAGTCACCATCCCTGGAGGTGTTCAAGAATAGGGCAGATGAAGCACTGAGGGACGGGTTAGTTAGCACAGCGTTGATGAATGAGATGCTCTTAGTGGTCTTCTCCAATCTTTACGTGGTGGAGGCAGAAAATCTCTATTCCCTCTCTCCTCTCCATTCCAGTTGTAATGAAATGATTTCAAACAATAGTGTACAGGTGTAGCACACCTTTACTTCCATTCTGTATTTCTCATTTGGACCGTAAACAGCATTTCTTCAACAATAAAGTACACAACTACACTACTTCAGACCACGTGAACTGCAATACCACTGGCTGTAAAGAGGAAATGTAGAGTCAATAGTCTGCCTTCCACCAAGAGGTCACACTAGATTTAAGTGCAGTTGAAACCAAGACAAATGACTTTCACATCAAATTTTCAGGTACACAATACAAATTAAGACTCATTTAAGCGTAGTATTTCTAGAAACAGTCAGAAGAGGCTGACATTTTTCTTTGGGTTCTTTCAAACCTAAATGCCACAAAGTAATACTCTGTCACTCAGAAGACCGCAGGGTATAAGAGGCTATCGTTTTTCAAACAAAAGACTGAGGAAAAATATATGCAAAATGAAGTCATGAGAAGTGGAAAAATTCCTGAAACTGATCCAGGAGGTGGAAAAAAAAAAAAAAATCTGAACTCCATTTGATTCACGTATTTTAAAAGAGAGTTATTCCCTTTCTACTGCATTCCTTTCCTACATTCAGTTCCACTGGAAGATAATACACAATCCACCTATGAGAAATGGTGCAACAGTTATTGTCTACAACAACCTTTTGTGAGCACAAGATTCCCCTGTGCCTGTAACAAATCAGAATCCTCATGGTTCAGGATTTGAATGCACGCTTAGTTGGCAGACAACACTGCATTAAGAGTTGTCTCCCCCCATCATAGAAGGGCTTTGCAGAGAGATCTTGACAAATGGGAGGGCTGGGCAATCACCAACCTGCTCAAACAACAAAGTTTTGTCGACAAGAGAGCTGGATTCAGCACCTGGGACAGGACAACCCCACATATATTTATAAAGCAACAGACCAAAAGGATTGAGCAGTCCCACAAGAACAGATCTCAGGGCTCTGGCTGATGCCAAGTGGAATCTGAGTCAGCAGCATGTCCTGGAGCCAACAGAGCCAACCATACCCTGGGGTGCACCAGGCCCAGCACTGCCACCAGGCAATGGGAGGGACTGTCCCACTCTGCACTGTATGGCCACACCTTCAGCACCGGGTACAGTCTGGGTGCCACGAGATAAGAGGGACATAAAGCTATCAGAAAGCATCCATCTGAAGGAGGAATATGAAGATGGGGAAGGGCCTAGATGGCAAGGTGTGAGAGGAGCAGCGAAGGTCCATGGGTTTGTTTAGCTCAGAGCAGAGGAGCTGAGCAGAGGGTAGTGCTGAGCTCTGCTCTCTGTAACAGTAGCAGGGCCCGAGGCAACAGCATGGAGCTGTGCAGGGGAGGGACAGCAGGGGTTAGACACAGGGTCTGCACGACAGGGTGTGGGCACAGAACAGGATGCCCAGGGCAGTGGGCACAGCCCTGAGCTGCCCGAGTTCAAGGAGTGCTTGGACAACACTCTCAGACATAGGGTTTGGATTTGGGGTAGAGTTGTGTGGGGCCAGGAGCTGGATTTGATCTCTATCCTTCCGGTTCAGGATATTCTATAGTTCTGTAACTATCAGTTTGACTGGAAGAGGAATCACAGAAGATCTACAGTGAGATATGATAAGCACCAAAGACATGAGAAGAAAAAAAGAAATCCCACAGGCCAAGCATAGCACAAACTGAGATGCCAGGCAACCACAGCCAAGTATTTGCCTCAAAAATTTCTTCAGAATTTTTTAAGCTTTACACTTCATGCTGCATTCAGTCAACTCATGTGCACTTCTTTGAAAGGTTTCTTTGAAAGTAGACTCTCTCGACTAATATACAGCTCTGCTCTTAAGAGATTCCAGTGCAAAAATCAAGTCCAAAGATTTTTATTTTCATTTTTAACAGACATCTCCACAGCAGTCATCTCCATTGTATCTGCATGAAAAAGGGCAATTTCTAGCAGAGTGAAACAAATCCCTATCAGTAGATAAAAAAAAGGAAGTAAAAAGGAATTTCTGCACTTACAAGTAACTTCATTAAAAAGTAATGTAAGAAATATAAAGTATATAATGCCTCCTGAAGAAAAGCAGGAAGGAAGAAGAGGAGGAAAGAAAGAAAGCCAGAAATTCAGTTAACCCTGAAACCTCCTATAAGAGGCAAAAAACTCAGCATGCAGAGCACCACGAGACAGTACAATTAGGAAAAAAAACATACAAGAAAACACCGCAGGAAGCTGCTGCAGGACCTTTATTTTATTCATCTAGCAACTAATCAACTGATTGCACTGCAAAAGAAATAAGACTGCCAAGTCTGAGTCTGGAATATAAGGCTCCACCGAAGTACCATCTGGCAAGTGAATTCAGGCAGAACCTTCAGCAGTGCGAACTGTTACTGGCACATCTACACACAATTAGCCTCGTCTGGCCCAACATTTATATACCTTGTATGCCCACATTTCCAGAATGAAAATTAACTTCAAATCTGAAGGTGTTTGTAAGCTTTGTCTAAAACCTAGAAAGACTGAGATAAGACACACTCCTTGAAATACAGGGGATTCCCAACAAGCATCGCTCTGCTTGGCCCATTTCACCGCAGTGACCAAATATACACACCCTCAAACCTAAGTTTTCTACTATCTCTTACTCTGAAGACTGCATGTCTTTGCAATACTCTGATTCTGATTTAGTTATCTGCTAAACATATTTCAGTGCAGTATCTTCCTTATATTCTAACTAAAGGTGATGACAATTATGCTTCGCTGTGGCCATCTGTGAAAAGAATGAGGGGAGAAGTAAAACAAGAATACACCACTGTTTTGAACAATTTCAAATAGGATTTCGATGATGAAAAAAGTCAACAGATTTATACTCCACATTCATTTCTCCAGGAGAAATAACATTAAAATGGTGGTGGTTCGTTTGTTTGTTTTCCCCAGTTAAAACAAGTCTTGTGAAGTACACGGCCTTGAATTAGAATGCTCATCAAGCGAATCTTATACTGACATGATTTAGGACTTTATCTAAAGCCAGGCTTTTCATGGTTATAATTCGTTTAAGAAAGCCAGGCCTCATGAAATAAAACAGTGGCAAGTCCTTTAGTATTTCTTTGCAACCCTCAGTCTTAGGGAAAGTGGTAAACTGAGCTCAGGTGTCACCTTTTCTACATGAACTATAGATGTTTTTTCCCTTTAAACTGACTTGATGTTATCTTAAAAAACAACACACAAAATTACACACACAGCTTTCAGTGCAACTGGAAGATTACAGAACCCAACTGTAGAGGATTTTGGTTTTCGGAACTCTTGGCATTCAGGTTTTAAGCAACACATTAGGGAGAGCATGAAACTGCACCTCACACATTCCGGGCCAGAAGTTACTGCTTTGCACACTGCATGCCTTGCCACAAGAACTTCACAGGGCTACTGAAGAACTGTCTGATGTGAGCCTGTGCAACAGCCAAACACTACATACAAAACCATAACCAAAGGACTTGCAGCTGGGAGACAAGACTAGCACCCTCTATGCAAGGAGTTAGCCTTGTATTCGTAAACTATTTATCACATTCTTCTGATACAGAAAATGAAATCTAATTTAACTACTGACACGGGTCATAGCTACAGTGAAAACCAACTCTGGCTGTAGCAAACAATGAGACTCAGCAACTTTGGCAAACTGTTCAACTATCCCATTAAGTCCATACCTAAACCCATGAAATGCTAAGAATGGCTTCCTTTTAAATAATGCTCTGCAAGACTCTCTTCTGCAGGGATTGAATTTTCCTCTCCACACTAGTTACACTTACTTGTCTTATAATAAGCTTCTGTTGTTGAACCACAGATGCAAAATGACATTTTCTTGGCTAATAACTGTGTTTCTGGGTCTCAGCTGAAAATAAGCTCTGGGTAAACGGGAAGCTAGGGCAATCCTTTCCCCCCTACAGCCCTGCATACTATTTATAAAAGTCATTATGAAGTTAGAAGATTCAACTTCAAAGACGGAAATTTTTAAACCAGGTACAACACAAGAAATGTGCAATTAATACATTATACTACCGTGCAACATTTGTCTCCTGAGTGCTAGTTAAAGCCCTGCTGAGGAATACAGTCTTCCTCCACTCCACGTGAGCACTGGCCCTGCAAGCAGCTGCCCAGGTGTTCCTTAGGTTCCCAGTTTTCATGGCAAAGGATAGATTTTAAAGGAAATTCAGACCTTAGAATTTTACACTTCACTCAAAAACACATTTAAATGAAAAACACTTTTTTAACGGGAAAAAGAAGATGCAGCCAAGGAACGAGATGACAAACCTCTAACACCAACACTAATTCACAGGCACATTTGTAAACACCTCACATACCATCCTTCATGTCTCTACGAATTCACCTCACATTCACACTGGCCTTCCTAGCAACTCTTCCTTTACAAATACATTTTTCAATTTACTGAAAACAATAATGAGAATGAGTCATTTCTGGAGAATACAGTCCTTCCCATACACCAGATGCCTAATATTGCGTGCTGGGAGAAAGAAACCCTACTGCCTACTCAGATTGCCATATTTATTGCAGAAGTCTGCCAGCACTTTGCATCTTTTATTAATGTTTTCTTCCGTATGTTTGAGATTTTTTTTTAATGTTAGGATCTTAATATCGTCTGTAAAATTTTACTACCAAATTCTTTAAGAGCTGACACCTAATTAGCACAGCTACCAGCAGCCTGAGAGTACTGCCCAAATAATGACCACAAAGGATGTGAAATAAAGAGAAGAAAATAAAAATCACAAAGCTTTACAGCTCATTTCTGAGTATTTTGTTAACGCTTTTCAAGGCTTTCACTTCCAATCCAGATGCATCAGTTTGAAGAAACAGAATTTTACATTTTTGGTGTTACCTTTTTAAAGCAGCTCTCATACATCTATGGAAACCAAGCCTGACTAGCTAGTGACACTCAGAACAGGCAGCAACTACCGACTGTCCCCTTCATCCTTCCTCTGTAACAAGTGGAGCATAAGTAAACAAATCAAAAAAAGGAAGATGCCCAGAGAACTGATAGCCAGCAATTCACTGTGACAAAATTATACAACTGTTGGGTGGGACGTTCAACCAATTGTTACAGAATTTAAGGAAGCAATTTTGGAAGTTTGATTTTATGTCCTCTTTTTCTGACTGGAGATGATGCAGTGGGCTTCAGTTCTGCCTTTAATCATTTTGTTTTCTTAAAAGTGTTTCATTAACTAACTCCTTAGAATTACAGCAGATATTTTTAGGGAAGTAAAGATACTTGCCTTTAGCCACAGATTACGTGTAACAGCAGAACAGAGCCACGATGCAGTGGCAGGCACGCACAGATGCTACAGCCTCTAAATTATTCATGACCTGTTCACTATAAAATAAAGTGGCCACTGCAAATTAACTCCAGTGAGAAAGGAATGGAATTTCAGATCACTTTATGAACTAGTTTACTGCTCTACAAACTGTATATATCGAGGAATTGTAAATAATTAAGATGTAAAAGTAAAAATGAACAGTAGAGGGGGGAAAAAAAAAGTGTTTGAGTTCCTAATTAGATAAGCCTGCAAGATACCACAAAAGATGGAACCAGTTTACAGAAGAAAAAACAACAAACATTCAGCACACTGAGGAAAACAAAAAACCATTTAACGTCAATTAATTTCAAACAATAAGTGAGTATTTCATGTTTTGTACACTCGCAAGAGCCGCTGTGGATTTTGAAGTTAGCTGTAATCTCAAAATAATCTAATTGTAAAACCTAAACAGCAGAGCAGCTGTGTACTTGCAGTCCATCTCATTTCCATAAGCACTAAAGAAGTCTATTTTTGTTTCTATTCTCATTTGGAATAGTTGAGATTCTAAGTGTCATTCTGATGGTAGATTATATAGAACGCAGTTGCTATTTTCACAGCCTGAGCCATCCAGACACAAAAAACATTTTCAGTACAGAAAAAGAAGGAAAAGATCTTCAGAACAATAGCAGCAGTTACAAATGCTGACAAAAAGTCCATCTTCGACATAATAAACATCATCGGGATTCTCTTTGGGAAAGCTGCAGTTGCAAAATGATAATGATAAAGCTTAATAATTCAAAGCCAAATTACAGCAGCTCTACACACCACAGAAAATTTTAAATGTGCGTAAAAGTACAGCCAAACTCCCAAAGATTTCTGATGGACTGCAAATTACTCAGAGCACCGAATACACCCCGGTGCTGTTCTTACCTTTCTTAGCAGCATCTGCTCTCCGTCTTGCTGGCGACACCAAATCTTTTACAATCTGAAGCACTTGAATCATCTCTCCTTAGTAAAATCAAGGAGACCAGATACCCCCCTGGAATTCCAACAGGTTTCATTACTACATAGTATTAGGCAGCTCCCTTCAGCGTGTTCAGGAAAAACTGATGCAGAACAACTCCTCTACCTTCAGAGAAAGATTTCTGCCTGACGACTCCACAGGCTGGGGTGATGGATTTAAAGTGACTTCAGCACAAGGAGACAAAAATCTGCAAGCAGTCCTGAGTGCATTTCCACGGAACATTTTAAGAAATTACTTGCAGAACAGAATGCACTTCTCCAAATAAAGTTTAAAGGGGACATTCACAGTGAAAAGTAACAAAAGAAAACACCTCTTGAAATTAATTCTGATAGCAGCAACACAGTCCCCCAGGCTTAGCATTTAAGAAGCATGCCTGCAACCTCTTTTTAAATCTGTATCAATCAACGAGATTTCATGTAATGTTTTAGGAGAGCTACTGGTGCACTGCAGAGCCAGCATCAGACCCACTAACAGAACTCACACCCACCCTGCTAAACACATTCGGGCATAAGCAAGCACCTGCTAATACAAGTCTGCCTTTCTGTTCCTCCTTCTTCCCCCTTGAACACGCACCTCTGACACCCTGGTACGTGACTGGAATCCCTGCACATCAGGAAAGATGCTGGAAATCCAGGGGGCATTTCAGGCGTTCTTCTCTCTCTTCACCACCAGAGGCCCAGAGAACAGTCGCAGTGAAGGTACTATCATTACTTTTGGCAGGTAATTTTAAACTGACAAATTGCAGAACGTGCCCCATAACATTTTTAATGCCATTTGGAAAACGTACAAAGGCACTTCAGAAAACCCTTCCGTCAAAGGCTCTACAGAGCTAAGGAAAAAAAAAGTCATGAGAAATTGTGTTTTATACCACTGCGTTAAATAACTGTCAGCCTCTGTGAATGCTTTTGGAAACTGAATTCCTACATAGCACTGGAAGGCCTCATCCACACAAAGCAAACAATTTAGGAAGCCAACTACATTTTCCAAAAAACATGAAATCAGAACAAACACAGGCCCAACCAAGGCTCAAGATGTATTCTCTGCCCTTTAGACCTTCTGTTCCCATTGCTCAAGTGTTAGATGTGGGAGAGGTCATTTCTTTCCATTCCAGCTGCTGATCATAAACATTTTAGATCTTACAGTTGCTGGCATATTTATCCACATGCACATTGGTCTGTAGAAACACACAGAGGGTAGGCACAAACTGTTTCTATTATGTTATGCTCATTTACATCCTGCCCATTAACTCACCCCTGCTAGAACTAATATCATTTTGAAGTACTATTGTATTTGGTTTGGCAAAACAAAGACAACTGAAACCATCGTCTCTGACAAGCAGTCCAATTTCTTGTCCCACTCTGCAAGTATGTCCACTCAGTTGGAAGCTTGGAGACAATTACTGAGCAAATATTAATTATCTCTTCCCAAAAAATGACTCTTCAAGCCATTCTGAATGAAACATGAACTCTTTACATGAACAGAAATTTCCAAATTCTGTACATGAACTGAAATAAGTTCTGACCAATAACTTAATGGACATTTTTAACTTCCTCTTCTACATATAGAATAGATTCATAGATTCATTAGGTTGGAAAGGACCTACAAGATCATCTAGTCCAACGATCCTCACACCACCATCCCTACCCACCAAGCTACTAAATCAAATCCCTTAGCACCTCATCTAAACGCTTCTTGAACAGCGCTAGGGACGGTGCCTCAACCACCTCCCTAGGCAGGCCATTCCAGTGCCTGACCACTCTTTCAGAGAAAAATTTTTTCCTCAAATCTAATCTGAATCTTCTCTGGCGCAACTTGTGGCCATTCCCTCTCGTCCTGTCATTAGTTATCTGGGAGAAGAGGCCGACCTCCTCCTCACCACAGCCTCCCTTCAGGAAGTGGTAGAGTGCGATGAGGTCTCCTCTGAGCCTCCTTTTCTCCAGACTAAACAATCCCAGCTCCCTCAGCCGCTCCTCGTAAGACTTGTGCTCCAGACCCCTCACCAGTTTTGTTGCCCTTCTCTGAACACGCTCCAGGGTCTTGATGTCTTTCTTGTAGTGAGGGGCCCAAAACTGAACACAGTACTCGAGGTGCGGCCGCACCAGAGCTGAGTACAGGGGGATGATCACCTCCCTGCTCCTGCTGGACACACTATTCCTGATACAGGCCAGGATGCCATTGGCCTTCTTGGCCACCTGGGCACACTGCCGGCTCATGTTGAGCCAGGCATCAACCAACACCCCCAGGTCCTTTTTCTCTATACACTCCTCAAGCTGTTCTGCCCCAAGCCTATAGCATTGCATGGGGTTATTGTGGCCAAAGTGCAGGACCCGGCACTTGGCCTTATTGAACCTCATCCCGTTGACCTCAGCCCAGTTGTTCAGCCTATCCAGATCCCGCTGAAGGGCCTCCCTACCCTCAGGCAGATCGACACATCCTTCCAACTTGGTGTCATTCGCAAACTTACTGAGGGTACACTCAATCCCCCGCATCCAGGTCATCAGTAAAGATATTAAACAAGATGGGCCCCAATACCGACCCTTGGGGGACACCACTTGTAACGGGACGCCAGCTGGACTTAACTCCATTAACCACTACCCGCTGGGCACGGCCCTCTAACCAATTCTCAACCCAAAGAAGAGTGAATCTGTCCAGGAAACAGCTACAACTTCAAAACATTTAAACAAAACTTTTAGTATAGAATTGTCTGATTAAGTTAACCTGCAGGTTCCTCAGATGTTAGGAACATGGACCTGCTGTAAGAGCTTTCCCATCATTATCTTTCCAGGATGCATTCTTTAATTCAGTTGGGTTACCAAACAATTTGAGTTAAACTCAAAGGAACATCATTGCTAAATTGCTCTGCAAATTTATTCTGAAAAGCTGCCTAAGTTTACAGCTCACACAAGCATACAAATACCTTTAAAAATACCTCTGACATAAATATACTACAGCCAGAAAAGAAAAAAATATATGTATATAAATAAAAGAGGTATATTCAAATATTCAGTAAGAACTTAATACATGCTTAACCAACTAAAGCATGAGTATACCTTAGAGGTTCTGGAATATACCTTATAGGTTCTGAAGGCAGTAATAACTGAGGCAGATCATCTCATTTCTACAGCAAGGTTCCCAAGTGTTGGTGTAACAAGAGGATGGCAGACTGACAAAGAGTGGCAGTAAGGTAGAGGGAGAAGGCCAAGAGAAAAAGTGGACATAAGAAGCACATTTCCTACTTGCTTCTGTATCATTATTGTTTTCATAATTCAGGAAGTGAGCCATACTGATAGTAAAGAGAAAAACTACACTTCATTAGCTCTGAGTTAACACCCAGAAAAGGGTTACAGCTATTCCCTACTGGGAATAGAAAAGTTGCTCCCTTTTCTTCACAGCTATTCCATCTCATTGATGATTAACTGGAAAAGGTTTCTTACATGATTTCCAGGTGAGATAAAAAAATAAATAAACTAAAATAAGCTACCTACTAAAGTCTGTAAAACTGCCCTTAGAAACACTTCAAGTCCATGGTCACCAACATCTCTCTTCCTGAAGGGAGTTGTGCAAGAATTCCAGGACTAGAAATCATTCTCACACATAACCTGCCCTTCCTCACTGCATAAAAACCACAAAGATGGTACATGTGGTAGTTTTCTTCTTGATTCTGTTTGAAAGATATCATTTATAACAAAAAAGTAGCTTTAAAATGAACTTGGGAAGCCACTGACTGGATTACCAAACATCCTGTTTGCAAGGGAACACTGACAAACAGATGAAGTGTTACACTAAAACGATGACACTTCAATTTAAGCAGATTCTCAAGTCATGTTGCAATACTCAGTGCATACCATGTGAATTTCCACTAATTACTTGCATTTTCAGCAGCCAGTTAGCTGAGCAATGTGTGCTTCTTAATGTTCTTGCATTTTGCTTTTCTCCCTTAGCTTCAAAAATTTAGGGCATACAGCAATCTCACCCATTACAATTCATTTCATCAGGGTAGTAACGAGGAGCAGTTAACCAGGATTAGATTTTACGGATCACTGTGTGTAGCCCCTGACCTCTCTCTACCATAAGAAAGAGTATGACTTGCATCCTGATTAGTTGGCTGCCATCACTCAAAATAAAAATGTGTCTATTAACATAATTATAATTAGCTGGTCTTTGAAAAGCAGTTGATTTTAATAAAGCATACTGCCAGGAGGTAACACACTCACAGCACAAAGGATGCTACAAAAAAATACAACTCAGTGCGTAGATGTCAAACAGTAGTTTACAAAAAAAAAAAAAAAATCAAAAATCCTTAACTTTGAGTAAAACTTAATTCTACTTCTCTTATAATAATCTAGAGTGTTTATATATTCATGGCATTACATCCAGGCTTAAGAAAAAAAACATCATGAACCCTCAGGGTAATCCCAAGCAGCACGGCAGCTATCCCAAAAGTCACCAGTTTGTTCGGCCCTCATTTGCAGAAAATAATACGTACAAGCTAGGGGAAGAAAAAGTCACCACTGAAACAGCCTGAGGGCATTTATTCACATGAACAATAGTCCTGAGCACATTTATTTGAGATGCAAAGTTTTTGTGACCATTCTTTTTCCATCTCGCATCATCCTGACCTGGTTAGAATTCAGCTTGCATACAGATTATTCTCCACATCTCTGCAGACACACAGGCAGTTCTGTCTTCGTAATCATGAACTATGCTTCTAGCACAGCAGACCAGAGTTATATACGTCCTTTTCCCTGTCTGCTAAACTCTAAACACGGTTAAGATATCAAGATTTAAGGGCTGACAGACTCAAAGAAGAAGACAGTTCCCAATGCAAAGGCAGAGAGAAATCCAGGGAATGCAGCCATGGCAAGGTATCTGACTGGGCTCCATCCTGCCACTACCTGCTCCAAGAAATGCAGAATCAAGCTTTAAGTTCTGCCACTGTCATCCAGAAAGAAGTCAAACGTACCCATGAAAGACTCTGTATCTCTCCAGTATTGCAGGAGAGTAGGTGTTATGGACAGTAGATGGGGATTTTAGCAGATGGGATCCATGTGCTCTTTGAACCCATCTTTCTACACCTGCAAAATTCACAGATTAAATACCTTACAGTGTCAGTAGGACTATTCATAATGAGGACTAAAAAAAATTAAGCATCAGAAACAGCAGAGGCAGTTGTTCTTAATGACCAATTTGAATTTTTGCTTTAAAAGCTGCAGTTTAAGAAGTTACGCACAGCAGAACTGCTTCACCTTCCCTCCCATTTTAGCAAAATAGCTCAGAAAATGAAGCAGATTTTCTTATAAGTACTAACTAATAATTTCATAAGCAAGAAAAAAGTTTTCAGCATTAAATTAGCTTAAAAGGATTAAGGAAATGCAAATAAAGTATTTTACTTGGGAAATGATTCTTTAAATACTAAAAAGAAGGAAAAACACATCGTAAAAACATTTGCATGGTGAATTCCCAGTATGAACCTCCTTGCAGAAAGTGACACAGTTAGGTACAACTTACCCAGCAACGAAGTCACAGCAACACCTTAAATATCAGTAGCATTTTGTTTTACAATTACTGCTCCCTGACTTTTCCTGTCACAGCTGGTCTTCAAATGAATATCTCAGAATAATAGGCACTGAGCTCTAGGACCAGCAATATATCCTGACGCAAATAACATTAGAGCAGTGGTAAAGTAGGCTACCTATCCTTTCTCACTAATATTCTGAATTAATTTTCTAATCCATGAACCGAGGCCTACGGTTTTCATTTATCAGATATTAAATAATCCACTCTATACGAGTATCTTTGGATACTAATGGACTGTAGGGAACCAGGAAAGAGATAAGCAAAGAGAATCTGACGCTCTCAAGAAATCAGATCTGGAATTCTGGAAGCCTTTCCTGCTAAACTGCACTAGTGATAGAACCCCATTTGTTATTTAACGCATTCATTTCTCAAAAAGTGACTGCTTTTGGCCACGTAGTTTGCAAAGTTTCCACAAAAATAAATGAAATATGGTTGCAGTCTTCTGAAAGATAGAAGCATACAATCATCTGTGGTGGAAAAGACCTTCAAGCTTATCAATTCTAGTCATTAGTCTGACATAACAAATCCCATTGCTCAAACCACACCCCTTAGTGGCACATGCAGTTCTCTCTTAAATACCTCCAAGGATATAAAAACTCCCACCTCTCCCCTGGGCAGCACATTCCACTGCCTGATCACCTTCTCCATGAAAAATTTCTTTGTAATGTCCAATCTAAATCTCCCCTGGTACAACAGGAGACCATTTCCTTGCATCCTATCCCTTGCCACCTGAGAAAAGAGACCGACACTCACCCAGGAGCGGGTCAACTGTGGGACAGCTCAATGCTCCTTCTCTGCCTCCTCCACACTACACAGCCCCAGTTCCCTCAGTTACTCCTCGTAGATTTTGTCTTCTAGTTCCTTTACCAGCTTCACTGCTCTTCTCTGCACACATGAAAGCAACTCAATATCTTTCTCATAGCAAGGGACCCAAAACAGAACATAACGTTTGAGGTGTGGTCTCACCAGTGCCACATACAACAGGACAATCGCTCCCCTAGTCCCACTGGCCACCACAGTTCTGATGCAGCCCAGGAGTCACTGGTCTTCTTGGCCACGCTGCTGGCTCATGCACAGCCAGCTGCAACCAGCACCTCCAGGTCCTCCTCACTCAGCCCCCTTCCCAGCTACTGCTCCCCCAAGCCTGCACTGTTGCGTGAGGTTGTTAGGAGCCAAGTGCAGTACATGGCATTTGTCCTTGTTGAGTGCCATACAGGTGAACTCATCCCATCTATGCCCTTCTGCAATTTTCCTACGCTCAAGGTCATCAGCCCTCACCTAAGATTCTACAGAGCCAGTAAGAGTCAGGAAGCACTGAATTCAATTGAATTTCCACTCTTCTTTGTTGTTGTTGGTAGGTTTGCTACCATTTTCAAAGCATGAAAGTATGGCTGCAGTTTTCAAACAAACAGATGATCCTCCCTTTACAAGCTGCCTTTAAAAGACTTCCACAAACAGAACGAAGCTTGGCCTGGACAGAGAATGGAAAACTAATAAATAATGGTAAGTGGGAAGTGCAGTGATTTAAGAAGAGGCATTCATTCACAGTTTATGTCTTCTTTCTACTTAATCACACAAGAACACCATTCATTACATTCAGGACTGTGATTGAGAACATCAGTAAGGGATCAGTGAAACTAATTCCACCTGTTCTAGGTAAAACAAAACAACAACAAAAAAAAAGAACAAATAACAAAAGCTAGATGGAAGAGGAAAAAAAGAGAAGAAAACATAGGTAACTTAGGCAGGCATTATTTCACTGCTTGAAGTTTTAAGGAAAGAAACCACACGTTACTAAACCCTGCAACTGCACAATACAACTGCTCTCCTTGTTACTCAATTCCTCTTCTTCCTTACCCTGTCAGCTCTTGCTGCAACACATTCTGCAGGTGGATCCAGGCAGTAATGAGCAGACAGCAACTATGCCAGAGAGCTGCAACGAAGAGGAGGGAACTGCCTACATAGCTCACTTTTATCACCTTCCTGGCAAACAGACACCACATGGCAGTGAAGATGAGTATCAGACACCTGTGTTCAAATACACCTTGATGTACTGTTCCAAATGTGAATGCTTGTATGTAAATTTATTTGTTCCTATTGATAGATGTGTTCTACATCTGTTATCACTACCAGCAAAATAAGGACACTGTTTAGTCTTTGATTATAAATTTGCCATAGAACAGCACCACTAAAATCAGACATACCAGTGTGTTCAAGTACTTGCAACACCTTCATTGAACTAAACTGTGGAGTTCAGCAAGAGTTTAAAAGGCTTCCAAAAGCTCTTGGATATTTATCCTGTGAAGACTTGTCAAAAAGCATAGCTTACATTAGGGGCATTTTGTAAGGTAGGACAATCAAGTCAATACAGAAAGCGACCCAAAAAAAAAAAAAAAAAAAAACCACACACACCACATCTAAGTAGCCCATTCCAACCCCAGAACCATAGAATTGTGGGGGTTGGAAGGGACCTCTAGAAATCACTGAGTCCAACCCCCTGCCAAAGCAGCTCCCTAGCCCAGGTTGCACAGGTAGGCATCCAGGTGGGTCTTGAACGTCTCCAGAGAAGGAGACTCCACCACCTCTCTGTGCAGCCTGTGCCAGTGCTCCGTCACTGCACTGTGAAGAAGTTCCCGTGCACAATTGTGCAGAACTTCCTATGCTTCAGTTTGGACCATTTCCCCTCGTCCTATCAGCACACACTGCAGAGAAGTGTCCAGCCTCGCCCCTTTAGCTACCGCACCTTAAATATTTATAGATAAGGGTCAGATCCTGTCTGAGTTTTCTTTTTTCAATGCTGAACAGACCCAGGTCTCTCAGCCTTTCCTCATCAGGAAGGAAACCAGTCTCTGTGTATTTCAGATACTCTTGTGGTAACCAGATGTAAACTGGGGGTGTGGAGAAGATGCTAAAAGCTTGCCTAGCTTTTACAACTAGACAAAGTAATATAATATCTGTCCTCTCCTACAAGTGTGAGGAATCAGGATCTGTAGAACTGCATGGCTACAAAGCATGGAACAGCTACACCTGGCAAACTCACTGCCAAAAAGTCCGGAGGAGAGCAGGGAAGGAGGGTTATGACATGGTAGCATTTGTACAACTCAGACATAGTGGTGTCACAGAAGAAACGCCCTCACACAAGGCTGTAAAAATTCTGGGGGAAAAGAAACTAAATAAGCTTCTTAATGACAGCAGCAAAGCTTATTTAGAGACTTATTTTCCCGTCCCTAAAAAATTCCGGGAAGTCCAACTCCCGCTCAAAAAAAAAAAAAAAAAAAAAAAAGAGCTCTGAGTGAGTCTTTCAGCACTCTGCCATGGAATTAGGCAGATTTTCTAAGAGCTTTTCAATGGCAAAATAGAAAGGCTGCATTCAAGAACATTCTCCTATGGCAAACCGAGTGCTTTATTAAAACAAAGTGCCCTTTTACATTAATGTTCCTTCAGATTAATGACTGCACTGGCCAAAAGCACTGCAGATCCTTCAGCACGTTGGTGTACTTTCTGTTCCAGATAATAATTATCTTACATGGCATCTAAAGCGGAGAGGGGGAAAAAAAAATATCCCAGAAGACATCAGCTTCACAAGCCAGCCTGCAAGTCCTACACAGCTCCCTGCTTACTTCAGAAATCTGGAACAGGGTAGAACAGGGATACCAACTGCCTGGAAAAAGTGCCAGTGCTGTCTTGTCCAGCTCCCATTTTAAGAATGAAAATCTCTTAATTATAGAGGGGTGCTTCAGCAGTGAGGGAGTAATTGAACCTTATAATCAGCTGCTTGATAGGGTATCATCTAAGCACAGCTACTTTGTTTACAAAAACCATCTGCAAATATCCTTTAACTACAGAAAAGACAACTGACTGCAAAGTTCAGAGCAAAGAAAAGATCTTAAATTTAAACCTTGCCAGTCACAGAGCCAGCCACTCTGCAGGAATTACTCGCATTACCACACTTATGACAATGACCCAAAAACCCTCCATCCACACCACAATTCAAAGTTGTCCCCTATTAAAAATTAGGCCAGAGCAGTTTCTTTGAAACTCTGTCACACTAGCTTAAAACAACTGTACATCGTGCCAGCCAGGTATTCTGTTTCTTGAATATGAACAGCTGTGAATCCTCTAGTTCAGTGGGACATTAAAACAACACTACGGTGTTCAGTGCAGCAGTCTCCACAAAGTCCTCCCTGCAGTGACTGAAACACCACTGCTGTGCGGCTGCACGGCGCCTTATGCGGAGAAGCACGTGCCTGCCCCAACACCTACACCCAAAGCTCTTGTTTTTTTGGCTCTATTTTAGCTGCCACTTCTTCCACACTTTCCCTTCAGAGTGGGTTTGAACACCACACTTGACTTATCACAGGAATGAATAGGATCCCAGATATACGAATTGCTTACACAGTGCGGATACTTGATACTCACTCCAGAGAACAAGGTTACAGTGTTCCTTGCTACTTGCTCTTTCTGCTGCAGGAATACCAACAACCCACAATAAAGGCATCATTGTGCAACGTTCTATTTTGGGAGTTTAGAGATGGACCCGAAAGACTAAGATTTACGTTTGCAAAAAAGAAAGAAATAAAATAAGTCTGCAACAGAGGAGTAATATCTTGCCAAAGGCGTGGATGCTTTGTAAAGCAATCTGTCATAATTCAGTAGCCCTCACTGGCCGTGGATGAAAACAGCAAGAGGCAAATTTAGAAAAGGACTCTCTCCATTTATATATACACAGAAGTGAAAGAAGCTGCATGTGCAAGTATGTAATTTAGAAATAGGACATAACGATATCAAAGTATATCGTATATTTAAACATTCATTACATGTTCGATGTTAATAATTTATAATCACGCATATATTAAAATTACCTTGGCTATTTTGGGAGCACAGAAAGTTAATTTTAAA
This sequence comes from Oreortyx pictus, assembly GCA_036925125.1. Taxonomy (NCBI): domain Eukaryota; kingdom Metazoa; phylum Chordata; class Aves; order Galliformes; family Odontophoridae; genus Oreortyx; species Oreortyx pictus. Next base: position 178,681,189 of record JAUPFR010000001.1, on the reverse strand, counting down.
GTAACTAAGTTGTAAATAACTTAAACTTTTCCTTGAAAACACGACAAAAAATAAAACTAAAGAGTCAGTATCTAAAAAGGAAATAGGAGTGAGCAGTAAGTGGCTTTCTCCAGCAACTTTACAGGGGACACGGGGAATGATTTCCAATGGGAAAAGATTCATGTTAGATTTTAGGGGAAAGTTTTTCACTCACTGGCACAGCTGCACAGAGAAGCTGCAGATGCCCCATCCCAGGAGGTGCCCAGTGCCAGGCTGGATGGGGCCCTCCTGCAAAGTTAAAGAAGGTGACTTCACTCCAGTCTGTGGAGACTGATGATGTATTTCATTCCATTCAGAACTGACAGAAGAGCCCCACAAACTCAAAAACTCTCTTCCAATCTAAAAATAAAGTCCAAGTGCAAGGAAAGCAGTTCTAAGGATCCTGAAGGGATCAAAAATAAAAGAAGGATTACGAAAATATTAATCTATGAAGGCTGTTTAACTGCAGACGGATTTCAAAAGGTTTTTCTCATTTTGTTCTGACCAATTTAAATAACCATACACTCTGCCAAAAAAAGCAGCAAGGTCTCTAAAGTTGCAACATTATGTCAATGCATTAAATAAGCCAATGTCACAGAAGGTGAATGGTAAGAAAACAAGTTCCTTACGTGTAAAAATACTGTGGTTCATATTTTCTTCTGAGTAGTGAACACTGTATTTAGAAGAGAGGTTTAATTACAGCATCGGTGAGAAACTGGGTCATCTAAGATCTGATTAGCCCTCTGGAGATGCCTCTCCTCACTTAGTATCGGGGAAGATTACTGCATTCCTACACAACTACATCCTGCAGCGTTACCACTGGACAGAACCACTCATTCCCACCCCCAGAACATCACTCTCAGTACTGCAGTACAACCATCTCTGCAGCTATGTAGTATACTCATGGGAGCCCACCCGACACAAACCAACCTCATGCATTTCTCCTTGTGGCACCAGCATGAAGGAATTCAGGCCAGGAAAGAAAAAAAAAAAGGACACCACCAACTCTCTTGGCAAGGGCAACACTTCAAGGGGGACGTGAAATTCTGAAGGCACTCACTTCACTCCTGGCTGTCTCCTCAAGTCAGACATTTCAAATGAAAGTCAGCTGCGTGGAAAGCTTTTCTGCAAGTTGACAGAAGTTCCTCTGACTCACTGACTGTGACATTTGCACTTCAAGTCACAGAGCTATTCCCTGCACACTCACCTCCCTAAGCACAACTAGCTGCACCATCAAGGCACAGCACACACATCAGCTCCAGTACTTGGAAAACAGAAAAAATACAGACAAGAAATAACAGCGAAGCAAGACTAAGAATTGAATGCGTTTCTCCCAGCTGCTAGTTTCAGGAACTGGACAGCTTTGTACAACTTAGTACACATGGACTTTTCATGCTTTATCCTCTCGCTACAAAACATAACAATTAAAAATACAGGAGTTCCTACACTGCTGCTGCTTCCGATCCATGAACTCACATCTCCCTACAGTGGTGTAACTGCAATCAATTATGTGTTAATATATACAGTTATATAATGTTAGTCTACACAGCTGATAGTTTCAAGACAGTTTAAAGAAAAAGCAGAACAAATGTAAGTAAGAAAAATCCAAATGTTATCAGTGATGCAATTTTTACAAGTCAGCAATATGTGTGAGCTGCCTAATTTAAGGATATAGAAAAGGGTGGAAAAAAAAAATCACAGGATAACAATTAATAAAACCTACAATTCAACTCTTTAACTCTTAAAATATTTTTACACATATCTTCAGTCTTCAAACACAGCTTTTCTCCAGTCTTCTATCTGGACCTCTGACCTTTATGATTCTATCACTCAGACCTTGAATCAGTTTTTCATGAAGAACTACTCCTTCAAATTTCAGTACCAGGAGGCAATAGCTCCTATGTTTCTCCAAAGACTATTTCTAAAGATTAGAACATAATTACACTGTGAAATCAGAACAAGTGTTACAGAAAGCACTCTGCATACTGTGTCTTCATGCTTGTACTCTATGATAAACGGGCATTTAGGGTTTTTAGTTCAACCGAAAAAAGAAAAGCAAAAACCTTAGCTTGTAAGGTATTAAAATAATCAGACATCCCTTAGCTATTCATTATAAACATATTTTGGCTTACTTTTGCATTTTCCTTCCCCAGCACACAATTTTGGGTATGAATCAGGATTTATCCCTTCTCTCAATCTCAGCTCGTTGAAAATAACCCGTAACTACGAAGCAGCTTTACAGTTATTTGCAACATCCTTTCCAAAATGCACAAGCACCTCGCAACGCCACAGAAAATCACCTGTTCCTCAGCGTTTGTTCTCTGAACAGTTTGTCTCAGGGCTCAGTTCACTTCAGGCCCATTCTGGCACACAAGGACGGCAAACTGCTTCCATTTTTCCCCCCTTGCCTCCAACCTCAAGTGGACTTCTCTCAGCCTGGGAAGTTTTGTTAATTCCAATGACTTTTCCTCAGTTGCAAACACAGAAATATATACAGTAAGGTTGACCTTACTAAGTCATTTGTTTTGCTTCTCAAGTTTACTGCTCAGAACAGAGAAACTGGCAGCCAAACCTACTTCTTGACATACCCTACAAGAAATGTAAAGGAAAGGAGAAAAAAAGAAACAAAAAAGAAGTGTTTCATTTTTTGGTTTTCGATGACAAAACTGATGGTTCCCTCCTTGAATACACGCTAGAGAGCCAGCTGTAATGAGAGGTCAAGAGAGACAACAAGAGAGACATAAAAGGACAAGAGTGCCATCAGACAGAGGCAGCTTTTAATCACGCCATCACGGCCTTGATTTGAACTGGTAAAGCAAAGTCTCCCACCTCATTACCAGACCACACTGACCAACTCCAAACTATAAGGTTACGCTGCATCTCTCCAAACACACAGAACATGCTCCAGCCCTCAGTCACAAAGAAAACCCGAACAAACTGCACCAAAGCACGAAGAATGGCAGGTTCACTTCCCAGCAGCATGCACTGTGTTAGTTTTCAGGGTGTGGGAAACAGAACTAACAACAGAAAAAGACGGAAGAGAATTATTATTTAGAATTTATTGTGATGGCAGAATTAAAAAAAGAAGTCGGCCCTGCATCCTACGCATTTAAAGGGAAAAAAAAATGAAGATGTCAGCAGCTTGTTGCAATATACTACCAACTACTTCAGTTGTTTGCAAATTGAGTTCATTGCAGCAGCTCAAACAAGTTCATTGCACCGACCTCTCTTCAAAGGAGAAAGCACAGGAAAAGTCCCAAACATAAAGAGCACAGTTTATAATCATAAGAATTTATCACGATACCACACATTTTCTGGTAGCTAAATGTCAACAACTGGAGAAAATGTGAAAGATTAAACCAACTCTTCCTGCAGCATGACATTCCTGGCAGGTCAGACACAGCCAGAATTTTTCTGACAAGCTATCTTTAAGTATAAAATAAATCAAGATTATTTAACTTGGCTACACTGCATGCTCTTACCCACCCTATAGGCATGCAACCTCACTGTCCTACAGGGCACAAAAACGTTACAGTGTAATCTGAAATACGGATTAATCTTAGTCTGATTTACAAAAACAGGCACTCATAAAGGCATTCAACAGCAATGAAAGCTTTGAAAGACACTGCCTTCGTTTGAGCAGTTTTGAGACTCCCTGTACTGGCCAAGAACAAAAAAAAAAAAAACAACTACCATGAATGCTCAACTGCATGACTGTTATCAACACGCCTCTCCAATACTGAATAACATAGGACAGGATCCAAAGCACTTCGCTACCCACCTGAAAGCAGTTACAAGTTACACATCAGCCTTCACTAGCAAATGCTCCATCCACACCTCCCAAGTAGCAGAAGGTAAAGGCAGGTGGGAACTGGGAGCAAGAAGAGCTGACCACTGTGGGAAATCAGGTTTGAGATCATCCAAGGAACCTTAATGCGCACAAGTCACAAAATACCCCGAGCTGGATGGAAGTCCTCAGACTCGGAGATGCATCCCTGGGTTTTGAGGAACTGTAGATGAAGCTGCAACGCCACTGTTCATCTTTGAGAAGCTGTGGCAGACCTGTGCAGTTCTCAGCCACCAGAAAAAGGAAAACAACCCCCATTTTTTAAAAAGGGAAAAAAGCCAGGACACTACAGGCCAGCCAATCTCACCTCTGTTTCTGGCACATTAATGGAGCAGATCCTCATAGAAAGCAGCAACCAACACGACAACACCAAGGGCAAATCCCACCTGACAGATCTGCTGTAACCCCTTCCACAACAGGGTTGCAGCACTGGTGGACAAGGAAAGGGCAACTGACATCCACCCAGACTTCTGCAAAGCAGTTGGATGCACAACATCCTCTCTAAAACAGAGGGACACGGATCTGAGAGATGGACCACTCGGTGGACAAGAAATTCCTTGGATGGCCACACTCCAAGAGTTGCAGTCAGTGGCTCAACATCCAGCTGGAGCTGGCAGTATTTACATAACATCTTTGTCAATGATGTGGGCAGGAGGATCGAGTGCATACACTCTTAAGGTGATAAATAATTTGCAGATTGCGGTATTTAATAAAGAGGAGCCTAAAACTATGCATACTGAGCATGTAGTCCAAGCTCCTCTGAAGCAAACTGTAAGTTAAGAAGTCCAAGAGCAGCTGAATATAAATATCTGATTCTTTTTAATGTGTATTTTTAAAAGGGAGCTTTTTCAGTTGTGTCCTTGAAGCCCATCAGCAAGAACAGACTCAATGTGACATTCTTCCAGCAAAGAAGAGACCGTATTTTGCTTAATATCATTACAGATCACCGCAAAAGCACTGCTGAATTATCTTCCCTTTCAGTAAAGGTATTCATTCCTCCTAACACAAAGCAAACTCTCCATTCTGAAACCATGTCAAAATCTCATCAAAATCAAAGGCGTTTTGCTCAAGTAATGACAGCATTTGTTTTGCTCCAACATCACAGCAATACCTCAGTGAGTCACACTTAACAAAGCAACCACGACTTAAAAGGTAAAAAGGCACACACGTATTTGTTATGTTTAAGACTATCTATTAAGCACTGACAGCACATGAGACACTCAATAAATGAATTATGATTGGCACAGCAGCATTTGGCAAGTCAGGATATTCAGGTACATGAATAAACCGCCTGCAAAGACGTCATTTATGCAAGACTGCAAACATTAAACATCAGAAAATAAACGAATGTGAACAGCAACATGTGAACAGATAGAATCCTATTTATACTCAGCACGAACCCTAAGGTTTAGCAAACATCAAAAAAATGCTACTAAAAGAATTTCTAATTGAAAAGAAAAAAAAAAGATTTTCTGCATGACTTTGTTCCTTCAGATGTCAAGAACTATTATTTTTATTTAGATTGACAAGAAATTGAGCCAACAAGTCTCTTTTAGTCGCTTCCACCCAGACAAGCAAATGGACTTATTTTACTAAGACAGGATATAATTATTTTACAGACATGCTTATTCTTTAACAGATTCAGTATGCTTGTGTTAAAACTAAGCTGTTATTTATATATTCCTGAGCATATGAAGCTAAAGCAGTATTCCTGTGTGATGCAAGGCGAGGTAATGAGGTAATGTTGCTGCCAAGACTTCTATTAAGAGTACTCAAATCCACAAAACTCATGAAAGACACTCAAACACTTAAAACAGTTTGCTAAAACAAAATCATCGTAACCATCAGATCCAGCCTAGAACAAAACCTCTGGTGTCTTCTGTGTTTTTTTTTTTTTTTTTTTTTTTCAATCAAGAAGATCTAAAGTCAGTTTTCCAAGGCTCATATCTTCCTAACATGCGCCCAAATTCCTCTGGGATCAGACCTCTATCCTGGAATTTGAGCAATATATTTATTTTTCTCCCATAAAATGAAGCCTATTCATTTGATGTTGGATTTTCACCAGCTATTTGAATGTACTGGTGCTCACATCTTTTGGAGTTTTTAAGAAACCCAAGATGTTTTCCACTCAGAGTTGCATGCTTTATTTACACTGAAAAAAGCCAACCCCTCACCCAAGAAACATCAGCTTGTTTCAGAACTCACCTTGAAAATGACACCAGAATACCAACATGCGAGCCTTACAGAGCACATATTGATCAAAATTTTGCAGACTAAAAATAGTACCTGCTCGATCTCAGCTTTTATTACTGAAAAAATGAAGAGAAAAAAATCACAGACTCTTTTTAAGGCAGAGCTACCTTCCAAAGCCCAGAACAGACGTACACGTCTTCTGAAATGCAAACTAACAGTTTCTTTTTTCATAAATGAAGGAATTTACTCACTCATGACTGGAAACTTCTTCGCATGTAATCCAAACCAGGTCTCAAAGCAAGGTATCTTGTTGGAGAAGATTTCTCAGAGGTATACATGTCCTGGTGATGGTAAGAAAATGAAGAGACTAATCACTTTTCAACTTCAAATAAGTAACACGTTTATATATAATAAACGGACTCCCCCATTACCTTTCCACCATCCCAGTTCTTTAACTAAAAGGAGCACAGATGTATTTGTTATGATTGAAGAACTTTACACTAGTAGATACATGCTGAAGCAACGACTTTCTTTAACATTCATACTCAAACTTGTTTGCACGGGCATGTTTGCATTTCACAAAAGCTTACCACTTCCAAACATTCTTAGATCATAAGAAACTACACTATCAGTGTAATAAGTGAAAATACCATCCAAGTCATGTTTTCCTTCAGCAGAGTTTCTCCTCAGCTAGCAAAAAGATGCAATGAATACCATAGTTTTTTCATACGTAAGAACTACAAAACAACTTACAAAAAAAAAAATTATTCGGATTGGCACCAGCACCCAACACACTCCTGGAAACAAAACCTGAAAGTTAAGATTTCAACTATCTGTAAACCATCAGATCCATCAATACCTACACGAAGTGAGACAGATACCTAAGTAGGGCAGATATGGATTCACTAACAATAGGCCTGGCTTTCCACAGAGCAAAACATACAGGGCTTAGTCTTCAACACTGATAGCACAGCAAGTACATTTCTAACATTAATACATAATCTTCATCCTGCTGCTAAAAGCAATCTGATAGAACTGTAACATTCAAAGACCTTGCAGTTGTGATGAAAAGGAAAAACAAACATATCTATTATGCCATAAAGTTCTCCTCTAATATCAGCACAAGTATCATTTCTGTAAATTAAGGAATATTATGTGACTTATTTCCTCTCTTCAAACCAATCAGAACTTGCTGAACCTGACCAGCTGTGACAGCCAAGCCAGATCACATCTTCTGCTGACTCAGATTTCAAGAGTCAACACTTCTGATCTCTTAAGGATTAAAGCATAAAAACAATTTATACACAAAACGACAGAAGAGATCTGACTTTAGCATCCTAACAGCTTGACTTACCAAAACATTTACAGATACACAGCACTTGCCAAAGAACTTTCATAGGACTGGATTCGCATCATAAGAAGACTGCTCTATTAGTTGCTAAAACGTGAAAGAAAAAAAATGAAAAAGAAAACAAGAAAGTTCTGACAGCCAAAAAGAAGCCACCAGTAATGTCACATGCTGTAGACTGAAAACTACAACCAATTTTTTTGCATTGGAAAAAGTAATGTAGCGAAAAAGCTCAGCAGGGGAAGACAACCTAGACAGGCTCAAGCAGCGGAGCCAGGTGAACCTCCTGAGGTTCAACATATTCAATCGCAAGGTCTTACATTGTGCCAATCCCTGCTAACAGTCCAAGCTGCGGGATCTAAGGATGGAGCTCAGCCCTGCTGACAAGGACTTGGAGTACTGGTGGATGGCAAGCTGGACATGAGCCAGAAAGCCAACTGCATCCTCGGCTACATCTAAAGCGTGGCCAGCAGGTAAAGGGAGGTGATCCTGCCCATCTCTCTGCGCTGGTGAGGCCTCACCTGGGGCACTGCATCCAGATGTAGAGTCCTCAGTACAGGAGAGGCATGGACCTGCTGGAGTGCATCCAGAGGAGGGCCGTAAAAATGAACCACAGAATGGGATGCCTCTCCTACGAGGAAAGGCTGAAAGAGCAAGGGCTGTTCTGCCTGGAGAAGAGAAGGCTACAGAGAGACCTGAGAGCGGCCTTTCAGTATCTAAAGAGGGGCTGTAAGAAAGAAGGGGACAAACTTTTAGCAGAGCCTGTTCTAATAGGACAAGAGGAAATAGTTTCAAACTAAATCAGTGGATTTAGGCTGGATGTATGGAAGAAGTTTTTACAGCAAAGGTGGAGAGGCATTGGCACAGGTTGCCCATGGAGGTGGTGGATGCCCCGTCCCTGGAGACACTCAGGCTCTGGGCACCTGATGGGGCTGTGGGTATCCCTGCTCACTGCAGGGCAGTTGGACTAGACGGCCTTTGGGGGTGGTCCCTTCCAACTCAAATGATTCTTTGATTCTATAAAGATGGTATAATGCTGAAATAACATGTATACAAACATTAAATTAAAAAAAAAAAAAAAAAGCCAAACAAACAGAGCCACTACATGGTGCAATCACTGAAGAACAAAGAGTTTGAATTGCAGGCCCAAGCAATTCTCTTGGAGCAGCTGCTAAATAAAATATGTAAGCACACGTGACCTAATCAAAAATAAAGTGTCCAGTTAAAACGTGTCATTAGAACTGCAGACTTGTCAGTTTTCTTTTCATTACTGATGTCAAAATTAGCAAACATAACTTCCACGACATGTCATTATTTACTGGACTAATTACAGTTATTATATTAAGAACAACAAATGAGTGTTACAGACAACACTCCACCCAGGTCCAAAGCACTTCTGGCTGGAGCTCCGTACACCTCCTGTGCTCAAATTGCTCTTCAATCTTACACAGTCAACTGGATGGCCAGCATCTCCAACTCAACATCTTTTTCCTATGGCACTGTCTCACCTTGGCTATGAGCTAACATACCTTGCCTCATCGACATCACATCACATGTTATTCTGTTGATTTGTATGTAAAGGAGAAGGCCGTCCATGGAGAAAAACAAAACTTAGCTCTGAAAACCACTTCACACTAATGACAGCATAATCATCCATCGCATCATTTATAAAATCCAGCCATAAAACTAAGGAAGCAAGCAGTGAAGAATATGGCAGCTACATTCCTAATTTGGCAGCTTTATGCCTAAAAACGTCGCACCTATGGGAAGTGAATGTTTCAGTAAATCCTAGCAACTGAGTTCAGACTTCCATATATAAAACGTTCTTGCTATCTGCATCTGAACACTTCATTTAGCTGTTGCTAATATCTGTTTAGTAGCCAAAAATCATTTCTCGTTTCATTTAGTTTTTGTTCTTTGAAACAGCAGGGATATATGTTCTATAATATCTCCCTTGTTTGTAGCTTGGGCATTTTCTTCACAGCCATTTTCTTGGACTGTGTGAAAGTAAAGAAAGGTAAGCTTCTTATTGTTACTTGCAATTTGGAGCACAATAACAGCAAGCAGTATTGGAAAGCCACAATAAGTTAACCCTGCCAAATACCAGAAAGTCAGTACATTCTATTGCTATTCAATATTGATGTTTTTCCTAAGGATGTGTGTTATGGAACTAAAATCACTTTGCTCTCTTGACCAGCAACACAACTTATGTCAATGTTTACCACGGTCTCTCCTGTACACAAACACTACTTAAAACTAAACAACAGTGGAAAGAAATAATGTCAGTGTTGTTTGTCTTGCTTAAATATATCACCATGAAAATCTGTATTTTTATTCAAGATAGGAGCTGATGTCCTCCTGCAATTAGAAAGGCTACAAAAATAAAAGGGAAAAACTTACACACATACCTTTGATCTTTCTCTTTTCCTGGAGATCTAATCCTTGTATCCATCCCAGTATCTCTCCCACTAACAAGACATTTACTAGCCCTTGGTGCTACTCAACTCGCCATGGTTGCAAAACCATCAGCATTTTAAGTAAGGTTTGAACAGAGTGCCTGAGGTGGGAGAAGTACTTTACAAAGCTGAGCACACTAGAAATATATTCAGTTTTCCAGTCCTAATATCAGGTGTCCTTTCTACCAACTACTCTGTCTCATAATAAGGAATGTAAATCAGATCAAAAGTAAGCCAAACCACATTATAACTCTATGCACAATGACTGTATCCAGAGAAAAGACAAAGATTGGAGTCTCACTTGTGATTATGTTATTGTAGCATCTGTTTAACTTGGATACTACTGAGTTTACACTACAGATTTATATCCCCAGACAGGGAAACCAAAGGAGCATCATGTAACTGCAAGTCAATGACAAAATAGCCTAAATAGAGCCTGCCTGCAAAAAGCAGTATTTTGCTGCTGTCTGCTTTCTTCTTTAAAGCAAAATGTTACTGCCTCCCCCCCCCAGAAAGAAACAGAGACTTCAGAAGCACGTTTTAAGGTTTCGCAGATAACTTGGGTTGCCAACAGTATATCTGGAATGATTGGTTTCCATGCTGTACGCTCAGAGGGCAGTGGAACAGCTGCTAAACAGTCACTTCACACAGCAGCCGAGCTGAATTCATTTCAGAGTTATAATCGGCAACAAGAGAAGCTACAAGGAGGCAAGACTAAGCCATGTAACGACACAGCTATTAACAAAAGGAAACATAATAAAAATTCCAAGCATAGCACCTGGCTTCTGAACATCCCAATTCAGCACCGTGCCCACGGCAGCAAGAATGTACAGTCCGCCGAAACACGAGTGCCAGATGATTTCTGAGGTCCTTTCCAACTCAAGCAGTAGAGTCATAGGATGGCTTAGGAGGCCACACACGAGGAAGCACACAGAGAACGAAACAGCAGCCGGCACACCCTCCCCTTTGTTCGGAGCAGGAATATTTACACTACAAAGTGAAGTGCCTCGGTTTCAGGCACTGCTGATTGGCCGCTGCCTGCGCTACACACGACTTCGAGTTTCGGCTGTCGCGCGGCAGCAGCTCCAGCTCTCGAGACAGCACACCAACCTAACAACCAACACCGAGCAACTCGTTAATAGGAGCGTTCTGACCCAACGGGTCCCCCACAAAAACGTCTTTGTGAGCGAGGCTGACGGTTTCGCCCGCCCTCCGTGCCCGCTCCGAAAGCCGAGAGCCGCACAAAGGAGGTTATTATCGGCGCAGACGCGTGCTACAGGAGCGGTGCTGTGTGTGTGCGCCCGGTTTTCCCAGTCCGGGCCGTGCACCTCGCAAAGGGAAGCGCAGCATGGGGAGCCCTCAGCGGCGACCCGAGACCCCGCAGCCTCACTCCCACAGCGGCACGGAACCCACATGGCTCACGGGGCCGGGCCCGGAGCCGGCTCCCGCCTCTCGCAGCCCCACAGACGGAGGATGGGAGCGCCCGCTCCGTTCAGCTCTCCAGGAACTCGGTCCCCTCCTCACTGGAGAGGTCCGTTTCCCCCCCCCACACGCGGCGCTCCGCACCACGGGAGGGACCAACCTCTCCCCTACCTTTGCTCGCCTTCCTCCTCCCGGGACCTCCGTTCCGCCTCCTCCCCCGGCGGCACTTCCCAGCTCCGCTGCCCCAGGAGCGGCAGCCTCCAACCAGGAAGCGCCCCGGCGTGACACCGGCGGCCGCCGCTATGGAAACCCTGCCCGCCCCCGCCCGTCCCCGCCCGGCGCCGTCCCTCGCCGCCGCCATCTTGGACTCGCACCGAAGCTCCCGAGCCGACCCCGCTCCCCTGTCCGACCGCCGCCATGTTGGGCTCGCAACGACGGCTGAGGGAGCGTTCCCACGGCGAGGCCGGGGCTGGCGGTGGGAGCCGAACGAGACTCGTGTGTTCGGCCCCAGGGCCAAGCCGGCACTCGCCGCTGTGTTGCGTCTGCTGTGTGGTAGCAGGGGAAGGTGTCCGACGGACTGCTGGTCCTCCAGCGCAGCCGTTGGGCCTGAGCTGGCAACACCCTCGTGTTAAAAACCCCGATCCTTTGTCGGTTCATAAGTTTGTGCGTGGACATGCGTATGTGGATTGCCCGCTCTGCCAGCATGGAGTGCACGTCACAGCAGCTTCAGTCCCAACCTTTCCACGCTGCAGTCCTCCCACACACCGCACACATGTAACAGCCAGTCAGCAAGACCTGGGCAGGAAGGAACCAGATGAAATTTAATAAAGGCAAGTGCAGAGTCTTGTACCTAGAGAGGAATAACAACATGCACCAGTACAGGCTGGGGGATGAGCTGCTGGAGAGGAGCAATGCAGAGAGGGACCTGGGTGTCCTGGTGGATGACAGGTTGACCATGAGCCAGCAGTGTGCCCTGGTGGCCAAGAGGCCCAATGGCATTCTGGGGTGCATTAAAAAGAGCGTGGCCAGCAGGTCGAGGGAGGTGATCCTCCCACTCTGCTCTGCCCTGCTGAGGCCTCACCTGGAGTACCGTGTCCAGTTCTGGCCTCCATGGTGCAAAAAAAGACAGGGATCTCTTGGAAAGAGTCCATTGCAGGGCCACAAAGATGGTGAAGGGTCTGGAGGATCTCCCCTATGAAGAAAGGCTGAGTGAACTGGGTCTGTTTAGCCTTGAGAAAAGAAGTCTGAGAGGGGACCTGATCCAGGTTTATAAATATCTGAGGTGTGGGGGTCAAAGTGGCGAGGCCAGACTCATTTCAGCAGTGTGTGGAGACAGGAACGAGGGGGAACGGCCAGAAACTGCAGCACAGGAGGTGCCGCACGAATGTGCGCAAGAACTTCTTTACGGTGAGGGTGACGGAGCGCTGGCACAGGCTGCACAGGGGGGTGGTGGAGTTTCCTTCTCTGGAGATATTCAGGACATGCCTGGGTGCCGACCTGTGCGACCTGGTGTAGGGAGCTGCTTTGGCAGGGGGGTTGGACTCGATGGTCTCTAGATGTCCCTTCCAACCCCTACGATTCTGTGATTCTGTGATTTTCAGTCACAGCCGTTGGGTCTGAGCTGACAAGACCTTTGTGTTAAAAACCCCAATCCTCTGTCGGTTCATAAGCTTGTATGTGGACATGCATATGTGGATTGCCCGCTCTGCCAGCATCAGGCACACGTCGTGACAGCTTCGATCCCAACCCTTCCCATGCTGCAGTCCTTCCACACACCACACACAGGTGCATGGTGCTTTGCATCGGCCACTCAGCCCAGGTTACAAACAAAACCAAAAGGGAAGTACGGAAATGTGACAAAAACAGCTGTTGGAGGCTGTGAGGCATCTCCAGTGCCACAGTGATGTCATTAGCAGAAAGCGGTTAGTTTGGTGTGAAAAGGAAACCATTGTGGTTATGAGAGAATTTCAAGCAGCGGCATAGTATGATTCCACTTTTAGAAGCATTAGACTAAAATAAACAATAATTAAAATGTACTACTAAATGACATCCAGGAGTCGTACAAAAGAAAGCAACATTCAGTAAATGTTTTGAGTATGTTAAGTAATCCTGTGTTCATGTAATAGCACGACCTGCTGGAGCGTGTCCAGGGGAGGGCCAAAGAAATGATCAGAGGGATGGAACACATTTCCTATGAGGACTGGCTGAGAGAGCTGGGGACGTTCAGCATGGAGAAGAGAAAGCTGTGGGGAGACCTGAGAGTGGCCTGACAGCATCTGAGGGGGGTGTAAGAAAGAAGGGGACAGACTCTTTCTCTGTTCCAATAGGACAAGGGCAAATGGTTTCAAACTAAAAGAGGGGAGATTTAGACTGAATATAAGGAAAAAGTTTTGTTTTGTTTTGTTTTCTTATGATAACGGTGGTGAGGCACTGGAATGGGTTTTCCAGAGAAGAGGTGGTTGCCCTGTCCTCAGAAGCACTCGGGGTCAGGCTGGATGGGGCTCTGAGCACCTGCTGTAGCTGTAGGTGTCCCTGTTCATTGCAGGGGAGCTGGACTAGATGGCCTTTAAAGGCCCCTTCCAACTCAAACAGTTCTATGATTCTATATTTACAAACTTTCTATGCAAATAATAACCAAGGAATTTAGTACAATCTACTAAAGATAAACTCTTCAAAATAAGTACTTCTATGAGCTGTGGGGCTCTCAACTTCTGGTGCTATTTTTTGCAAGAACTTGTAATGCAAGAACATTTCGTGGCAAGTTGGGGAAAGCAGTACTCCATTATTTCAAAGTAGATTAGATGAACTGAATAATTATTGACTGGTTGGCCTAAGATCAATAAATCTGCTCCGCAGATATTACCATTTTTAATAGACTTCTTGTTCTCAGAGTTCTCTCTGATTCTACAGGAAACACAGCTGAAAAAAGTGTTACTTCTGGAAAACCTGGAAGTAAAATCCCCTGACGTGGCACATTATCACACTAACAAATCTTGCAATTTCTGTGAATGTAGCGAATCTGGAGTATATATACGTGAGCATGGTAGCAGTTGACATTCATTTTATTTAGGAGAAAATGGCTAAAAGCTATGAGCTAGTACAAGCTTGAATCACTTGTCTAAATGTTTTTGTTGTTTTTTTTTTCTCGTGCTGAGGAATTGTAATACAAAATAGAAATCATTTATTGCTTTACAATACATTTCAGAAAGTAACTGTGACTGACTAGCCTGCCAGTATCCCAAAAATCCCAAGAGGAATACTGAGGCTGGATCTGAATCTTTCCGACGTAACGTCTTCATTGTCTTTTTTAAAACTTCAGAAGCTGTTAGAATATAAAAACAGACTTAGCTTTCCTCAAGCTAGGGATTTGTTACCTCCCAAAATGGCTAATTAGTTAAGATAAATGCCTTCCACAGGGAGCTCTTTACTTCATCTGAACCGTCTCATCTCTATCACATACGTTCTCAAACTATACATCATCTTTTTTGTTTCCCATATGCTCATTGTTTTCTGTTGTAAGTAGGCTGTGGAATGCTTCTAAAATCACAGCTTTCCAAGTGGCTGACAGTGATATCCTACTTGTTTTATCACCACTCCCACACACAAATCTGGCAGCATCATTTCCAGCAACGCTCCATTTTTGTGATAGTTCTTAGTCTGAGGAATCTGTGTCATTTATAACGCTTAAAAATCTATATTGCCTTTCATGGACGTGCATGAGACGTTGCCTGTGTGTGCAGGACTGTGCCCCATAAAGCAGGCAGATCTCAGCGTGTCTCTTGCTGGTGTTTGACACCTGTTGTGTCTGTGCAGGCCTCAAAAGCAGCATCACGTATCAACCAGCCCCGCACAGCTTCATGTGATCCTTCCCTGTCACATAGGTAGGATGAGCAGCGTGGTAGAAAACCTGTCTGGGTCAAGTCCATTTGCACTTTAAATGCAAAAGCTGCAATTTGCTTGCTGAGTGTGAACTCAAAGAGATGTAAGGGATGATTGGGTTTCTGTTGGGTTTGGACTCACACGTACGATACTTTTCCATTTAATTATAATCTGAACTGGAATATCTGCTGATGAAAGGCGACGCTCAGTGACCAACCTCAAAAGATGAGCCGCACTGTGTCTAAGCTCAGGCGGTGTACTGCCCACTTACAGCTGCAGCTGGAGGCATGGAGGTGAAGATCTCACAAATCACACGTCGCAGATGAGCAGCTCATCACATCAGGGCCACGCTTAGGGAAGATGTACTGCAGAAGATGCTGCGCACTCTGCGTAGCCACTGACATTATTTGTCAGCGGTATCACGGAGCCATTGACAAAAGAACAGAATATTAACATTCCATTATAAAGTATCCCATTCCCCACAACACTGCAGTCCTTCCTACTGAACTTCAAAAGAGTACAAGAATTCATAATGTAAAAATTACGAGATTTTCATCAGCAATTATTTCTCTGTGTGCTGTGCCCTTTGTTGTTTTTTTTTTTTTTGCTATAAAGCTTATGAAAATCACTCGTTTCAATAAAACACCATTTTACAAAATTAAGCAGAACATTCAGCATACACACAGGAACCAACTGCAACATCTTAGTGAAAAAATTTGTCTGTCTTCGAGTTCTGTTAACTGCTCTTATGATACCAATGGATTCCTAGCTGAGTCAGCCTTGCGAGGCTTGAGTCGTGCCTTGGGATAAGGGAATGAACTTGATGACTCCTCGAGATTCCTTCTTAAGCCTCACAGCTTTTCAGTATCTGCTGAGCTCAGCAGGCAGTGTGCATATTGGAGCCACTTTGGGTGAAAAACTGTTCAGGTTCTCCCAGTGCGTCCGGCTGGTGATCAGAATCCAGACAGCACTATGTCTTCTGCTGTCAATGGCACGACAAGTCATGACAGAGCAGTAAGTCCTGGCTGAGCAAGGTGTCAGAGTGCCGATGGCTTCGGAAATAAAGACCTAGGCTTTGAATTGGCATGTGTAGACTTGAAACACCTGCAAGTTTTGAAGCACAGTGCTTTGCTACGGTCCCTAAGCCTCTTTGGGTGTATACTTAAAATTCATATAAGGACACGAGTGGTGCTCTGAAGAGCTTGACTTTGACTTTACAAAATCGTGCACTCTGCTAACAGCAAAGAAAGCAGTTAGTGAAGACTGCTGGCATTAAAAATAATTGTAAAACCTGGTTTTGAACTGTTCCTTTTTCAAACTGTGTGCTATAGGCTTGGCTTAGCTTCTGTGGAGCAAGAATTTTCTGTTGCACGTGGCCTTTCCACTTCTGCTTGCAGATCACTTTTAAGGCAAACGAGTTGATGTTTTCTCTGTGTCAGTCAGAACACAAACCATTTACGCACAGCCATGTACCCTAGAGAGTGAGTGGCCCTGATCCTGCAGGTATCCAAACAAACACAAACCTGGCTCAGTCTCAGATTCAAGGAGTTCCACCTTTGAGGCCTGTCACTTGTAAAATCTGCTCTAATCATCGCAAAGGAATGTCACTCAAAATGTCTGACTTGGTATGAAGTGCTTATAGGGATAAACACAATAGCTGCCCAATGGCTTTTCTTTCCAGTACCATGTGGTAAAGAGTATCAGTATTTCAAAAGGTTAAGTGTACCCAGGTGCTGTACCACCTACTGCTTCTGCCTTTGTTTCTTTTTCCCCAAACTGAAAGTCGGGAGTGGCTGTGTGTCTGATGAAAGGGGCTGTTTCCGTCCCCTCTTGTCGAGAGAGATTGTCTTCATCCCTTTCTTTTTTCCCCAGATTTTCTGTCTCCTCTGTTCTCGCCTTTTTGCCCCAGTCGCCTTCTGTCTTACTCCTTCCATTACTTCAGGAATTCATTTCTTTCTTTCTCTCTGTCCTTTTCAAACATTGATCTAGCTTTCACTATTCTTAGTTAACCATAATACGCATAGAATAGAAGAAAGTGTCGTACACTGTCACAGTACAACTACAACAAGCAAAGTCACTTCACGTAGAAAATGCAAAAACTGGAAAGCCTGACTGAAGATGGTATGGTCATATGTTGGGTTTGAAACACAAAATCACATGATTGTTTTCATCAATCAGTGCTAGGCTCTTGTTGACCAGATTTGATCCTGCTCGTGGAGCAGAAGGGATAGGATTTGAAAAGGAAGAAGAAAAGCTATAATCAAAGAATTTACTTTTCAAACCAAAGAAAGATAGAATATAGTCAGAACAGAGAAGGAAAAGCAGCAGAGAAGGAGACAAGATGAAGTCTTACTGGCAATGATGCACAACAAAACAAAGTGTTAGCTTCATCTTTTGTGTGCCTTAGGTGTGGTTTTCCAGGACACCTGTTGGAAGATAATGACTGGAAAAATACATTTTAGTAAACTTTGAAGATCTATAGTAGAGTTACATTTAGACAAGGAATGGGAATCCCATGACACTTCTGTCGTCACTTTTCAGAGCGCAGTCACCATTACAGTTTATCGTTCACGTACAACGCCAGATTGCCAGAAGTAACCCTCAGTTAACAGAAATAGCATCATTTCTGAGACACCACCACAAACCTCATGGAGCTACAAGCAAATGAAAACAGGAACGTGTAACAAAATGTGAGGATGCTCTGAGCTGCAATAGTGGATCTTGCAAAAGACGTAATTACCTGTAGGGTACTGTGAAAGTTACATGTTTATGACCTTTTCCATTTACTGCTGAAATGAGCCGGCAGATAAATGCAAATGTCTGATGGGTATTCGATTTGTTTAGTTAAAGCTCCTTATAGAAGATCTACATTTATATATTTCCAACAGCATGATGTTTACAGTATTTTCCTAGGCTCCATGTCATCCAGAACATATGGCAGAATCACAATGACAGAGGCCAGCTCCAAGGTGGCTGAGCTCTCTCAGGCTCATTTCGCACGGTGGGGCTGTCCCGCGACTGGCAGTAAGAGTGCCCAAATACAGGGACTGCTGGGTAATTCAGATTCCTGGCTGATGAAGAAAGATGTACTTTCTGCTGAGGCTGCTATTTCTACCAGGCCTTACTAGGAACCAGTTGCCCAATTTCGTGCTGCGGAGAAGCTGCAGGACTCTGAAGGCAGGGAGGCTGTCGGAGGCTGTGGTTCCTGAAGGCAGCCCTCAGCTCTGGCAAATGGCAAACAGAGCCAGCTTGAGGCCGCAAAGCAGCGTGAATCTTCAAAAAACTTTGGCAAATGCCTCTAGAGTGTAAACAAGTTTTATCCTGTCACAAAATCATTGTGCAAAGCAGAGTTTTAAGAAGGATGAGGTACTAAACATCAAACAAAAGGCTTTTTTTTTTTTTTTTCCTTAAAGGAAGATTTCTTGTAATCCAATGATTTAGTATCATATTTGGTGTTTTTGCTCCAACCCTACCCTCAAAGTAATATGCAGGGTTCAATACGACTACACTTGAGATTGATCAACACCATTAAAGGTGGATTTTCTTAAATACTGGGTTGAGGCGAAAGTGAATTTGTGCAAGGACACACATACCTTGAGATATATGAGTCAATCGGCTTAAAATGTTGTTTTGCCCTGACCTGACAAGGCTTGCTGTCTCTGGCAAGGCATAATCTCTTTTAATATACTACCAGGAAGGTGATGGCTCTTTGAAAATACTTCTGAACTGCAGTTTATCTTGCAGGCTGACACCTTAATAGAAGCTACACCATCTCTTTGGGAACTCTGTTACAAGCAGATATTAATAAGGGTTAGTGTTGATTCAGGGGAGAAACGGATAGGGAAAGAAATGGAAAGACTCAATAGGGAAAGACTGAATCTACTTGTTACAGGTTTTGTGCAGACGTTCAGAAAAACATGTCAGGGTTCTTAATGCTTCTGGAAACAGACGTTGCCGAAGGAGATACATATTTTACTTGATAAACTCATGAGGTTTTGTCCTAAACATCGATATGTTTTCCTAAGAGTGTGCTTCTCCTATTCATCGCCGTCAGCACGACTTACAGTTGTGCATTTAAGACTCCAGTAAGCTTCTTTGTGAACACTCTTGAGAATAGGATCAAAATGGGAAGAGATTACTTGTAATCTAATTATGTTAGGTTCCATTTGAAACCCTTAATAAAAATTAAAAGAATACGACACGGCTTTATGATACGCTGTAGTTCACGTGGAAATTATTGGAGCCCACATAAATGAGACAGCGTGCAGGAGAACGCCACGTGTTGAGCGTTTGCTTGGAGGAGTCTTAATCTGAGGACTAGAATGGTTTGGTGAACTAAAAATAAATGGTAAGAACTTTACTCCCAATGCCATTAATGTGTAGCTAACCTTCGTTTCTTATTATCTGGCCACGGCTTATGTGAAAAAGCTGGCGATCAAAAGTTCTGTGTCAGAAAATGAACACCAAACGTGCTACAGGTCAGCAGGGTTGTGGCTGCAGCAGCAATGACACTGAAGATTAGCATCTGTTCATGGGACTGACAGTGAATTTCTGATGCTAAGTGGCTGTAATTGAGAAGGCAACATTTACTTCTCTGTGAGGGCTGAAAGGAAACTCATCATCACTGGAGACTGCTTTGACTAATTCTTCATTTTCACTGTCTCCTGAACCACAGACAGGTGAATTAAATGAGCTCACGAAACCTCCTGGACTGGCTGTACATCCATTATTCTGAGCCGCAATTAATCAGGATTCAAAAAAAAAACCAAACAGGTTCCTTTCTCATTTTGATTTGATCTGAGCTTAAGAAATTCCCACAGCGTCCACTTACACAGGAGAACTTCAGATTTCTCTTCACATTTTTCTCTGATTTTAGAAAATGACTCAAGCTGCAAACCTTACTCCTGGATTTGGTGCTCCACCACAGCACTCGTATTCCAATTCACTGTGAGAGGAATGATCACCTTCCAGAGCCGTTTGTAGCTCAGCTCCAAAAGTTTGGGCACACCGTGACCTGGCGTTGCAGTGTGGGCCCATCTGAGCACAGAACAGCAGCGAGGGAATCCTCACCTCATGTGCTCTACAACCAAAACAAACACGTTTGAAACAATGAAATACAAGTCTGCAGTTACTGGCCAGATGGTATTGTGAGCTGTTGTAATTCATGAGCAGGACAGAGGAAGGAAGTGTTTTAAAGCAAGATTATATTATTTTCCTTAGGTTCTTATTATGAAATCTTCCTGAAGTGAACTTTCAAAACTTCAGAGGGGATGAATGAGAGAGGGCAAAGCGGAGACTCACTGGGGAGATGTTAAAAACAAGGGAGAAGTACAGCGAGCCACTTCAATAAAGGAAGAACTCATCACCAGTTCTCACTTTGGAAAGACGTGTGAAGAAAAACAGAAGTAACAGAAAAAAAAAAAAAAACTAGTCAATTATAATATATGGAGTTTGTGTCTTCTTATTAATTACTGGGAAGCACCCAGGGTCTTCCTTTACACTGGAGGGAAATAAGGCTGAAACCTGAGAAAAGAGATAAGGCAAGCAGTGACATATTTACTAGACTGGGAGACAGCAAGATTGAGCACATGACTGCCAATAAACTGCCTTGAGACATTTAAGAAAAAACGATGAGGAGAATGCATTTTACTTTTACTGTCATTTAAGAGACAAAATACATTTGAAAAACACAATGGGAAAAAAAAAATGCGTCTTAAATGAAAATGACCCCTGACCATTCCATTCACATCAGTCAAATAAAACACATCCTGTTTTTGTAACTCTTGCACAAGGCACAGCCCGGTCTGCATGCGCTCTTTCCAGCCAAAGATGTGAACCATTTCAATTAGAAGCAGGGGAGGTGATGTGGAATTCAAGCTGCTGCTCCCACCTGAGTTCACACAAAGGGTGAAATCTGCATTTGGGAAGATGAGTTAGTTCACTGTGCTGTCTCTTCACTCCAGCTGGTTGATACGGAGCGCCTAGAAACATCCTCTGACAAGGCCAATGTATCATTGTGTTACTTAATTGAATGACATACAGTTTGGCACTTTCAGTACATCCTGGACTTCCCAGACAGCCATGGAAGTCTGTCACAAAGGCTGCATCACATTCTTCTGGATTGTTTTATTCTAGAACATTTGTACTGAGATGCAAAGGCACAATTCCGCTGTGTCCTGTATCAGTCCTCCGTGGGAGGAAAGGATTGTTGGGGACCCCTCCCCCCCCCCCTTGCTGTGCAGAAAGGAATGTTACTGCTCTCCATCTAGACTGTAGAAGAGCTTGGAAATGCCTGTAAGTGGGGGTGTCAGAGGAAGCCATAGGTAAGTGGGGTCACAATAACCCCTTTTTTGTGACTCTGCAGAACTCAGTTGCACAGCTTATTTTGTGCAGGAGGGCAGAGCAGATGATCACCTTGCAGTCACCTGGGTTGGACTGCTGTCACACACTTCCATGTCTCCAGCACACGTGCCAGCTGTGTGTTTGGGCTCCCATCATTGCAGCTGCAGAGCCAGCCGAAGGAGTTCAGGTCACGATTCGCTTTGTTATGAAATAGACACTTTTATTTGAGAAGATTAATCATGCTCTAAGCTCTGCTGACCAGCTTTTCATTGATTGTACTGGGAAGCTACTCGATAAATACCTGCTGAGATTTAGCTGTCTACTTTATAAGTACCCGAGCTCAAATTCTGTTTGCGTTTTGAGACTCCTGATAACACGCTTTCGAATACCTAGATGCACATTGGGCGTCTAAGCTTCCTTCACAGATAATGGTGATCTGATCAATGCTCAGTGAATCTCGAGTGCTATTAAGCGAACCAAATGCAGGGACCTCCACTGCTCACAGCTCACAAATAAACACCTACGTGCAGACACCTAAATTTAGGTATCCTAATCTGCGTGCTGAGCCTAACCAGCACATTAGGTAAATGAATTTGCTCCCAGCCAACATTGTAGAAACACAGGTTTAGAAGCCAGATTTGAATAACTTTGATGAGGAGCAAAGGGTTTAGAAAATATAATCTCAGTTGCATTGAGAACTAAGTCGGTACTGGTATAAGAGCCCAACAGGAATCTGCTCTGTGTGTCCAGAATCTGTCTTTAAATATATACATACCTCCTACTCAGCTGTTCAGACGGCAGAACAGGATCTGCCTGTGCAGAAACAGATCAGGATCATCTGTTGTTCTCGTGGTTATAAGCTGACTGTCTGGTTCTGAGTAGATAAAATGCACTTTACGATCATTCATCCTCACTGAAACAAAAACATTTACCTTGTATTGAAACCCGCTGTACAACTGATACTTTCAGTTAACAATCAGTCTTAATGATTGTGAGTATTTCTGCTGCAAAGGAAGATCAGGGATTGATGGGTTCTGATGCCCTCAGCTGATGACACTACGTGCCTGTGTAGGACTGAAGCTTTGCATTTGGTGTACGCCGTACAAAAAACATCAGCACCACGATCTATTTTTGCCACAGACAGACCAAGTAACTAAATGTTTTCAGTGCTCATCAAGGCATTGACGACGAGTGTTAGACGGATACCTTGTAATCAGGCAGCACTCCAAATCTGCTCCTGTGTTCACAGTGGATATTGCTGATAATTGTCCTCTTCCCAATCACGTTATCATAGAGAACATAGCTGGAAGGGATGCTGAGATGGGCTCATCGACTGCATCCTCCCACCCCCTGGCTGGATCAGCTCTACCTAAAGATCCTGAGCAATTGTATCGATTTTTTTAAATGGATTAAAGCAGTATATTCTTCTTTTTGGTTTTCTAAGCAGGATCAGACATTGTTTTCTTTCCTCGTGAGACGGGTCTGCAAAACCCAGGAAACCATTTCTGAGCAATATCATGCCACGCGGATCTGATAATCTGAACAGGGCCAAACTACCCCCTTGGATGCACGACAGTGTTCTGTGAGCAGTGAGCAAAGCTGCAGGGTACAGCTGAGCAGGGTACGCTCACAGGCTGCTGCGCTTCTCATAGGTGAACCCCTCACCGTGGTGAATCAGCGCGGAGCTATAAAAAGGGAACGGGGATTCCTCAAGACGAATTCTGATCCCGGCGCTAGAAGGTACGAGCAGATGGAAGGAACAAGCAGGCAGCTCAGCGTGTTACACGAGAGCTCCCTCTGTGTAGGAAAGCTCCTGAGGTGATGGAGTGTGGAAACAAGGGGCAGTGAAACACCTGTGTTCGTGCCACATGATCCAGGAGGTTGTCTGCAGCCACATCTGATTTCCCCAGCATTAGGCTTGCTCCAGTTTAGCCTGTAAATACCTAACTTCAGGTCCTAAACTGAAAGATCTGGGTCAATGCTTTCAACCTGTTACTGGAAACATACTATGCAGTTAGCCTGCTTGAAAAGAAACCTCAGAAAGAAAAAATAAGCACACAGCAGATGCTCTGGGTGACATCTAAAATGACAGCAGACCCCTTTTCTGGTGCAGACAAGTCTCAAATGTGAATAAAACAGCTCATGAGAGAAGCTGCAGAGACAGGAGTGACAGCCATCCCCGCAGCCTTTCTAGTTTGGGCTCGACTTTCCCCGTGCTTATTGGCTGTTTGTTACAGCCTCTGCCCTCAAAATGTCTTTCCATCTGCCTCGTTCCACTCGTGACACTGCTGATACTCATTATCTCGTCTCCTCTCTTTTTATCCCATTTACATTCCCACAGGTAGTCTGCATAACGTGTTTACTACTCAGATCACTGCCTTCACGTCATGTGTGTAAATCAAGCTGCCTTCTCCAGGTCTGAGCGCTTTTGGAGCAGGAATCAGTGTCTCGTATGGAGGAACCATGTCCTTTCTCAAATGTCCTCAAAAGCAGTTATGTCCTCAATGCTGCTCCACAGTTTTGGGAGTGCTGGAGTGCAAATGTGCCAGCTGATTCTACTCTGTATTCCTGTGGCTGTGAGACACATCCAAGAGCTGAAAATAAAGTCTTCCTGGCCCGCAAGGCAGATCTTTGTTCTCAGCAATTAAAATGAAACCACTGTATTTTTGTATTTTCATGCAAAACATAAAGAATCTTACAGCCACAGTCAGTTTGTGGTTGTGTTACCCCAGATGCCCAAATACACACTGTGCACCCCCATGAAGGTTCTTGCTGGGAACAGTAGTAGCAGTTGGGTTGTCCAGGTTGAATGTGCCAGAACCACATAGGTCATGCACTGAAATACGTGAGCAGAAAGAAACACATGAGCTATCCCGTGGGTTACGGTGTAAGAAGGTAAGGGGGCCTGTGAGAGCTGGTCAGCATTTAAACAGCACTTCTTCCAAGTGCAGGATTGGTGCGTCCCTGTGAGTAAGAAATCAGGCAAGGCTGGCAGGAGACCTGCATGGATGAGCAAGGAGCTCATGCATAAACTCAAAGGGAAGAGAAAGGTGCATGAAATGTGGAAAAAGGGTCTGACCACTCAGGAAGAATATGGGACAGGCTGGAGAGT
The DNA here is from genome assembly GCA_036925125.1 of Oreortyx pictus. Classification (NCBI taxonomy): domain Eukaryota; kingdom Metazoa; phylum Chordata; class Aves; order Galliformes; family Odontophoridae; genus Oreortyx; species Oreortyx pictus. The sequence continues at coordinate 178,656,572 of JAUPFR010000001.1, read as the reverse complement.
TGGGCAGAAAGGAACCAGATGAGGTTTAACAAGAGCAAGTGTAGAGTCTTGCACCTAGGGAGGAATAATTGCACGCACCAGTACAGGCTGGGGGATGAGCTGCTGGAGAGGAGCTCTGAGGAGAGGGACCTGGGTGTCCTGGTGGATGACAGGTTGACCATGAGCCAGCAGTGTGCCCTGGTGGCCAAGAGGGCCAATGGGATCCTGGGGTGCATTAAGAAGAGCGTGGCCAGCAGGTCGAGGGAGGTGATCCTCCCACTCTGCTCTGCCCTGGTGAGGCCTCATCTGGAGTACTGTGTGCAGGTCTGGCCTCCATGGTGCAAAAAAGACAGGGATCTCCTGGAGAGAGTCCAGTGGAGGGCTACAAAGATGATAAAGGGCGTGGAATGCTGCTGCTGCTCTTATGAGGAAAGGCTGAGAGACCTGGGGCTGTTCAGCCTTGAGAAAAGAAGACTCAGAGGGGATCTGATCCACGTCTATAAAAATCTTAACGAGCAGGAGGCCAAGGGACGAGGCCGGACTCGAGTGTGCTGATAGGATGAGGGGAAATGGCCACAAACTGAAGCACAGGAAGTTCTGCACAAATGTGTGTGTGAACTCCTTCACAGTGCAGTGACGGAGCACTGGCACAGGCTGCACAGGGGGGTGGTGGAGTCTCCTTCTCTGGGGATGTTCCAGACCCACCTGGACGCCGACCTGTGCAACCTGGGCTAGGGAGCTGCTTTGGCAGGGGGCTGGACTTGATCTCTAGAGGTCCAGTCCAACTCCTACAGTTCTGTGGTGCCGTGATAGTGATGGGGCAAAGAGGAAACCATTCTGTGATTCTATGAAATAAGAAGAAAAAACTGGAATGTAAATGAAATGCTAGCTAGAAATGGCCTCCATTTTTTTTTAGCCATCAAAATAAGAGATTTAATAAACTGCATTGTTTTAAAGATATTGAGCCAAATCCACATTTTTTGCATGCAGATCTCATTGGGAAAATACGGGATTTAAGTAAATCAGTGTCAGTGGGATTGAGTAGTTTGGGGAAGCATTTGATTTCCTTGCCTCTGTTGAGAACAGGAGGTAAAATCAGCACGCTGCTGCTTGCGAAGCCCAAGCAAAAGTTTCTCAAGTAAGCAGAATGAAAAAGTGAAAATGAAGGCAAAGATAAATGAGACAGTTGGATGTTTAAAATTAATTGAACTCTAATAAATCAATAACGTGACTAGTTCATTATGATGTTCATTGACAAGCTCGCTGCCACGGTAAGAATCTTCCAGCACTCATCAGCTCAGCTCTCAATAAGGCAGCTGCTTGCTAACGAGCATCAGTGGTACGCTGCGGTGTCACTGTGTTGTAAGAGGGCTTTCTTCATGAAAACAGCAGCGTGATTCTAAACGTAGGAAACTGGCATTACGTTAGCCTGCTTTCCTCTGAAATGTGGCCGTCCCGCTTGCCTCCTGCTGCATGTGACGGCACGTTAGGGTTTGCTGTCATCCCCAGTGCCACCTGTCTTAAGAACACGGAGGGCTGGGTGCAGGTCAGAGCCACACGTAACGGCCCCTAATCTGAGAAAAGCTGTGGAGTTCTCTCAGCAGTCACCTGCAGGCTCTGACCTGCCCCCAGCCTGCGTGCTTCACGTGGCACGCGTTGCTCAGTTAACGGGCAGGATGACGGGAGACGTGGAGGTGGAGGGGAGAGAGGGTGGGTGAGCTCCAGAGCAAAGCCATGCAAGTTAGTTCTTCAGCAACACAACGGCGCTGTGTTCCCTGCTTCCTTTCGTGCCCTGAGCTCCTTGTGGGGCGGGAGCAGGGCTGTGCTTGGCCCCGAGCTGTGGACACATCCCTCTGGTCATTGGCTGGTCCAGCACTCGAGATGGATGGCCATGGACCTCAGTCCCAATTTCTGCTTTTTTTGTCCCGATCAGCAAAAATGGTCCAGAAATGTTTCAGTTTCTCTTCCAACCCCCTGTCTGTGTGACTGGCAAACATCGCTGCAGCTGCTTTTTCCTTCAAAAATAAAACTAAAATGACCCGTTAGTGTTAAAACTGACCCTCTTCATTTGTGGGTTAGTGTTTAAATCTTTTTTTTTTTTTTTTTGCTCGTTATGTATTAATATTTCTTCTGCCTGGAAACAGGAGCGCTCTGACACAGAGAGGTACAGGATGTTTCTCCACAATATCAGACAGCTGTGTTGAATCAAGTCCTTACCCCTTTCTTGGTGCCAGCACGCTGCGAATGTAACACGTGTGGCCTTGAGAAGATAAAGCAGCGCAGCAGTTGCAGACACAGAGCACTGGAGGCACCGGGCTGCAGCACAGCATTTCAGTTGGCACTGGCAGGACATCCTGTGCCCAACAGCAGCGGTGCTGGGCCTCTGGGTCTCCGTTTCCATCTCCCCATAGTGTGTAGGACGTCAGGGGGAGAAATCAGACAGCACAAAGCGGGGAAGCTGTACAGCAGGTTGAGTCCCTGACAGCCCTTCAGTGAGCACTGCTGTAGACCAAGCCCCTTGCAAGAAATGTCTCCCCTGAGGACACGTGGAAGTACGTTCCTCCCCAGCCCCATCTAGTACTGACAGACTTCAGCTTCTCACTGAATTAACTCCATGAGTACAGCAGCTTTACAGCCAAGGCAAATCTTAACTGTGTTATCCCCGAGGAACTTTTGGCTTTGTTGGCAGTGCCCGTAGGAACAGTTAACCACTGGGATTCCGTTGCTTCTCCCATAGGTCAGTAAAAGTCACAATCGTTTGGGAGATGTTGGTGTTCTTATCAGACAGAAGTCCTACTTCATTGAAAACAAATGAATCGTGGTGGTTTTTAGAGAGAAACAAGAATGAAAGAACACACAGAGCCGAAATCCGGCCCAAGGACAGGAAACAGGTGAACAGGAAGAGTCCAGAAAACTCTTTTCACTACAGAAAGAAGTCATGGAAAGCAGGCACAGCGCATAACTTCGCAGGGAGAGGTTTTAGGCAAACTGCTGCTGCAGCCCTTAATGACAGTTCCAGTTCATGTCTTCTTTCCCAGCATCTGCCTGGTTTCCCATCAGCAGAGGGGAAGGGCAGCTCTGAGAGGTGTTCAGAGCACCAAATGCAGGTGGAGGAGCACCCGTCCCTATTGCGTTCAGGGAGCCCTGCAAAATTCAGTATCTACATCTGGAAACAAAAGTTTTACGTTCTCAGGAAAGGAGTGAATGCCTTCTTTTTATCATTTGCTGCAGCGTCCTGTGTATTTCTGATCACGGAATCTCATGATTGGAAGGCACGTAAGGAAAATCTAATGCTAAAGCCAGGGAAATATGAATCGCTTCTCTGAGGTGAGGACAATGAAGGATGAAAAAATGAGCGTGGGGAGGACGAGAGAAAAACAGCAAATAAAGAGGAGCAGGGAGAGGTGCAGTGACAAAAGGGCTTTGATCACTTCCCCGGCCTGCAAGCTGCAGGGAACAGACGCTGCGTGGAGCAGTGCTGCCACACAGTGACAGGGAAATCCAGCACTGCCGCAGCAACCACACCGGGAGCTCACGGCTTCATGCCAGCGCCCGGCAGGACGCTGCCTTGTGCTAAAAGGAATCACCTCGTGAGGGCAGAACAGAGCGGGCAGTCCCCTTCCCTGCTGGCCACTCCTCCAGATGGAACCCGGGTTACCGTCGGCCCTCTGGGCTGCAAGCATGCTGGCTCGTGTTCAGTTGTTCATCGACCAGGACCCCGAGGTCCTTCTCAGCAGGGCTACTCTCAAGTTCTTCTCCCAGTCTGAATATATATCTGGGATTACCATGACCCGAGTGCAAAACCTTGCACTGCGCTTTGCTGAAGCTCATTAGGCTCACAAGGGCCCACTGTTTGAGTCCATCGAGGTCCCTGTGGACAGCATCCCTTCCTTCTGCCACTCAGCTTGGTGCCATCAGCAAACCTGCTGATGGAGCACTATACCCCATCATCTGTATCACTGACAGAGATTTGGACAAAGAGCCACTGACCACAACCCTCCACCTGTGACCGTCCAACTAATCCCTTTTCCACCGAACAGTGCATCCTTCCATCCGTATCTCTCCAGTCTGGAGATAGGGATGTGGCAGGGGACCGTGCCAAAGGCCTTGCAGAAGTCCAGGCAGGTGACATCAGTAGCCTTCTCTTTGTCCACCACTGCTGTCACTCCATCACAGGAGGACACCCGCTGGTCATGCACGACCTTCCCTGGCTGCCTGGGATCACCCGCTCAAACCTCACGTGCCCTAATGTGTCTTCCAGGAGGATCTGTTCCATATCTTCCCAGGCACAGCCCGTAGTTCCCTGGATCCTCCCTCCTCCCTTTCCTGCAGATGGGAGCAATGTTTCCCTTTTTCCAGTCCTCGGGCACAAAGGAATCATGCAGTGTCAGCTAGGAGACTTCTGGCTAAAAAGGAACATCAGAATCTTTTGTCATCTTTTTTTTTTTAGGCAGTCCCAGAGGGTTCCAGACCAGAGAAACCATCATGCCCAAATCCTTCTCTGTGCTAGCAGAACACACTAAGCAGGAAACTGATTTTCCTTGGCCTGGGTGTAAGAACAGGACTTTCCTCTCCCTGTTGTTGTCCAACTACTACACACCCGACAAGAATTTAAGCAGCCCTTGAGTTGCAAAGGTGCTGAACCCCTCTGGCTCCCAGCGGGATTTGAATGATTTCAGCAGCGTTGAAAATCAGGTCACCAGATCGTCTGGGAATGCCAGGTTGGTGCGTTTCACGAGAATTAATCTGCATGAAGCTCTGCAGGGGACACGCCTGCCTCATGCTCGCAGGGTAGTCGCAAGTTTTCATCGCAGAACTCCAATTAATAGGTAGAAGTGTCTTTTATATTTCCTCATAGCCTCATCTCAGCAAGGCCTGCCTGCACCCCGGGATGAGGTGCCACTGACAGTGGCCATAAGGGTTAAGCAGGAACTCCTACGATAAACATCCTATCTGGGATCACTGAAAGCCAAGGAAATAGAGACACGAATAATTAAGCCTCACAAAGAGAAGGATTCTACATGCTGCTTTTGTTGTCTGTGCATCTTATCCAGCAACATTTGAACGAGGACCCAAGAGCGCATTACGCCAGCTAAATGCACTTGAATTTCGAAATGTCTTTTGCTAGCGCTGCGTGATCCCCTGAAAACGTTCTGAAATGATTCAGCAATGAAGCTGCATTATGGCCCTTATCATCTCCCTTTTCATTTTATATGAAAGATCAATAAAGATAAAGGTTAGAGGAGCCCTGTCCGCTGCTTGCAATCCTGGCTCCTCGTTGTCTCCAGTTGGAAGCGTGAGTTCAGCCGTAGCTGCAACGCTGCTAGCAAATGCTATAAAAAGGAAAGCTGTCTGAAACTGGAAAAAAAAAAAAAAATCAGCACTTTCTCAGAGAAGGCAGCAGTTGGTCTGCTTAGAGCACTGGGGAAGCTGCAGCCAAAAAATCCACGATGGAGGACAGTGTGAAAGGAAACATGAGGCTGTCAATCAAAGCGGAAAGGAGCAGAACTTCCAGAGAGCTGAAAACACTCTATTAAAAAGAAGCTATTTGAAGGAGATGGAAAAAATTGTTTCACTGGAAATGGACAGAGCAAGAAGACAGAGAAAGAAAGAGAAGGAACTGGAAATACATGTATATATATCAATTCACACAGCCAGCTTTAAGGATGATTGGAAGAGGTTACATGCCAGTGTTGCAGGTGAATGCAAACTCCTCCCAGGAGAACTGGAACACACTGTGTTCTCTGTGCGTTGGCCTTTGCCACACCAAGGAAGGACTCTTGAGAACTGCTGTGATCCACTCAGCATGACGTAATTTTCTTCTGAATGGGCCTTGACTGTGTACAAAACGTGTGAACTGTGCATACTTTCCTTTAGCATTTAGGAAAGGACGCGTGATGAGTAGGTGTGTGACAAGCAGGAACAGGAAACCATGACTAGGGCACCCTGCATCTCCTTGAGCAATACTGCTCAGTCTCTGGGCCCATCGGCATCTTCCAGCAGATGAGGATGTTTGCTAGCTGCTGCTGCTGCTACACAGCTGCTTTTCCCCAGGAGCCAGCCTGCATGAGCCAGGTTTGAAGAATGAGAGGTCACCACGCCTGTGAGTAAACAGAGAACAGCAGAGTGAAAGAAGCGTGAGAGGTTATACTGAAAAGTAACGTTTTTTGGAAGAGCTATTTTAAGCAGTGAGGGTCTGCAGAGAGTTTAGGTACTGTCAGGCCACTCTCAGGTCTCCCCACAGCCTTCTCCATGCTGAACAGCCCCAGCTCTCTCAGCCCATCCTCACAGGAGAGATGCTCCATCCCTTAGATCTGCCCAAGGTGAGTTATTCTAAATGAGCAAGCAGACTGTAGTCCTGATTGCAGTGTGCAGGCTCATTTTGAAGATGCTTTGCTTTTTCCTCTTATTAACTTACGTAGTATGGGATAATGAAGTGAAATGCACATCTCTGAAATCTTTAAATAGAAGGCGCAGCGATAAACGTTACAACGAGATGAACGCTGTAATGCATATAAGACTGGTCCTCAGTGGAACCACAGAATTTATTTGGCCCCTTCCATGTGTGTCATGTTCAGTCTTCCTGAATTTCCCACATTTCTTTCCTGTTTTTATTTCTCTTATAGTCAACACACTGAGGAAATACGGTTTTTTTTTTTTTTTTTTGCTACAGAACTACACAGCAGAGAATCATAGAATGGCTTCAGTAGGAGGGGGACCTCAAAGCTCCAACCCCTGCCCCATCCCACCCGGCCTTGTGCACCTGCACGGACGGGGCACCCACAGCTTCTCCGTGCAAGCGGTGCCAGTGCCTCACTGCCCTCTGAGTCAAGTGAAGTAAATCCTAAATCTCCCCTCTCTCCGTTTCAAGCCGTTCTCCCTCGTCCTACCGCCTAAAAAAATCGATCCCCCTCCTGCTTGCAAGCTACGACCGTCCCCGCGTCCTGGCCGCGGTGCTGCAGGCGGGGCCAGCCCCGAGCGGAGCGGGCCCGGCCCCGAGCGGAGCGGGGCCATCCGCTTCCCGCCCGCGGCGGCGATGGCGGCGCTGTGTCGGCTGAGCGGGCGCTCCTCGCGGGCCCTGTCCGCGGCCTGCAGCGGCGCGGCGGGCGGAGCGGCGCTGACGCTGCGGCGGGAGGAGGGCGGCGTGAGGTGAGCGGAGCGGGGCCCCGGGGGGAGGTGGTCCGCGTCCGCTCGGAGCGGCTTCCGAGCGCGGCTGCGTTGCAGGAACGTTGTCCTGAACAACCCCGCGAAGAGGAACGCGCTGTCCCTGTCCATGCTGCGGGCGCTGAAGGAGGACCTCCTGCACGACGTCAAGAGCAAAGAGCTCCGCGTTATCGTCATTTCGGGTACTCGGAGGGAGGGGAGCGGGCGGGGCGCGAAGAAGCGGGGGCTGTCGCGGACGTGAGGGAAGCCTGCTCGGAGCCGAACGCTTTCACTCCGTGCGCTCTGCTCCCCCTTCTGGACGGCGGCATTGACGGCCGAGTCCCTTCTGCTTTGTTTGTGTCGATAATTAACGCGGGTTTGGGAGCGGCGCTGCTGTAACGCGTGTTGGTGCGTCCGTCGGGCCGCGCCGTGTGTTTGCAGAGTTACTGAGGCTTCCATACACAGGCTGAGCCCACAGCGCTTCTGCTGCCCGGCACAGAGCTCAGAGGGTTTCCTGCTCCACGTCCTCTGCTCCCAGCCGCGCGCAGCCTCTGTTATCTCTGCCTCTGCTTTGTCAGAGCTGATCCTAAAACTCCCGATGAAGAAGAGACCGTCACACTGGTATTGCAGATGTAGAACATCTCGCAAAGCCTGCTGTGGTTTTATTCCGATCAGGTATTAAGCCATGGAGCTCAGACAGGTAATAAAAGTTGAGATGTTCTCAAGCCATTTATTTCCTCTGATATGTTAAGATAATCTTCCCCTGTCCTCATTCCAAATGCGTTGGAGAAATAGGTTTCCTAACCTGGAACGCTGTAGAGGAGAACTCTGTGCACATGCGCGTGCATGTGAGAGTGGAAGGAACAGAAAGTGACTGCAGTTCATACACTCCGTGTTTCACACTGCAGCACTCGTTTCACAAGGCAGCTCAGGTTGTTCCTCACGGCACTTTGTGCAGCTTGGGGGTTTTTTTGCTATCTTACCATTTGTTTTCAGTGACAAAGAAATTGCACATCCCTGTTGATTCCCAATGCCGTGGCTGAATGGAACCAAAAGAAGAAACCTCAGCAGGGTTCTCAGGGGATGCTTTCAGTCTTCAACACAGGCTTTACAGCAGATTCCTATTTAGAGAGGCACAAATGCAGATGTGGTTAACTTCCAGACGATGTCGCTCTGTTGCAGCGAGCTGAGGGCTGCTGAGCGTGTGGTTATTGCTAAACGCTGTTACAATAATCTGGTCCGAAAGAAATGAATACAGAGGTGAGGTGGCATCTTCGTAGTCATCGTTGGAAATGTTGTGTCCTTACAAACGCCTGAGCAGCTCGGAAGGATTAAACGTTGCATTTGGCAACTCGGAGTGTTTCAGAACCCAGAAGGCACTATTTAGGATCTGAGTACAGACCCTCCTTCCTTTTGACCGCTGACGCTTCTATACCTTTCATGGGGCATTGACACAACGCTTGGTTTCTTGTTTAGTTCAGTCTAATTTTGTGTGAAATCCTTTGCAGCCGAAGGACCCGTGTTTTGTTCTGGTCACGATTTAAAGGAACTGTCAACCAAAGATGATGTGAAGCATCATGCCCAAGTGTTTGAAATGTGTGCAGAGGTGAGCCGGTGTTGATGGCACTCCGCTTTGCCTCATACGAATGGCAAGCAGTGTCTTTTTTGTACCATTATGTATCGATACTCTTTTGCTCCCCGCTTCTCAGAACACACCAGACATTGTTTTTAAACAAAGCGAGACAAAATGTGATGAGATTCAAAACTGAATGAAATGACATAAAATGTGGTGAACTTCATCTTCTGGAGAATTTGATGTAGCAAATGATAATGCATCATGCTACGCTGTGCTAATGATGTCTTTTGAAATCCAGATAATGACAGTGATGAGTTAAACCGCATGTTCTGTCTGCACGTACTGAAATTAGTTCAGTTTGTAATGAAGGAGAACCTGAGTTAGAAGAGTTAGGCAAATGTGTCTTTCTTAACTTGTCCCCTCTGAGGCTGGATGTCCCACCACCCAGCTTTAGGGAGAGAGATTACCCATCCCACAAAGACATCCGGTCTTGAGATGATTGTGTCTGGGTGAGATCGAGCCAGGCTCAGCACCGTGCAGAAACCAGCACTAGGTTCTCCTAAGTCACTTTTCCAGCACAGGGCTAGTGAGTGTGGGGCTCAGATAGCACCTTCCACATCCAGGAGTACTGGGCCTGCAGTGCAGAGACATGCAAGCTCCACAGACATTTAATTCAACTGTTGTTACCTTTGTTTCTTGTGCTTTCTATTGGAGTTAGCAGGACTAACTTCTGCTACGTAAACACAGCTGAGCAGCTACTGAAACAGCAGTGGTTTTGTGCATTAGAGCACACCAAAGTCAGTTGTGCAGAGAGAGCTTACGTCTTCACCAGAGCTCCAGTGTGTGAAACTGGAAGCGCACACAGTGACATCAGTCCTGTGAAGTGGGCGCAGGTTTTAGTACAGCCGCTGCTTAACTTCGAGGACTAACGGGTCCCTTGTTTCTGTGTGCATACAGGTTATGACTTTAATCCAGAGACTCCCAGTGCCAGTGATTGCCAAAGTGAACGGCCTGGCCACAGCAGCGGGCTGTCAGCTGGTGGCAAGCTGTGACATTGCTGTGGCAAGTGAGAAATCCCGCTTTGCTACTCCTGGAGTAAACATTGGATTGTTTTGCTCCACACCGGCTGTGGCCTTGGGCAGATCTCTGCCAAGGAAGGTAGGCTCCTTTCTCAGGAATCCTCTGCCATAAGGAGGATCCAGCGCTGGGAGCTTGTTCCTTTGCCTTAACATCATCTTCCTGTGGTATAACATGCGAAACACTTCCCTGCCAGAAATACGCTCATAATGCTTTAGAGTAAGATAAAAATGAGACGACCTTTGTTTAGGGAAAGCAGCTTCCCCCTGATGTGATTCCAGCCAGCAGGAATTCCCAGCAGCAGTCCCTGTCCTTTCCAGCAGTCGGTGCTTTAGGCAGCGATGTTCTCTCCCTGATGAGAAACCTCTGTGAGTTCAGGATACCAATCCCACTGAGGCGTGGGATCCTGCCGGGCAGTGACATTTCACTGCCAGCGTCGTCTGCCTGGGTTTAGATCAACGATGCCATAAATAGCATCTGAAACCCTCCTGCAGCTTCTTCCTCATTTATGTCCTGTTGAGTGTACTACACATCTCTCACTGCATAAGCAACAGTGTGATCTGTAAATCTGTAAATGAGAAAATAAATTCTAAGTTGTGACCCACGTAGATTCTTGTGGGCACGCTCTTGTAGGACTCTGCTGAGATGTGAGGACAAATCCGATGGGATGACAGCTTCAGCTCGAAATTTCCTGTGCTGAGGCAGATGCTTTCAAAACCTCGGCATTAGATGTAGCGAGGGTTTGACTGCATGTTATTCGATGCCCAGCTTGAAATACTAAGCTGGGGCGTTTGACTTTGTGGAGGACCTTCCACACTTTTCTGGCTCATTTAATCTTATTCGCCCAAAGAGTAACGTGTCTTCCAAGGAGGAGACTGAAATCCCCAAGACGAACAGAAGCAGTGAGGCGGCTGAACTGACTTAACGTGGTGTCTTTTCTTCATCAGGTGGCACTGGAGATGCTTTTCACAGGGGAGCCTCTTTCTGCCCACGAAGCGTTAATGCACGGGCTCGTCAGCAAGGTGGTGCCAGAAGACAAGCTGGAAGAGGAGACCACGAGAATCTCTCAGAAGATATGCCAAAGCAGCAAATCCGTCCTGGCTCTGGGGAAGGCCACCTTCTACAGACAGATGGCGCAGGACCTTGATACTGCTTACAAAATAACCTCTCAGGTCATGGTTGACAATTTGACTTTGAGGGATGGCCAGGAAGGTATTGAAGCTTTCATTCAGAAACGCAAACCTGTCTGGTCCCACTCTCGGGATGAGAAGAAATGAATCCCGTTTCTAAGCTAAGCTTAGCTGTGCTTCCATGATTCTTCACGCAGTTGCCTTTGGAAACTGTATTTCTGGTCTTATTAAAACTTTAATTTCTTATCCTGCACATGCCAAAGCCACAATAAATTGTTTCTAAGTATATGTAATAAATTTTAAGAAGAATCAGACCAAGTGCTTATTGGGTTGGTTCTTTTCAGCAATTAATCTCATCTACAGTTTCAGGAGGAGCTCTGCTGCAAAAATCAGTTTGGGACACACGCAATCCCAGGAGCTGGGACGGAACTGTTGAGTTATTTGCCTTGCTCCTGATGTCCTCTAGCAGCCGTGCTGGCAGGCCTGCCTGTTAGCTCAGGCACAATGAAAAGTCAGCAGTTTTGTCCTTGGGTCACAGAGATATAGCACGGAGATAGAAGAAACACGGGCCAAGTTTTATTCAGTGCAGTTGTAGCCAGCGTGTTTCAGAATGTTCCTGAGTTCTGAATGAGAATTTGTAGTTATTAATAGAGAACTGAAGGGTTTGGACACACTCCAGGGGGGATGGTAATACTCATTGCAAGTGATTCCAGTTCTGTTCAGCATGTTACAGACAAAAGCCTCTAACAATAACCCGTTACTTGTGAGTGTTACCTGCTAATGAACTGGATGCGTTATTGGTTTGTCTCAGCCAGATGTGTTGTTCCACCATCAGCTCAAATTAGCACGTGCCTGTGCCAGCTCTAGAGAGTTTTGCTGTTGGGGAGTTGAGTTTCATGAAGCACACGCTGCAGAAACCACTGCCAGTGGGTCACAGCACACGCTCTGACCTGGCAGTGTCTTGATCCATCCATAATTTTCAGGCTTTATCACGGAATCTTAGGGCACGATAGTTTGGAAGCCCAGTTTGCACTCAGAGCTTTACCAACACTGTAACATACCAGCCCCGGATTTAACGTCTTGGCAGCCTGCAACAACGACGACTGCTCGTTGCTGAATGCTGCTTTTCTGGATAGTCTGTACCAGCAGCATGCAACCTTCCTGGTGGAGAAAAGAAGTCCACTGTGAGCCTCAAAGCAGCAGGTTTTTGGCCGTTACCCCCTGCTACATTATCGGACCTAAATAAGGAAACTTTGGCTTCATCGTCTTTATATCTCCCTTCAAGCAGCCACAGGCTGCACTTGGATCACACTTAGACCCCTCTGTGCCAGATTATGCAGACCCAGCTGCTTCAGCCCCCCCTTGTGGGTCCTGTTCTGTAGGTAACCAGCTCTCTGCTGGACCACTTCCAGTTTCTCGACGACCTTTTGCGTGAGCTGTGTCAAAACTGGTTTGTATTCCAAAAATGGCCTCACCAGTGCTGAGGGAACTAAAACATTTCCTCCCATCCCCTGGCCACGCTGAGCCAATCAGTATTGCTCATGTTGTCTTACCTGTGGTGAGAGTGCACTGCCGGCTCGCGTTCAGCTGGGTATCCCCTGTGAGTGGGACCGAGCTCTGCCTGCCCGTTCCAAGCCTGCTCCGGTGTTGGGTGTTACTCTTCCCCAGGTGCAGAATCTTTCGTTTCCCCTTGTGGTCCTTGTGGACTGAAGCCATTCAGTGTATCAGCCGTTCTCCCAGTTTTGCATCACTTGCAGATTTGCTGAGACTGTGTTATTGGTGAAGTGACATCAATCCCTAGCGATCAACATGGGATGGCCTCTCAGAGGAGACTTTTTCTGGAGTTCCACACAGCTGAATCGTGATGTCTTGCCCATTTCATACTTAAACAGTCATCGAAGAAACTCGGATCAGTCAGTGTGTGGGCACAGCTTTTTCTCTTCGTTGACAGTAGAAATAAACTAAAGTGCTTCGCTCAGACGTCTCGAGCCAGATCAGGTGGATCCTATCCATAGCTACTAGAACTACAAGGTGGGAGTATCATGAATCGGGAGGGATTTTCTGTGTACTAATGACCAGCCCACTTCAGAATGTCCCCAGCATGAGGCCTTCTTGGAAAGGCTGATTCTGGGTAGTGCCTCCTTGCGACGAGAAGTGGTGTCACAGTTCGGACAGCCCGCCTTCCAGGGAGCAGCAATGGGCTCTGCTCTGTCCCGTGCCCTGCTGGGCATGGTGGGATGAATGACACTTGGCTTTCTAAGCGTCAGATTCTGTTCTTCCCTCTTACTATCCTGATGCTTTCCTTGACAGAACAAAAATACTGAGGCACTGGCACAGCTGCCCAGAGAAGCCGTGGATGTCCCATCCCTGGAGGTGCTCAAGGCCAGGCTGGGTGGGGCCTGGGCAGCCTGAGCTGGAGGGGAGCAACCAGCACATGGCAGGAGGCTGGAACTGAGCAGGCTTCAAGATCCCTTCCAACCCAAAAAAAGTAATTTCCAATTCTGCTGCAGTTTTTAATTCGAGAAACTTCACCATTGAGAACAGTTTGTTTCTGTAGGAGTGTGAAAAATGCAGACTGATAGGAATAGATGTTTTCGAAATAGAAATTTCTACTGTTACCACTGTGAAGATTGAATACGTTTTATATAAACTCACATCATTTATATAGGCTGGAAAATGTTAAGATAGAGAAGGGTTAAATCTGGAGCCCAATAACCTCCATCACATCCTGATTAATACGGTAAGATGCACTCAGGCTGTTCCCCCATGCTGCTCTAAAAGCATTAGGAAAGAGTGAATTGTTTTTAAAAATATTTATATTTAATGGCTATGTTGCAGCTGCTCAGCAGATCTCTACTGGCTCTTCGTTCCAGGCTTTTAGAAATAAGTACATTATCTGATTTTTGCAGAGCAGTGCTCTTTCCAACCAACTGCAGTAATAAAATGGTTTCGGTGGCCATCTTAAGAAATGAAGGCCAGTTGAGGTGAGCGCGTGCTTCAGATATTTAGAAATTCGCCTTCTGAAACTGACTGCCACACATACAGGGTTTGGTGTTACTGTAGATTCCTAGTTTTCATCTCTGAAGCAAAATTCTGTATTTTTAAAGAATAATCACTTAGTTTGAAATAATTATGCTGGAATGGAGTTGGACCTGGTCACGTCTGCGTGTGGATTTGTTGAATTTGAATGGCCTCGTGAGACTCTTTGTGTTACAAAGACATACATATATATACATATAAGCACCCTCAGCATTACTCTGAGAGCATTACTGGACGTGCCACATAAAGAATGGCATACTTGAAGTGGTGATGGGGAGAGAAGCTAGCTCTCCAAGATGATGCACTGCCTGTTTATGGGACAGGCAGAGGGTGGGGTGTCTTACCTTCTCAGAGGCGTTCCACGTAAAACACCGAAGCCCCACAGTACCTCAAGGTCCTTCACAGTTGAGATCCGTGCAGACTGAGGAAGCTGTGGATGGCTGCATCCGGCTCCGTAAGGATGCTGCTTCTCTGTGGTAGTGCTCTTTCCCAGTCAGAGGTCTGTCACAAAGTGCGACGGATGTTTGTGCTGTACCTTCAGATATTTAAGGGGAAAATATTAGTACATTTTAACTCCAGAGTGTTTGTATTATTTCACGCAATAAGATAATTATGTAATTAGTGATCATTAGTTCAAAAACTGGCGGCATCCAGAGGAAAATCTCCCTCTTGCTTGAGCTGCTAGAAAGAGAAGAGCTCCAGAAGGTGTCAGAACATTCCTGCGGCGATCCCTGTACACTGACAAAGCAACTTCATTTTTCATTTCTGACGTGCAATTTTTAGTTTAGTGCCTCTGTTGTTTAATTTAATGGACTTACAGGCCAACCCTGGGACACAGCATGGTTCCTGAACTGTTAATTAAGCTCTACAGCCAAGAAACAGCAAACCAAATGATAGATTGGGAGCCCTTCCACTCTGGCTATCTGAAGAGTTTGTCCTAAAATAGCAAGGAGTCTATCCCTTGTCAGCTATTCATTTTTATTAAAGAATCTGCTCTCCAGTGGCCTGCCAGGTAATTAGCCTCGTTTCAAGTGACCCTAATGGCATGTGGCATGCACATTCTCTGTAAACTAAGAACGACTCCATCTGCGTAGAGCTTCTGGGATGCAGCTTGTCACTGCGAATGACAGAAAGGGATGAGTTTTCTATCTGCATACACAGGAGCAGCTGGAATGGAAATGCAGAAAACTCGAGCAAGGGATTGCCAGTATGGATGTAATCATAGAGTCATTGAGATTCAGAAAAGATGACAGCGAACCATCCGGCCGCTGACCTCAGAGTGTCAGTGAAGTAGAGGCATTACAAGGATGTTTTTCAGCCTTTGCCTGGAGATTTTATAAATGATATATAGGCAAAATCTGGAGGATGTGGTGATGTAATCACTTGTGCTGTAACCTCAGACCCCCTCATTCACAAGGTTCAAGCCAGGATGCAGAGACAGGTGGAGAACAAGACACAGAACGAGGTTGTTCCTAGTTCATGCACTTGGCAGTACTGTGCCTCATCACGTCGTTTATGGGCTGAATGCTGAAGCTAGAGTCAGACTCAGGAGATGGGCAAGGTGTTTATAACGCTCACACTCCTCAGAGCTGACAAATTGGAATTATACATGAGCTTCCCGTGGTTCTCTTAAGGCAGCCCAGCTCAGGATTCAGCAGACTGAGTAAGAATTAGTACTGTGATGGGTTGAAGTAATCTCCCATAGCTGTAGAGAGAGCTTGAAAACGTGTGTTAGAGAGGCACAAAAAGCTGGACATATTTAACATTAAAAATACATGGCTGTCTCACTGGTAAAAAGCAGCACCAGAGTTTGTCTGGTTCAGCTCATGATTTCTGAGCATTTGGACAGCGACACCGCGTCCTTCACAGAATCGCCTTTGGGTAATTCCTGAATCGCCATTCCTGTGTTGCAGGTGGGGAAATGGAGGCCAAATGTGTTCTGTTTGAGGTCCCACAGTGAGCCAGTGGCATTGTAACAATGACATCCAGAACGCAGACACCTGCTCCTTGCCCTCCTTCAGCAACAAAGGCTTCAGTAAAATCAGCAGAAATGCAGGGCAACCACGTGCCCCGACAGGCTGCAAAGGCTTCTGAGCAGGAATTATGAGCTACTGCATCGAAAGTCCCGTGCTTGACATTTATTGGCTTCTTGATGAATGTTGGGGTAATTTTACTGTCGACAGTTTCTCATGAGGAGCCTGGCAGTGCTCTTTCTGACCATTACCTTGCTCAAAATCGTATCAGGTTGCTACAAAGAGCAGAGATTTTGTGGTAAAGCTCATCTATCTCTGTAGCTACTGAGCGTTGTAATAATTCTACATTAAAATGATGTGGTGGAAATGCTGGCTGCCTCCTCTGAAGAATAAGGAGAACAGACAAATGGTGAAACCTCTGTGAGGACCTGAAGCCACAGGACAAATCTCATACTGCTCATTTCTCCTCATCTGGATGGCACTGCACATAGATTATACTAATTCTGAACTTAGCCACTGAATAATGCATCATCATAAAGCTTGTATGTAAAGAAAGCAGCAGAAAGGTACTCCTAATCCCACTGTGTATTTATAAGGGAAAACATCACCCATGAACCGTTGTTGTTGCCAACTGTAATAGTTTTCATTCTGCGACCGTGAAAACGTTAAGATTCAACATTTGGATTCTGAAGTCTGGATGATGGGAGCATCGCAGGGCTGCCCTGTTTTTATTGATTATGGTTGTTCTTGAGGAAAAGGATGGAAAGCAAAACCAGGTGATGAAGTAACAGAAGAGATATCTACTACTAGAATTTAAGCCAGGGGTTTTGGAGTACGACTGCTAAGCGGGGCCAGCAGCACAGGTACCTGATATTTTAACACAGTCTTGCCGTAGATACTTAGAATAGATTCGGACTTTTCCCCCATAGGTGTGACAGTGTTTTCAGGCTTTCTAAACCGAAAGTTTTAATGCCTTGGAGTTTACTAGGGGAAAAAAAAAAAAAAGGCATTCCTGTAGCCTAGGTCAAATCATAACCAAACTCTTTACTTCCTCAGCAGTGCAAGTTAACCTGTTTGACTTAACACAGGTACGGGTACTGATCTCTTCCACCAGTTCTGTTGAAGTCACCCTTGGAGGAGGCAGAACAAGAATATGGATGGCAAAATCTTAGACTATCTGATGCTTGGCTCATTAGAGCCGTATGTCAGTGAGGCGTGATGTAATGGGTCACGGTTAAGGCAATGGAAGCTCCAGCCACAGTGCCTTCTGAAGGAGTTTTTAAGGACTAATTAAGTGCAGTAGGAGAACACTGGCATTCAGGCTGCCTCAGCTGCTGATGACAGAGGAGGTGTTAGGTCTTCCAAAGTGGCATTCAGGTTTTGTTCCAGACTTGTCCTCCTATAAACAATTACAGTGGATGAAATCATTTTGAAAAGATGAGCAATGTTTTCCCTGTCAGCTCTCCCCTCTTTCCATCAGAGCTAATGTGCTATATACCTGTGCTGGTCTCCCTCACTTCCTGGCCCAAAATCACGCTCACTAAGGACACTGAGTGGTCCTTCTGGAAAGGAGCAGCAAGAAGTAAGACATAGCACAGAATATGGGGGTAAGGAGGAAGCAAACAAACACACGAAGTCACTCCTAAAGTGACCTTTGGTTTCTTATATGCATATTCTGATTCTCATGGGTATTTAATAAAATTTACACTCTGTGCCATCGCTCTCAATTCCTCACTCCATCAGTCACTCGATCACTTGTCACCTCTCCTTCTGGTGGCTCACACTTTAACCTCCGATGTTCCACCTTTCTTCTCCCACCTCTGCTTCCCATCCCAGTCATCCTTCTAAAGAAAGGCACTCCCCACTACATTTCCCATTCAGTACTGCTTAACACAGACTGTGCTTTTGTCTGTATTTGTCTAAATTGCAACTTCAGATGAGCTATGGAAATAGCAGACCTTGTGAAAAAAAGGAGAAACTTCAGTAAACTACAGATTCTCTGAAATCTCTCTTTGCAGCTGTGCAGAAAATACTCGAAGCGACGGCACTATGTAGCAAACGGTCAGCAGAGGGCAATAATGGCTCACATCTTGGCTTTCGGGGCTACGGGTTCTGCCAATGTTGTGTTTTTGTTCGACTGCTCAAGGTCAGTGGGACCTTGGCTCGGGAATGCCCAAAGTCGTGCAAGGGACAGGTATCAATTCTCTTTCGTTCCACTTTCCCCGCGGCCTCTGCCTCTGCATCCTCACCGTTACCTCGTAGGACCAGCTGTGATCCAGTAATCAAGATGGGCTACTTGATACTGAATTCTTGGAGTAAGAGTCATGCTTTAAGAAATACACCTATGAGAAATACAGGTGTGTTTAGGGACCTGGGACTTTCCAGAAGACTGTGCAAGGCAGAGAGAAAACTGCTGATGGAGTTAATCCAAAGGGACTGCAAATGCCAAGGCACTGTGGGAACTGGTGAAATGTAAAAATATTCTCTCCGGTTTTCTCCCAGCAGGAACAATATCCCAACTGTAATGCACACATCTTGCCACGTGGTTCCATCCCTCGGGGCAGGTGAACACTTTGCAAGCGCCTGCAATAGAAATCGTTAGACTGTGGTAAGTATTAAAAATACAAATGCCACTTTTTTTTCTGAACTTCAGTTTTAAGCATGGTTTCATGAAAAGTAAGAAAGCACGATCACCGTATTGATACCATTAATAATGCTTGGATTTCTGGGAACACCGCTTATCAGCCTCAATTGACAAGTCCTCCCACCTTTTTTTCCCACTGTGGGAAAAGGATGGGGAGCAATTACATCATGGAAAGCCACCACGCAGAGGGAAGCTGGTAACTGCTTCACACACCAGAACTGTGAGGATCCTGGGCCATCTGAAACAGCAGAGGAATTCGGACAGACAGCACTGAAGGAGCAGCTGTAGAACGCAGAGAACACAGCCATGTCAACAAGCACACTGATAGGAGCACAGAGCAACAAGCCAGGAGCCCATGGCAATGGGGTAGAGGTCACACCAGCCTTGCACCAGGCGGCTTCTGGATGATTCTCACCAGCAGATAGAGTGGAAGATGTAATTGAGATGCACCTTCATTAAGTTTTTGCTGCCAGCTCCACTCAGAGCAGAGTCATCTCTGCCATTCATGACTCAGTGCCCTTCCCACTAGACAACCTTTAGTCCCACTGCACAGTTGTGCTCCTACGCCGCTGTGACAGAGGTGATCTGTGCCCTCTTTTATTTTTGATTTTCCTCTGACTCAGTGTGGTATCGTAAGCTGGTTCAGACAGAAACCATTCCAGACTACAGCCATCTGTAACCACAGAGATTGAGCCAAGGCCACTAATAACACTACAAGCAAGCCAGTAAAACTGTGTAACAACAACAACAAAAAAAAACAAATGTTATCTATGTTTGGTAGGCAGTTGAAAGAAAAACCTGGTGAGACCTGGCCAGCCAAAAATGCATTGAAGAAATATTTTTGCAGCCTTCCTCAAGATCTTTCCTTCAAAGAATGCAAAACGTTGGGGTCATTTTGGAAAAAAAAAAAAAAGGTACTGAACTTCTGTTTTCAGCATTAAAATTTTCATCTTGAAGAGTTAAAACCAAAGTGCATGTGAACATTTCCATATGGAAAATGAAGAACTACATTCATGTGGGCAGAGGGTTTCTATTCAGGTGATGGTTGCACAGAGGATACAAAAATAGGTGGTAACAGAAGTAGATACATGATTTCATTAAGAAATCAGGAGCCAATGAGACTCTCAGGCTGATTCAAGACCACCTTGTGACAGTCCTTGCAGGTGGTGCCTCTCGCAGCCATTAGTCAGATGTGCTGCCTCAGTGCAGCTCCTTCCACAGGAAACTCCCTTCAGTAGAGCTGGCAGGTATGTCCTTAAAGGCAAAGCAAGTCTATCAAGGGTCTTCCCGTGCTCCAGCTACTCCAGATGCAAGAACAGATTACAGAGACAGCGTGGAGCTGAGAAAAAAAAAAAAGCAGCATGAGAGGGCTGTGTGCGCTGGCACAGGCAGGAGCCAGTCAGCTGTGTCAAGGTACAGGAGATGGCTGTAAGCCAGAGTTGGTCCTGCTGGTCCTTGAACTGATATTAGCTCCGACACTCGTGTGATCTTGAACATTCGTGCCTGGAGGACAGACTTTCTACTGCACGAATTAAAATCCTGCCTTCAGCTAATCTCAGCAAGGTTAATGACTGTAATTTATTAAAAGGCCTGTAATGGTTCGTTAAACGATGTTGAAAACGGGAGATTTGTGAAAACGAGTTACAAAGCGTACGGACAAACAGAAGGTGCACACCGTACCTCCTCTGAAGTGAAACCAGTCACTGAAAGTCACACATTGCCACCTCTTTGGGGCCAAGAACAAGGCATAAACTGCACACACGTGCATCTGCAGATGCTCCATCCCACTCTGTCTGGTGATGCCCCGAGTGACGCTGCTCGGTGCTTTCCTTCCCATTATCTGCACTCCATGGACCTGACAAGAATGGCACACGCAGCAGAGTATGTACAGAAAGCAACCAGTGAACTGCTAGCTGTAATCTGCTCCTCTCGTTGCCATTTTCCTCCAGAAATGAGGTTTCCATGAAGAAGAACCAGCAGTGTGTTCATAGCCCTTAGCAGGGCTGGCAAGGGAGGAAGGGATCAGGTGACCTCACCTATTCTTTGAACGGATCTTATTCACAAAACCATCTAGAGCTATGTAAAGAAAATGTGCAGAAAAATAACTCTGTGTTCTAGATTGGAAATATTACTTTGGTATTTAGCACTTGCAAGAAACGTTTTGCTGCTGAAATGCAAGAAAGCCTCCAGAATTCAGATGATTTTCTCTTGTTCCCATGGTCATATTCTCTCAGCAGGCTCATGCAAATCTCCTGATATCTGGTGTCTGGAGTTCAGGTGCTTGGCCAAAAATGGAATCCAAACCCACAGCAAATGTACCAAGTTCCTCCTACAGTTCGTAAAGAGAATGAAATGTTTCAAAAGAGCAATCCGAAGCACCTGAAATGCTTAGGGTGTGCAGAGGTGCTTAACAGTAGGGAAATGATGTCTGCAGTGACCTTAGGAGCTCAAGTCTGACACCTTATCTTGAGCACAGGGATTTTCAAGGCTAGAACAAGGCTGCTGCTTTCCTCTTAAAACCTCCAAGAAACTGTAAAATACACTTTTAAAATGTTTTGCGTTTCTTTATGGTGACTGGAAAGGATGCAAATGTTGCTCTCCTCTTGATGTGCGCTTTTTTTTTAGTCAAGAATGTCTCCCATCCCGTTTTAGAAGTACATGTGACGCAGTGTCATGACCTTAAGAACTGAGCTGATAGTGCAGGATCAGTCCCAAATGGTAAAACCACCTCCTCCATCTGTCTTTGCACAGCATCAAGAGGAAGACTGGAAGGAAAAAAAAAAAAAGGAGGCAGTAACAAATGTGCTTTCTTTCCTCACTTTTAGGGATGAGGTTTCCCTTTAATGGGGAGATCACTCAAATTATTTACTATCAGAGTCAGATATCTTTAATGGTACCTTCTATTAGCAAGAGAACAAATTATCCTGTAAAAAAGCCAGTTCTTTGCTCATTGCCACTGCCAGCTGCATGCAACTTCAGAATTACAAAGCACTCACTTAGATGAAGTGAATACTTCATTAAACAATTAAGCAATAAGGCAGAACAAAGGCTGTGGTTTCCAGGCCTTGTTCTGTAATTGTATCCTACAGCATTAGGATAACCAGTGCTCGGGCACAGTGTTGCAATTTGGGCTGGGATTATCCTCTAATAGCCTTGTCCCATGGTATTAGAGGATTGCCACAATGGGGAATTTTTTTATCAACTGATGGCAACGTGAAATACATGATTCGTCCTCGAAGGTCTAGAGGTGATAAATTCCATTCCTCTTTCCTCCTTTCATCTTCTTTCTGTAACGTCATGATCACAAGCTTTTATCTGTGCTTTCACTTTCTGAACCATGAAGGTTATCTGCCAACCCGATTTCTGCAAAGGTACAGCACACTGAAGCCCAGTTCATACATAAATACCACCGAGTCTCTGAGCCTGAGTTACACCACGGACAGGAAAGCTGTAAGCCATGATGCTGAACACGGGTAACTTTGTGCTGAAATTTGCTGTTCATCTCTTAGAGTATGTACAGCCAGGGAACAAACAGAGAGGAGCCCACAGAGGTAAGGCAGACGCAGGTTTACACAGCTGGTGAAGTAGCAATTGTGTGGTTTGTGGAAGAAATATAAATGTCTAAAGTCCAGATACATTCTGCTACAAACATCTAAACTCTTTTCTTGAACAAGTAAATGCTCGATGTGGTTTCTAATGAAGTTACCACGATTTGTTCCACTAACTTAAAGCTGACACTGGGCACAGCACACAGCCCTACCTACCAAAAAGCCCAGAAAATCCCTTTTCAGAACTGTTACAGAACATCCTGGATAACAACAGCAAGCCCTTACCTCAAACATAAGGAATCCCTCCGTGCTGTCCTTCTCCATAAAGCATTCCGTTCTGCTGAAACAGAAGATAGAGCTTGAATGCAAAATGCAACTCACTGTGTGACAGGACACTCTGTCCTTGGGAACTGAATTAAGATCAGCCAGCCTCATGTTATGGGCCAATGGAGGGCCATTAGTGAATTAACTTCCAGTCTGAACAGGAATCAAAGCAGAATCTAAGAAAATAAAGACATTTTTTAAAGTATGTATTTTACGGTTTTGGTTTTTTTTTTTTTTCCTGAATAAATCATTATATATGTTCCTTTAATTATGCTTGCATTCCTCTCCTTCGGAAATAATACGATTAATATTTAATTCAGTGGCATATTTTTCCACTCTCCATAGGAATGCAAGCTGTATCCATTTTGAACTTGCTGACTCTGGAAAATAACCAGCTGTCTATACTCACTGGGATGAATGGGAGAACAATAATAAAATGTCAGAAAACATAATCTTTAAATAGCAGAAGTTAAAGACCAGCTGCTAGGTATACTTTCCTATAGCATTAATCCTGATAAAACTGGCCTACTTTGAACCACACACTGCAAAACCAGTAGAAGGCAGTCCCACCTGCACCTCAACAAACCACGGGAAAACCAAAGTATGTGCTCAAGGAGTAAGACCTGCTGAAGAAAAAGATTAAGAACTAGATGCAATAAAGGATTTAGGCACCTAAATTGGAAGTGCAGCTGAGTTACTGGACACCAAAATTACATCCCAGCTCCACTTGGAGGGCACAACTCCCTTCTTCCTCTGGAGGCTTCTTCACACACCTGCAAATCTTGTCTCGCAAGTGAGGTTAAAAATGAAGACAACTTATAACGTGTCTATCAGGTTGGGTTCAATGCTTCTGGAGCCAACAGCATGGGAGAGAAACAAGAAGGAGATGGCCTGGTGGAGACAGAAGGTAGCTGAAAGCCAAAAACGCAGTACAGGGAGTTCTGGAGACGGACAGGGGGGTCCAGAAGGAGTGGAGATGATGGTGGAGGAGGCAGAAGGAATGGCCTGAAGACAGTAATACAGCCTCAGAAACACAAGAAAGGGATAAAGTACTGAAAAGGGGGCAAGTGTGAATCTGGGACTTCAGAAGGAGACAGAAAGAATGCTGCAAAACTTGGCTAGAGAGAACCAAAGTTCTCACACTGCCCTCAGTTCTGCTTCTGTACAGGTACAGAACAACACTGGCCACTGCAGTCTCAGGGCTAAAGCCCAATTAAGCTACAACAGCCCCCAAGAATTGGATATCCTTATGGCTCAACACCAAGAGGACTCACTGTTAAAGGCATTCCTAGAGAACATCTAACAAACACTGACTGCTGACTGCTTTCCACGGATGCTTGGCCATTTTTACAGCAAGTCATGATATCACAACTGCTTGTCCAGGATGCAACAGTCCAGGAGACTCAGTTGCCCCTTAACCTTCAGACTGTTTAAACTTCTCTCTCACTTTCTGTTCTGATCGCCTGGGGAAGGAATGAAGTTGCTCTCCATAGCTCGGAGAATAGGATTTCAGTCCTTTCATCTTCAGAGAAAGTTAATGCTTTTAGTTCTTTTGGAGCTGGAATGTCATTTTTGGAATTCCACATTCCTGTTCCCATGGCAGAAGATCTGTTTTCTGAGGCTGGGGTCAATATGTTGCTGGGTCGCAGTCACATCCCAGAGTTGATACCAAAAGTTTATATCATTGTTTGGACCTCATCCTGGCAGCTAGACACTGCAAAGTGAGGCGTGCTGGGGCACTGAGTCCTCCAGTAGTGTTAGCTGGGACTGCCTTGACAAAAAAAAAAAAAAAAAAAGGACATGGAGGCTCATGGGGAAAAGTTGTACAAACGAAACATGAATCATAAAGCATATCTTGTGTGGGATTACTGATTGTAAACATGAATTACAGTCAAAGTAAGCTAGCTGGTATTTGTAATGTTATATTGTACGATAAGCCACAATCTTGTCTTGAGATTTCTAATTGGCAATCTGTACAAATAACAAATCACAGTATCTCATTTACCACAACAGAAAGTTAACTATAATGACCATAAAAGTAACTCAAAGTTCACTTCGGCTTAACCCAGTTTTTTTTTTTTTTTTCATGGTTATCTCATATCCCAGTACATGCTTATTCCCTATTTTATCTGTTGCCTTACAGTCAAAGTGTAAATTACCCATTCTAAAACAGGAGTGTTTTTTGTTTTATACACACTGCCTAGTACAGTGATCCTTAATTTTAACTGTGTCTCTTTCTAACTCCACTGAAATTCAAATAATGAACAAATAATTTTCCATCTTTAACCTTTTCTTTTTCCTGACTGTTCAGTTCTACCAACTGCTTTATAAACCCAAATCACGTTTAGAGAAGAATCAAGATTAAAACTACTTGTGAAGAAGGTCCAAACCAGGTGAATAAGATCCTCTTTGACCACAGCTCCTCAGTGCAGTGTTTCTGGTCTTAGCTATTTGCAGTAATAAATACAACAAAGCACATTCTGTGAGAGAAGGAAGTTGAATTTCAGGCTGGAACACAGGGAAAAGGTGTCCAATTGCCAAGAGGAGCTTTGCAAATGTAGTCTCAATCCAGTGGCTCTGGTAACATTTCCAGAGGGGCTGCAGAATGGGCTTCTCACACATGGGATTGTGCTGATGTTGGGCATGCTGTGCTGTTGATACTGCAATACGACAGAAATGCTCATAAAATACTGCCTTGCTTTATTGAGTAGCAACCTGAAATGTCAGTATCACATGCTAATTAATGATTAATGTTTTAGGAAGGAGATGCATACTTGAAATATTTTTAAACTGGTATAACAAGTTTTCATGCTGCAGAGGAGGGAAGTTCTCTATAATACACAGTAATAGACTGTGTACTTGGAAATGTGTACCATAAATTTCCCCACCTTCAGGACAGAATGTGTCAACACAGAGGATAAAGTTAGTGCTGGAATTAGTCAATAATGCTGAAGAATGAGGAAAGAAGAAAAAACATACAAATGATTATTAGAAGGACAAAAAAAAAAAAAAAACTCTTTCAGACACACCAGGGGTAGGAAAATGTAGACAGCACATTTTCAGTGTGAGACTGGACCTTCTATCACAAGGTGCTGAGGATAAATCAAGAAAACACCACTGTGGAATTGAGAAAGCTCTGCAACTATGTTCTCCCTCAAGGTGATGTACTCAGCAAGGAGTGCCTTAGCCCCGGCAGGGTGAATTAGCATCCACTTGCACATAACACTGTAAGAATAACACACTGACGTTTATCTAACATCCCAAGCTGATGAATTGCAAAGCACGTCGCATCTGTTTAACCATGTTCCCAAACAGGAAATCGCTAAAGTACGTGCTTACGCTTAAGTATATTCTCCAATTAAACGCGTTTCCCAAAAAGGGATGTTTTCCTCAGCCAGTGTCTGTAGGCTGTACTTAGTAGACACCACTCCCGCGTCCCTCCTTGACAAAATGAAACACTTTCCTGTCCCATACTGTTGTGTAACAAACGCTGCAGGTGAGGCCCGTGATTTACACCAAGTTAGTGGCAGAACGGAGAATAAAAGGCAGAGCTGGGGTTCATCTAACTGAACATTAGCAAGCTGAAATGTCGCTCCGGTCAAGAGAAACATGTAGGACTTCGGTCAGGCTTTGCCACTGCAGCCGTTGGAGAGGTTTCCTCGCAATTACCTGTCCAACTATGACAGTGGAGATACCCCCTTCTCTCTTGACTGCAAAAAGCACAGTTCAAACGAGACGCCAACTCCAAAACACCCACCACAAAGCAGGGCAAACCTCTCTCTGGGATCCCAACCACCTGCTGTCCCCGGGCCCCACGCAGAACCGCTCAAAGGCCCTTCCTAAAAGCAGCCCGGAACGCGATTCATCTGACGGCTGTCACAGCCTCGTGCATACTTCCTATAAATAAACACCAGCCAGTATGGCGATCGATTAGTAATAAAGTAGTTGGAACGCACTCTCCTCCTTCAAGGCACTCAGGCAAAGAACCGCGCAGCCAGAAGATAACTTCGCACTGTTTCCACCTCCTTCCCCCTCAACATCTCTCAGCAGAGCGACAGCCCCGAGGACAGAGCTCCCACTTCCCCGGCTCGGGGCTTAAAGCCGGAGCCAACCTTCGAGGGGACGGAGGGGAATCCCACACGCTGTGCGGGGCGGGAGTTCACCTCAGGGTGACGGGCGGCACCGCCCTCACCCACTGCGGGCGCAGCGCCGCTCCCGCCCTCCGAGCACCGCCGACCGACCCCGGCTGAGTGAGGCGAGTCCGCCCCGCGGTTCCCGGGCAGGCGGAGCCGTAACGAAACGCCGCTCCCACCCGGGACGGAGCGCTCCGCCCCGACCCCGCGCGGCGCTGCCGCCTTAACCGCCCGCCGTGGGTGTTGGCCGGGCGCAGTGCGCATGAGTCGGTCCGCTCGGCTCCTCCGTCCTCTCGGCGTTATCTGCTGTCCCCGCCGGGAGAGCCGCGTGTTTCTGCCCGCAGCCGGTGAGTTTCCCTTCCCGCCGCTCCGTGTTCCTCTGGCGCTGAGCGGGACTAACTCCGCGTTCGAATTCCTCGCCTATAGGTGACTTGTTTTCTCGAAAAGCACTGGGACGGCGGCAGCCGCGCTCGGGTTTTCGCCCGCATTGTTTCCTAAAGTTCCTCCGGGCGCCGCGCTGTGACGCCGCTGTCTGTCCGCTCTCCGGTTTCCAGCGGAGGAGCGAAATGTAATGTTATCAGCGGGGACCGGCGCGGCACAGGAGAGCTGCAGCTGGGCGGGACGTGGTTCTGAGCGCGGAGAATGCGAGGAGGAGCTTCCAGCGGAGTGCTCTGCTGCCTGAGGTGGCATAAAGCCCCTCCAGCCCCATCCCCTGCTATGGGCTGGGTACCCCACCAGCTCAGCCTGCCCACACCCGGCCATAGAGGTGCACGGAGCACCCACAGCTTCTCTGGGCAGTACTGCCAGTGCCTCACTGCCCTCTGAGTCAAGAATTTCCCCTAACTTCTAAACTAAATCTCCCCTTTTTTTAACTTAAAGCCGTTCCCCTTCGTCTTATTTTTACTAGACGCCGTGGAAACTCATTCCCTGTCCTGCTTACAAGCTCCTTTTCTTCCTTGATTTTTTTTCTTCCCCATCGTACTCTGTTTAAAAAGCCACGTGCAGCAGCAGGCTGTCACTGACGACTTAAAAAAAGTGAAAGGCTTTATGAAAGGTTTCATACCAGTGCATTATTAAGCTTCAGATGTGCTAACGTCCACTCAGCTTTGGTATTAGGAAAAAAATCCTTCTCAGAGAGAGGGGTGAGGCGTTGGCACAGGCTGCCCGGGGAGGTGGTGGAGTCACCGTCCCTGGAGGTGGTCGTGAAACGTGGAGATGTGGCACTGAAGGATGTGGTTAGTGGACGTGGTGGACTGCATGACCCTAGTGGTCTTTTCCAGCCTTAATGATTCTGTGTGTAGTGTTAGGGCTGCCTAAGGGCGATGGTGAAGAGCTGCTTTATTCCTCTTCGTTGCTTCCTGACTCACCAGAATTTGGTTTTATCACTGGAAAAACTGTTGGCTTCAACAGCGGCAGATTCTAGTTCAAAACGTTTCCCCTGCCCTCTGTCAAGTGCCTGTTCATCTGGAGAAGGTGTGAGACAGCAGGTGCTTCTGAAGGTTATCAGCCTGGGTAGTTCAGGCAGTGTTTAGTATGTGGAAGAGAAACCACAGCCTTCCAAACACTCTCCAGATTTTCAGCGATTGAAGATCTTAAGGGCATGTTTCCCAAATAGCTTTTGCTTGGGTATGGTTCTCAGAGGAGGTGGCTAAAAGTCTGTTGTGCTTCATCCTGTAGGTGAGCCTGTGCCTGAGAGATGATGCAGGCAGAAAATCTGGAGGGAGGCTCTGCTGTGTTTTGTTGTTGTTATTCACAAGATTTTTAAACTATTACAATGAAGTATCAGAAATGTAGTGATTCTCTCCCCTTTCATGAAGGGAAACGAAGGAAAGACTTCCTTCTAAACTGAAGCGTGAGTCTCACAAGCTTTTGCAGTTTCTGGCTTAGGCTAATACAAAGGCATTATTTTCAGGCTTTTCTACAGGTCCTTGGCTTGTGCAGCATTGCAGACGTACTTCATTGTACAGCTGCTACCGTACAGAATAATGGTTGTGGGCTTTTTCCTTCCTTTGCAGTGATAATGTCTGCGTGAGGGTGGGAGCTGGTGTTTAAACAGGAAAGAAAAGTACTGATTACTCATAGCTCAAAGAAATCGAGCAGATTTTTGCACCACTATCTTTCTCATTGTGGGTTTGCTTTGAGTTCCTAGAACAGAGAGTGAATGATTAATATCAAGTTTTCAAACTGGAAGTACAAATGAAATCCGAAATGGGGAAGGAACAGGGAGATGCTGCGTTAAATCTCTGTGCTTTTAATAAAACTTTTCTCCTCTTGATCGGAATTGGTTTTCCTTGTTTATATGCATACCTCCGAGAGAAATATTAACCAAGAATGTTGGCAGAGGGGCTGGCTGGTTGGATATAGTAACCAACAACGTAACTCCTTAGCAGCTGACAAGTCACAGAGTGACTGACCTTCTAAAATACTGGAGCGTGAAGATAAATGACAATAAAAGTGGCTCTCAAAGCCAGCCAGGCAGGCTCTGTCAAATTCTGTTGCCACATCCTTCCGCTTATTTAATTAGAAAATAGAAGCAAGTGATTTTAATTCCCAGTGTAACCAACTGCTTGAAGATCTCCCTCTCAATTAGGTATTTACTGATCATTCCTATAGCAATGAATGTACAAGGCAAGAATTTACTGCTTTGTTTTGCCAGCGCTGTGTTCAGCTCAGCTCACCTTGGGCAGATAGAGCTCTAGGTGCTTATGTTGGAATTAAATGATCATTAAATTAATTCCTTTTTTAAGTAAACATCTACTTTGTGCTTTTGATGTTTTCTGCCCTCTTCCTTGTGCCGTGACAGCAGTCACCCATGAATACAGGAAAGCAACACAAAATCCCCTCGTGAGACGTGACACAGAAGCGCTGGGGCTGAAAATGGTCCTGTCCTTGTGTGTACTTTGTAAAGCAGGATTCGGTTCACCTTTGTGATGACTGTAGCAGTCATTACGTAATGCAGCCTTAAACCCTGGTGATGCTACACCTGTAACAAGGCAGAAGTTGACTAATTATAGTGGAGTTTGTGGCTAAAGTTCTTGGTGCAGATTTCATGTTTCCAAAGTGTTGGCTGTCACAGCACCGCCCTGTTACATACTGAAGCCATTTTAACAGAGCTGGGTGCCTTCTTTGCTGCAGTTTGTACAAGAAGACTTGAAGCCAGGGGAGACCCAAGCCGTCACCTTGAATTGTTGGAAGCCCATGCAGTACTGGACTGGACAGCTGTGGGTTATCAGATGTAGTTTTCCCACTAAGCTGATACCGATCGTCAAATCTGAACCACAGACTGCCAACGAGAGCCTTATCCTTGTGTAAGATGTTAAGCTAAGGAAAAGTAACTGCCTGCCACTGAGCAGAGTTCTGGTGTTAGTTGAGACGGGGAGGGATTGAGGGCACGTTAGGGATGTTTCTCTGGTAGCTTAACCTGCATTGTTACACACGAACCTTTCCCAGTGGTACCTTAGCAGTGGGATACGGCTGAAGTTGCTGTAACAAACTGGGAACGCAGATTGCTTCCACGGAGTGAGGCAGAGATGCATAAGGACCTGCTTTGCAGTTTCCCCCCCACAAACTTCTGCCTTCAGGCTGGATGAACGTTTGTGGCATCATGGAAGCTTGCAGTGGTGTTCCACCCTATTTGAAAGAGGCAGCATTTCCCTAGCAGTGCAGAGAGAACGAGGAGACAGGTAGTGGCTGTTCTGCCAAAGGTTGCTTGTCTTGCTTTGGCTTAGTTTGTGTTCAGCAGGTAACAAAATTCCAAAAGTATAGGGTCTCGAAAAGGCTGTTCTTGAATATCAAGAAAAACCAGTTAAGAATGAAGCGTGATACGGGACCTTTCATTCTGGTCGTTTGAGGCTTGGATTAACGTGGTCGGAGGTGTGACCGTAAGTGTTGTTTCTGAGCAAAACAGGGTTTGGAGAATTCAGTATATGACTGAATTATTGTTTAGCAGCTGATGAAAATGTTGCTTTGTGGTCGTTTCCTTATTTAAAAGCGGATGGCTACATTTATTTGAACTATCATTCAGTGAACCATTTAGGTGTGTGATGAAGTGAAGGCAGCTGGATTCAAGTTCTGCCTTTCCCATCTCCTTCTTTCTCTACCTGTGTACACAGGGTTAATTATTTCGTTGCTGGCAGCTCTTGGAAGTTCTAGCACAAGTTGTATGAATGCCATCCAGTGTGTTTCTTGAGGCTCTGGCTTCCAGATTTAGAGGACTGAGAGAATCTTTGTTTTTAGTTTTAAAGCCAACGGATTTTGTAGCTCTCAAAGTCTACGACGTGAAGTTTGAGAGTTCGTTATGAATGTGCCATAGAAATACAGAAATTAGAAAGTTTAAAATGTTTCATTGAAGTCCCCTGCATTTTGGGAGTCTCACATGACTGTTAGCACCTCCATTCCTGAAAACTGGCGTTGCTGGTTGTTACTCCAGCTTTGTTAACTCTTTATGAGAATAGCCTACAGACTTGCTGTTTGATGCCAGGGCTTGTATCTGCTAGCAAAAAGGGCTAAGCAGCACCTCAGGACATCCTGTGTGTTCCTAGTTGGCCAACTTGCCTGCGGTATTTGGCCTTGGTAGGCAGTGCCGTCAGTTGGTCTGTTCCCGCACAGCTCCAACTTACTGTATATCACGAGAGCAGGAAATAGCTCACCTCTGAAGCTCAAGAATTTCTTCTGTATTTCAGGCAGTGAGGGAGAATGCAGCTACTGAATAATCTGTTTGTAAGGAGGAGATGTGTCCACCCCACTGGATCAGCCAACTTGGAGCAGTGTGCAGCAGCAGTGGCACAGCAGAGACGTGTCGTGGGCCAGTCTGTTTTGTTTAGCTGCGATCCTGTATGGCTGGTTCCAAAGTATGCTGCAGGAGCACTTAATACAAGGAGATTTTCATCATGGTGTTAGACACAGATACCTGCCCTGTTTTTGAAAGTCCTTGGCTGCAGCACGCAGGAGGCTGAGTGAGTTCACACAGAATCATTCCTGCTCTTTCTGCTTTGTTTTAGATGTACTCTCTTCCCTCAGCATCTGCTGCTAGTTGTTGTCAGATGCTAATAGCTATGCGAGGTCTCTGGCCTGCCCCTGTACCATCATTTATTATACAGTGGCTCTCTGAATGACCTCAGAGTACTTTCAGATGTTTGGGTTTGTTGCTTTTTTTTCTTTTTAAATGCAAGCTCTCAACTTGAGCACTGCCACTGAATACAGGATGAGTGATGGTGTACAGAGAGTTAAGCTTATCTGCTGTATGAATGTGTACAGTCAATGAATGAAACAAGTGTTCAGGTTTACTGGCCAGTTCTTCTGTCCGTTGCTGAAAACCAGGCACAGTGTTTGTGGTGCTCAGAGTACAGCCTAGGCCTAGGGATCTAGCTCAGGAGCTGTTCTCACAAAGCCAGCTGTCTGCTGGCTAACACAGCAGTTGTCTCTGGCCTCTTGGCATCTTCCATTTCTTTTGTCGATGAAGCTGGTCTTCACATGGGATTATTAATATCTTTTTTTCCATCTCCTACTACAGAAACAGTCGCTTCTAAATACTGGAATTGAACTTCAGTCAGAAGTAATCTTAGTCAGCAGAACTATAAAAAGAAAACCAACTAAATCGTTTTTCTTCTTAAAGGACAGACAGCAGCTTATCTCTGATGGCACTTTATTACAGCCTTTGAGCTATGGACCCCTGCCAAAGCAAAACTAAATCTTAGAAGGTAAAACTCAGTGTTTCAATTTCTTCCTCTTACCCTCTGCCAGACGTGCATATGTGAGCTGTGTTCTGCTCAGTACCGTGCGCACGCTAGTTCCAGTGTGACCAAGAAAGCAACCGTTTTCACTGACGGAATTGCAGCTGCCCTCTGATGGTTGTTTTTGTTATCCTGTCACACTTTTGTACCTTGTAGTGTGGTCTGATTACTTTTGATTTTTAATCCATAACTGTACGGGCATGCATTTCTCAAAAACAAAGCATCAAAAAAAAAAAAAAAAAAAACCCACAACAACCCCAAAACACTGTGATGTGCCGAACAGATCAGGAGACAAATCCTGTTGTGGGCAGGTTTCATTTCTAATGCATCTCTGAAGGTCAGGAGGAGCAGTCTGTCTCCCTGCTGTTCTCACTTCCTCTGATGGCGGTTACCTTGCTTCTGAGCCCTTTCTGTTACCTTGGCAATCCTACTGACACAGCCTGTGGGGTCTCTTTGAAATTCATTACATCATTGGCTGTTTCTGTCCCAGATCCACAAAATGAAGCGGGGACGTAAAAAGGGTGAAGAGTCTTCTGTGTTATCTCTGGGAAGGAAGGGAGTTTGTTTGCTGCAGGTAGTGCAGCAGTGCACATCAGCTGTGGCTGTGCTAGGTATTACACAAACACATGGGAGCAGCTTCTCACTTGAAGCACGAAAATATAGCAGAGGGGAGGAGTAATGTTTTGAGCTGCTTATGACTTTAACAGCCTCTAAAGTGTAAAAGATGACGTGGAAGACAAAGGAAGGGAATTGTTTTTTTTCACTGTGCCCTTCCTGCAGGATCACAGCCCGTTGCACCTCTCCTGGGCCTCTCTGAAATGAGTGTAACCTCCAAAGGA
The DNA here is from genome assembly GCA_036925125.1 of Oreortyx pictus. NCBI lineage: Eukaryota > Metazoa > Chordata > Aves > Galliformes > Odontophoridae > Oreortyx > Oreortyx pictus. Next base: position 178,623,435 of record JAUPFR010000001.1, on the reverse strand, counting down.
GGCCTGGCTTACAGCACAGAGGCAGAAGCAGTACTGTCATATCTTGTGTGGGAAGCTGTCCTAACCAGTTGTAGTCACAGCCTTTATTTGTTGTTCGGGAGCTTTATGGGACATCAGAGCCTGAACTCTCAAACAGGACGTTATTTGTTGGTATTTAAGAACTCATGGCTTTGATGGTTGTTGCTGCTGGGACTTGGTTCTGCTGAGGTCCTCCTGCTGGAGGAGGCAAAACAGTGCTCTTAGATACTTCTTTCCCTCATAGAGTTTTGGCTGACTGGCTGGTTTCTTGGTCACTTGGGTTAAAGCATCATTAGGTAGTCTTCACTGCAGTATTCCGGGGCAGTGAGCTGTGACCTCTCCTTGTAGCGTAGTCCATAAGAAGTTCACAAAGTTTCAGGTGTGTGTGAAATCTATAAAGCATCAGTGAGACACTGATCAGCTGTGGCAGGCCCAGCTTATGCTGAGATGCTTGAACAAAAATCAATGCTGATCAGGATTGCTGCACACCTCCTGTTGAGTGTCAGGAGGAGCGTGCACCTCTTAACAGTCTCTCACTGGGAAAATACTCCTTCACCCACTCTTTACACTGAAAGTCAGGAGATGATATATCCAGTCATTGGGAGGTATCCGAGTGTTTCAGAGGAGTAAGGCACCTTTTAACAATTACATCTATACTGTGTGTACTGCCCGTAGACTTGAGCTCCACTGAAAAACCTTATTCAGTGTGATGTTGTGGTACGTGGCCACCAGAGTTGTGTTCTGATGCACACTTGTCTTGTGTGGTTCATGACCAGGAGTGTGGTTCTGCCTCTGTGGTAGCACTAAGTGACCGTTATCTTGAGGACGCCTTGTGACTATAGCTCATGTTACTAACAGAGCAAAGCAAGGATGTTTGTTTTATTTTTCCTATGAAAAGACAAAGTCAAATCTTGTCTTTTTTTTTTTGAAGATTCGGTCTGGCAGTTTTCAGTGCTCGTGTTGTGGAAATCCAGCACTCTGTTTACTCAGCTCGTGCTTCCAAGAGTTGCTGGACCGCAGCCTAGCTGCACTGTGTGGGTGTCTTCCCACAGGACAGATGTTGGTGCTGCAGCATAGAGGAGGGAATGTTCGTACGTACCTGTGGTAATGCCATAGCCCTCTCCTGGGAGGAAACGATCGGAGAGATGGAACTGTTGCTCAGTACTGGCAGATGTTATCTCACTGCTATGAAACACGAATCAGCTTACCAGGAGGCTCTGGTTTCTCAGCTCGGAGCTGACAGTGGTAGGGAGGAAGGAGAAGCAATGCGATTGAATTGGAAATACGGGACTGGCTTTGCTTCTCATGTCACCTCTTGAGCCGTAATAAAGGGAGAAGCACTTGGGAAGCAGGGCCATCTCATTTCATTTGCGTGGTGTCAGGGTAATGTTATCTGGCTCCCAGCTGGTGGCATGTAACGTGGTACCTCACAACCAGCTGTTCTGAGGTATGCGTCACTGCTATTTCCTAGTCACCAGCAGGATGGCTGAGAAGATGGGCTGTTAAAGAGCAAGGTATTTTGCTCCTCAGCGCAATGCAGTTTCTTGTTGCAAAGATGTTTCTCTCCAGTACGTTAAGATGAGCTCGTTTCTGCTTTCCTTCCGTCCCTGTTTGTGCTGTTAGTGCACAAGGGTGACGCATGTCTGTGTGATACTTGGAAAACGAAGAAAGGAATTCTGCTGGAGTATTTTGTGATCTGATAATTCAGAGACGTATTACAGAATAGAACTCCAGGATGACTTAAAGAACAGGAGCTTTGTTCCAGTGAGTGCTGGTGCATGTCTGTTCCAGTAAGCATCTTCCAAATGTGCGAGCGTTGTTTCTTCATGGCTGAGTGAAATAAAAGCTTTGTAAGCTTTAAAACGCAGTCTTACCATGTGATATGACGGTACAAAAATGGAGCTGTGTTCTGTTCATAGGTCTTTAACCAGAAGTGGTCAGCATAAAGCAGCTTGAGAAAACAGCTAAATTCAGCAGTGTTAGAAAATGAACTGGGTTCTGCTTCTCTTACGTGGATAAATGCTGTCTGATAAAGTATTAGAAGCTTTTAAGCTTGAATCAGGCCTGTTCGTCTCTCAGCCTGTGGGGTTTTATTATGGTTGATTTTCCTCTCCTTGCATTTAATCCTGTATTTTAAAATAAAATATGCTGTTTTCTGTTTTCAGAAATGAATACAACTAGCAACACTACGTAACGTGCTGATGGCATCCTGTGCTACGTTGGGATCGTTAAGTCCAGAGGGTGTGATGCCTAGAAATCTCCTGTCAGATTTTACTGAAGTGACTCCTGAAATCTCTCCAGAGTGCACACTTGGGAGCATGGAGAGGGGTGGAGGTGTGGAGAACTGTGCCAGCCAAGCTAGGTGCAAAAATCTTGCCATGGTAAGTGCTTAATGAGCCTTGTGCTCAGTGATGGCACGAGGTACATGAGTAGCTTGGTTCATAGCACGGGATTATTATTATTTTCACAGCAGTGATCTCTGCAGGTTCTGGTACCAAAAGGTGGGCTGTGGTCTTGGTTGTTAACAAGCTGGAAGACCAGAAGTAACTACTCTGATGTGGTGCAGCAGCTTGTTATTCTGGTCTGATTGCCTCAGAGTGCCTGAAGAGTGCGTTATTATTTTATTAGAGAACTGGGAATGGGTTTAAGGAGCATGGATAAGTTGGTTCTGCTGCCTGCACGTAGCATGTAGTTTGTTGCCTCTCTTCCCTCTCTTTCATAAGTAGTTCATGAAGGAAGGTGAGGACAGTGCTTGGTCCGATGTACTGTCTCTTGCTTAAGTTCTTTGTTGACAGTACTGAAGGAAGGTCTCAGTTTATTCCACCTTCATATAATTAGGTGAGTAATAAATACGTCACCGTAAACAAAGCTGTCTTCGGATTAGCGGACATGAGTGTGTAGCCATTTAAATAGTGTGTGAGTAATTGAGGGAGTAGGATGCACTACTGCATTTTTCTAATTAGCAGGATGATTCAGGCAATGAACTCGGCAGGATGGTTTGTGCTGTGACATGCTAAGCCTAGAAAGCAGGTATGGTTCACAGAATCACAGGATTGTAGGGGGTTGGAAGGGACCTCTAGAGATCATGGAGTCCAACCCCCTGCCAGAGCAGCTCCCTACAGCAGGCTGCACAGGCCAGTGTCCAGGCAGGTTGTGAATGTCACCAGAGGAGGAGACTCTACCACCTCTCTGTGCAGCCTGTGCCAGTGCTCTGTCACCCTCACTGTTCCTTGTGCATTTTTTTTTTTTTTTTAATCACAAGCATTTGAAATGCATCCATTTTGAATTGAGGAAAGAGCACTGTAGTAAACGTGTTTTCCCTGAATGGAAATATATATCTCTGCCTTGCATTAAAAGTGAAATTAAGATTTCTGTGTCTTTCCCTCTGCCCTCCCTACTTGTTTCCTTTAAATGAAAGAACTGCTGCTTATTCTTTCTACTGCGAAAGAATAAGTGATGAAAATAAGTTGGCAAGTTGATACCTGTATATTTTTTAATGCAGCTCAAGTGCTCTGCTTTGCACTACTTGGTGAGGTTCTGGCAGCTGAAGGTTGGTTCTAGTAAGAATGCCACAACTTAGTTAATATTCTGCTGTATCTCTCAGCTTGTATCACTACTTAAAACACAAAACAAATAGTACTGCATCTAGTTCCTTAACTGTTTCTGGTCTGCTCTGGAGGAGAGTTGGAAGGGTGAAGGTAATGACTGCTGAAGCAAGAGCTGAGTTGTATTGTTGTATTGTATTTGGACTTTTAATAAGCAATGTATCCTTAATATCCAAGGAGACTGGTTGGACCTTGGAGAATTGCAGTGGGATTTGCACTTCTAATTCAAGAATTACAATTAATTTTATGCTTTATACTTTGACTCCATTTTTCTGGTGTCACAACTCATAGCTAATCGTGTTTCCATGGGTTTTATTCTTGACTGTGGTAACGGGCATAAGGCTGGTCATTTGGAAACTAAATAAATCAGTATTGAATAACAAGGCTATATATAAATCAGTGTGTTTGTGCAGTCTCATCCTGAGTCAGGAAATGACAGAGATTACCTTAACCTAACTGAATCTTACCGTGTGATAACCCATACAATGATGCATCAGCCAGAGTTAGAAGCCCTTCCTGGTCTGCCATGGAATGACCTGTAGGAGTAAGAACTGGCTACAGACCTAGGCAGTTCCCATCAGGTTTGTCCATCAGCTGAAGTCCTCCACTTTGCGTTGTATGAGTTTGTGTGTGAAGAAAGTGAAGCATGGAGCAGAGACTTAATTCTGATATCGCTGCTTGACAGCAGAACTTCCTCCAGCAGCACAGGGGGTCACGGGGCCAGTGAGGCTCTTACACGTGTGGAAGAACAGCTTGGGGTGTGAAAACTCCTCATCGGGGAGAAAAGAGAAGGAACGGTCCTCTCTTTTAGGTTACTCTGGACGTGAGAAACATTTCCCAGCAAGTATTTCTCTTAAAGCGGCGTGATACTGCTCCTGATGAGCTCCTTTCAGTAGTAGCATAGTCACAGTTTCTGAGTTTGAGAGCTGTCTGTGACCTGAACACGAAAGAAGTTCTGCTAGTTATAATTGAAGAAATAGAACTCAGATTTTCAGTTTCGAGCAAATCCTTTCTTGTGATCTGGTGTAAGAAAGCAGTATTGTTCTGTTGGCTGATTTGTTTCTGTGCATTGCTGAAAAAGGCTCTAGAAGTCCTCAGGAAAGGAGTGGTACTCTTCAAATGTCTCTTTTTTTCTACATCCTCGTGTAATAGCATCTTAAAGGCAGGATTTTTATGGTCTGCTGGAAAGATCAGGGCATTCAAACTAGTAGGTGGAACATGCTCCCAAGTGACTTTCCCTTCTCCCCGAACTTTTTGAGGGAAGGACTCCTGATGGCCCAGTGGCAGGGAGGGGATAGCAGAAAGTGTAGCTGTGTGTTTTGCTGCAGCTTTCTTCCTGCATCCTTACAGAAAAGCTACTCTTGAGCTTTTCAGTGACAAACTACAGTTGTTGCTAAACATAACCTTGGTATTGCATCTGTGGGGTTCAAACAAACCGAAGGATGTGATAATGGCGACAAACACTCAGAGCAGCTGAAGCCTGTGCTGACAGCTCCAAGAGCTGGTTTGGCTGACTGCTGGCACAAAATCAAGTCAGTGTGGCCCTTAGCAGTCAGGTGTTGTTTGCTTGATTGTGCCAGATTTCTCTGCTTATCTACGTACACAGTGGTGCTTTTATTTAATCTCTGATTGTGGTCAGATACTTTTTTCTGAACGGAAGGTGAGGTGAAGATGTTTGTTCTGTCATGATTCTCTGTAAACCATAGATATTCACATCTGGTTTCTGTACTGTCAGATTCATCACAGCAGCTGAAGATAAGTGCCAGAAGCCATGTTTAGGTGGGCAGAACGTCTGCTTTCATATTCTCATCTCTCATCACCACCTAAACTTGTTCTCTGGATCTCGTAGCTGTAAAAGCTCTTCCATGAGGATGTGAATTTTCACATAACTCTGGAGATGAAGCTACGTCTTAGCTTTTCTCAGTTAATTTGTCCTGCCTCTTAGGTGAGGTGTGTGCAGGCTAGCTTCTTACACAGAAACCTCTCTTGCTTCTTCACTCCTACAACTGTACCACATACCCATTCTCAGCTGTGAGTAACTGCTTCAGTTTCTAGGTGCGAATTACATGCTCGGACAGAATCAGCTGCTCAGGTCATACCAGAGGATGATGAGTGTTGCTGAAGTGCTGATTTGGAACTGCACTGTAATAAGCTGTGTGAGTGTCTCGGATGCTGATGACTTCAGTGCCTTTTGTGTCTGAACACAGCTGACTGAGCGCTGGGCTTGAGGGTTAGTGGGTTGCATTCCAACAACTCCAACTCCAGCGTGGCTTTAGGAGTTCAGGAAAGAAAGACAGACCTTGTGTCTGGTGCCCCCATCCCACGCAGCTGCATTTGGTTGGCTGGCAGCCATCGGTTGCAGGGCACAGAGGGGGATATGCTGTGCTTCACCCACTTCAGGTTGATGGTAGCATGACTTGGAAGCAGCAAGCCTTAAGGAAGGGAAGTCATTAATACCAGCAAGGCAAACAGTGCAGAGGAATTGGAGCGTGGGGATTGCTTCCGTGTGGCAGCGTAGGGTGAGGAGTAAGGAGCCTGTCTCCTAGCAAGGAATGACCTTGCTGTAAAATGTGCTAGGAGAATGTTGTTGCTGACTGAAATGCATGCAGGGCCGTGTCTGCCTGCCGCCCGTTCTGTGCTGTTTTAAAACTTACACCCTGCGTTCTGCCAACCTTCCTGCACAGTCACACGTCCTTGTAGTGCTCGTGGCTTTGCTGAGGACCCAGTCCAGCTTGGCCGCATCCTTCTGAAAGCTCAGAGCTGGATCTGAACTCTGTGCTCTGTGTGAGGATGTGCTGTGATTTCATCACCCTGGTTAATGTATTGCAGGATGATGTTCACGTGCCTCAGCGGGGCTGTTTCTCCCCCCCACCCCTCTTTGCAACACACACTGACCTACGGCCACTTTGTCTTCTGTTTCTTGTTGATCTCTGTGCTTGTGCAGCCTCTTCTTTCCAGTTGAAGTAACGTGTGGTCTACCAGCATACCATGTGGGTCACAAAGGTGTTACTGTGTCCCACTCTGCTCTCAAAGCTACACCTTTGAGCACGAGGCCCCAGCAGATACCAAGTTCATTGTTTACTGTTAGGGAGGTATCAGATAACGGAGGTTTGGGGCTGAGTCTGTTCAGGGCTTGTCTCATTTCATTATCTGATTTGGGATGCATCATGCTACTTCTCATAAATACTGTTCTCTCCCTTGCCTTTCTGCTGCATAGGCAACTTCCAGCAGTTTCTTTTAAGTTCCTTACTCATCCATGAGTGTGTTTTGAGGGGAGGACTATGTCCTAAAGCCTTCCAATCAGCGTGCATCACATCTCGTGCTTACACCTGTTGCCAAGGTCAGTAAACCTCTCAGGAGAAACTAGATGGGTGTGAGATGATTTGATTTTTGTGAAAGCAGCATTAGCCTGAAAGTTCAGGTCGCTCTAAAAAAGAAATTGAGGGGACGAGCTGAAATAAACTCAACTCTGATACCCGGAGAGATGTCTTCAGAGTTTAGGAAGATTCAGTATTGCCTGAGCTCACTTTTTTATGAGTATGTAGGGCTCGTTCAGTCCATTATTTTAGTTGGTCCTGTTTATTTCTGTAATGCTTCTAGATCACGTGTTTCCTCATCTACAATCAATTGGTTATATGCTCTGCGGACTATTACGAGGCATGCGGTACAATTATGCTTCCAAGATGAAGCAGACAGCATTGCACTATTACAGTCCTCTTCACCAAGTGAAGTGGTATTATCAAAGCCATCAGATGGTGGGTTGTAAAGGAAGTGCTTTTTGACACGGGGCACAAACTATGGAGCTCGCTGCCGCAGAATGCTGTGAATGCCAACCATTTAAATGAGCTTAAACAATACGAGGGATTCAGGCTACAAAGGCTCATTATGGGCTATTAAGCCCATAGATGTGGATACAACTGGGAAGTCCTGAAGCAGTGTACTGCTGGAAACGGGGAGGATGCAGGGGAGAAAAGCACAAACCCAATGTGTAGCAGTATTCTCCTTGCCCTGCTTTCCTGTCCTGAGCACCAGCTGGCACTGGCTAGGGGCACATTAATTCTTTGTGAAGTGACTAAGTCAGCTGAATCCAGTGCTGTGGTATTCTGCTGGACAAAGTGAAGCTGTTTGACATGGGTAGTAGTGTTTGGTTTTCTAGCAATCTTCAGAATCATTAACACATAAATATTTTTAACTATTGTGGGTGCCTTGGCAGTTTGCTTCTAATCAAAGGATCCCGGGTCTGGGGATGATCTTCTGAATTTCTTCTGGACCCTGATGTGGATCTTCACTCTGCTCCATCTCTCTCCTTCAGGGGCCGATAGGTATAACCAGCTCAGCTTCATTAAAAAGCAGTGCAGTTATGGACGAAGTTCAAATTAATTGCCTGTGACCATCAGGCAGCTTCATCTTCCAAAGATGTGTTGGGGCTGAGCTGTCTCTTACTAAACAAAAATCAGTGACAGAGATATCGAGGCACGCGGAGCAATTTGCTGTGAGCAGAATCAGTGTTTCAGAGCTTTTTTGGCCCTCTGATACTATAGTTGACTCTTGGACAGGTAGGGAAGAGATATTTCCTGTGAAATGAGAAGCTGGGGGAGTTGAGGGGGGAAGAAAGGAAGAGAGCAGCTGCTTTTAAAAAAAGGCACTTTTCCTGTTTGGCATAAGCAGGAAATGTTAGGCTGCACAGGGCTCTGAAATATTAATGCCAGCTGAGCATACTTGGCCATTTCAGCTCTTTGCATCTGGAATTTCTTTTGTCTGAGCAGTCTGTTTAATCCACACCTAAGGCACAACTTTTAAATTGAGGCTGTCTTCAGGCAGTAGCTCCTAGAGCAGGTAGTTCTGTGAGTGTGAGGTTTGGTTTGGGGAGGCGTGTGGAGCTGTGAGTTTCTGGAAAGAATGATGGAGTGGCTTTAGTAACTGGAGAGATTCTTCTTGGACTGTTACAAACCTGAGTCTTCAAGGAGAAGGGAGGCCTGGAAAACTAGCCCAGAAAGAATATGAACTGTTCAATTAATTGGAATATGTGGGAAATGAACTAATTAGAAATAGACCTTAATCATAGCTGGCACCACTTAACAACAACAAAATTATTCCCATCTTTCTGAAAGCTCTACTGTAATGTAAGGTACCCACTTGTAGTACTTACAGTACACTGCTGTTCTCAGTCCAGGGGCTGAAATCACATCTCTGAGCTCCTTTGCTTTGACCAACCTGAGTCACTAGTGGGTTGGTCTTAATTATCTTTGCTATGGTTGTGTGTCTAGAATAGAATTCTTGCCATCTTAGAACTGAAACTTGCCTGAGGAAAGAACATTGCCCATCCTGTAGAGCTGCTGTATTTTTATTTTTGCTGTCTGAAATGACACTGCTCATCTAGAGACGGAAGCTGAATGAGGAAAGAGATGCAAGTGCTAAACCAAGGTGAGGTTGGCCTTTCAAATCATAGAATCATAGAAAGGTTTGGGCTGGAAGGGACCTTTCAAATCATCTCATTCCAACTCCCCTGCTACAGTCAGGGACGCATCCCGCAAGACCAGGTTGCTCAAAGCCCCATCCAACCTGGCCTTGAATGCTTCCAGGGAGAGGACATCCACAACCTCTCTGGGCAACCTGTTCCAGTGTCTCACCACCCTCATGGTAAAGAATTTCTTCCTGGCATCTAGTCTAAATTGACCCTCTTCCAGTTGAAAGGAGGACAAGAAGTGGCTTTCACTACAAGCCCTTATAAAGTCCCTCCCCAGCCTTGTCTTCTCTGAGCTGAAGAGCTCCATCTCTCAGCCTGTCTTTGCAGGGGAGGTCCTCCAGCCATCTGATCGCCTTCATGGCCCTCCTCTGGACCCACTCCAACAAATCTAGGTATGCCATTCACTGCAGATGTGTTTGTAAAGGGAGAGTTACTCATTCCAGAACCTTCACATAAAGGGAAACTGCTCATTTCAGCAGGATCAGTGAGGGATAGTGACTTTGTCAGAGCTCTGACTGTCCCGTTGCAAATCCTTCCTGACATGGAGATGTGCTCAGTCGTGCAGTACAGAAGTGGATGGTGGAAGAGCTTCTGAAAGCTTTCACTTGGTGTGCTGTTTTTTGCTCAGTACTCAATCAGATGAGTTAAATTCATATGGGAGCTGCAGTTGTTCTCATAAATGGGCCGTGTGGTGCAGTTACTTCTGTGCTGTAGTACCACGCACTGGATCTGCTGCCACCGTGTACCTCTTAAACAAAAAAAACCCTTTTCTTTTCCTTGCCTGCGGATGTCTGGTTCTTGCCATGAGCTCACCCACAACAAAAGCTTCCCGGAGTCCTGTTGGGCTGGAGCTACCACCTACTGAACAACAGCTCTTTTCCTGTCATTCTCTCACTTGCTAGACATAGCAGCCCTATGAGTATTTGGGTGGGGAAGGAAGGAGATTGCAACATCCATCAAGGGAAAAAAAAGGGAAGGCTTGTCTGTCTCTCACTGCTCAAGTTCAGCTGTAAAACTTTCCTTGGACTTTGAAAACTGAGCTTTGCCGTGCAGCGAGTACGGGCAGTGGAATATGTCAGCCTTTGAAGTTAGTGCTTTAAATAGGCAACTGCAGACGGCGTCCAACTTCTGGCTTTTGTTGCAGTTCTGTTGGAGTCTTCCCTATTTCATTCCTTTATTTACAGCAGAATGCAGTGAAGAGCCCTGAAGCGCTTTGAAGTGCTTGGAAACTAATTGCTACTTGCTACAATGCAGTACTTCATAGTTCTTAATCTGTGGGCATTTTTCCTACAGAGGTACATTGTTCCTTTTTTTAATGCTAGAGATGAGAGTAAAAGCTTTGTTTGCTCTAGGAGTTGACAGGTAGAGCTAAACAGGTTTGTTCCTATTCTGATATAAGGCCTGAATGTGCACAGTGAGTTTGAAGGGCAGCAGAAGGTGCTACCAAGAACAAGTCTTCCGTGTTTGTAATGCCTGGCTTTAGCATGTGCTTAAATTCCCCTGAATTGAAGTAGCCTCATTAGGTGCATGAGGAACCATACATCCTCGGAGAAGTCAAAATCAGAAGAGAATGGACTCCATCTTTGATTCCTTTACTGGTGCTTTTTTCCCAAAGTTCTGGTGGCAAAATTTGCAGTATGTGCATGGCAGGAGAGAAATTCAACCCAGAAAGGGAAAACCTCACTTCCCAACAGTACTTAATTACGTTCCAGAACTTACTTAGCTCTCTTGGGAAATGTCCTTCCTGTATCCATTGTCTTCATGTGTCGCCTTTCTTAATCATTCTTGGTCATCTCTGAGCTTCTGGAAAAGTGTTTCCCAGGGTGGAGGTAAGAGTTTGCACGTTGCTGCCTCGCCTCTGGTGGTGATGCTGTGTTAATCAGGAGCACTGACTCACAGAAAATAGGAATTAGATGATTGAAGTGATTATTTATTGCTTTTGTGCTCTACAGGATCGTTTCCTGCTGGACAAAATAGCCCAAGGCCTTTTACTGCCTGGGAACACATCCTCGTGGTAGTCTGATTTCTTTCTTTCCATAACTCAAGAAGTTTCCAGAAACCTTTTCCCTTCTTACTTCCTTGTCATCTATGATTGAATTCAGGATAACTCAGTTTGCAGTGATGGCGCCATATTTTGGCTCCAGCTCTACCTTTCTAACAGCCAAGTCCTCCCTTTGGACTACAGCAAGAAGGGAGCAAACCCATGTGTTGATCTGTCCTGAGTGCACCCTTTCCCTCTGCTCTATCACAACCACTGCCTGTTGTGTTCTGCTGCTTTTCCTCTTTCAAACTGGGGGTCTGTGTTTATTATTGGTGTACTTATGTGTACTCACCTGCAGGGCATTCATGTTTTTTCCTATTTTTTTTTTCCATGTAGGATGATGAGAGTATGAAGTACTTAACTCACGAAGAGCAGGATGTTCTCACGTTCTTTGAGGAAACCATAGATGCCTTAGAAGATGACTTGGAGGAACCAGTCCTTCGTGACAGTGGCATCCACTGCCAGTCTCCAAGGTCAACGGAAGAAAATGTGTCCAGTCATTCAGAGACTGAAGATATCATCGACTTAGTACAGTCAACACCTGAGAGCAGTGACCACGAAGGCCTTCCCAGCAAAGATGCAGAACCAGGTAGTAGTATTTCCTGAAAATGTGTTTGGTTTTTTTTCTTTTGACGTGATCTGATTTTTTTTTTGATCAAAAATGAGAACGTGGAAAACTTAGAGGAGCCTTTTGAAACACAGTGAAGGCAGCGCGCAGGGTGAATGGTGGGAAGAGGGCTTCTAGTGATTATATTGTAAATAAGGTGACTTGAACTCTAGAATTTCTGTGAGCTGCCATTGCTTGTGGTTTGGTTACAGTCAAGGTGGGCTGAGCTGTTAGTTAGGAAGTTTGGGAGAGATGGATGCTTGCTAACCCTCGGTGAAAGAAAACCCTTGCATTCTGTCCTGTGTGAGGACTTACTGAGGTTATTGTTGCTTTTTCTTTGAAGTGTCTGATGCTACCCGGAGAACGAGAACGGAGAGCCCTGAGCCGGCTGTTCCTGCTGACCTTCCCCCGCATCCGTCCGTGCCGCCGCCACTCATGTGTGAGACGCTTCCTCCCCCGCCTCCTCCTCCAGTGCAGCATCCAAAACTGCTTCGCTCTGTCCCCACTCCTCTCATCGTGGCCCAGAAGATGTCTGAGCAGCAGATGGAGAGCAGGATGCGTTTCCCCAGTGCCGTGAAGGAGGGGAATTCTGACAGGAAGAAAACTCCGGTAGCCAACGGTGATTATTTCGCAGCTCCGAAGCACCCTCCTGCCCCTGCGCCCAAACTGCACCGGTTTCCAAGCAATATCAATATCACGAATGTCAGTGGCAAAGAATTCAACGAGACTATCTCAAAAGCAGCAGTTAACGTACAGGAGCGGAGAGCTCAGGTGCTGGCCAACATCAACGGAGGATTTCTGGCAGCCGATCTGGAGGAGAGGCAGCAAAAAAATGATTTCTTGTCACGCAACAGAAGTTCCTCCTTGAGGGATCTCTCCTCTGAGCAAACACGCTATGAGGCACTGACAAAGCTTGGCCTTGTCAAGGGAAAGCCAGCTCAGGGCCCAGTGGATCGTGCCCCGGGTACTCAGCAGCTCGATGTGCAGCCCAAACAGGCAGACGCCGTTCCCAATGGATATCAGAACATCCACGAGGCTTTAAAAAGTGAGGCCAGCCCTTTCCTTCCTATGGGCAAAACTGTGACAATCAAACCAGAGGTGGCTCTTAATGCTAGTAAGGTCACTCAGCAGAACACGGCGAAAGGTTTTAATGATTACAAGCAACCTAATGTAACGCTGGATATGAGGAGGAGGTCAGGCTCGCTGCCTCGGCCTTCAGGATTTCGATCGCAGGGGATAACAGTGAAGTTTTCTGGCCGTGGCTCAACAGAAGAAGCCAGGAGAGAGGCACTTCGTAAGCTGGGACTGCTGAAAGAGACTGCGTAGTTTGGATGGGAATGTGACGATGGAGGGGAAGTCATGGCTTGACTTGGAGCTGGAACAGAATCAATGGGACTGGGATCAGGTTGGAAGGAGGAAATGGGAGGAGCTGTGCTGCAGGCAGGCTAAGGAGGTGCTGGTACTGTGGCGTGGCTGTTAGTTACAGGCTGGCACCGTGTGAGGTCGTGTACGTTGGGTTTCAGCCCTGCTTCTTGTAGAGACACTCATCTGTTGTTCTTTGTGGTTAAAAAGAGTTTTATTTAATGCTGGACTGTAGCAGAGGACAGCTTGTTAATGAAGTGTACAGTGCAGTATTGTTGTACATAGCAAACTAAATGGAGAATCTTCATTTTGCTCTTTTTAAAGCCAAAAAAAAACAAACGAGAGCTCTGTCTTGCACACATCTGTGTTCATGGGAGCTCGAGATACATCAGAACTGGAATTTCTGTCCGCTGTGACAGCGACGCTGTCTCTATTATTGAGCTTTGCTTTCATTCCCCTCTGGTGGTGGAATCTTCTGCTCCCCTGCTCTGTGCCCACTCAACTGAAGACTGTGCAGAGCGCGCGGTTTCAGTTCTGACCTCCTCACCACAGCAGCCCAGGCTTACAGTGGGTGACTGTGTTGTTGTGCTGCTTTGCTTGGAGCTGCCTTCCCTCCCAGCTGCTCCTTCCCAGCCCTGCCCTCGCGACCTCTGTGTCCCATGAAAGGCAGCAGACGGCCTCAAGGACATGTGCCGCCTTCTGCACTGCCAGCCAAAGAGTCTTTGACAATCCGTGTTCCCAGCTGTTCTGTATGAGAAGCCATAGGGACAAGTCAACTCCGTACCAGACGTGAGAGTGTGCTGTGCGGGCAGCAGTCTCACCCTTCACCTTAGCGCTCCCACGAAGAAGCTGTTACTTCCCAAACACTGACTGTGCTGCGCTGTGAAGGTGTAAATTCTGTTACTTCTAAAAAGTAAAGGAAAAAACCTCGTTTGATCTTCCTCTAGTCTGACAGACCTAATAACCTTCTGTTCAGAGCCTTATTTGATTCTCTCTGCCAATACATAACAGAAATTACAGCCAAAATTCTTGCAGGCTAAGTGGAGTGACAGGACAGAGTGGGATGTAAAAGCACGTTGCTGCTGGGGGGTCCACGTTGGTGTATTTTGTTTTTGTTCAATGGATGTGCTTTTAACCATGGTCCCAAAACGTGTGCGGCTGGTACATTTTGGGGTTATTTTTTAATATATATATATGGCAAAGCTGCTCTTCTGTAATAAAACTCCCTTTCCTTTTCGTGTACCTGAAAGTATCCAAACCAGCCATCGGAAACTGCGATGCCAAACCCCAGCCTCGCACATGTGGAAGCTCAGACTTTCTCTGAAGGGGAAGAGCTCCCTCATTCTCTGCACTTTCTGAAGCCTCTGGCAGCCCCCTCCATTCCCCGAGGAGCTGAGTAATAAAGCGTGGAGGGGAGGAGGGGAGTGGCAGTGCTAGAAACCGCCGCGCCCTTCGTGGAGGAGCTCTGACATAACTGTGATAAACAAGTTGGTATTCCTTGTGATAAAAGTATTTCAAACTTGCGGACCTGTACTTTGCAAAGGAAGCTGTTGTGAAGGAGGAATCCTTTTCGTCATTGTTAACCTGCCTCATAAGTTAAAGGTTTTGTTGTTGTTGTTTGTGAATTATCTGCTGGCTGCTTTAGGTTTCTGATGGCATTGTTGCGGTGTGGGGTTGGCTCTCAGCCTTTTTGCTGGGTGTGCAATCACGTTCCTCTGTGTGACAGCAATGGTGATTAAAGATGTGGCCGTTCCTCAGGCTGGCAGAGTGCTTAAGCACGCACAGTGGGATGTGAGCAGCCCTGCTGGAGCAAGAACGTGCGTGCTGGAAGGAAATCACATTCTGATGTTGCTGGGATTTGAGTCTGTAGTCCTAAATGTAAAGGAAAATGAAGCACAGAAACGCACCCAGCGCCCACATCAGTGCTGCCTGCCGTGGAGAACCACACAGGGTTTGTAGTTTAGTAACATAACCTCCCAGGTAAACCTGAATGTTTCGTAGCCACTGTGCTTTTTGAATGCTGACAAAGAGAACTTCACGTTATCCGTGTGAGGTGCAATCTTCACATCTAATCATTGCTTACCAGCTCCTACTTGGAGTTGTTTACAGCTGAGAACCCACACTGAGCAGAAGGGGAGGGAGCACCACACTCATTGTTCCACTGAAGTTCACCCCATTCACTTACTCTGACGGAATCCTACTGAAGAAAATACAGATCTAAATGTTCATGTTTAATACCTGAAGCTGCAGTGCACTGGATTAGCTGGACCACGTTCTTTCAGCATTGTGTGGGGCCGCATCCTCAGCTGGGGGCAGTGGGACTCGTGGCTTTTCAGCCTCGACCACGTTCTGCCCACGTGGATGAGGTATCTGTTGTAGCCCTTCAGCACCGCAAACGTCCGCTTGGTCAACTCTTCACTGTGCCTAAAACTGTAGTGAGTAAAGCCATGTGCTACATGGAGCTATGAGTCCAGCTGCTGATAGTCTGTGTATAACCTTAGCTCTGTTCTGTGTACCTTGTTCTGTGTGTATATGTTGCTGTGGTATTTTTTTCCTATGTTAGAATTAAGTGTCTTGCACAAATCCAATAAATCCTCTATTAAACTGAGATAGAAGCAATGAGACGATGGCTGAGGGGGTAGAAGGATTGAATTCCTTATCGCAGCAGCTTGCCTCTTTCGTAAAGGAGGGAAGTGGCTGTTGGAGGGCTAAGAAAGGGCACGGTGTGCCGCGTGCCACACCAGCACCCACAGCACTTATTTATTTGCGACGACTTGGCCCAGCTCACGCAGCCTGATGACTTCAGCAGAGGGAGACAGAAGTGTGCAGGAAAAGCTCCAGGCTCCGTAGTGCTTTCAGCTGTTACCGTTTCACCTTTCTGCTGCCCTACAGCCATCCGGTGCTCCGCACACTGAGCCTCATACAGCTGCTGAGTTGGTCTTAGGCCTTCAGTGCAGCCCTTCTCCCTGTGCCCCTCACCTGCACAGGGCCTTGTCCTGAACCAATCCCTGCCTCCCTTACATGGTGTTTCCTTAGCGCAGAGCTCGCTCCCAGCCCATAAATAACTTTCCCAGCGAGGCAAGGAGGGTCCTCAGTCTGGAAGGAGCCAAGCCCTTTCCACGAGGACACACCCTTCGCTTTCACATTGTGGGCATTCTCTTCCCAAGCAAAGTGACCTCTCCCAGAGGAGGAAATGGAGCTGAAGGGTCAGCGGTGTTCTTGACTCGAGGGACCTGGAAGGGAAGATGGGTGGTGGCTGCCAACCCTTCAGGGCCTGCAGGTTTCCCGCTGGCTCCTCGTTACCCCCTGCTGTCTGCAGCTGGCAAAATAATAGCAGAAGGGGCTTGGGTAACTTCAGCATTACACTGAGCAGGTGCGAAGAGCAGCAGAGCACACAGCTGGCAGGTGTGTGGGGCTGTTCAGCTCAACTCCCTCTTTCTTTTGTGAGCCTTCACGCTTTCTGTGAGCTAGAATTAATGTTTGGAAGCGCTCAGAGGTACCCCGAGCTCCCGGCACTCACTGGAGTTGTAGGAACGGTGCCTTTGAGCAGCCTGAAAAAGAGACAGCATCACGGTGTGACGCTGGACTTGGGGCCTCAGCACACGGCCTTCACAGTGCCCAAGAGCGCCGACGTGAGGCTCCTTCTCAGCTCCATTTGCTGCCATGGGCTGAGTGTCCCTCCCTGCTCCTCTGGGCAGCTATGCCAGTGCCCCCGCTGCTCCCTGAATGGGGAATTTCTTCTCCTCCGTACCAAACAAGGTGCTGCAGAAGCAAGGGAGATCACTTCTTCATGTTTAAGCTTCCATTAGAGAACAGTTGTCAGCGTGTTTCTATTTCCGACGTACAATCCAGCTCCAGGGCAGAGGCTGAGCGGGGTCGTAAAGCTTCACGACACAGACAAACTTCATTACAGTGGAACATTTCCTGCCTTCCTAACTGGATTGCGTTGACCCGATGAGGTTTCAGTTTTATTTACAGCGTGAGTTTTCTAGAGCCCAGCGCAGCCCATGCCCAACGCTTGGGCTCTGCGCCCGCTCCTGGGGACGGGGAACCTCCTGTGGCATCACCCCGTGGGCAGCAGCACATGGAGACAGAGCTTTGCTTTGACACGGGCTGATCCTCCCAGGGAGCAGCAAATCCACAGGGTGGTTGGGCACGGGGTTTAACATCACGGAATAGCTCCAGGTGGAAAGGACCCATGGGGACTCATAGAATTATGGTGGAGTCATTGAGCTGCAAGGGAGGTTCAATGGCCGTCTGCTCCCACGGCCCTGCAGTGAACAGGGGCACCTGCAGCTGAGGGGCGGCTCAGGCTTAAGGCACCCAAACTCCATCCTGAACAACTTAGAGAACTTATTATTGCAAAAAAATAAGGGATAACACTACAAGGTTTCAACTGTTACCAGCTCCCAGAATGTGAAGTGGCTCCCCTTTATACCACACATAGCACACTTCTTCCATACGGGTGCACATCAGGGAGGAAATCACACCATCACAGAATTGTAGGGGGTTGGAAGAGCGCTCTAGAAATCACTGAGTCCAACCCCATGCCAAAGCAGCTCCCTAGCCCAGGCTGCACAGGTAGGCGTCCAGGTGGGTTGTGAACAGCCCCAGGTCTCTCAGCCTTTCCTCATAAGGGAGGTGCTCCACGCCCTTTTATCATCTTTGTAGCCCTCCACTGGACTCTTCAAGGAGATTTTTTGCACCATGGAGCCCAGAACTGGACACAATACTCCAGGTGAGGCCTCACCAGAGCAGAGGGGGAGGATCACCTCCCTTGACCTGCTGGCCACGCTCTTCTTAATGCACCCCGGGATCCCATTGGCCCTCTTGGCCACCAGAGCACACTGCTGGCTCATGGTCAACCTGTCATCCACCAGGACACCCAGGTCCCTCTCCTCAAATAACCACCTGCAGAATCTGGCCCCACCCCTCTGTTTCTTATTGGCCTGAGAGCTCAGCCCCAGGGAAAGGAGAGAGGAAGGACAGAGCACCGCTCCTTTTTACAGCTTGTGCTTGTTCTTCTGACACCGAGCATGAGCGCTATCACACCGCAACAATAACAACTCAAAGGCAAAGTTTATAACTCACACAATGCAATTTGGTGCCTTGAAATCCAAGCACTCGTTTGATTCCTACCCAAATCGTTTCCTATGCGCAGCACGCGCGGAACCGCTGGGCGCTGCCGAGGAAATCCTATTTATAGCAGAGTTCTGAGGAGGGGCAGCGAGGCACATGAGCGGGGAAAGGCATCACCATGGAACAAACAAAGTGTGAAACCCAAAAGCAAAGGCGGAACGGAAAAGAGCGCTGAGTGGGGGTAACTGCAGGCACCACGGTGTGAAAGCGTTTCTCAAGCGTGTGCTCTGGGATACGCAGTCTTAAGGCTACAGCGTCCCCTGATCCACACAACTGCAGGGAATTAGCACGTCCCTTAATGACTTCTCCATTTATCTGTACCTTCAGAGAGAAAGAGAGATGACTTCAGGTTGGTGCTGTGTCTGACCATGCTCTGCAGTGTGATGTCTCTGTGGCTGAACACACGACAGCTGCTCGTTAACACGAGTTGGTAATTGCTTTCCTCGGCTGTTCCCATCCGTACCCATGCTGGTGCTGCCCCGGTGGAAGGGCCAGAATTGCAGCCAGGCGGCCAAGTTCATCTCCAGAAACGAACAAGCAGGTCAGCACACGTCAATGGCACCACATTCACTTCAGCCAGATAACGTTCCCATTTAAAGCAAAGAGAATTCTGCATCAGCAGAACTCCGGAGCGCCTCGGCCGGGCTCCTGCCAAGTGCACAGTCACTGCTGGCTGCAAAAAGACGATGAAAACTCAAGTACAGCGGGCAGCCTTCACAACGCAGAAGTCATTTTCTAAGCCTTGATATGCTGCGTGGCTGTATATGATAATTTCTTACGCGTAACACACGGAGCAGACTTCTTTCTTGGGAGGGCTGCACAGTTAATAAAATCACAGCAAGTCTGAAACCTCAGCGATTCATGATAAAAATTATTTGTTCCTTTCTTAATTGTTCATTTTCCTGCCCACTTTATCCCATTACAGCATGGCAAGGTGGAATAAGAACAGCGTCCAGCAGCTGCAGCTCCAGGTGCTGCCCTACCTACCACCCCCACCAACTCTCACACTTGTGGGTTTCGGAGCCCCCTCACCACCTTCAAATCTCACAGTTAAGGGTGGAAAAGACCACTAAGATCCTCCAGTGCAATCACACACCCAGCCCCACCGTGCCCACTGACCACAGCCACACACCTCCTGAGCCCCTGAGGGACGCTGACTGCAGCAGCTCCCTGGGCAGCCTGAGCTCATCCCTCACTTTGGGAAGAAGCATTGAGTTCATTCCCACATTTCCTACGCCCTGACCCTGGCTCCATGCAGGGGCTGCACAGCCCCGTGCTCACAGAGGCTTTCAGCTGTGGTGCCATACAGCACACAGCACACTTCCTGCTCGCCAGCCCCGTGAGCCTCATGTTGGTGAAAGCTCAGCTGCAGACACCCACAGCTGAGTCCAAATTCTTTCCAGAGGAAGATAAGATAGGGAAGAAATCCTTTGCGCAACCAAGGTCATGAAGCAATTTCTCATTCACCTAAGTACGTTTTCCCGCAGCACTTAACTGCTTCCGAGCAGCGGGGATCGCTTTCTGTGATATCCCCTCGGCAAAGGACATCCTCCATCCTCTGCCCGTGCAGTGAGAGCAGAGCACAGATCTGCCATAGCAATGCCCCGGAGACACCACCGAGCACTTGGGTCACTGCTCAGGAGGAAAAGAGTGACTGTATGATGTGTGCTGTCGTCAGCTCCAAGTAAACATCCTGCAGTGAGGGCAAAGCGAGACGAGCACATCAACCAAAACAATTCTCGAGCACTTGGGTCAGGTTAAATCACAGAATTGGAGGGGTTGGAAGGGACCTCCAGAGATCACTGAGTCCAAACGCCCTGCAAAGCAGCTCCCTGCAGCAGGCTGCACAGGCAGGCCAGCTGTAAACATACACAGCCACCTCTGCGTGAGCTGTGCTTGGTTCAGAGTCACCGACTGAAACTGAACAGCCAAACTGAACAAGTGAACAACTGGCTGCTGTAATCCACGGCTTCGGGAAAGGCACAGAATGCTCAGAGGAAACATGGAATCCATTTGGAGCTCAGCAGCAAGGGAAGAAAAAGTCAAGCTCTGTGAATTAAGGCTCCGATTCTAACGATGAGGAACAAGCAGGCATCGGTCATCAGGGAAGCACAGCTTAGATGTGATAACGGGTACGACAGTTTTGCTGCAGAACTTCATGCTCCTCTGAAGGAGCAGAGTTACAAATGGGATTCATACAAGCTTGCTGTCTCCATCCTGGACTCGAAGCAGAGACCTGGTATTACCACAGAGCATTCCTCTTTGTAGGGCACTTCACAAACCTCAGACCGCTGGAACTGGAAACAGTTTTGAAGAGATCTGTTGGAGGACCGCACTCACTCAGCGTTGCTGCTTGCCTCAGAAATGAGAACTGATCGCAACAGGAATTCAGACAGACGACTCCATAGGATGCTCTGAAAACCTGAGGTGATGCTCCATTTGCCAGAAGCTGTGTGACAGCATCCTGAGGTCTGCAGGGGAGATGTGTCCCACTCATCCCAAGCCCTGAACGCTGTCACGCCGCATGCCAGCACAGCTGCACGTCCACTCCTTCGCACTCAGCGCCGCTTTTCCAGCTTCCCCGCTCCTCTGTACAACTGAAGGACGTTATTTAAGAAGGTACGTGTCTAAAATACGTCAACGTAAAGAGACAGACACCAGCTCTAAATTACAACACTTTATTGCAGCATTGGCAAAGGTCAGATTTCTGAAGCTGGTGAAGATCGGGCGGCATTTCTTTATGAAATGGTACAATTGTACAAGTCTCCCTTCCTACATGCAGAAACCAAAAACAGTGGTAAAAAGAACTCCAAAAGAGCTAGAAAAAAGAATGAGGAGTAACATACAGGTGAGCTCCTTAACTGAATTGACTACTCCTACCTGAAAGCAAACAAAAACCTACGCTAATAAATAACAGATTGTCAGAAACAGACCAAGAAACCTCACTTCTACTTAGAAAAAAAAAAAAAAAAAACCCTACTTGTTTCCAGACATTTAATTTTTTTTTTTTTTTTTTTTAAACTTTTTCGTTTGTTTCAATAGACACAGAGGCTTTACCAACCCGTGAAGATCAACAAAACATCGGACCCGCTCCTCACCCTCCCCGTTATGCTGACTGGCACGTTTTGGTTTTCAATGGTACATACAATGGGCTCCACTATATCCCTGTCCTTAGGCTGGTGTCAGGCTGTTCTAAGCAGTATGAGTCAACACCCCGTGTTAATCAACTTCGCATTCTATTTTAAACCTTAACAAACATTTTACCTCCTTGGCTCCTACGTTTTTCACCCCTCCCCACTCCCCATCCCATCTTTCCTGCTTGTCTGGCAGCAAAAGGTCACTCCTTAACGAGAGACCTTGCGAGGAGTATCTGATGTTTGATAACAAGCTCTCCCACATCAGGGTTTTCTGCATTTCACTGTTGGCTCTACATTTTTCAGCTGTAGATTCGCAGCCCCCAGAGAATATCCTTCCAACACAAAGAGAATACAGTTTGCATCAAGCACAGAACCTTGTTTTCCCCCACATTGAGCCGTCAAGACTTTTCCCATTCCAGTGCCATCCACCTGAGCTTCATGTTGATCATAGTTCGTACAGAGCTGCTCGCTGGTCAAGTTCACCATTTCATTCATTGTCTTCTGGCTCCTATGAGAAGATTAACCCTCACGTGGTTCCCATTGCAAAAAGCTTGGTTTGGTTTGGTTTTTGGCAGGCCATGACTGGAAGCTTCCACGTGTTCCGTGTGGGTTTTGGGGGGAAGAGAGGAGGCTGCTTCTGCCCCGCGGCCCCAGCCTGGCCCAGGTTTCCATTCCGAACGCTCTAGACTGACATGCTGAGATGTGTCCACTGCTCTCACTTAATTGCTGGAGGACTCCACTATCCACAACATCAGAGATACAGGACCTAATGAAATGACACTTGCTGCTGGATCAACGTCTCCTAAGAAAAGAAAGCACACAAGAAAGAAGAGTTTATAATGTGAACCATCTGCTACTATCTCCATCAGCAAACACTGTAGAGCACTGACGGTGGCTCCGACACGCCTGTAGCCTCTATGTATTGAGGTTACATATTTCTATTATCTGTACATGTTTTACAAGGGACCACTGCTGGACAAAGTAGGGCACACATCCGCATCAGGAAAACAAGTCCCCCACATCATCAGACTGATCCAAAACTGTCTGGAACAAGGAGAGCTGAGCTATCCCCCAGACACAATGCTCAGCTGCTGCAGCGCACGGCTCACGTGTGAACTGGCTGAAATGAAACGGAGAAGCTGCATTGATTTGCAGGAACGTGACACAGTTAAGACCAAAGAAACCCAGCAGTAATGCCAACCGAGTCTCGCTGCCTCAGATGCAGTAACGGAGCTGTGCTGAAGTGTTTTTCTGCTGAGTTCCAGACTGTAAATCACAATTCTGTAGTGCAAAACAGGGTAAAGATTGGACAACGCTTACATCCACAAGGAAGCTGCACCGCCACGCACTCAAGTCTTTCACAATGGAAACCAATCAGGCCATATTCTTCACATTACTGCACAAACCTCAAGCTTTTGTTGAGCACTAAGTTCATCTAAAGCTAGCTGCAACTGGAAATCTTAAAAGACACTGTCTTCCACTTCATTGTTTTTTATGGACAAAAGCACTTGGTATACAATTTTGCAAGTGATGACAAAAAAATATGACCTCTTTTGTTCACAAAACCAAACATGTATTTGGCAAGACCAAACTCTGTACAGTTGTCATTAAAAGCTACTTCAACTGCAAATGCAAAGGCAAATTCTTACAACCACCTCCTCTACCTCCCTTCCCTGTCCTGAATGCCTTTAATTTATAGGACCATCAGAGTCACCCCCTCAGCTGTGCTGTGTATCAGTACTGGCCATGTAAGTCGTGTGACACTAAGATGCAGGGTTTTACCTGGGACTTACAAACATGCTCAGCAACGTTACAGCTCAGTATACACTGGGAAGTGAGGAGGAATCTGTTACATGGGGTAAGAGCAATGCAATTTATGCTGCCCATGGCTTCTGACATTTCATTAATGAGTGGAAAGCTTCAGACGTAACACTGGTCAGTACAACAGCTGTACAGAGGGTGATGTCGGAAGTAATCTTGTCCAACAGCTGAAACAGGAAGTCATGAGGTTTAAATTTACATTTTTCCTCATTAGCCGTACTCTGATATTTCAGCATTAACAAAATATTATTATGAGAATATCTGGCTAATAAAATCCTAGCATCCTGCTATTACCTTCATGCTTCTTTATTAAAGGGAAATGAGAGTCAGATGCAAACTGTAGAGCTGAAATTATCAATTAACTGTGATTTAGTCTGTCAGCTTACGCACGCATCCCAGCGGGCCTTTTGACAACGACGGGTCCTCCATCCTATGCTGTACTTTCAAAACAACAGTCACTTTGGAAATCACTGTTTTTTTTGTTTGTTTGTTTTTTTAAGACCAGGCTCAACTCTACACCACGTGTTTTTGTTTTTTCCACAGACTTCTCTCAGTGTAGTTCTCTTTTTTCTTGTCTTGGAAGCTTACGCCTTACAGAAAATCATAAAGTGTGGTTATTTGTTTCTCCTTTTATCAGCTGGGCGTTTAATGGATCTCAGTGCTCTTTAAGTGTAAGAAAATCAGAGAGCATCCCTTCACTTTACTAAAAAGAGTTATTTTCCAGATCATATCACACACAAATGTTTTGGTAAATTTAGAGTGTAAGTGTGACAGTTGGATAACCAGAGTTCTTTCAGTGCTACAGAACTGGAGGTAAGAGTGAACACAGCTCAGGCATTGCCTGCTGAGTTCTGCTGAAGCAAATCGAGGAATTCCACTTTTAATTGGAGTCACAATAAATTACCTTTAAGGTCAGCCAGCCCAACGTGTCCGAGTCCCAAAATGAATCATGAATCCTCTCCTTGCAGGATTAATAAGTCCTAATGCTTCAGGTTACAGAAGCAGGCAATAACAAACAGCATCAAGCTGCAATTTTGGATGCAGCGTTCAGCACACACAAAACAAGAGACGTGGCAAAAGCAGAACAGCTTGCTGTATTTATTTCACCACAGAAACGGGTGGTTAACAAATGACAGTAAATATTACAAAGATTTTTCTTATTCATGTGATGCGTTACAGTCACTGCCGTTCACTCACCCTCCCATTTACTGCAGTGCTACTGCAGGTGAAAGGGCTGCAAATGAGTGCGGGGGAAGCTGCAGTGAATTGGTCAGAATTATCTTGATCATTTATTTATGTCAGGGCAGAATCACAGAAAACTGGAAGACACTTGGCCTGCTGGGCAAGCGGGATTACCTGCAAAACCAGGTCCAGCTGTGCAGGGAAAAAAAACATACGAGAGAACTCTGGTACCTGTGTCAGTTTCTGAGTCAACTGTTATGACAAAGATTTGGATCCATCTTTCTGAGAGATGTGTGAGATGCTGCTCCTTAGGGGTACTTTAGCTAAAACACCAAACTGAATGTTCTACTGCTGGCCAATCAAAACACAAGGAAGCTCTCATCTTGACATTAACTTTCAGAATATATCAGAGTGTGTTCTATAATGGAACCTATGAGATTTACTTAATCAGACCTTCCCTATCATCACACAACTTTACATTCTAGATTTCCTCTCAAAGAAAGGAACAGACACCATTATTTTCAGTAAGTATAGAGTTAATATGGCAAGAAAACAACTGATGTATTTATTAGTAGTACACAAAAACACAAGCCAAACCAGCTCACTCGTGGTGCAAGTGAACCTGTAGTGAATGCTTTTTCCAGTGGATACTAACATTAATCTCTCAGCATGAAAATTTTGGCCTCAACAAATAGGAAAACACAAGCCAGTGTCCACACAGAGGCTGGTGGGGGTAATCTGCTGCCTAGAATGTGAGGGCAGCCTGAGCAGGAACACTGCAATCCGCCCTCCAAAGTCAGAAAACAATCCTGAAAATATCCCTTAAGTCAGAAGCTCTTTGAAATACAGGTGATGCATAAGGTGGTAAGCCACAAGCAGACCCAGTCTTCAATAAACAAAGCTCTGCTTAAATATCCTTTGCTGTGAGTTCAGAAGTTTTCTTTCTACAGGCTAAGATGGCTCAACTGATGCACAACTGCAAGCCTGAACGTTGCACTGTGCTGCAAACACAGTCTGCCCACTAAAGCTAACTTCCTGGTCTCTGCTCTAAGCTGCTTATAAAGGGAACAAAGAGCAAATTACATAAGACAAAATTTTATCAGAACTGTGAGCACATGGCACAGATATCTGAACAAGCAAACACTGATCAAACTGTTCTCAGGACAACATGTGACCTAGTTTAGGGTAAAACCCTATTTCATGTTTTCCCTCAACTTTTGGAAAAAAAGTTTTGAAAAGAACTACACAAAAACTGTTCAGGTATCACATCTGCTGGGCTTGCTGCCACATTTAAGGAGTAACTTCAGAGCGCTCCTCACACAGGCTGCAAGCTATCAAATACTGGACAGAGAACTCCAGGTCACCAAATTAAGAAGCCACAATAAGAATTTCTGTATATCACTGAGCATCTTCTCCCCCCTCTCACTGGGGAAGCAGCCTTGCATCTTTCTCCCCCGTAACGAGGAGCTCGACTCTAATAGCCACTTCATAACTGAAAAACAACCCTTTGCCTTCCCAGCCTCCGCCAAGGATGTACTCACAGACACTGTGTCAGAAGCACAAAACGCTACTTAGGATTTTAACAGAATGCTTTAGGAAGGAAGCAACCAACAGATCTGCTTGCATTATGCAGATCATTATCTGTCTCGATTACGGAGGTAATTACTTTGCCCAGAACCAGAATTAAAACGTTTAAGAAGAAGGCCGTCCTACCTCCCACCGGTTTTAAAGATTAGATCTGCATTAGGTGCTCCCTTTGGATGCTGGTAACGAGGCCGCCGCTCACGATTCGTGTTTGCCGGAGCTGGACGCTGTGCCAGAGACTGCAGCATCTCTGTAATTGCACACGGAAAGAAAAGTTAAACACATTGTCTATACGTCTTCTTAAAGAGGAATTTACTAAGAACAGGTATCTTATTTACACTTCGCTGTGATTTAGGGTTAACATTTCTCATGCTCTTCTACACTTTTTAAATGTAAAACACCGCAGACAAATCCACAGTACCCCACAGGGTGAGCCTACACTTCCAGATGTTCCTGCAGAAGGAACTGCCAGCAGTGGCTCTCATTACAGGTGCTTCAGAAGGGAGCTATGACCATTTCTTTCCAAAAATATCAGCCACTGCCTGTAGCAGTAAGTAGGGTTAAAGGTTCACAGCACTCTGAGAAGCCATACCATAGAACTGCCCTGAAACAGTAACAGTTGGACAACGCTGCTCTCAATTAAAAACCTCAGCGAGAAACTTGTCCTAAATTAGCATCCAGAAGTCAGGTCCCTGCCTAAAGTAGCCCTAATAGGATCGTTTTACAGAGAAGGCAGACACCTGAGCAGCGTGGCTCAGCTGACCTACATTACACCAACTGTCTCCTGGCTGGGATTCTTCACTCTGTGCTCAGTGAGAAGAAGCAGGTGCATGCAGGAAGAGGCCGCAGCACCCAGTTCAGCCCTGGATACCCAACTTTTGGGCAGTTCAAGACAGCTGAAAGCATGATGCACTGGTACTTGACTTGGCAAGACCCCATTTCATTTTTGTAAAAGGTGAAGACTAAGTTAATGGTTACTAAGGATCCAAAATAATTACAAATGCACGGCAGGAACCTTCACAGCAACTCTACCCATACCTTAGAAGTATTTCTGTTTGATGTACTGACAGTCTACCTGTGCAAGACTCTTCAGTGCTCAGCAAACAGATGGAATAAATAAAGGGGAAAAGTGGAATAAGCTGTTAAACAGATTATATGTTTGAAAGTCTGCTCTGTCTGGTTCTCTAATCTCTGCTGATCTCCAATCTGGAACTGGAGACACACAGTCATCATCCGTACGAAACAAACTTCCACCACTCTCCCAAAGACTTGCACGAAAATCAGCAGAGTCTGTGAAAAGTCAGTAACTGAGAAACAGAGAAAATGAGAAGATAAAGGAAAGAAGAATGGCAGTGGGATGCAAGGTGCTAGCCAGGCTGAGGGTGCACTGCCCATCACCTAGGGACAAAGCATCTGATTCAGACTGGTACTTTTGTGCAGTCACCTGGTACCAAATACATGTCTACATCAGAATCTGTAACAATAATAATAAGCATTACCAAATATTATTTCTTCAATAGTACTTTGAAGTACTTCACACAGGTGGATTTTCACTCATTATGGCTTTTTTCATTTACATAGGTTAGGTATATAGGACAACCTTGAGGAACTCTTTTGGTTTTAACTCCCATAGTAACTTCAAAGCCTGAAACAGAAGTTTTTAAACCAACCCTTTCTTTCATGTCTGTATATATGTACCAACTTGTCACAGGCAAGCAGACTCTTCAAAAGGAAGAATCAACTGCACATTTCAATAAGCACATATATTTTATAATATATATGTATGCACACACACAGATAGCTCTAAACAGGAATGCTACTCGACTTTACTTGACTTGTGTACTAAACTAAAACATCTTTTCCAGTTTGGTTTTCCTTTGCGTGTCAGCCAAGTGAACAAAAAACAACCAAGAGAAATGAATCCTTTTTAAAAATTGACATCAGTTACAGGAAAAGCTATTTCTTCACTGTTAATTCTTCCCTTGAATGAAAGCTTTACACACAGCACCTAGAAAGAAAAAAAATCTAAGAACAAAAGAAATTCTCTTTTAAACAAAGTCACAGAATTGGAAGAGACCTTCACAGATCATTGAGTCCAACCTACACCAGGTTGCACAGGTCGGTGTCCAGGTGGGTCCTGAGTATCTCCAGAGAAGGAGACTCCACCACCCCCCTGTGCAGCCTGTGCCAGCGCTCCGTCACTGCACTGTGAAGGAGTTCACACACACATTTGTGCAGAAATTCCTATGCTTCAGTTTGTGGCCATTTCCCCTCATCCTATCAGCACACACTGCTGAGAAGAGTCCGGCCTCGTCCCTTTGGCTCCTGCTCCTTAGATATTGATAGATGTGGATCAGATCCCCTCTGAGTCTTCTTTTCTCAAGGCTGAACAGCCCCAGGTCTCTCAGCCTCTCCTCATAAGAGCAGCAGCAGCATTCCATGCCCTTTTATCATCTTTGTAGCCCTCCACTGGACTCTCTCCAGGAGATCCCTGTCTTCTTTGCACCATGGAGCCCAGAACTGGACACGGTACTCCAGATGAGGCCTCACCAGGGCAGAGCAGAGGGGGAGGATCACCTCCCTCGACCTGCTGGCCACGCTCTTTTTAATGCACCCCAGAATGCCATTGGGCCTCTTGGCCATGAGGGCACACTGCTGGCTCATGGTCAGCCTGTCATCCACCAGGACACCCAGGTCCCTCTCCTCAGAGCTCCTCTCCAGCAGCTCATCCCCCAGCCTGTACTGGTGCGTGCAATTATTCCTCCCTAGGTGCAAGACTCTACACTTGCTCTTGTTAAACCTCATCTGGTTCCTTTCTGCCCAACTCTCCAGCCTGTCCCAGTCTCGCTGAGTGGCAGCACAGCCTTCAGGTGTGTCAGCCATTCCTCCCAGCTTTGTATCATCAACAAACTTGCTGAGGGTGGCCACTTCCCCCAACAAGGTCATTGATGAAGGTACTGAACGAGACCAGACCCAAATTATTAAGTGTTATCTATAAACACCATTTGCCTAATTCATTTCACTAAGACAAAATGAATGTGATTCTTTTTGGGACAAGAAGCACTGATACAATAAAATAATAAATTAAACAACTGATTTTTAAAGATACCCACAGATTCATAGGGTAAGTTAAAATAAACCAAATGTGCTGACCATTAGAAAAGTAGTAGGAGTATCATTAATGAGGGAAACTCATTAGAAGTCTGAAAAAAACACTTAAGAGAGTAATTCTGACATCCACTGTTTCTTTTCCACAAGGGGCTTTACAAAAGGCAAGTGTCCTGGGAAAAAGATTGTAAGCAGAGGATGATGTTTAATACTAATGTATTATATTACAATTTCAGAGCTCTGTAGACATTTGCTTTGGAAAAAATACTTCTTTTGAGGATCATATGCTTAGTCCTTGCATTATCAAAATTCAGGATCAAGTGTTAGATACTGTGGTTTGATATTATGGTGACTTTTTTTTTTTTTTTCCCAATTAGAGCTGCTTTAATTTAAATTTTTCCATTCCGTGATGAATAATGACCTTTCACTAAATACATTAAATGAGATTTCCTGATAATTAACTACTCATCCTGTGATTGCCACCAGATTGCAACATCTTTACAATAAAAAGAAATAAAGAGCAGGAACCTCAGAGACGTTACATGGGAAAGCTAACCGTAAGAACTGCATGCCATCGATTTTATTTGTTTTGACTTTGTTTGCTGTTTGAGTAAGCCAAGGAAAACTGAGCCTGAAGCAAAGCCAAACGTACCAAGAGCACAGGTTTAGGGGCTACACAGAATTTGTGGTATTAACTGTTTCCATTTGCCCACATTCCAAAATGCTTGGTCTATGTATCCTTTAGAAGAATATATATTTGTAAGAAACTTATTTTGTTAATATATTCTTCCCACGCTCCGTATTTGTAGAGCTCCTAGAACATTTAGCAACATGAAGCTGAGGCAACAGATTCTATTTATCAGGCAGATGTTACCACTTAATATTTTCAAATCTTAAATTTCGAGACTCAAAATACTTTGTCTATTTATACCTAGAAAAACAAGACCTTTAATCGTACAAAATTAATATTTCTTGCATCCACCTCAATTCTCTTCCTGAGACAGCGCCATAAACAAAAAAACCCCCACGAAATTAATCTAATTTTTATTAAAGAAAACAGTAATCCCATTTCTTCTACTCTTCCAAACTAAACAGAAATGCTCAGACTCATTGAGACCTACTTTAAAACTCCTTTTGATGAAAGAGCTGCATGAATTTTTGAGCACAGAGAAGTGGGAGTACGTAGCAAACGATGAATCACAGTACAAGTTTTCCATGAAGTGCTACAAATGAATATTTGGAATTTGTACTGCTAATTATCACGGACATTTCTGCAGAACTTCTGAAGATAAAAACAAAGTACACTCTCGTTTTCTTACCCTGGTAGTCCTCTTGTTCTTGGCGTTCATTGATATCCAAAGTGAGCTTTTTCATCCGCATTCTCTCCTCCTGTTCAGCTTGTTGTTGGTTCCAGTGGTTTGCAGCAAGTTGGGAAGACATCGGTACATTCAAGATCTTAAACTGCAAATGAAAATACGTTTAAGTGCCCATCACAGAACAACAACAAAAAAACCAAAGCCATACCTCACAAGAAAAAAGCCAAAAGAGTAACCATTATCACTGTGATCAGATTCTTTCTACAGAAGCTCCTATTGAAAAGCATTGAGTTTTTTCCTTTCTTTTTTTTCATACAAGGTATTCAGATACTCTAAAGGCACACAGAAGAGGCAATAGAAGATTACACCACAGTATTTATAAGAACAAGTTTGATTTAAATTTCACTGGGAAAGCTATAGGCTTTATTTCTTTACTTTGATGCAAGCCTCACTTTACGCAGTCCTACACTGAGTTACACTGGTCTTGAGATAGAAACACAGCCAGTCCAAAACAGCTGCCTCTTTCTCTGAAGTTACCTAACTTCCAAAGAGATGAAGCCTCCAAGCAGAATTTCTGCTTTTATCCCTTGTGAAAACACGTGTTCTAAGGATTTCAGGTTATCTTTCAGCACATCTTGGCCACTGCTTTTCTTTTCGTGACTTTTCTAGCTGTTTAGTGCTTCACCTTGGTCACAAGAGAACTGTGGTATCAAATCAACCAATGCATTGTATCTGTCTTACATTACTTTAAAGGTGAGCTTGGTACTACTGCTTCAGAAGTGCTGTCTGAAAACTACAGTTGAGATTTTGAGAGATGTACGAGGAAGATATCTTCATCAAGCTTTTATTTCCACAGGAGAACATTTTAATTTCACCCCACTCACCCGTGTTCATATCCACCTGGCACAAATCCTGGACAATTTCAAAAGCAAACAGTATTACATCTCAGATCTCTTCCCTCATGATGTCAATATTTCCCCTTGTTCTCTCATGTTTTGGGGCTAATGCCAATGCTACAGTCTGATTTCCAATAACCATGTTCATTTCTACTGCTACCACTTCTGCTGGTTTTGCCACACAGCTTTATTGTAGGTGACAGGACATCTACTGTAAGACTGGTCTACCCAATACTCTTGCCACCACCTGCTCTTGTTAATCACAGTCTGAAAGAGAACAATAAAATATGCTGTCCTTGCTGCTATCAGCCTGCAATGACTTATCTATTCAGGTTGTACCCTACTAATAAACAGCACCAGTTGTTCTTGTGTTGCATTTCAAAAAACGAGTAGGCAATGTCCTATTAAAATCAGGCAGAACACCTGCATATGAATTGAGCTTTTAGTGGCTAGAAAAATTAACTACGAAAAATTAATCCCTAGAAGGAAGCCCATCACATTTCATTTTCACCAGTAGTACTTCCTTAACAGCTAAGATGCCTTGATGCAGCTCTACCTTTAATAAAGAGCACGGAGATCAAACTTAATGATAGGAAATCATTAGGTTGACATTGCAGTGAGGTGGTGATGCTTACCATGTGATTCATGGTAAGGATAAGAAATTACTTTCATCCCTCCAGGTTGTCTGAATAATCCTTTTGCCTGTCTTTAGAATTCTGAAAGCTCACAGCTAGTAGTTACGAATAAAATAGGTATCCAGTACTGCAAAACTCAGTGCACATTCCGCTCACAGATGTTAAAATAGTATTATAAGAAACAATTATTTCCAACTCCACCTCTTCTTTCCTGCTTAGTAGTCAGTTCTAACAGAAAATAGGCAGCACTTCTTTTCTGAATGCAAAACTGTGGACAAAGAAGCCTTTCATTGACTCAAGAACTGGAGTAGTCTACTAGTCCAGACTTTTTTTTTTCTTCCCTTTTTAAAACATTTCTAGAAACACTTGGAGGAGTTTTGGCAGGAAGAGCCTACTCCCAAAAGCAAATAGTGGGGGAAGAGGGAGGGAAAGCTCCTGAACAAGTTCTGCTTTCTTTTTCAAGCCACAGAATGCCAGCAATATTTTCCCCTCAGAGTATGAAGATCCCAAAATTGTTGGTAACTCCAGACTCTCACAGTTAATTACCCTGACAAAGCCAAACCGTGCAGGGCTTTTTTGTTTGTTTGTTTCAGAGTTCTCTAAATCCCTTTAAAGAAATACATATGCATAAAGTATTTATTTGTATATCATGCATTTACTGACCTGGCAAGATTCAAACATACACATGAGAAAAGAGCTAAGAGAAATGTGTTTGGTTGCATGAAGCAAGGGATGATTTTTGTTAGTTAGTTTTTTCAATAACAAAAGATTTCACAGGATCATAGAGATGGTTTCATTTCCACCTGAGTTTCCACTGAAAACTTCAACCAGTTCATTCTGGAAGATTCCCCTAAAACAGCCTTCAGGGATAATGACCGTTCTCCAAGTTGAACAGACTCAGTCAACTGACTGTTACTTAGAATATGACATTCAGCAAACACTATAAATGCTGTATTTCAGAATTAAGAGGTCTGAACCCTCTTCTGAGAAAATGATGGAATAAAACAACTTTGAGAAACAGGGAATGTACTATGGCTTAAAAAGTGAAAGATATTCCCCCCCTTCCCTTTTTAAGGAGAACTCTACTTGACACAGTGCCTCACCTGCTGTTTGTTGCCCTTTCGAGTTAACATGACAAAGGGCATGGTGTCTCCAGACTCTGACTCTCCTTCCCCACTTCCAAGTGGGGGACCCTTCTTCAGTTGGCTTTTGAGATGTAGAGGAATAGCAACATCCAGCTGATGTACTTTAACTGATTCACCACTTCGTTGCTATTAAAAGAAAGTAAATGGCATCAATGATAAATGCTTAAAATGTCAGCAAGTCTGCAACGTTCACGTCTTTTATGACTGAGATAAAGTTTAACATTCCTAGAACGCAGAGTACACATAAATTCACAAGGCTTCACTGCATTTTCCTTTGATTTCCTTGCTTGTGAAGAAGGAGTTACAGGGACAGAATACTTTAACTTAGAAGGAAAAATCATCTAGAGCCTTGACTGGACACTTGAGAGCGAGCATTATATATTCAGGAACATTTTTGTTGCATACCACTAATGTAATCCTGGATTCAGGGTTCACAGTACTTAAATATTAACCTGATGTGACTGACAACCCTATGCAACACTTAGTTATGTAAAATTAAGTGCAGCTACATTTTAGACCTATTATAAGCTAGGCTTGTGTAGCTTACAGTAAAGTAAGAAGTGTTACCTAATATCTGATGCAGTTACTCATCCAATAAAACACCCGTGAGCACGTCACATTCACTGGACAAACTATTAAATATCTGAAAGCTACTTATCTAAACACATGGATTGCAGAAGAGAGGTCACAAGGAAAAAACATCATTCTCTAGTAGTACTAGTTATGCATTAATCACTCAGTTACTTAGAAACAGAATTCTACAGCTACCTTATCTTAAGAAAATGAGATTTATACCTGAAGATTTTCCAACATCATTTTATCTAATGCCTGAATGAAGTCCTCATCTTCTGCACAAGGGACGTGCTTAAGTCCTCCTCCTTTAATCATTACTTCCTATTACAATGGGGGTAAAAAAAAAAAAAATGCTGTCACATCAATATCAGAAATACAAAGATTCAGTCTAGAAGTAAAATATATTGTCATTGCTTCCAAGACATACACAGAAGTTTTTTAAGTTAAAAAAATGTTTTGGTCTGGATTATTTTCTTCAAGAAATATTTTCTGGCACACTAGCTGCACCAACCATTATGAAGGCCGGTTACTCATATTGTTCTGAACATACAGCACGGCCATAGTAAGATTATATGAGTCTAGGTATGACAACAATACAAGGAAGACTCTACTCCCAACACAGTTTAAGTAATTTTTCCTTGGAGTCCGTGAAGTTAGTCAAATTTCACTCCTCAGGATTTGGAAAGCATAATGTGACAAGAAAATCATTAATGGTCTCTTGGTATAGTTTACCACTTGGAAAAATAACTTTTTTTTTTTTTCCTTCTATTTTCAAGTGAAAGAAAATGCAACACAAAGCTGAGCTGGTAAAGAAATACTTTCTTAGTCACCAACACCTAACACTGAAACCAGGATTCGGCAGGGCAGCAGGAAGTGATGAGCACCATTTGTTGGTACGTGTTCCAATGCCTCAAGAGTTAAAACAGCAGACAAGTACCACGTTAAATGCCAGCACCACAGTGCTGGGTGAACCCAACTCACTCATTTCAGCTTCTGGCAACAATGCTGCCTGCCCCTCTGCTGTAAGCAGTGCTGAAGTTTATTCCCTTCTAATCATCAATTTAACAAATCTGATTACAACATCTGCTTTTATATGCTACTTTCTGAAGCTATCACCCCAATATTCTGTTTTATAATGATCAGTACTACAATTTAGGCTTACTCGGGTTGTTTTGCTATGGATATTACATTAGGCATTTTGCACTTCTTGGTTTGTAGCCTTTTCAGTTTTGAGACAGGGAGCAGACTAACTAGTTTACCTTGTACCATCATACCAGTTTGCTACCACTGCAGGTATGGCAAAACCATCACTTATGCAATCTTTTCCAGTCTAGCTACCTCTGAAAATACACAGTCCTGTGAAAGCATGTTGGAATACAGTTAATTGCCTGAGTACTTTCAGAAGCTAATAGTGAAAGTGCAAATATAGAAGATGTAAAGTGTATTTGTAAGAATATTAATGAGCGTTCTTGCTGTGTTTTCCCAATTACATTATGAAAAGCACTGGCTAAAACGCATTCAGAAAAGCAGTGGCATAAATCACTTTTCTAAAGCAACAATACATACTGTATTTTCCTCATCTGTTTCATTTTCCTTATTAGAATCTGTAAGGTAATCAGTGTTTTCTTCCTCCTCTTCTTCGCCTTCCTCTTCCTCGTTGTCAGAGCCCTCCTGAAATATTTGATGTTAATTATTTGAGAACAAATTTTTAACTGTTTTTAAGACTGAAAGTTACACCATCAGTTGCTTTCTGAGGAATAAAAGACTTTATATAATTGATTGTATACAATCTTCATTGACACAGTGATGTTCATTTCCAACAATAAAAGCACCCCAACATACATTTAACTTAGAGGAAAGCAAAAAACAAAGCAAGCCACTTGCATTTGGTTACTGTTACACTTACTGCATCTTTCTGAATCTACCTCCATCTGAATTTGTTCAGTTCAGGTTTAGTAAATACTGGACTTTTTTGTTTCTGAGCACATATACAGTCTGATCTCAGCTAGCTTTACTTAGCATTTTCATGAGCCTTGGCAGTGGGAATTTTTGCTGTTTTATTTTCTCCAGTTGTCTTTAATCACTCGAACTGGAGAGTTTGCAGAATATCCATCATCAGAGAGAACTGAACTGGGACACTGTATTGGGCAACCAGCTGTAGGTGAGCAGACTTAGAGCAAGGGTAGTTAGACAAGACCTTCAAAGGTCTCTTTTCCTGTTATCAAACAAACGTTTATGATTCTAATGATATTATTAATCTGTGGGCAAAACCACAAAACAGCCAAACTTCATAAACTTCAATGCTGAGAGTCATCAACAGGAAGACAGTTTATGAATAAATCAGATCAACCCAAACACAGGAGAAAAAGTGCTGTCTATTTCCTTGATTTTATCATAATACTAACATTATCATGTCAACTTTGCTGTGTCATAGTGACAAGTTAGAATTTTTACGTACATGTCTGCTTTTTTATTGGCTACACCACTTTTGATTCAAAAGATTACTGGCACGGAAAACAAGGAAGGTCGTTACTCTCCATAAATCTTGTTAGTTCATATTATGTCGGCATACTCTGAACACCTGTTATTTTCTCTACACGACTGCTCTGACATCCAGTCAACACAGTTGCTTCTACAACAGATAAAGACAACGACCTGAACACATCTTCACACCAAAATACCAGAGGCACCCTCCTGCTGAAGAGCAGAACACACACTTGAGTAAAATTGACAGTTCAAGTTTCTATCAGTTTCTCTGGAGTCTCAGACATGCTGCTCTCCATTTTCTGTACACAGAAAAGTGGGACAGAGATACCCTCAGTGTACTGACATGGTTGTGCATACCCCTATTTCACCTGCTAACTTGTGACATATCAGGGCTTCAGAAAGTATCACCATAAAATGAAAGTATCAAAATTACTCATTCTTTTCACAGAAGACAAGTAAAATTAAGTTCACCTCTTCTTCTGGCTCATTGACTTCACTTTCATTTCCAGATTGTTCCTCTGTCTCTGCTCCACCTTCCTCCTCTTCTTCATCCTCTTCCAGATTCTCTCCTTCTGTAATGGTGTCTTTGGAATCTTTGTCATTCACAAGCCCTGCAATTTGAAGAAAGAATTAGGACACTGCAAAAAAAACAAAACTACTGAAATTGCATTGAAGCGTGAAGATCTGACTGAGCGTGCAAGGAACGAAATGCAACTCCCTATACATTCAATGTAATACCCCTTACCTACACCATTCCTAGAGCAGTGAAAAGTTTCAGCTTCTTTCAGCAGTTCAGTGTGCAACACAGAGATAGATTTTTACTGGAACTGTTTTCAAAGAGATTACTTAAGAACTGAGCACAGTTCTGCTATTTAGGAAGACAAACAGAGTTTGTTTTTAAGAAAATGACTATTGCAAAAAATTAAGCCATCCACTGCAAAACAGAACAAACCTTAGCACATACTTTTTTTTTTTTTTTTTTTTTTTTTTTTACATACAATCTTCTAAATCCCTTTTTCCTCACATTAACCTACACTAAGTCCTCCAGAGCACCACAGCTCCATCAAACAGAAGTGATGTTGATGTCAGCCTTCCAGAGCACAGCAAATTCAAGTGAGTCACTTTTCAAAGGTTTTCCTAAGGAGTCAGTACAGTTGCCATACAGTATCACGTACATCCTTTGAAATCCTCCTAACCACACACTTAGGGTTGACTGTTAGCTTGAAGATTTCTGGACAGCAAACGAACACATCGCATCTGTGCTTGGGGCATTCCTCATTCATTCTCAGCCACACACAGAGAACAAATGCAGCAGTATGCAATCCTTAACCAGAGGTTTAGACTCTGAATAGACAAGTAGTTTGGGGCATACCAGAGGGTTTTTTTTTTTTTTTTTTTGCTCCGCCTCCAGATGCTTTTGAGAATTTCAATATGCACATACACACAGCCTGGTCTACACAAGATCTCAAAAGGTGACAGCTAAGATCACAAAGAGCAGCTTCAGGTTAGGAAGAGGTGAACCTTTGCAGCTATGCTTCAGTGAGACAAAATATTAGAAATGAGATGTATTGTGTATGTGGGTATATGATAGACAGTTAAGATTTCAGTTTTTGTGTGAACACGCACACACAACCTTTCTTCATAGTGCAGAGGTTTCAAAGCATTCTTCTTTTTTCCTTTTTATAAATGCTGTGCTCTTCAAAAATCTGTGCTGCTCTGTACTATGCAAGAGGTTCTTCTGAATCACTCTCAGTACAAAAGCAAAAAAACAAAAAAGAACCATCAGAGTGGTACAGGAAACAGCCAAATCCCAACTCAAGGTCTGTATGCAGTACACTATCCCACTCTTCTGTCTTGAGTTACACTTGGGATTGAAAAAAATCAAAGCATGTTGTGATCTTTAGCACGACACGTTCTTGGTACTGTTGTCCACGGGCCAATTTGTTGTGGAAACAAACAGAGCTTTAATGAAACTACACTTCATGATCTTACTAAGGTGAGAAAAAACCCTGATTTCCTGCAGACAAGCTCACATCTATCATCGTAGCCTTCCCTGCAGAAGGGCAGATGATGACCTCCCTGAGACCAACACTAAACATTCTGAATAGCAGGACCTGCAGCTATCTCAGCTTATACAGAAGTTTATTGGCAAGTAAATAGTTATCACAAAAACAGCACATTTCAGTAGGAAGGGGGGGGGGGGGGGGAAGAGAGAGGACCCTTTTTAAAAGGTTGGACTGTTGATGGATTTTGCTGGTGCCAGAATAAGCACAATAAAATGTTGTTCTCCAGTACTGGCTCATGCTCAGTAAGCAAATCTCCCCCAGACACACTTAACTACACTGAATTCAGTTACAGCCACAGCAACTCAGAGAACAAAAGTCCTTATCATTTGTACAAAGGAGTGCCTTGCAAAAGCATATAGCAATTTATGCAATGAGTTCCAAGTTACTTCTTACATATCATCCTGAGAGCACAAAACGTAGTAATTTAGATCATACCATAAGGAAATCTGTGTGTTCAGTTACCACCAAGATAATTTTAAGGCATGTTAATTAAACGACCAGCATGTCAAAGATATAAATGCATCTTAGAATGTAAGTTGCAATACTTTTACCTGGGAATTACACAAAGTCATCCCAGTGGATTAAAGGATATTCTGAACATTCAAGTTGTCTGCCCACACAGCATGCTTACAAGGCTATAATTAGCATGTGAAATTTAAATATAAAAGCTTGTCATGAAGAAGCTGGTCTTCAAATAAAAACTTAGTATTAAAACACAACTCTGTATAATGAGAAATGAGCATAGTAGTTTCCAATAACTTAATAAGAAAGGCTAGCTACAAAATGCATTAAAGTTGATATGATGCCAGTAGTTTTAAACAAATACTAATCAGTCTTTTTGATGAGTTGAGCTGCTTTGCAAGCCTAGCATTTTTTCCTGAAATGAAGAGATTTTAGACACATACCTGGAGCAAGATTTATAAACATATATTCCTGTAGCGTGCACAGGAACTACAGGCTGCCATTCAACTTCACTGACAGATATCTCAAAGAAAAAGTTTAATCATCCAAAGTAAATCATCCCTCGGTCTCTACTGAAACATAAAACCCATCCAAAATTAATTCCAGGAGAAACCTAAGGATTCAAGTACCTGAACACACCTCTTCCACTGCAATCTTACACTGATGCTAACTTTGACAACAGCAGCTTTTGTCAAGCCCTGACTTGGGAAGGAACAAGAGATGCAAGCAACCAATCTACCAGAAGGACTAAACTGGCCTTTGTCAGTGCTCAGCCATCAACAGGCTGCAGTTGTTAGCTGCTTTTTGTATTAGGTAACACCTGGGTGGTTATATGTTTTTTCATTCTTTAAATACTCCATCATATAAGAGTTATGGAAATTATGATCTCCAGGGACATGACAAAAATGCAAATAAGGGAGAAGAACTTACATCAGGATGATAAAAATATCATATAATGATAACAACACTACTTACCCATCCTCATCATGAAAACAGTAACCTTAAGAAATATACAATTCCTAATGCTTGTTCTCTTACCTAGTTTTATCAAGAACTCTCGTTCCAAGTCCTGCACCTGTCTGATAGCTTCCTCCAGAGAACTGCAGAGCTTTATCTTTGGTCTGAGGAGTTCCAGTGTATCACTAATCATATAGTCAATGTCTATAGGAAATGGGTGGTCTTTTGTCCAGACATCCAGACTTTTCTTCCACCAGACATACCGCTAGAATACAAAACATTCAATTCAGTCGTGTACACACTGGCATTTATAAACAATTTCACTTACCAAGATCGTAACACCTAGTCACACACTTGTACAACAGAAAACACAAAAGGATTTCACATCACTCCTCTATTTCATACAACTGCCTGATATTTTGTGATCACTAAATTATGACTGACAATGCAGGACATCACAAACATTAACGATAAATTTATTACATTATAATGACTCAAAAGTCTGACAGCTAAGCACAAAAAGCACTGGCAAAGAAGGTGCCTTCTACAGATAGATTATTTTTTTTATAGAGATGAGCACTTAGCAACTGTCCAGCTTTTGAACTCTTCCTGCACCTATTTTCAAGACTCTTAATTTCACCCAGAGCATATTATGAAGGGGAGAGTGGAGTAAATATTACAAAAATGTTTAAGATTGTAGCTACCATAAACTCATTTATTATCCAGCTCACTTTATAAAGAAAAATAGTACTGAAGTTACAATAGAAATGTAAAACTTAAATCTGACTGAAGAAAGAGAATCTCACAGCTGAACCTGAAAACAAAGGGCCTGCCAAAATTGTGTCTGAAAATGAAGGAGCAATAGTAACTTTACAACCCTCAGCTAGAAGGAAATGTTTCAGAAGCAGCTTCAAGCACCAAGTTAAAGTAAAAAAATCAAATAAAAATCACTTTTTTCAATTTGCTGGTTACACTCTTGCCAAGCCAACGCAGTGATGAAGTTCAAAAGCAAACTACAATGACGCAGAACAGACTCTTGTGCTCATGTAGTCTAGGAAGTTTGACTCTGTTCCTGCAAAGCTGTTTTCCAGGCAGTTGTTACCTGACTGCAGTCATAATGCTACTCCACCCCATCTGCAAGACCTGATATTTACCTCCACTGGATTTCACAGCTTTTCTCTAATTCTACTCACTGAGACACCCTAAATGATAGACCTAAATCTTCTGTGAATCAACTGCTAGCCAAGTCTATTGGAGCAACAATCTATGTAGGAACATACACTTTTCTTTAAAACAGTTTCAAGTCCTTCCTGTCTACTAGAAGTAGAGAACAATCAAGAGAAATAAGCAACAGGCTGAGCAGCATTCACCTGTTAAAGAAACGTATGGAACAGAAGTTTATAATACCTGAAAGTATACAAGGAAGCAATCAAGTTTTCGTTTGCTGGATCCTCTGTCAAAATACTGCCCACAGGTATCAAGGATTGTACATACAAGTCTGATTCTGAAAAGATGCTCCGGAGGATCCAGTGGACTAGGACTACCATCAGGGTTCACACCAAAAGATGTGAACGAGTACAGAGTTCGAAATATTACAGCTGATTCCACCATTCTGTAATTGTAAAGCTCCCCCAAAAACTTGGCACTGCTGATGCGCCGCTGGTTGAACTTTGGCTGGTTAACCTTTATGAAACAAACAAACAAATATACAAAAACATCCTGCCATTAAGCCACAAAAAACAAAACCATGAGGATTCTGTTTTGTTTTGTTTTTTTAAGAGAAA
The DNA here is from genome assembly GCA_036925125.1 of Oreortyx pictus. Taxonomy (NCBI): domain Eukaryota; kingdom Metazoa; phylum Chordata; class Aves; order Galliformes; family Odontophoridae; genus Oreortyx; species Oreortyx pictus. The sequence goes on along the minus strand of JAUPFR010000001.1, from coordinate 178,582,043 downwards.
AGCAGTATAAATACCTGATAAAATTCATCACAATACAAGCTACATGTATTACACAAAACTAAAAAGCAATGAAGACAATTATGAGAGCTAGGCAGCAAATAGCTACTATAGATGTTCATACAAATTGAACATACTTTTTTTTTTTTCGTAAATTTATGATATTTTTTTACTGCCCAGAGAACTGCAATCATAAACTGTCAAAATATGGAGCAGTCACAAGTGACTGAGCCCCAGCAATCTGACCATACTGTGCAAGGACAAACTGTACATCCCTGTTATGATAAAGGAGGAAAACAACTGTCTTAAGAACCTCTTCGAGACTTACTATTAGTTTTTCAATCAACCTACACAAAGAAAGCAACCAAAAGATGGGTAGAGAATACAAAATACAATACAAAAGAGAATACAACAATTCCCTTAAATAGGATTATTTTACTGCCTTCCTTCCAATGTAAGTAGATGTGTATGGGTTAATCTTGACTTTAATTCTTATACCTCCATTCCGAGTCGAATATCCTCTAGCACTCCATCCACAACATGAATTCCAACATCTTCCTGGTAAAGGACCAACCCAGCTAGGAGGTTGGCTACACAGTGGATGCTATTATACTTCACATTCCAGATGTTGATCATGCAGCATATGACGTAATCTTTTACTTCTGTATCCTGCCAAGGCAGCTTGCGCATCTGTCTCAGGACCTAAGCAAAATTTTAAGACAAGCCTAACATTTTGCCATATAAAATACGGAAATATTCATCGTTATCCCACCCGACACACGCAGCTGGTAGAAAATTCCTACGAGCACCCACAAGCAACCCAATTCTTCAGACATCTTCTACATTTGCAGCAGCTACAGAAAACTGTATAGACGCAGCTGAACAGCTGTACCCTAGCTACTAATCAAACTGGTGCGTATTTCCTTGTTCTTATGGTCTGTATTGAACTATTATCTTTTATCCCTTACTCTGAATGTAAGATATTCAGCACAAAAATTCTTACTTCATTCTGTTTGTTCAGCACTTGATGTGAAGCATGCAAGTCTATCTCTGAATTCCAAGAAACAAAACAATCTTAACAATAAGAGACTTCAAAGTGATTCAAATTCCTTGCATTTAAGAAAATCACCATTCCCAAACCTTCAAAATTTTATATGGTATATCACTTTCAGCAGCCCCTCTATAAAAGACTTCAAGATTTACCTTCTCTGTGGTGACCTTTGAGAGATCCTTGTAGAGAAGCTTACGAATGTATTCCTGCAAGGGAGGGCGTTTTTTCTTCACAGTTTTTTCAGCTGGAGGAGGATTACAGTAGTAATAGGCATTTTCTACCATTGTAACATAGCGTGCATCAAGATGCATTGCTTGTTTTTTTCTCATCATTTGTTCCTGGAAATAATTGAAAATGATCAGTTAACGATGTTGATCTGCTACGTTCTCAAGCTATTTTCAAGCCTGTTATAGTTAAGTTTGGGACAAAGCAAACAAAAGACTGCAAAAAGGGATCTAAAAGCTTGACTGGAGAGAAGAAAAGAAAGCACAGATGATATGGTTCTATGCTGTTATCAACGTTATTTCTCTTTACAAGCTCTACTTTTATGGAGAAAAAACACAAAAAAAAAAGTTTCTGGAAACTCGGTTACAGTTTCACTTGAAGTGTAAATGCTATTGCTTAGCTCAGAAAAACAGTATTTGGAATGCAGTGGTTCATCTCGTTAACCATGTCTAACCTAATGTTGCTGAAATACTGATATCTTAACACGCATGGTGTAACAACATGAGAACACCAACCTATTTCACACAATAATATGCATCTCCAGGAGGTCTGTACTGATGGTTTCGCAGGAATTTTCCATGTTGCTATTTACCAAAGCAGAACAGACCACACAGAAAACAGCATCGACCACAAAGGAATATTTTGGGAAGGAGACAAGCCAAAACTTATCATATATGTCAACACCAATTGTTAGGATGTCCTCATTTCCCTCACTGAATATAAACTTTTCTCCGTAGCTCATTTTGGATATATACTTAAAGATACTTAAATACACTTAAAAGATTGTGACCTTTCAAAAAATTTTTAGATCTTAAAATTCTGCACAAAAACAAGCAGTAGCTCTAAGCTGATGATTTTTACAGCTAAAGAAGATGAGCTTAACTACACTAAAAAACCTTTGTATGCGTATAACATGCAGGCAATTCTACAAACTGCATTTCTTTATGTATGTCAAACTGGTACATCCTAAATCACTCTAAAGATGGTTCAATGGGAAAAAAAGATGCCCAGATTTGAACTGCTTTTCCAGTAGAGATCACCTATATGGTAGCTCACACAAACAGATAAGCCAAACCAAGATGCAAATACACATACACACAAACGCTCGTATATCCATTCATGTAATCCAAACAATGACAAGAATATAAACCTCTGATGAAGAGGCACAATTTTTCAAGCTGAAGAACTTTCTAGTGAACACAAAGAAATTCATGCTTCTTTTTCAAGACTGTGATTCAGTTAAACTGAGATGTAAACACGCTTGAACAGCTCCCTAGCCTTGGGTTTCAACTGATAACTCCACGGCAAAGAATACTTTTGCGTAAAAGTAACAACACAAATACTGTAATTTTCCTAGATTGTGTCTATCTGTTGCCTGGGAGGTCTCAATATGACACAAGCCCTAATGCACTTCATTTTTAACATTCTCTATGACACAAATGGCCTCCTCTTTGATTCCCTAAGAGTGTTCCTCTCCGAATGGGAAATTCCTGTCAAGGAGCAGAAAACATACAGATACTTAACAAAAGCACAGCATTTTAGCAATTGGGAACAGAAATTGCTTTATGTGCTGCTTACACTTAATAGGCAAAAGGCACTTAAAGCAGAAAGTTTCAAAACCTTATTTTGTAATGCTAGGAATATTTAGTAAATTTTTTGGCTTCTTCTAGATGTATGAGGAGAAAGCATGTTTGTTGTCTCAAGACACTTACTACATTTTATTGCAAGCTGCTATCCTGCCCTTCCACATGCTCCAGCACTTCAGAAACAAGTATTTAACATTCCTGGAAGCACTATTTTTATAGTGAGTTAATATGTTCTAGTTCTAACTATAAGTAACTACTTCACCAAACCCTCTGTCTGTACAATCAGTATTCTCCTGCTGTTCTAATTTGATCAATAGAACAAGTCAACCCAAGAACTGAGCTACTTGGTAGTGTCAGCTCCATGTGTTTAGAAAAACCAAGTGCTGTTGATTTACAGCTTTAAAAATAATTTGGCATAATTCACTACGTTTAAGGACTAAAATCCTTAAGACTGATGTGTTTTCTTTGATACAAAAGCTACAAGTATTCCTTAAAAAAAAAAAAAAAAAACCAAAACCAACAGTGTAACACAAGAATGGTATTTTACCATGATTAAGTTACATAAACATACGTCAAGATAACGCTGACCTTCCTTCCAAAGCAGCAATTCAAGTAACCCATTTATCAACATACCAACCCCACAGCCAAGTTAGTGTCATGCTACTTTTTTTTTTTTTAATTACAAAGAGAAGGTGGAATTTGAAAGACTTGCTAGAGTAAAGAGAAATAAAAATTGTCCTGATAAGAGATGAATCTTTAAACAATAAGTAATGTATCACAGTAGTTCCATCAGCTGGCAAATGTTTAGGAAATTGAAATATCCCTGCTTCCTTTCAAGATACAAAACACTCTGCAACAAGGATCTGCAGTTCATTTACCTATGTTCTTCCTCTCATGACAGCACCACATCAATAAATGGTGTGATGTTCAAAGAGGCTCAGAAAGAAACTGTTTTTGTGGAAAAAAGGTTGCACTGCAATATATCTAAGTATGCAACAATTGCTACTCTATTTTGCTCAGTTCCTAATTCTGTACGATAGGAAAGGAAGCTGCAGATTCAAGAGAAATACCTACCAAAGCACAGGCTTGCACTTGATAAGACAGGAGATACATACAGAAGACAGACAATGACACTGCATAGCTTTTAAAAGCCATGCCTCTTCAGTGAGGCTCTGAACCTGTAAACTATTCCCTTCCAGGAGCACAATTATGTTTGCTTTCTCCTCCATACGCAGTGACTGCTCTCATTACTGCAGATGCACATCTGTAATCTTGCCACAACGCAAGGATTTGAAGGTCAGAAAGGAACATTAAAACATCTAGTCAGATTTCTAATGAAAAAAATGGTTTAGTCATTGGATTGCATCTACTTCAGCTGCTTTTAATTTAATGCAATTTCCTCCTGCTGATGTCTACCTTTGAAGGACTGCAACCACGTCTTGTCTTGGACACAAAATTTTAGGATCACCTTACAAGACAGGAATTAAGGAATCCAATTCATACAGAAAGAAGCCAAAACTAGCCCATTATTTTAAAATCTCTGCCAGCATTTATCTAGACATAAGCATAACACTTCTATGCTTATCTCAATTATCAGGAACCTCTATTTTTAAAATCCCTTCCTTCAAAAACTTGTTCTTCAAATTTAGAACAGCAGATTGTTATTCAAGGCAAAGAGACTACCACATTTCACAACTGCCTTCATCTCCCATTAAAATATTTTGTCCCGTTCCATTTACTAACACTTCCCCACAAATAGTATCAAATACAGTACTTGTAGTTCAAGTGCAATAGCTTTCTGTTGCAGAAATTTATTTATTTTTTTCTTTTAAGTCAGGCCTCTTCTCTCAGGTAACTAGGGATAGGACAAAGTGAACGGCCTCAGGATGTGCCGGGGGAGATTCAGACTGGATGTCAGGAAATACTACTCCAAAAGTAGTCAGGTACTGGAATGGGCTGCCCAGGGGCTGCCCAGGGAGTTGGTGGAGTCACCGACCCTGGAGGCGTTCAAGGAATGTTTAGACATTGTGTTGAGGAACACAGTGATAGATGGATGGTTGGACTGGATGATCCTGTAGGTCTTTTCCGGCCTTGGTGATTCTGTGATGCTATGAACAGATTTAGCAATCAATGGGTGCTCTCCAGAAAGTTCTCAGAAAGCTATTCCCACAGTAGGTGCAGTCAGAGTTCACCCAGTGTTGTTAAAGCTATTAGTAACAACAGATGTAAGTCCACGAGACTACAAACAAAAGCTGATATCATCAGAGCAGACGAGAATGCAGCAAGTCCACCTCAGCTCTAATCCATAACGAGGATGCAGATCTCAAAAAGACTGATTCATCCTTCTCTCATGCCAACCTTGTTTTTAGTAGAAGAGTTCAAGGGGTTATCCTCCCTGTACACTCAGGATAAACCCACACAAAGAGTTTTACTTCCTGGTACCCAAACACTTCAACTGACATCAAAGATTCTGCTCACAAACACTGCTAAGTCAAACCACATCACAAACCCAGAAAATAAGTAATTGGTTTAACTCATACATGACAGCTCCCCTCACACATAAGTCGGTATGCTTTCCTCTTACCAAAAGAACACTGGTTCTTAAGTGAGATTCTGGTGATCTGAACAGAAATCTTCCACAGGTTTCCAACAGAGTACATGCCATTTCAATATGGTGATGTGAAAAGTCCGACAGAAGCATCTGGAAGGCATTTATATAAAAACCACAAGCGTTAACTATCTTTTCCAACTGCAGGAAGCAGTAAGTTTTAACTACTAAACTTTGCACTACTGAGGTGTTTCATAGTATTAAAGGAAAAAGTACAAATTAGCATCACTTAAGAAAATTAGAAATACTCATATCATTAAAAAATATTCCACAAATAGCCTACATCCAAAACGTAGACTCTACCATTGCTTTCCAAAAAAATATATTAGCAATTGGGTTATGTTCAAATGTGGAGTGTTATTCAAAGTGTCCCAATTAGAACATTCCAATTTCTGGAATGGCTCTAAAAGTGTTCTCATATGCTATAACAACAGACACCAGGGTTTAAAACATCCTGTGCAATGAAATTACTGCAGATCAACATCAAGAGTTACCTGAAGGGAAAAATGATAGGGACATATTATCAGCATATACAAAATTTATACAACTATTAACCACCAACCTTTAAACAGTGGAGAGTATCATTCTTGGAGAACATCTTAAATTTGGTAAGCTCGCCAATAAATCTCACAGTTTTATTCTTTGTTTCAATGTTGATCTGGTCCTTTTTCCTTACCTGGAAGAAAAATAAAACATCCGATTTTAAGCTGTCAAAAGTACCTACTTATAAAATCGCTTTCAGCCAAACATGCTTACGTAGCATTGGCATTCAGAAGTGTTTGACATTTCCTCAGTTGCTCATACTCTACCTACCCCTGCACTTCTTCCCCTTCTGACTCTGACCCCCCCAAAAATTCATTAATATCTCCGTATTTATAGGCACATATCAACCATCAACCATCATAATTTGGCCATGGCAAAGTACTGGCTAGATTCTATTATTATTTTTGACTGAGTAACTACATGAATGAGATCGCTACTAGTAGATGCTGAACACTGGCAGCTTTTTCAAGTGTGGTTTAAAAGCAGACCTGTGCCATAAAGCTCAGAAAACAAAAGGAATCAACGCTGTACTCTGTAACTAATTCTATCATACAAACTTAATTGTAACAGGAACAACAGTGAAAAATGTCAATCCAGTTGTGGTGAGACACTGGAACAAGCTGCCCAGAGGGGCTGTGGATGCCCCCCTCAATGGAAGTATTCAAGGCCAGGCTGGATGGGGCTTTGAGCAACCTGGTCTTGTGGGAGGTGTCCCTGCCTATAGCAGGGGGGTTGGGATGATAGGGTCTTAAAGGTCCCTTCCAGCTCAAACCATTTTATGATTCTGTGATACATTTGTGAGGAACGAAAACTTCGGTTGGTGAAAACTATAACAACTTCAGAATTAAGTGTTGTAATGTAGTGGTTACTATTGTAATACAACAGTAACTTTGCAATGGGGGCCTGGTTAGAATTAAGTCAATTCTCATTCTCAGAGCAAGTTACTAATTTACAGAAAGCTAACACTTCCATTTGGAGTAGAGTTCACAATATTTGCAACTTTCGATTCTTACGCAATTTATCTTCATCACTATTTATCATGGAAAATAAGACACTACAAAAAACACATATCTGATGTAAAAAAAAAAAAATCAATATACAAATCAAGCATTTAAGAATAAATCTGCTCAGGAAACAGAAATCTACTCTACCTTATGTTGCTGAACTTCAGAATTAGCACCTGCACGATAGAAAACTTTATTCTTTCCCAAAAGATTATGATTACCAAATTAGTAAAATGGAATGCGAAAAGCTAAAGCAACAGGACGTACATGAAATCTGAAATCCCCTTTCAGCATGGAACAAAGATCCTCTGCTACATCAGACATACAGGGATGCAGTGTGGCAACCAGCCTTGCATAAAATGGTAGCAAATCCAACCTGCAAACAAAGGTTGCACATTATTTGAAGTGAGATAATAAGGTAGACAAGCAATTTACATTCAAGGTTATAAAAAACTGTTTATGACTACAAGTAGAGCTACTGTTTTGCTTGTGAAAAGAATGACTGCGAAATGGAAAACACCTTTTTAACTATGGAATTTGACCTCTTGCCTTTAAGCAACTTCCAGATACAAGGAATATTCAGATACCTTGAAATACACATAATTAGAAACCCCTACAGTAAACTCCATTAGTTAACTGCTTGGTCTTTTGGAGGGATAATTTTTGTTCTGTTTTGATTAACAGCAAACAAAACCAGGAAGGTAAGGATATCTTTATTCTTAAGGCAGTGAACTTGTAAGCAAACGTAGGAATGTTATTACATAAAGGAAATCTCAACAGATGATGTGAAGTGGGCGAAGTGGCAACCTCAACCATCAATCACATTAACTGCAGTACTGCAAAATCTAAGGAAGGATGAATGAAAATAAGGGAAGTTCTTAGTTATGATCCTTCACAACCCTTTCATAGCTTCACCTGTTTCCCTTTAGGGAATTCTGGCACGCAGCTTGTATTTTCCTAAGCATGTACTTTGTTTCTTCCCATTACAGAGTATCTGGCTGCAAAAATGGAATAAATGCTCTTAAACTTGATTAATGACATTGCTTCACAGAAGACTGAACAACAGAGCTGCTTTGCATAACTCTGTGTATGCCACTTTTAAATGCAGAGAAACCAAGCACAGGTATCACGCTTGAGTCTTTTATCATTAGGAAATCCTTATAAATACGAAACAAATACTTTCTTTCCCTTATTTTCAGAACTTTAGTGAATATTGGAAGTAGGACATAAAAGCTAAAAATCATCTTTTATATAACTGAAGAGAAATACATTAACTTTGGATATTGCCTGCATGAGGAAAAATCTTTACTTCACAAAAAAAAAAAAATAAATAGAGCTAACCCTGAAACAAAGTAGAACTGGATTCATGAAGAAAGGAAGAAAAATCACAACAAAAACTCAAACCAAAGCCTAAAAAATGAAAAATAGGGCAATGTCAAAAAAACAGGGAGAATTCCATATTTAAACTGTGGAAGAGAAGCATAAAAACATACCACTTGAAAAAGGCAAAGCTACGTGGCCTTCTGATAATGTATAAAACTCCTGGTGAAACATTAGAGGTACCCCAGTTACCTATTTAAGAGTTTTATTCTCTTGTTAATCAATAACTGAAGTAGTATTTACATTTTTTCAGCTTGCTGGAACATACAGTCAAGGATGACTGGCTACAGCAAATTACTACCAGGTTTTTAAGCATTTAGTCATTAACTCAGAAGTGAAAGTCTCATTACTTCACACATACATGCATGAACTAAATTAAGAAAGGACTCTGGCTGAGGGGGTGTACTTTAATTGGGGGAGTTTCTGTGTGGGATCTCTTAAATAGCAGCACGAAGTTTTCTTCTAATCTGAACAAGTAGCTGCCTGCTGAGAGCTAATAATTTCATCTCTGTAAACTGAATACACCTGAGGGAAAATTAAGTCTTACAGTGCACTGTTGTTGCTTCATCACAGAATACAAAAGGTTTCTTCATGGGGTAGAATACTAAGAGTGAATGCTTCTAAATAGGTGAAATCTAATAAGGAAAAGCCTTGGGTCAAATATTGTGAAACTGGCTATCAGACACTGAATCAGTTCACTTGCTCCACGGGAGGCAAAATTAGCATTCAAAAGCAGAGAGACTGCAATATAGGTGGCACCACCTACTGGTACCCGTACACAGATAACCTAAGTTCTGTGATAGAAACCTAGTCAACTCTGCATCTCTGGCCTCACAGGTCTTGAACAGGTAAGAACTGCCACCTTCACTACTCAGTGGAAAGAACATGATGCTGTGGAGTTCTCATGCCATCAGATGAGCACTTTCTGCACTTGTTTTTTCAGCTGTGTCATAAATACCCTGAGCAAATCTCTCATTTTTTATCTGCAAAATGAAGAAGCCACTGAAACTTGGATAAGCCAATTTAAATTGATCCAAAAGGGCCCTGTTACTGAGAATTCTGGGGTTATGGACCTGAAAGAAGACAGATATATAAACTGCTTGTATGCCTGAGTTTGAATGCTCGGAACTATTTAATACTCCTGAAGTAGTTAACTTCCAAATTAAGAACAGACATTGTTAAAGTGCTGACAACTTCCACACAGTGCACAACAGAACTCTTTGCTTAATACGTGTTCAGTTTCACAGATCACCATACACAGGAATGGGGAAGAAAAATAAATCAGAAACCACAACCCTTACTTAAGTTCTAAACTATTTAGGGAAATGCTCAAAACCTAAAACAGCATTTTTTTTTTTTCTACTTCAATATGAAGTTTAAATCAGCAACATTGCAGGATGCAGAAGTGTGTACATTTCTGTCCAGGAAACTTAATTCAGCTAGATAGCAAGGAATTGCACATAAATGTCCTAAAACTGCAAACAATGCTGGTCAAACAACTGTACAGCCACTTTAGTACAGACTGTATAGGCCAAAATAAAAAGGCTAATTCTTAGTTTTAGATCAGTTCTTCAGTGAAGATCTGAAAGCCACTTTTATACTAGCATTAAAAAATAACTTTAAAAAAGGTTTCCTGTTCTGTTGGTTTGCAGGTTCAAACTGAAGCTGGAAGTTTAAGTGCGATCAATTCATAAGTACTCAACAAAGCAAAGTAATGATGTTGTATTCCGAGCCTGATCTACCCATAGTTGAGGAACAACTGTCTTCCCTTCTCTGCCAAATGAAGTCTGCATTTGTCTCAACCGCAGGCCAAGGGACAGCAAGAAAGCTCCCTAGCAGAACTACGCAATAGTTTCCACTTTAAAGAATTTTCACTACTCTTTAACCACTCATCCTCCAAAGTTTTGTACGCTCTCGGTGCAATTACTATATCTGCATACTTCCTGAAACTGTGATCACTCCAAATAGATGTTACTGTGTTTTGAGACAACAACTTACGGCTGCAGACATAATAGCTAAGTTGAGACTACGCTATCTACTATGCTTGGAGACTAAATGCTGTTAGAAAATGCTTTATCAGTATCTTTCAAGGATGCAGTCCCTTTTAACCTTCCAAAAATCCCCAAAACATTGAGAATTGTAAAAACCTTTCCTGTACTGCTTCTGCAACAGTATCCTGAAGGGATGCTACAAGAACTCCTGGAATTAGTAAAAGCTACTGCGCAACAACAGTAATGGAAAACAAAGACGTGTCAGTACAGCTCAGAGAAGGAATACACAAAACAGAAACACTGTTAAACACTGCTTCAAAGCTTCGTATTTTTCTAAATCAACGTGTAGCATTTTATAGCAGCTTGTGTTGCACGCTGTACAGACACACAAGAAATTCTTCCACGGGGACTGTAAATGGTGATTTCAAGGAAGAAAGCAGAACTGCTCCCTTAGCAAATGCAGTAACAAAGCTAACAAATATTAGCATAGACTGTTCTTTAAAACTGTCTGCATCAATGGGGCGCAGTTCAGCTGGTATTTTTTCAGTCTACTGTTTGTGATTTCGAACAAAACACCCAGCCAACATCCTGTGGCTATTGTTGAATAACTCAGAGACGGGCACTGCTAATGCAGGCAAAAAGAGAAAGGAGACATACACAAATGGGCTGATGGTCATACAGTTGGAGGCTGTATTCATTTGTGCAGAGGGTTTCAGAGCAGGCAGCAGAAGAGGGCATTAGAATATAAAAAAAAAATAATGTAAAACAAGCATTAAGATATTAATACTTCATATTTAAAAACAATATTTATAATTAAAGAACAACTGCAAGAAAATCAGCTGACCCAACTGTTTCAGTATTATTTCCAGATATTAAAGAGCTACACTGTCAAGTAAGTAACAGCCCATGGAGCCAAGCATACCAACTTTACTGTCTGTGGAGGTACTACAGACAAATTAATGACTTTTTTTTTTTAATAATTACTTTCAAAACAAATTATTGGTTAATAAAGAGCCTACTGGTAAGACGATGAAGGAGCACTCTGTTTTCTGCCTCACAGTGTTAAAAAGGAATGGAATCAAAGTAGTGTGAAATATAACAGGAAATCCAAGATGATGATGAAACAGTTGGAGCCAGAAGCAGCATCAAAACAGCCTCTGAGGAAAACCAGGACAAGGTGGAGCAAGAACAGCGACTCCTCCATAATTGCTCTTACTTAAGTTGTATCTATTTAAGGTACAAGTTTACTATAAAGAAATGTTATTCTAATGAATTTATCCATTTTATCTCCAAGCTCACAATCATTTCTCTAAGAAAGACTCCTACTGTAAGTGCAGATGTCTGCCTTATACAAAAACGAGAAAAAAAAAAAAGATAGGAAAATTCTACAGGAATGAATTTATAGAGCAAAGAAATCACACAAACTCCTGTTTGCTTTCCCTAAGCAAACTTCAAAGTAGCCCTCTACTGGATGATACAAGGCTGCAATGGCCATCTATTAAGCAGAACTAGCATATCACAAGAACTACTCCTTCCTTGTGCCCTAATTATTGACAGATTCCCATACAAAATTGCACAAATTCTCCTGAATGATTTTTTTTTTTGCACTAAGAGTTAGGTTTTGCTGTTACCTTCATAGTTTAAAAAAAAACAAAAAACCCTATGAGAAAATCCACTATAAATTCACAAGCTCTGAACAAGATAAACTATCTAATAAAATTCTGCAATGCTATGGCATAGTATTCTGTTGAATCACTTTATCAGTGATCTTAAATATTTCTTTTGTGCTCTAGCATAAGAATCACTCCAGAAGTGCACACCAGGAGTAAATACAGCCAATGAACATGACTTGGAATGCGCGCTTGCTTTCATTAATTTAAACAGCTGAAAAACCCAACAACAAAACAAATGTGAAGTTAAACAACTTAAGGGTGAATCCAGATTTTTCCCCTCCCCTTCTTACCTTTGCCTAGGAACTATGAAAAGCGCTCGGACTAGTTTTCTTCTGTTGGCTTTTGTATTCATATTCATGCAAAAATCCATGGCTGCCTATAAACAGAAAAGTCAAAATAATACTTGGCCTTAAAATGGGGGATTGTCTCCTTTTTGAATTACATTATTTGCAATTTAGCATTCTTTCCAGGAGTACCACTTACAGAGCCATACTTGTTGCACAAAACTGCTTTTAAGACTCCATTTTTTGTCTAGAATAGACACTGACAAACATTCAGTTGCAGGAATACAAAACAATTCTTCAAGCCAATAAAGAAAGTAGCTTTAGATGGATGAGGAGTTATTTTTCAGGGAGCAACAGAAGAAAAAAAAAGCCTACAAAACCAACAACACAGACCTACTTTTAAAATAAAACTCTAGTCTAAGAGAATGGGTAGAAAAAAAAACACGATAGGATGAGAAGAGAATTGTTTCACACGGGATGTGGGCAACAGTTTACTATGTGGGAGAGAAAAATATTTCATCCAAATTAAAAATGAGTCCAGTTTACTGACAGACTCCAAAGCATCAGCTTTTATTAATAATCAATCTGATGTAGCATTATACAATCTTCAGAGTTGAGGAAAAATAAAGAGAACTATGACAATACCTTGTCTATGAGGTCTCTGTTCACACAGTTCGGAAGCTGCTGAAGAAAAGCATCAACTATAAGTTTTAAATGAGATCCAGTACTGGCTTCTTCATCCTCTTGTTCTAACAGAGTGAAATAAACAAGCAGCACACATCTTTAAGCTACAAAATATAATGATTTACTATCACATTCCCCAAGCACAGTACATTTTAAATGTTTAAATGTTAAATATTTATCTACAGATTCAAAAAAAAAAAAATGAACACTAATTTTTCGTATTTAAAAAAAAAATCTATTGCTTGTCTATGCCAGCGTGAGTCCCAACTATCACCTTTAAAGTCTATCTTCCCATTAATGAATTAATAATAGGATCAAGAGTTCCCTATCTCTTGATTTGTTCTGTTGGGAACAACAACAAATGCATATTCCTACAAGACTACAGTAAATTGTTTAGGCAAGAAAACCATGACCACAAGGCCAAACATGGGGGACAACAGTACAGCAAAAACACTGCGATTGTAGATTCTACTCTTTATGCAGATTTGCCCTATGTGATAAGTAGAATTTTCTTTTTTTGACCCAAACATTCAGTGAGGCCACTTAAGGTGGCAAAAAACTCAAGGAGGCCAACTTAATTCCTACACCCGTACAGAAACCCAAGTAAAGAACTGTTGTGAAAAGGATGGAGGTTTGAGCATACAGCAATTGCAAGGCAAGCAGCAACTTGTTTTCTCAAGCAAATGCCTATGTACTTTGCAACGCAGTAAGCAGAGACAATGGCTGTATCTACTGGCTGAGTCAGTAACATTACTGAAATAAAACGACTGCCACTGAAATCCAGATTTTTCTGGCATCAGTTGTGAAGATTTCAAATCAACCCCCCTAAGCTACACCTTAACTGCAAAACAAGTAATATAAAGAGGGAAAAAAAAAGAAGTAAAAATACAGATATCCAGATTAAACTGAAGTCCTAGAGAAGATTCTAGTTTGTCTGTCAGCACATGAGCCAAAACAATGAGCTGAAACAAACATTTGGAAGAACGCTTCCTTGGCCAAAGCAGTGCAAAAAAACACTGCTTTCTGAAAAAGGGAACATGGTGAATTTTTGTTTCCTTTCAGCTCAAGGACATTCATGTATCTGAAAGGAAAACACAGACAGGCAGACTCCAGAAAGCAAGAATGCAGGTAGGTGAGAAAATTGCATCCAAAAAGCACTAAAAAGTACCCAATACTTCACAAAAAGTTTCTTCATCATTACAGCTTAAACATTAAGATAAGACTGAAGTTTCTTTTCAAGTTGTGCAAGGCATTTTCTTTTTAATTTCTCTTCACTTATGCTGTACGACTTTTTTTCTTTGTTTTGGAGATGGACAGGACAGTAATCTAGCTTAGGTACAGCAGCAATTGCTCCAAGAAACACTGCCAGCTACCCCATCTCCAAGATGCTAGAGATCGAAGCTGATGACACTGCCTCTTCTCCTCCACAGGCAACGAGAAATTGGAAGAACAATGCAGAAGGGTTCATTAAGAAAGGAGGAAAAAAAAAAAAGTTCCAGATGCTCAGCCAAGAGGACCCTGAGGTTTTAAACACATAATAAAACACTGACTCTCTCATTACTCACATACTCAACTTCCACTAGCAATTTAGAAAAACAAAACATTTTTCCATCTAGATATTTACAGAATATTCCTTCCTGTCTCCTTCAGATGGCCTTTTCTCTTTTCCCCCCTCCTGCTGTTTGTTGCCTCATTTCAGTTTTTCTGTTCAAACTGACTCTGCTGTTGAAACAAATCAAAAACCAATTCAGTCCCTTCTCAAAGCAATCTTTCAGAAGGCCCTTACTAGCATACTCAATTTCCACACTTCCCAATTGTATCTCTTCTTTCACTACTCCTCTTCCCCACTGGAAGGCTGCAAGTACTCTTACATTGTATTTCTTTCTCCTTGCAGTGAATATCCTTTCTAAGTGGATCTTTTGTAATACCTGAAATACATTTGCGACTTAAGACTGGAAAACAAAACAAAAAACAAAAAATAACAAGAATTTGACAGTGACAGGAAATGAAAAGGTTCGGGCTTCTTTCTCTAAGGCAAAAAACTATGCTAACTATGCAATTAAAGCAAAAAAAAAAAAAAACAACAACGAAGAGTTCACTTCTTGCTTCTCCCTTTTATCTTCTTCAGCTGCATTCTCACCTTCACATTTCAAAACTGAATTATTCTTGAAAAGAAATTACAGCAAACTGACATTAGGGTATTTTCAATAGTTTATCTGGGTGCAGATCAAATCACATAGCAAGATCATAGTAGAGATTAAAAAAAAAAAAAAACCACACCTTTTATGAAACATCTTTACATTCAATCAAATTTTCATTCAATCCTGCCATTTTCAGGGCCCAGAACTCACCAGTTATGAGAAGACACCGTCGAATTAAGTCCTTCTCCTGCAATGACTGGTGCCAAGCAATTATCTATTTCAGTTATCACAAATTATTTGCCTTCCCCTCTCCCCATACACATACTTCTTGTGAGAGCCCCCTAATTAGAAACAATTTCTTTGTAAAAAACTATAACCCTAAAGAGTGTCCTTGTCCAAGAGCTCCATTCTGCCAGAAAGTTTTGTCTGTTGTGTGTAGTATCATCCAGACAACGCAAATTACTGACGTGTTTTTGCAGTGCTATCCCTCTCTGAGATGAACATCTCTAAAATGAAACCATCACAGGTATGAACCAATACAAATTGATGGCTCTCCTCTATGGAGAACACGTACATATAAGCATAATGTTCAACATTCTTGTTGAATCAAGGCCTCATAAAGAATGTGTTCAGAACGTAGACTCGTAAGTCATTCAGTTCCACAAAATGCTTTAATGAGAGTGTGCACGCATATATTGTTTGTGCTCCTCTAATAGGAGCTTTGCTAGCTCTCTAAATAGTACAGCAAGTAACACGGTTGAGCACTAGCACTCATCTTCTACATGTTCTTTCCACTGCCAACTAACCTCACATGATGCTAGATTATATATATATATATATATATATAAACACCAGAGTCCCACTGCTCCCAATATCCTTGATGGTTTCCACCTGAGGCACTTCTCTCTCAACACCTTTGTCTCCATTCATGCAGCTTCATTTTTTTTTTCCCCCATTTTCTCTTCTCTTTTAAAAACAACCTCAAAACTCACTTCTTTCAGCTTGTTTTCCGTCACTACTGTCAGCTCCGGTGCTATCTGCTCCCTCTCTCTTGCCTGAGCATATTGAAAATAAGAAAATTAAGATTCACTCAAAGTTAACATAACAGAGAAACAAAATAAATTACCTGAGTTCCTGATCAATAATCCTCTTCAACTAACAACGTAAGCTTTCCTCTTACGAGTCACATCTCAAATTTAACTGACTATAGACCCAAACTTTTAGGAGGCAAGCAAAGAAATACGCATTGCAATGCTGTGAAGGATGCTATAAGCAAGACAAACATGCTTGGAGAACACACATTTTGAAGAAAAGCCTTTTTTCCTTTGTGTTCAGGCATAGAAAAAGAGCGAAGAGACACTGTAGCCACCAGAAAGAGATGTAGAGTAGCCCAATACATGAAGTATCCACTCAGTGGACTCTTTACCTTATTTATCCTATTTCCCCCTTCATTTTTTTTTCCCCTTCTAATTCATCTTATTCCTTCTGCCAATGAAACCCATGCTCCCAGATTATCACAACAACTAAAGCTATGTTTCTTCCTCTTCAGACAATTTATTTAAGATGCAGGTATACCTCAGGCACCCTCTTTTTATACTGGAAGATCTATCTCAGCCAAGACTACTCTTCATTGTTTTAAAATGTGTACATTATAATGTATTAAAATTAATTTAACTAGAATTATTTACAGAAAGGGTTGTTATGCACTGGGATAGGCTCCCCAGGGAGGAGGTTGAGTCACCATCCCTGAAGGTGTCTGAAGACCCTCTGGATGTGGTGCTCAGGGAAATGATTTAGCAGAGGGTTGTTAGAGTTTGGGCAGTATAGTTAGGTTGAGGTTGGACTTGGTGATCTTGGAGGTCTTTTCCAACCTGAGTAATTCTATGACTCTGTGATTCTAACACATTTTAGCCTTTCAAATGAGCCTGTATTTAATGGTCAAAGACTACTTTAAAAACATAAAATACTATCAATACTAGTTTCTAGTTTCTAATAGGACAAAATTCTTACCACCTTTCCTGCTACAATGAAAAGTACAAGCAATCAATCCCTCTGTGCCACTGTATGTGCTCTAACCAGCACTGCCCCCACAGCAAGCTAGAACTAAACAGAGACTGCATCTTCCATTTTCATTCCATTTCCTGTTTTTTCCCCTCCCCACTTACATTTACATTTCTCAGGATCTCTCTCATGTATTTGGGGATTTTTTTTTTATTACATTTGGGAGAGACTTTATCCTCCTATCAGGTCAAGATTTCCTTCACAAATGACAAGAAGGAAATATCCACATTTCTTTATCTGCTCATTTGCTGAGTATTTTAACCTATCCAGCACGCTATATCCAATCCAGAATGGATTGCTTTCTCCTTTTAATTCCAAGATACCATCTATAGGTTTCTACCTTTTAGACAGCAAGAACCTTGCCATTTTGTTTGAAATGTCTGACCAGACATTAACAACCCATTGTCCTGCCAGTTTACTAAACAAAATCTTAACCAGCTTAATGAGCTGATCACGTGACTAATCAGAAGAGCAAGATGGAAAACTGATTCCAAAGGAGGTGTGACTTAGGAAAGGAAAAAAAAAAAAAAAAGGCAATTTTATCCAGAATTAGCTCAACCATTTTTCTTTCAAAACAAAAAAAATGTTCCACTCTAGAGCTGTTCGAGACTTTTTTTTTTTTTTTCCAAACTTGTGAGGTTTCATAGAGAAATCAGGAAACAACAGAGAACCCCCAAGCCAGGTTCTTTTCTTTTTACCTTGTTCATCCAGAAGCTTTTTTGTAAGATCTTCTGCTTCATCTCCGCAGTCCAGTTCCAGGGGATCATCATTGATATCCAGGTTCTCCAGCTCCAACTCCAACTCCTCACTCCCAGGAGCTGCTTCCTTATTATCTTTGGCATCTTTTGAATCTGTTTAAGAGTTAAGTAGAAGTACCAAGCAACAGTAAATACATGCAAGTACCACTAGAATAGGAAGACTTGTCTCACTAGCAATACCTTTTTACCTCACTTCCTTTCAACAAGTCTACCTAATTCTTGAGCCTACACTGTCTCACCTGCTAGGTCTCAGAGCTTTGACATCCTTCATGTAGCTTTATCCATATGGAAATGGCAGTTATTTAGCCAGAAAGGGATCTATAGAGTATCACCAGCAGTTTTTAATTCTTTATTAGCTCTGAACTCAGGTGAAACAACACCGGATGATACGGTGACATTCAAACAAAACAAAGCAGCAATTTAAGTGCGGAAGTGTTTGAAACAGGTTGCCAAGCCTTCACATGGGAAGCATAAGCAAAACTGTATACTAGAAGGGTCAGACACAATGACCCAATGAATTAATATATCACAAACATTACTCAAAAACAGACAGACAGGTAGAAATTATAACTTCACATTTGCATTACACATTCTTTATATGTCAACTGATCGCCAAATCAACATAGGACATTATTTTATACAGATCAACAAAATTTAACTAAAGAACGAATGCAAAAGGTGTAACTAAAGGAAGATACTTAAAAATGGATGTGCTTTGCAGAAGATCGAACATGAATCTTACAATCATATTTCTCCTTGGGATAAAAAATTTCTAGATGAAGATTCAGAAAAGAATAGCTAGTGTTTTTCTTGGACAATAAAGTCGGTCCAACACAGAGCACTGTAGACTACAATCTACAATCTTTTGCTACCCTCCTGAAGACCTTCATCAGGTATCGTATGATTTTTTTTTTTTTTGTGATGTGTAGTTTTCAGTGCAAATTACTGTAATAAAGAACTTATTTCTTTCTTTCAAACAGCACTAAGATCGTGTGAAAATCGCAGAGTCATGACACAGGCAACCTATTTTGAATCAGACTTTTGAATACACCTCAGAGATTATTTTTTTTTCCCCCGTTGTCATGAAAATCCCTTTAGACAAAGTCTCCAATCTCTCCTAGGCAACCTGTTCCAACAGCTACCATCACACGGAAACTTCAGCATTTAGAAATTAGAAAGAAGACTGTGAGCTTGGAAGTTGAAATTCCATTCTGACCCAACATCAAATCTCACGCACCTTTACCAGAAAGCCACCAAGCTCGTGTCCTTGTTTACATCCTCAATGCTGTAACAGTGCTCTTACAGTGCACCTTCTGTTATGTTTTGAGTCAGTGATGGCAAAGGTAACTTTTAAACCATTATTACTGAAGCACATCAATGCCTGGCTGTGAACCTAGGGTTCCATCAGAAGTGAGGAACCACGCAGTTCTATAATCTGCTGGAATTTTATGATGAGATGGCCATGATTAACCACCCTGTGAAAACACTGAGTGAACACTAACATCTTTCAGAGAAGGCAAACTTCTAAGTTTCCTCACAGAGAAGGTAGCATTATCTCACATTGCTTAATCATCAATTATTTTCTATTTATAATACCATTAAAGTTGAATACCATTTACGGTTCTTTTTTTTTTCTCCCAGGTGCCACTCAGACAATACCTATCCCCTCATAGATGACTTCCTAAAAACTCACCCAAGTCCATGTATTGCTCTAATGATCACCAATTATTTTACTACAGACTCATTACTTGCATTAATTTTGCTTATCTGTCAGAAAAGCTTCATTAAAAGCAAACAAAAAGCAAAACAAACAGAAAACACGTTTTGTTTAAGCATTCTACCTCTTGGTTCATCTTTGCTGGAATCCTTACTCTGAGAACACTTTTCATTATCTTTAAACAAAATTGCTGGCACAAAAGCCTTCAAGTCAATGAGATTCTCATAGAAGTTTCTAGCATCCTCATCTTCCCAGATACCCCCTTCCAGGTCATATTCTCCAGGCTTTCCAGGTGTGAAAATATCAATGCCAGGTCCATGCTCTGCAGAAATGCAAAACCATAATAAAGTTATTATTATCAGCCTGTTCATCGCCAACATTATTCTCTCAGAAATGCAACACTGTACATAAGTTCATTTTTAGTAATCTGACCTATTAGATATTTCAATCTGCAACCTTAAAGTTTCGAATTTGGCACTGACAGAAAAACAGGCAACACCAGGGAGACAGTTAAACTGATTAAAGGTAACAGACACATGATGTCCTGCACAGCGAACTATATCCAACAGTATTTAAGGAACAGAGGTTTACAAAGCATAATTTTAAAGGCACTCATGAAATACAGCATTTTAAAGCTCAAGATCACTTCAGATGCAAGATACACTCATACCAACAACAGCTCTAGATTTTGAAATAAGGCACTAAAAAATTTTGCAAATTAAATGATGCACTTCTCAGGCAGTCAGAGAACCTCCCAGTGACTTAGCTGCTGTAACACTATGTTCCTGCTCATAACACTATGGCAAAACGTATTTCAAATTCATTTTAGAACAATACTAGACTACAAAATATACAGTTAATGAAATATTAAAAAGGCATTATATTAAATTGAACATTTTTGAATTTCCATTTACTCCAATATTACCTGAAGCAATCTAAAGAGATACTACTTCAAATACTGTGACTTCAGAGCACACATAAGAGTGTGGCATGTTAGGTTTAATTACTTTAATAAAAAACACTATTATTTATTCCTTGATATCTGCAATGGGGAAGAGGGAGAATAAATCAAAATAAATCAATGCAAAGAACACACCAGTAAGAAGGTTTAGTTAGCTTCCCCCCCACATCCAAACCAGCTCCAGCATCCATCCTGTTCACTTGCTTTACACGATGGCCTACCTTCAGGCGTTGGCTTGTCCTGGGGAAGGTCAGGCATGTTTTCATCCAAAATATCAGCTAGAGACTGAGAATTTGCCAACAGTTTCTGATACGACATCGCAAATTCCTCATATTGCTTATGTCGATCTTCACTCAGTTCACCCTTGGAGTGAAGAATGCGCCTACAAAGATCAAAGAAAGTGAGACAACCTTTTTTCTTAAAACATATTCAAGCTAGGCTGAACCACTACCAAGTTCTCTAGAAAAACTCACCATGCCTCTGAAGGGTCTGCAAAAATACAGGAAACATTTGAGCAATGCTTTCTAACCCCCCCAACCACTTTACTGTTTTATCAAGTTCAGTATAACCAAATGCAGTACAGTCACAGAAGCTCCACCTTCCAAAGAAAACATGATTATCCTGTAACAGTCTTGCACTAGGAACTCCTGTAAAAAAGTAAAACATTCAGCTAACACAGAAGTTGGATAAAAGTTGCTGTACATCTGCAGCAGAACAGTTCCTTGCTGTTCCAATGATTTATTGGAGGATCACTGCCAGGAGGCTCAAAAACAGTAGTGCATTAAAACTAGCTGAGTTATTTCAAGGATATCAGTCCAAATTGAGAGCAGTTACATCTGCTTTTTTTTCCACTTCTTTTATTTCTTTCATAAGAAGTACTCAGGCTAAATTTAAAAACAAGAAATGATTTCAAAAGCTACTTGTATTTGTAGGAGAGTAAGCACTGCCTGCAACCTTTTCTGCTTATAAATGTACTTTTCTTACCAACTTAAATACAGTCAATACCCAACTATTTCATCAACTCAGCACCCTGTACCAGCTTCAACATGGTCACACTTTTTCTATTTTTAAACACAGAGTAGACAGAGTAATTAAAAACCGATGTTTTTTTTTTTCCCCTCTAAAGAGCACTGCATGCAAGTATTTACTTAATACGTCTGTCTCTCTCTGTTCCACATGGGTAGTGCATGAAATAAACAAAACCTCACAGAATCTGCCTGACAAGGACAGGTGTGTATAGAAACACCTCAGACCATTCCAAATAACAAGAGACCACAAATCTCAGGTGATTTCTGAAAGATGCTTTAGGTTGACATCACTCAGCAAAACCATTCACCACTTCCATGGAATGCAAATTATGGATTTATTTCTCATTTTAGAAAGAAAACTTGGCCTGAACTCACTCTGATTCACTTCAACTCCTGATTTTAAGAAACTGAGGTAACCTAAAGTTATCTACTATGTTGGAAAACATCAAAATCCGATGATAATTTTATAGAAGTTCATAAAGTAACACGCAGCTTTTCTCTATGTACATGCTCTTGTATTCCTTCGTTTCATTTCTACCACAAATGTTGTTAAACATTTTTCCTTCACGCCACTTGAAGCCTCCAGGACTAAAGCACCTTTGGTAAATACCAACCAGTTACCATCTATTTAGTTATTAGAAACAAGCAAAAAGTACATGTCTGATTCTGGACATGTTCTGATTCTGAATCCTGCAGAGTAGCACAAAGCAGGTTCATCAGATCCTTTGTCTAGGCTAAGCATGTTCTAAGAAGTTTTAAGAAGTTTCTTCCATGCCTAACCACCTCTGAGTACTCACACTAGAACACACCAATCCAGCAGTCCCCTTCCAATAAAAGAGCCTGCACAGATCATGCTACACACTTAACTATGTGTCTCATATTCACACTTCTTCCCAATCACATGTCTGTTCTTGACCTCACGGCCTCACAAGTAAAATTCAGCAGGAAATTCATTTTTTCAATTTTTTTCAAAAAATCATTTCCCAACTTATTAAGCAGCCAAAAGAAACATTCAAAACCTCAGATAAATGGTATCATTTATCAATGGATGAAAATAATTATACTTCGTATTCTTCCACCAAAACAAAGCTCTGAAGTTCACAGGATAATTTAGACTGGAAGGCATGCAAAAAGGTCATTCTCCCAATCTTCTGCTCAACACAAGATCAATGAGATCAGACTGGATCGTTCAGGGCCCTCTCTATCTAGTTTTTTAATTCAACTTTGCAAATAAACACTCACATACATTCCCCAAACCTAAATCACTTACATTCCTTGTCTCAAAGCTTCACATCTTCAATCCCTCAGAATTTCTTTCACTTAACGCCCCATCACACAAACTTTACAACATTTGCTCACTGAAACAGCCAGAACAGCCCCAGAACCACAGCCCCAAACCAAGTATAACTGTGTAAGAATAGAAGTTCATACTGATTCAATTAAACAACGGCAACAGCTAAGTCAGTAACTTCCTTTAAAGCAGCAAGTTAGCTGCAGAATTAATGCCAGGTCATCAGGGTTTATGATACCCTGAAATACAACACAGGACTGAGAGCAGCCAGGACTGCAGCACAGTATCTATCAGCAGAGTATGCTGAAGTCAAAAGCCTTGATTCAGGAATGTCAAATTTGGGAGTGATCCAAGCATACATTTGGCTCTGTGCTAATTTTGATTGAAACCCACGTATACACACAGTGCCGTATCATTTCCACCTGCCTGGAGTGCTTCCAAAAGGATATGGAACAATTGCAATCATTTAAGCCCCAGAGCTGCCTTTAGGTTCACTCTAACAATGACAATTCAGAGTGCTTTAAAGAAAAAGCACTTTTTTTTTTTTTCATAAAACAAATTTGTTTATGGTAGAAATAAAATTCAGACCTTAAAAGCCACGTCTATTAATCCTTCAACAACGTTTCACAAACACATTAAAAAAGGCTTTGAATCAAACTGTATATGCTGCTGAGCAGCTGCTTGTACAAAAATTGTACATGATGAAGTTTAAAGGGAAATCTGCGTTTTCAATCCTATTTTTCCTCCATACTCATTACCATTGGCAACACTGGTACACTGAAAGAAGTGTAAACAAGCCACAAACACCGTGGCATATGCTCTGTTCGATAGGTGTGGGTGGAAATGGAAAAATCAGATTATGTCAACTGGAAAAGGCCAGTACCAGCTGGTAAATAAGCACGACACTCAAGCTGCTAATGGAGCATCACCAAAATAATTGAGTTAAGGGAAATAAAGCCCAAGGTCGACCCGTACTTTCTGTGAAGATTCAGGAATCTGGGTTTTCGGCTCTTTTCTTTTTTGACTGATGTTCTTAAGCATTCAGAGAAAGCTTAGAACTTTTTTAGCTTGATTGGATTGATATACTTTCATATTACCCAACACACATCTCCTACACACCTCTAATAAGACTATTTGGTGACAAATACCACAACAAATCTAAGCATTTCAACACCAAACTGTTTTCCTCCATAAATGAAAAGCAACATTTAAATGTCACCTGTTTTGTCTTTCAATATTTTGTAGCTCCCTGTGGTCCCTTTTCAGGTGTTTGGTCAAAGACGTAAAGTATTCCTTCAACAAATTCTGGAAGGGCTGTTGTTTCTCTGGGCTAATTATCTCACTAGGAGGGAAGCTCAAGTTAAACTTCTCTGCAACAGTTTTTACTTTCCTCGGTACCAAACCAGCAATGTCATCTCCACAGTGCCGACAAAAGCTGATAACCACAGAAACATGAGTGTGGGATTCTCGATCAGCGTTAATAATATTTTTAAGCTGCTCATAGATTAAAGACAAACCTTCCTTGTCAGTGAAAATCCCAACTATAGTCAGTTCTGCAATGAAACGCAGATCAGTTCTTAGCTTTGTAATGTTGGGAGTCTTCTCTTCCTTCCTTGCTTCAAAATGCTTTTTCCAAGCCTGAAGTAACAAAGGGGCAAAATCAGCATAGCGCTGGTGAAAGAGAGAACACAAGTGCACAGCGCAGTTCACATCTGATATTTTCAGTTTGGCTTCCACAATAGAAGCTACCGCTTCTGCAATGTATTTGCTTAAATTCAGGCTATTGAAATCGTGGGACAAGGAGTCCCTTTGTTGCTCTGTAATGGTTTTTAGCTTCTTAACAAAAGCTGTGTTCTTCTTCAGGCTGGAGTCTAGTCTGCTGAAGAAGTTTTCCTCAGGGCGATTGTCTGGTGCATTCTGGTTTTTGCTGCGAAGCTCTTTCCTTGCCTGATGGCGCTCCCAAGCCTCCTGATGCAACTGGTGTGCTTCCTCTTTTTCTCTAGGAAAAGAACAATGAGTAATTATCGTTACAACACCTTACTCCCACTTGAAGGAGCCAAAGAAAGCGAGTTTGAAATCCTCCAGCAGCGCTGGAGGCTATTTTTTAAGTATTAAGTTAATCTTAGAAAGCTAAAGCATCCGTTTGATAAACCACTGCTTGAATTCATTGCTCCAAGAAGCAAGTCCCATTTGTTACAAAACTGAATTTCTCACATTCTTCCATGTAGAACATCTTAATCCCACCAGACTTGCAAAAATATAAACACAAAACTTAATTTACTCCAGACTGAGATAGAAGATATTACAGATGAGGACAGCAACCTTTTAAGAAGTTACTGTATTAGAGCTAAGGGAAATCTTTCATTCCCAAACCACTGAAATTAAGGAGAATTTTAAATAGCTGAAATATATCTGCCCCAGCTAGAATTTGGCTCTGACACTGTTCTCCATCCTCAGAAGTGACCTGACACACAAGAACATCCAGAATCTTGGCTTTCCTGTTCTGAAAGATACTGTCTTCAACACTGCGATACCCTTTGATATCATACTAAGAAATACTGTTTTAGTAAGATCACATACTGAAGTGCTAGGTTACATCCTGTGTTTGCCATCCATACATCAATTAACTATGATCAGTGAGAAGTTACAGCCACTGCTCACTGCAGATCTGCTCCTTATACGATCTGTGAACTCACAGACCTTGCACTTCCAATTTTATGTCACTAACATTTCATCTCCAAACAAGTTGTGCTTCTCCATTGTATCACATCAGTGCCTTACACAAGTAACATAAGGAGAATGCCATTAAGAACCCGTACTGAAGACAAAAGCATCAGAGGTTAAGAGATGAAAAGCCAAAATGACATAAAAATCAGCATACTCACCCAGGCACATACAATTTGTAACACTACACACAGCTTACTGTTATTAACCCAGTCCATCTTTTGTAACTCTGCCCACAATCCTCACAGCAGGACTACAGCATTTGGCACAACTCAAACACTGAAGTACAACTTACTTCAGCTGAGCAGCTGCTTCTTCTTGTTGACGTTTAACTTCCTCCTCTTGCTTCTTTTTCTCTTCCTCTTCAAGTTTCTTTTTTTCTTCCTCTTCTTTCTTCTTTTGCTCTTCTTCTGCCTTCACTTTATCTTCCTCCTTTTTCTTCCTCTCTTTGTCTTCTTTTTTTCTTTTATCCTCATCCAGTTTTTTCTTTTTATCTTCAGGAACCTTTACAGTCTCTCTCTTTACTCCAACTTTGACATCATCTTTTGGCTTCTCCCTGGCGCTCACCGGTCGCCTTTCAACAAATTCTTTTTCTTTATTATTTAGCAGAGATTCCTTCTCATCCATATTTGCTGACTTTTTGCGCTCAGCTGGCATTGTGTTACCCAGGCAAGTCTGCAGAATCACAGGAAAATAAATATTGTTAACCTGCTGGTGACATGTTAAAGTCACTTTCACAACCCACCCACATTCAATTAACTGATCAGAATAGAGATCTGACATTTGTCAGAAATAAGGAATGGATCTAACGATAGATAAAAAGTCATATCCTCACTACAGCATTCCAAGTCACAAAGCTAAGTTCAAGATAAGATAACCCGGGCAACTTCCAAGTCTAAATTGTTACAATGATTATCTGAATCAATTGCGAAGACCTTCTAAGTATAAATTGTGAAGTAAAAGCATTTGAAATGTTTGCAACCTGAGGAATGTGTGATCTCTGTTCATAAACAGAAATTCATCTGAAAATAAATTATGATGAAGGTGAAGTACTGCAATATAAAAATATTTGATTCATCAACACGCACCTGCATCTCACTGAGATTTCTACATGTCTGCTAAGAACACTCCCTCTCCCAATAAAGGATCCCGGGATAACGGAGGTTCAACTTCCTGCTCAAAGCAGGGTGAGTTCTGAGGTCAGACAAGACTGCTCTGGGCCTTACCCAGTGCAGCCCTAAAAACCACCAAGGAAGGAGATTGCAGAGCCCTTCTGGACAACCTGCTCCAACGCTCTGCTGCCTTCATGGTGAAAAGCATCACCTCATCCCTCACCCTCCTACACCCTCCCAGGATGGCCCCAGTCATTCTTCCACACAGCACAAGTAGCAGCTGGAAGAGACCTGTGCTGAATAAGATGTAAGCACAAGCCTCCCTGCCAACAGAATGTAGAAAGGCTGTAATTAGTGAGAATTACCAAAGGCTCCAAACCGTGACTCTACCCAACTTTTTTTTCTCCCTTATGACTTGTGAGAGCTTTGTCATCTTTAGCGTTTCCAGACCTTTACATCCTAGATCTATTTGGTGAAGGGATTCAAAAGACTATATATGTATTCAACAAGAATTGACAGACTCACAGAATAGTTAAGACTCGAACGAGACTCTGAATGTCACCTATTTCAAGCTCCATAAAGTTCTGAATATCACCAAGGATGGACATATGACAGCCCCACAGCGTCCTTACTCCAGCAACTGAATATTCAGTGTAGAAATAAAACTTATCCTATCATCCTCAAACTCAGCACGCCCCAACTTGTGTCTGTTTGTTCTCATTCCCATCTACACACAGCTCCAAGGAGAACCCGGCTCCATCTTCTCTACGCTGTTTCATTATATAGTTGAGACAGTAATAAGACCTCCCCTTCTCACAGATGAAGAGACAGTTCTCTTCACCTTCAGACACGCGTGCTACAGCCTAACTACCCTGGCAGTTCTCATGGGGGCTTCCTTCAGGACAGCAGTGACTTTCTTGGAATAGAAAAGCCACAAGTGGACGAGGTACCCAGATGTGATCTTACACGTACCAAATAAAGAAGAAAAAGAAGCATCACTCGTATTAGTAACTCCTGTTTGATTCCCACTTCCCACTTCTTGCCTTTCTACAATTTAAGATGATGAAAAGAAGCCAGATTCACATATTCCCTGCATCTACTCTACAAACCAGATAACAAGACACTTGCATTTCAGTCCAATTAAGAGCACTTCCAACATTCTTTTCAACTGTTTTGAAAGCTAGTTGTAACTAAGACATCACACTGAAGAAAGTCCATTTCTTACTACGTAGTCCACCTTCCCTGCCCCCACACCAAACAATAACACAACAGATCCATATATTCAAGGTCTCACATGGAACACTTGCATTTTCTCAGATGCTTGCACGTGTCGTATGAAGAAAAGACCTAGCTGCAAAAACTGACAGCGTTCACATCCAGGCAGTGATGGTAAAGAACCCAATGCGTACTTGGCCTCTCTGAAGGCAACTGGCAACAGCACCAGCAAAGAGATACTTCTGATGCTGCTCTATGGAAGCAAGACCAATCAGATCAGCACAGCTTACACAACTACTAGCTAATCTGGCTCCCTAACGCATGTCTACAGCTAAAAGGTTTCCCAGCTCAGCAGCTCTGAACTACTTGGATTCCGAAAGGCTGAGAGACATCAACTTAAATACAGCATTATTAGGAAACTGATAACACCAAAAAAAAAAAAAAAAAAAAAAAAAGAGCCAACAACTAAGCAGCACCCAGAACTCCTTCATATTACAGGCCAGAACTAATTTTCCATCTCTTTACACCAGTTGAGTGTGACCTCTTCCTTATACACTCATTCAGGAGATGGGAGTCCTGCACACATCTCACATTCAGCAAAGTCCATTCATCTTTTCTCGCTGTGAATCCACTACTGGAAGTACCAGCAGTTCTAGACAGCAGTTTAGCTGCCTGTATCATTACATCACCACTGAAAAAAGGAGACAGAAAGGGAAGTTTTCAGTATTGCTGTAACGCGTTACAAACAAGATTACATCCGTTGCTATATTGCATGAAGACTCTCCAGTACTTACACAAAAATGTTTCTCCACCAGGAAAGTTAATCAAAACAAAGAAAGACAAATCCCATTTGCTTGCATAAAAACAAGACCAATAGATGAGATAAAAGGGATGAAGCACTGTGATTTCACAAGGCAACATTATCTACTTCCGTCACCCCCACACCCTGTAAAATCAGTGACAAAAAAACAATTAGTTTGTAACAGATTTCTGACCTATCCCACTGAAGATACAGCACTGCTCACTACCTACCACATTTTGCCCTTCCAGTCGTACTGGCAGCTCATTTATGCCTAGCCCCAGTTTCCTGCAGGAGGCAGCTCAGTGTGGTGGCTTCCAGCTCTGCACAGACTGATTCCCTGGTCACCATGCACAGTTCAGCCAACAACACATGCAGAGCAGAAGTGCCCACGGAGCATATGCTCCTGAAAACGTTAAGTTTCAGTCTTTTTTCCCCTCAGTTACTCATTATCATAAGACCTGTAGACAGTTTAGACCTTCAAAACTTCTAAACTGTTTCACTAATAATGGGAAATGGAGAAAAGTGGCAAGAGGCAGCAGGCATGCCTACGTCTTGTTCCCACAGGAAGTTAGGCTGCAGATGTACAGTTTGGTCCAGGTAAACCAAATGGTAAGGAAACATCAAGATAAACTTAATCATTAACAGAACTTCTGATGTGTACCTAATGCTTTATGTGAATGCACTAGTGGAAAGGCAGGATAACGACAAGAACTACAAAAGCTGACAGGAGGAAAAGAGTGTTCATAGCTGACAGTAAAGAAGAGCAGACAGGCAGGAGGAGCAGACAAGAGTTCTGCAAGCTCTTGCACTCTCAGCAATACATTTTCATAAAAACATCTGAATTCTCTGAAACTCTGTCTTCTTACTTCCATCACTTACAGATGCTGTCTTCCCCAGAGAAAACTAGTGAACTTTTTCACTATGTGAACTACCTTAACTCACCTTAATTTTCATTTTTAAAACCGTAGCTGAATTTCTACTTAGCTTTTTTACATACTAACTTCAGTATATGAGGGTTGGAATGGGATTCGCAAATACTCTAGGCTCAGAAACTTTAAGTCCTCACAAATCAACAGGAAATCTAACGTTGCAGACTGTAGTACCAGAATCTAAATCCTTACAAACAAAATGGGGGGGAAGGGGGGTGGGACAGGGACACAACTTTACTAATGACTAATGATTTACTTCACACACTTTTTGCACTGCTGCTGGAATTTCAATTGATCACACCAGCATCCCTTCATGCAGGTGCTCTGTTAGATAAGGGAAATAGAGTGAAGACAAGAAGTCCCACTTCCAATGACTCAGAATACCACAAAGAGCAAAAGACGAACTTTGTCAGAAAGCACATCACCGAGAAATCAAAAGTTTTGGGAAACAGGAAACGTAATTACAGTTTCTCTCAACTTTATGGAAGGAACATATGAAAAACACGATGGGTGGACAGAGAGAAATCAGCCTAGCCACAGGTTTCTGACAAACGAGGTGCGGAGTTCTACAGGAAATCACAGCACAGGGAACGGCGGGGGGAGGGGGGGGAGGGGGAAGTGAGGGGGAAGAGGGGAGCGACACGACGGGCCTGCAGAACCGGGAGAGCACTTTTACTTTCGATTCCGCGCCTGGAGCTGTCAGAGCTGCAGGAACACCCCCTCGCCCCGAGGACCAGAGGCCTGAAGGTAAATCGCGATAGAGACAAGGAGCAAAGCACTTCACAGCTAACAACCCTCCCCGCCCTCCGGGGCTCTCCTAACCGCTCACACACGCTCTCCAGCCGCCTTCCCTTCCCACAAAGCCCGAAGGAACCACGGCCGCACTCAGCGGGCTCCCGCCCCCATCCCTTCCTCCCCCCCCACCCCCCCCCCCCAACCCGGCCCGCCACAGGCTTCTCCCTCAGCCTCCTCACGGCTCCCGCACCGTCCGGCCCCAGGCCCTCCCTCCGCACATACAGCAGCACCTCTCCGCCCTCAGGGCCTCCCTCCGCCCCGCCTGAGGCCGCTACCTGCGCCCGGTGCAGGCATCGGCCCGGCCGCCCGAGGAGCACCGCCTCCTCCTCCTCCTCCTCCGCCCGCCGCCGCCGCCGCCGCCCCCTCGCCGCCGCTCGAGGCCCCCTCGCTCCGCTCCCCTCCCGCCGCCCGCCGCGCTGCCTGCCGGGCCGACCGCCGCGCTGCCTGACTGAAAGCGCCGCTCAAAGCCAGGTCGCTCCAAGCTCCTCCCGACACCCAGCCGCGAAAGAACGGACGGCGAGACCGAGCCGCGCAGCTGCGGAGGCACCGGATGGCTCAGCGAACCGCGCATCCCGAGCGGCGGGAGTCAGGCGTCGCGGCGGGCAGCCCCGGGCGGGGTCCTACGGGCGGGCGGCCCTGCTCGGGTTACCGGGCGGCTGCGGAGGCGGAAGTGGCTGAGGGCGGAGGGGAGCGGTACAGCGGTGCCTTGTGGTACCACGTGACGTCACGGTGTGCCGGTGTGCGGAGCGCCGCGGTGCGTCACGTGGGGGGGGGGGGGGGCGCGACCGTATCGTTCGCTTCACGGGTGGCTGCGGCGGTGGTTGGGAGCCTGAGGCTTCATCCCTCCGCTGTGAGCCTCAGCAGTTACCTTTAACTGCAGGAAATGTAGCTGCGTAGGGGCCAGCCCGGCGTACCTCGGGTGCTCACGGAATCACAGAATCGCAGGGGTTGGAAGGGACCTCTAGAGACCCTCGAGTCCAACCCCCCTGCCAAAGCAGCTCCCTACACCAGGTCGCACAGGTCGGCGTCCAGGCGGGTCCTGAATATCTCCAGAGAAGGAGACTCCACCACCCCCCTGTGCAGCCTGTGCCAGCGCTCCGTCACCCTCACCGTAAAGAAGTTCTTGCGCACGTTCGTGCTGAACCTCCTGTGCTGCAGTTTCTGGCCGTTCCCCCTTGTCCTGTCTCCACACACTGCTGAAATGAGTCTGGCCTCGCCACTTTGACCCCCACACCTCAGATATTTATAAACCTGGATCAGGTCCCCTCTCAGTCTTTTCTCAAGGCTAAACAGACCCAGTTCACTCAGCCTTTCTTCATAGGGGAGATCCTCCAGGCCCTTCACCATCTTTGTGGCCCTGCAATGGACTCTTTCCAAGAGATCCCTGTCTTCTTTGCACCACGGAGCCCAGAACTGGACACGGTACTCCAGATGAGGCCTCAGCAGGGCAGAGCAGATGGGGAGGATCACCTCCCTTGACCTGCTGGCCACGCTCTTTTTAATGCACCCCAGAATGCCATTGGCCCTCTTGGCCATGAGGGCACACTGCTGGCTCATGGTCAACCTGTCATCCACCAGGACACCCAGGTCCCTGTCCTCAGAGCTCCTCTCCAACAGCTCATCCAGGCTGCGAGACAGCCCTGGATGAGCCCAGGATGAAAACATCCTGGCACCATCCAGAACGTGCAAGTGCATGACTGAGTTTAACTTTGGAAATTCAGATTCTGCAGCACTGAGGCTTGTGTGAGATGAGCCTCTGCTCGGCTATGGCAAAGTGCTTACACCCTTCTAACTTAGGACGAGCACATCGGGGCCAGAGAGGGCACAGTGGGATTGCTGAGCCATCACAGGCAGCTTTTATTCAGGGGCAGCCCAAGGATGGCACTGCACGCTGAGGCAGAGCGCTGGGCGTGTGCTGCCAGCTGTGCAGGAATGGGCAGGTTTTGTTCCCACTGCTGTTCAGTTTCGTGGCTCGTTTTGCAGACATCTGCAAATCTCTTTCTGGAAAAGTTGATTAATGTTTGAAAAGGATGAAGTCAATGCTTCTTATTTACATCGATCGTTTGAGTGTCCTCACTGCACAAAGATCTGTCAAGTTAACAGGTTGCTGAATTGGTTTGTTAGAACAGAGAACGTCCATGTGAGAAAAAGAGGGGCTCTGAGGGGAGAACATCTACATATTAGTGCTTGATTTTTCAAAGACATCAGTCACGTAACCTGTCAGTGGATGCCTTGGAACGATTCATTTTTCTTATGGTTTAATAAGACAGACTTTAGATTAGCTTTACTTGGTTCAATTGTGGCCACTTACATACCAGGCAGGTTTTCCTACTGACATTACCAAAAAGAAATGCAGGTAGACCTCAGTTCCTTAGTTTCTGATGTAAAGCTTGTCTTTCAATTTCTCCATTCCTGAAGTTCTTCCCAACTTTTTCAATATGTTTCCTCAATTACTGGCACCAAATACACACACTGTTCAGACAGCCATCACACTCACACCAAATACTGGCCTAATGTAGAATCAGTAGGTGTATGCAGCATTTGCCTTGTAGCCAAATCTAAAAAGTAATCTTTCTTTTTGCCAAGTGAGCTGATAGTCTCATTACTTTTTCAGATCCATCTGTTTTATTCCTGTGATTTTTAGGAATTATTTATAGTCACTGTTTCCTGGAGGGGAACTATGTTCTAGTGTACATACTTTTTCAAGCTGTATAAACTTATGTCTGATCCTGTTAAAATAAATGACATTTGCTTACATCCAATCCAGTGTGACATTCAGAGCCAAATTCTCCAGCTGACAAATCCTGCCAGGGCGTTGTGGGAAGTTTTTTGGAGGCTGATAGAACTACTGAAGCGTCACGGACTACAATCCCTTTAGAAATACCCCCAGCTGCTGCTCATTTTCAGTGTAAAATATTACAAAATTAGATCTGCTAGGTAATCACATATACCCCCATTTTTTAAACTTTTTATTTAGCTGTGATATGAAGTAGAACTGAATTGAAACAGGAGTCTCTTTGAGGACAGCTTCTCAGCCTCTGCCAGAAGAGTCAGGCTAGGAGAGTTCCCTTGGGGAGCCAGAGCATGTGAATGTAGCAGCAGTGTTTCTGCTGGTGTGGGTACCACTTTCTCATGCTCAAGACATGGTCCAAAGTCAAAAAAAGCCACTCTTTAGTTGACTCACATATAGTTACAGCGAGAGTTTTGCCACGTGTAATCACATCCCAGACGAGATGGTCTTCTATGATCCTGTGATTCTAAGAACACCACGCAATTCAGCATCTTGATTTGATATGTATTTCATAAACCCACACTTAGACTTGATTAAGAGAAAGGCAATCCTTATATTAAAATATTTTTCCACTCTTCTGGGGCCCATATTGTAAGGGTGAACCACCTCATTTTAGTCCATTATAGGTTTGGAAGATTTTAATGTTCAGACCTATTCCTATCAGTGTTAATTGAGAAATACTCAACTAGCTCTCTCTCTATCTGCTTTAAGGCAAAACCACACTGATACCTGCTATTAGGCTGATATTTGCCTAAGAACTGCAGAAAGGTATTTCATCATCTTTCTGCAACATCTATGCTTTTCCCTCTGCACGGAACAGAAATATTTAACCCTGACGATTTTTTTTGCCTCTACAACAACAACAACATTATTTCCTTTAGCATACATTAAAAATCAATACCCAAAGCCAAATTCCTACAGTGCTTTACTCCGTTGGCTACATGTCAGCTGTCTTTTTATTGCAGCATTTTTTTTTTTTGCTTTCTTTGCAGCTTTACAATTCACTCCCTATTTTGCCCTTCGAGACTGGCTTTTATAGATCTGCATAAACCCAACCTCAAGGAACAACCTCCAGATACTGTAAATACCTAACATCCCCAGCCAACAACAGCAACGCAACTGATTCAGTTGCAAAATCCAGTTCCTCCTGTTCCAACAGCACATGGCCACTGTTTGATCTGAAGAAATAAATGCTCTTTCTTTCCCTATAGCAAATGCAATCAGCAGAGCAGATTCAAGAAAGGTGTAGATATGGCTCTGAGGGACATGGTTTAGTGGGTAGTACTGGTGGGTGGATGGTTGGACTAGCTGATCTTAGAGGTCTTTTCCAACCTGAACGATTCTATGATTCATCTTCTTTTAATGGGGACAGCCAAGCCAGCGCTACTGCATTCACACAAAGGTTATGCAAACATGTTAGGTTTTGCTGAATCCTCAATTCTATCTCATGTATTTTTGGTAGGTTTTCCAGAGGTGATGGGGTTCATATGTCTAACCACAATCCAGTGTAACAAATACACAGGGTTAAACTTTGACACTGAACTTGGAACAGCATTTTAATAAGAAATTCCTAGATGTTGAGATATGCTTCCGTAGTCACCTAAAGAATCACAGAAGCATGGAATCACTTGGAAGGGACCACTAAGACCATGCAGTCCAACCATCAGCCCACCCACACCGTGCCCACTGACCACGTCCCTCAGGGCACATCTACCATTGTCTTGAGCACCTCCAGGGATGTTGACTCCACCACCTCCCTGGGCAGCCTGTGCCACTGCCTCACCACTCCTTCCGAGAAACAGTTTTGCCTAACATCCAACCTGAGCCGCCTCTGGTCCAACTTGCGACCATCACCTCTCACCCCATCATCGATACCTGCGAGAAGAGGCCAACCCCTAACTCACCATGACGTCCTTTCAGGCAGTTGTAGAGCGATAACTGTGATGAGTAACAGGCCTTGTTTGTTCATTAAATCTATCTTCAGTCATCCTGATCTTGTTTATAGGATGCGGTGACAAATGAAAAACAAGGTAACAGATGCAGGAATGTAAAGTCTACCCCTCTGCAAAATGGTATTAACTGTAAAACATGTAGATGTGATTCGTGTCAAAAGATACAAAGTCGAGGCTGCTGATACAATACCTTTGAACTGGCTTTAATTCCAATCAGCATAAAACTAAGAACAGAACTCTATCTACATTTCAAACATTAGCCCTGCAAAACGAAGAAAAGAAAGCACATTCTTTACAATCAAGGGGTGAGAGATAAGCACCCACAACTCAGACCTTGCCAGACCGGCCTGGAATGCACTGAAGGACAAATTAGAAACAGTCTCCATCCCAAAGACTGAAGGAGGGGGATTCAGGAAATCTTAAATCAGATACTACACCATGAGGACAGCCCCTCTACAGCAAGGATAGCTACAAATCATCTCAATAGTTGTCGTGGCGCCTTAGTGTCTCTATTTGTGGTTGTAAAGATAAGCAAAATAGGTGCAAACGGTACAGCAAAATTGGTCTGAGGTTTAATCCCCTGTATAACCAGAGTTTGGAATGTAATGAATAGTGCATGAACTGTATCTTTAAATGGGTATTCGTTTTTCTCTCGGATGCGCGCCGTCAGTGGAGCAGAAGACTCCTCGGCCGCCCAGCGCTGTTTTACTTGCTGTCGCTTGCTTAATAAATTGTATTCGATCTAATTGGACTTGTTCCTGTCAATTATTGGAACGCATCTATAACAATAACGTCACTGAGCCTCCACTTCTCCCTCCTGAACAACCCTCAGCCCCACAACACTTGTGCTCCGGACCCTTCCTCAACCCGCTCCAGCTCCTCAACGTACTGCAGCGACGGGCCCAAAACCGAACACACGGTGCCGAGCTGCGGCCTCGCTCCTACTGACTCCACTACTTCTGATCGCATTTTCCACTCCAAACCTTCCTTCTGGCCAGAACGTAGCCCTCCTCCGTCGCACGCAGCGCAACGCACTCGGGCCGTTAAGGCAGGTCGGAGCGCAGCACGTCCCACACGCTCCCGCACCGCCCCTCCCCGGCCGGCGGTTGGCGGCGGGCAGCGCGGCGGCCATGGCGGCGAGCGGCGGGCGCTGCGCTCTGTGGAGGTGGCCGTGGCGGGCCGGCTTGCGGCGGTGGTACCGCACGGAGCGGGGAGTGTACGGCTACAAGCCGCGGAAAGCGGCTGCACGGAGCTCGGCGGAACCGCGGGGCGCTGGGGAGAACGGCAGAGCAGGTCGGGTCCGCCGGCACGGGGGCTGCGGGGAGGGCGGGCGACGAGCGGCAGAGCGCGGCGCCCTGCGCGGCTGTGAGGGAGGAGCCGGAGCGGGAAGCGCGCCCGCCCCGGTGCTGTGGGGGCACCCGGCCCAGGGGGTGGAGGGGCTTTGAGGTCAATCCAAGCCAAGCTATTTTGTACACCAATACCTTGCTATTCTTGAGTTAGGTGTACCCGTTACTGTACTCTGCTCAAAGCAAAACGAGGTAGCTTTACGTATGTGTACTGACTAGCAGAGATGTGGACCTGTTGGAGCATGCGCAGAGGAGGGTCGCAAAAGTGACTCAAAGGATGGGACATCTTCCATTTGATGGCAGGCTGAGAGAGATGAGGCTGTTCAGCCTGGAGAAGGCTATAGGGAGACCTGAGAGCAGCCTTTCAGTAAATAAAGGACGGCTATGAGAAGGGCGACAGAGTCTTTAGCAGATTCTGTTATAATAGTACAATAGAAATGGTTTCAAACTAAAAGAGCGGAGATTTGGATTGGATGTATGGAAGAAGTTTTTTATAGTAAGGGCAGCGAAGCACTGAAACGGGTTGCCCATAGAGGTGGTGGATGCCCCATCCCTGGAGACACTCACGGTCAGGCTGGACAGGGTGCTGAGCAACCTGATATAGTCAGGTGTCCTTGTTCATCGCAGGGGAGTTGGACTAGATGGCCTTGAAAGGTCTCTTCCAACTCATGATTCTATGAAATCTAGAATAAGCTTGCTTGAAAATTCCATTAGTAACAAGATATAGCAGTCTGATGATAGGAGCTGTTGTGGGATGATAAAGGTGAAGAACATCTTTCCATCCTGAACCTTGAAAGTTATCAAAGGACTGAATACACGTGTTGGTGCCATAAATGTGTTAGATGTGAGCACATGCAATGTTCTGCTTTCTTTTTGTGTTTAGTTGACCATGCTCTTGCTCGTTTAATAACTGCATACTCTGAACATGGACACAAAGCAGCCAAAATAAACCCACTGTTTGCTGGGCAATCTGTTATGAATGTGGTCCCTGAAATCCAAGAGTTGACTGAAGTTCTTCAAGGGCCTCTCATTACCACAGGTAAATGCTATCCTATCATAGCAAATTTTTGTCATGGATGATTTATTATGAGTCTCTGTCCTCTTCAGAGGAGCCAAAAATTTAGTGGAGATTCAATCAGTAATGTATTGTTGGATAGAAAATCATTAACTTCAGCCTACTTACATGTTTGCTGCTCAGGTCATCGTGTAATGAATTGATACCTTCTCACATCGTGGGATACCATGAACATTTTTAGTTGTACTTAAATCTACTGAGGTTGTACATTAATTTCTCGTGTTGCTGTAACATTCTATGATTTAGTGTAGTTTTTGACACTGAAGTGAAGCTGCTGTGGCACTTGACTTTTATCTCTCACTGTGGCCTTGAAAAAACGAGTCTTTCAGCGCTGTACATCTTATCCATTTACAAAGCAAGTGCTTGCTTACTTCTGATGCCCACGGGATTGGAGCTCATTTCTCTTGAGTCACAAAATGAGTACTGTACTAAGTCACAGAAACAGTGACATGGTGTCATCCGCATTAAAATCTTTCCGAAAGACATTTTGAGTGCCTTGCAAATAAGCATGAGGCCATTGCATTAATACAACACTGAAGTATGATTATAAATGTTTTTAAATAAAGGAAAGGAAGTCAAGGGTATGAATTTGTGCTCTCAAAATACTAGCATAACTGCAAGATACCAGTTTAGTTCTTAGTGCTTCCACAAGTGACCGATAACATTTATTTCTGACCAGGGCTTCTCAACATGGGAAAAGAAGAGGCCTCCGTAGAGGATGTGTTGGCTTACCTTGACCATGTGTACTGCGGGCATATTTCCATAGAAACAAGCCAGCTTCCAACCTTGGAGGAGAGAAAATGGTTTACTAAAAGATTTGAAGAACTGAAACAAGAAGCATTTACGACTGAAGAGAAAAAGCACTTGTGCAAGCTGATGTTGGAGTCGCAGGTACCTCGTTCACTATTACTTGATTTAATTGAATTCTGGCGTCTATTGTGGACTCTCTAATGCTCTGGATGTGGTCCACGCAACAAAAGAATCACTACCCTAAAAGCTTTGACAGCAGATGCAAACAAAGACCACGCAAACCCATGAAGTACTTGATCTTAAAAGGTGAAATTCTTTGTGACTAGAGGTCTGATAATTATATATACTAAATGTTCCTGATGAGAACACAGGGCTGGGTGTACCTCCATGACACCTCGTGCCGTTTTCTTTTCACTCTCAGACACATCCGTATCTGTTTTACTAACTTTGAAGCACCCAACGTCTCTCAAAGTTTTGAGAGAACAAAACAGAGTTGAGCTGAGGTTTTACCCGTGTAGCCCTTCAGCAAAGGAACTTTTGTTCATGGAATGAAAGGGTGAAAGATTTATGGACTTGCAGAGTGTGTAGAGACAATTTATTCAAATATTTATCTGTGAAAAACATTCTTCCCCTTCTCTCCCTGCTTTATTCAGAAGAATGGAAGGGTAGAGGAGCAGAATCTGTGAAGGCGTCCCTGCTTCCAGTTTTCCAAGAGGAAGGAATCTTACACGTAATACATAAGAATGACTAAATAGAAGTACATGGCACATTTTATATTTTTATTGCCTTCTTTGCAGTTAAAGGAATTTGTCTCCAAGAAGGCAGCATGAAATTACTACCCTTGAGAATAACACATTCTCCTCAGAATGACCAGGACTGTACTTTAAGAGTGTGGATTTGATGTGAGAAAAACACTTACGTGTGTGATTAGTTTTGTATATATAATTCCTTAGAATTTGGTGTTTCTTAACTGAAAGTTGTTCAGTAATTGGCTTGGATCTTTGCCTGTGGCTCAGTCTTCGCTTCTCACTTACAGTCGTCATTTATTTTCAGTTGCAAAACACTACAGACTCTTCCAGTGCATCCAAAACTTTGTCATTTTAAGAGAGCTGTCTAGGAGTCGATGAATGGAGTGAGTGAAGTGGAGGGAGTGAAGGGAGAATGAAGTAAATATAGATTTTCCTTCTCTCAATAATTATTTTACTTATGTACTAAATACTGTGTCTAACATAATCGAAGTGAAACACTGCTTCTCTAGCTTTGCATCTCAGGATAGCTAAGATTTATGCTGTAAAAGAACACCATTGTTTAATTTTCACCAAAAAAAAAAGGCAAACTATTAAGGAAATTGTAAATTACTCGTTTATTTCAGCATCCATCTCCTTCCATGTTAGGTAGAACTAGCTTGGTCCTCAGTCCTATAGTTTTCTGTCTAAGAGGTAAAAGGCGCTGTCTTGTACTCAGCTTCTGATCTTAGCCAGTAGGGCTGGGGAATTGGCTGGGGAATTAGCTGAGACTTTCAAGGGCTGTGCTTACATTTCTTTGCCTTCAAGGTACAAATGTAAATGATATTTCAGTTTTACGAATGGAAGACTGCTGCTTAAAATTGCTTAACGCTCAACTCCTCCTCTTTTTAATAGGAGTTTGATCACTTCTTGGCCACGAAGTTTGCTACAGTGAAGCGATACGGTGGTGAAGGAGCAGAGAGCATGATGGGTTTCTTCCATGAATTGTTTAAGATGTGTGCATACAGTGGTGTGACAGATATCATTATTGGAATGCCTCATCGTGGTAGACTTAATCTTCTCACGGGCTTACTTCAGCTTCCACCAGAGGTAAGACATTTACAGTCTTACTGTAATTTTCTACGCGTCTGGTTTATTTGCAGTAAATATATAAACTAAATGTTTGTCTTGTGAATGCTGGAGCAATTAAAAAGAAAAGTTACCTTTGTGGGAGGGTATTCCCTTCATATCAGTACCTCTGCCAAATTTCCCTGGGAGGTTGGTAAGAGAACTCTATGAAATGTGTTTCTATGTTGGTATCTGAGGCATCCTGGCTGTCTCAAGAGTGGGAAAGCGTATAAGTCTAGAAACATTCTTCTTCTATTGTGTCAATTAATCGGAAAAAGATTTAACCAAGTTTGTTTCCATGCAGCTCATGTTCCGTAAGATGCGTGGTCTGAGTGAATTTCCAGAGAATTCAGCAGCCATTGGGGACGTTCTCTCCCATCTGACATCTTCTGTTGATCTTGACTTTGGTTCGCACAGGCCTGTGCATGTCACCTTGCTACCTAACCCCTCTCACTTAGAAGCAATTAATCCAGTGGCCGTGGGCAAGACACGAGGGAGACAACAGTCTCTGCTCGATGGAGATTACTCCCCAGAGAGCTCTGCACAGCCTGGAGACAAAGTTATTTGCCTGCAGGTATTTTGTTCACAACTTGTGGCTGATCTTTGTAAGGCTTCCTAGACTAGCATGTGAACAGAGATCCTGCGTATAAAAATACCAAATGAAACTGAATCCATGTAGAATATGAAGAACTGGGATCTCTTTATGAAGAAAGTGAAGAGAAAGAAAGGCATTTAGGTGCCTGGTCTGTCTGCTCTTGTCTGTGTTTGATAAACTTGGTTCACCACTATCTAACTTCCAGCAGATAGTGCAGCAAATGGTGCACTGGCTTCTTGTTGCTCACTGAGTTGGTACTTACTGCTGCAGCTTTTCTATAGCTGTGATACTTGCAGTCACCAAGGCACTGGTGGGTCAATTTAACATATTTTGGATCTGTTCCGAGTAGATCAGGCAATCGTGTTACAAATTATGGTAACAGTAGTCTGAAAGGGGTTAAGAACCAGACCCAGCAATACCTATTGCATAGTGAGTTACTCTTTCCTGAATTTTGCTGTTCCTCCAGTGCTCTCCCAAATGAAACTCTTCCACCTTCTTCCCTAACGCAGGTTCACGGTGATGGTGCTTTCTCTGGGCAGGGGATTGTTCCTGAAACACTGACACTCTCCAGTCTACCACATTTCAGAGTTGGTGGGAGCATCCATTTGATTGTTAATAACCAGCTGGGCTATACAACTCCTCCGGAGCGAGGAAGATCATCACTGTACTGTAGTGATATTGGTACGTGTCAGAAAGAATAAGGAAGGCTTTTTAACACCAACGTGAACATTTGCTATTGCAGTGGGATTTCATAGCGAATGCTATCAACCCTAGGGAATTATATTAATCTCTATTTCTTTTGATAATAAAATATCAAATTATTATTGATTATTGCCTCCTACTAGCAACAATTGAAGTGCTGAAAGTATTCCCTTTCCTATCTTCACTAGGGTAAAGAGTAACTATCAAGGGAAAACGATGTCATATTTTTACAGGATACAGTAAAATATTTGCAAGACTTACATGAATTCTTGATAATATTTTCATTTGATTTCTGCCATGTCATTAAAAACGCGTTGTGATGGAGCGTATAATAGATGCGTTTTCAGTATCTTTTTAATTTTAATGAAAACCATTCCATTGTGTTTTCTGAGAAAGATTCATTAGTCAGCTTCTCCTTCATTTTCCTGATTTGTTTGTTGTCAGGTGAACTTGTTGAGCTTTTAATTGAAGTATGAGATTCATGCCATTTCTGAACTTAAACTTAGAAGGCCTTTGGCTTCTAAGATGTGTTGCAATTGGCCAGACCATAGACATAGTTAGTTCCTTTGTGTATGTTTTCTAGAATTTAAGATATACTAATGTATATCTATAAGATCTAATAGCAGGTATTTGTTTTATGGCTTAATCAGATCAGGCAAGTAGATTCATTAAACTGTTAGGGCATATAGTCATTATTATGACTTCACTTTTTTGCCAGTCTTAGTGTTTCTTTCCTCTTATCTAGCCATTAATTTATACAGTTACTTACTTGGACTTCAGGATTTTGTTAGGGAGTAAGAATGACATTGGTCAGGAGTGAACAGTCTTAATTTCTCAGAATTCAGGTAGTTAAATGGAAGAAGAGCATTCCATTACTGAGAATATGTAAGTCCAAGTTCACAAATGCTATACAGGAAAATATGTGAAGACATTTGGATTTTGCAGTGTCCTCTGTAATGAGAGCTCTCTTTCTGCCTGCTAAATGACCAGAATGACTATTGACAAACAAAAGGATTTTGTCCTAGTGGACAAAACTGGACATGAGCCAGCGGCACGTGCTTGCAGCCTGGAAGGCCAACTAGGTGATCTTTAAGGTCCCCATCAGTCTAAGCCATTCTATGATTCTGTATGAATTCATAGAGATAGTGAAGGAAGAAAGGAAGAAAACTCAGTTTTTGTTTGACAGAATCCATCAGGTAGTTCTTTCTTATTCCCTGAAGAATTTCTTCTCTTTCTTGAGATGTAGGAATTTATTGTTGATAAAGAGGTTGTGTTCAAACTATGACAAATACAACAGCTTGAGCCAATTGCACTTTCTTTCAGGGGTGGTTCCTACTCCTTACTCCAGTTGTCATCATAAAGAACTTCCTTTGTAGATTTGTTAAGTGTGCTGAGCACTAGTGCTTGTAGTTTTCTGCAGGATACGTTTGTGTCTGTTTTCCTTGGAGGGGGGGGTTGAGTGTGATAACTGCTAATTATGTTTTGAATCCCTGGGCAGGTAAAATTGTTGGATGTGGAGTTATCCATGTCAACGGGGATGATCCTGAAGAAGTTGTCCGTGCCACACGACTGGCAGTCGAGTACCAGCGCCAGTTCCGCAGGGATGTGATAGTAGACTTGCTGTGCTACCGACAGTGGGGCCACAATGAACTCGATGAGCCGTTCTTCACCAACCCTAGCATGTACAAAATCATCAGGTAAGAGTAACACCAGCTGATGAGAGAACCCAAAGTGCATTTTTTACACATCTGTTCGGTATTGCCCACTACTCTTCACAGAAATCTCTGTATACTGGAGATCCTTGGCCATACTGTCAGATCTTAAGTGTAGCTAGACTGTCAGCGGTCCATGACTAAGGTCTGATAATGAGATGTTAATAAAGATCACCACTAGTGTCAGTTCTCAAATGTGAATTTTGAGGCCTCTTGGAGAACGATCTTGCATACAGCCCTTGGATTTCAAATTCATGATTGCTCATAATCAGAAGGCAGAGTAGTCTGCTGCGTGCCAGAGGGAAGGGTAGGTTCTGTGAGAGAGCGTGCAGTAAGCCTGTATAATGTATTATGTATTTTTGCCTGTTCCAGTGGATCCTCATCTTTACAAGCATTTTGATAAATCCAGATTCTGTCGTGATCCCCAAAGGAAAACATTGGCCAATGAATTCTGGTATTTTAAGTGGAACATCTATGGAATTGGGTGCCTTGATTCTCAGCTAATCCTGAAATCCCACTGGCAGTTTGTCTGAAGAACAATGCATGATGGCACAAAGCCAGTCTGAATACGAGGATTTCTTGACTTACTTCTAGCTGTAGCTGCCAGCAATAGGCACTGTCTTAAACAAAGGACTGCAAAGCATTAATCCAAGAGAATTTATTTTTTATTCTGGAAATGAAAGAAAACTTGACCCAAATGAGTTTTATGCACTAGGTCATCATTTATGTTCATTTTCCATTGTACCTGACAGGAAGGAAGGTGTTATTTCCCTGTTGTGAAATGACACTTTTCAGACTTAATGTCTCTGGGGTTTGATTGATTCGCTCCCCTACAGATCCCGTAAGAGTATCCCAGACACGTACGCAGAACACCTCGTAGCTGCTGGGCTCATGACTGATGTCGAAGTATCTGAGATAAAGACGACTTACTATTCTAAACTGAACGATCATCTTGCCAACATGACTTTGTATAGTCCGCCTCCTACCAACCTGCAGG
The DNA here is from genome assembly GCA_036925125.1 of Oreortyx pictus. Classification (NCBI taxonomy): domain Eukaryota; kingdom Metazoa; phylum Chordata; class Aves; order Galliformes; family Odontophoridae; genus Oreortyx; species Oreortyx pictus. The sequence goes on along the minus strand of JAUPFR010000001.1, from coordinate 178,537,710 downwards.
CTCACTGGAAAGGTTTGGTTGAACCATCTGCTAAAATCACCACTTGGGACACGGGTATGCCAATACCACTTCTGCAGTTCATTGGAGTCAAGTCTGTTGAGGTGCCTGAAGAACTCCAGATGCACAGCCATCTTCTAAAGACATATGTACAGGTTAGTAGAGCATAAAGATACTTCTAGACCTATTGCTTTAATAATATCTGACTTTTTATGGCAAGGATGCTGGTTAAGGAATAGCACAGTTTTCTCTAGGAAGAACAGCTTGTTCCCTTTTTCAGGTTGGGATTATGCCATTTTTCTCCTAGGTTTGAAGAAAAATATCTTCTCCCCCGTGTCTAGCCATATACTTAATTCTTAATTTAACAGTATTTTGTAACGCTGAAGAAGAGGCCTGTAGAAAATACAGTTTGTTGTACTTAGAAAGAATATAAGCCAGTATAATAAATGATTAACATTTAAACTTTATGAGAACTTTAAAGGAGAATGAATCGGGAGTTTTTGTAACTTATGCAGTTTGTTGAGCCAGTAATGCGTGTGTTTAAGTATTCTTATGTAAATGTGTAGACAGGTGTCCAAGTTTGGAAGTTGCTGTGTTTCGTAAGTAATAAGACTTTGTGCAGGAACTACATTGGTTTGGTTTTGTGAACGTCTCACTTGGATGAATGGTGACTGTGGGCTGGTGTGTGGTCAGCAGTTATAGAGAGGCCATGAGTTGAATACTGAAAAAGACCAAAGTCTTCCCAGCCCAAGGCAAGAGCAGCAGAACTACAACTCAGAATGGGAGAATTCTGGAGACTGAAAATACACCTGGAATCTTTCAGCGCTTTACCAGAAGTTTGTCAAGAGATTCTCTCTGCTGTCCTCAGATTTTTAGTGTTTTTAGACTAAGATCCAATCTGTCAATCCACAGTTTGTAGTCTAGGGAGGGAGTATGTAGGTTATACATGGTTTTGTGTTCTGCAGGGCACCTTCTTCAGGATGTGCTGAAGTAAGAATGTATGTATTTCAAACCAACCAAAGTTGGTTTGGTTGGGGAAAAAAATGTACTTCTCTCTGCCCATTTTTCATTTGTATTTTTTTTTCTTCCTTATAATTATCAGTCTATGCTTCAAGGCATACAGATTGGAGAAAAAAAGAGTAATTTTTTTTCCTTGTTTATTTTCTTAGTCAAGAGTTCAAAAAATGGAGGAAGGAAAAAAGCTGGATTGGGCAACAGCTGAAACTTTAGCATTTGGTTCCCTGCTGAGCCAAGGTAAGAGGCAACTAGATAGCAAAAGTATGTTATTGTTTGCTTTTGATGACAGTTGGACATTTAGGTATTTCAAATCCAAAGACTGACTTGATGAATATATACGAAAATGTATATGGGAGCAAGAGAAGGTGAAAAGAGTCTCATGTGTTACTATTATCTGCAGATTGGATAATTAGCGTCTTTTAAAGAATTATTGTTTCTTCCTACCCTGTCAAGAAGATAGTGCTTAGTGCTGAGCATGTGAGAAAAGCATGTGACTGTTGGCCTTCTGTACTCCTATCTTATGTACTATGTTTCATGGTATGATTAATTTTCCTTCTTTTCAAGTCTAAATTTCTGTCACTGTTTACATGTAATACAGGATGTCCATATTTTACAGTTTGCTTCAGCAAGCTGAAACACTCCAAAATAACTTTTGACTGGAAGGAGGAGAAATGAGTTGTGAGCTTCTCTGCAAGTTAGAGGGGAAATTCAGTAAGGGACTTAACAAGAGAAGTGACATTTTGGAAATGGAGAGTTATTTTTCTGTGTATTTTCTTCTTGTATGATTTACTAATCCACTGTTTTGCTTATTGCTTGGAAAAGGGTTTAACATCAGACTAAGTGGACAAGATGTTGGCAGAGGAACCTTTAGCCAACGACACGCAATGTTGGTTTGCCAAGAAACAGATGACACCTACATTCCTCTGAATCATATGTCCCCAGACCAGAAGGGTTTCTTAGAGGTAGGTTCTGTGGTACATGAGACAATCTTCCTCAACTTGTGCTGAAGGAGAGTGTATTTTAAAGCTGCTGAGGCTACATACATAGCCTGGCAAGCATCAGATATGGGGGTGTGAAGCCTGCCTGGATTAAGGAGGCACTAGTAAAAGGCAGTTGACCTGTTGTAAATTTATAATCGTAGTGCATGGTTAGTTCCCTTCATTAACAAGAAATTCTGCATTTTCTTAAGAGATTATCTGTTATTCTTCTTCCCTCGGTATCTTCATTGAAAACCAAAAAAAAGCTGTCACCATGAATTGTCTTTAGGAGTGCACATCCTCAGTGTGCCTAGCACTAATGTGCCTGCTTCCAGATCTTAACCTGTCATAGAATCGTAGAATGGCTTAGGTTAGAAGGGACCTTAAATTGAGCTCCAACCCCATCTTTCTCACCTGTCCCTCCCAACAATTTCCTTTCTGTTAGGTGAGTAACAGTCCTTTGTCTGAGGAAGCTGTTCTTGGTTTTGAATATGGAATGAGTATTGAGAGTTCTAAGTTACTGCCAATTTGGGAAGCTCAGTTTGGAGACTTCTTTAATGGAGCCCAGATAATATTTGACACTTTCATCTCTGGAGGTGAGTGTACAAGAAGCTAATATATTTACAGTAAGTTATTTGTTTTATTAGGAAATCCTTCAGCTTTGCCCATAAATGGGCAGTGTGTTGAGAAAAGAATTCTGTTTGCTCGAGAAGCCTTGTGTTCTTGCCTATGAGATCCCAACTTGTACGCAGTTTTTTTTCTGGCATTCCATCTAAAATGAAAGATGCCGTCCTTGGCAGGAGATAGTTATTCTGAAAGACCAGTTGATGTTAACAGCCTTTCTTCCCCTTTCTCCCTCTTTATTTTACAGTGTGTGTACAATTACTTGGTAGCTTGTTAGGATGCACCTTTCCTTCATGAAGCATCTCTTAAATAAAATTTCTAGAGCAAAACAAAACAAACAAACAAGAAAAAAAACCCACAAAAATGCTTTGTAAATAGTATCTCAGTTTGATTAATGAATTTTTTGAATACTCAGAGCAAAAAAAACCTTCCACAGGTGGGACAGACTGAGGAAATGGCTAAGATTAATTTCTGAAGTGGGATTCCTTGTGTGTGAGTGTCCGGAGTATTGACACCCAGCTTCAGTTAGGCCTCTACATTCAGTACTTAATCAAAGATGGCAATTGTTAGAGACCTCGTATATCCCATTCATCCTCGACATGTACTTAAGGTCAGGATTAATTGCTTTCTGGATTTAGCTGTAATCTCTTAGCCCAAGGAGCTATCCTCTTGCAAGCATCACTGTATTAGCTAGAACTGTCTGACAGGATGCTGCTTGCTTCAAACCTGCACAAGACTAAATGATAAGATATACAGAAAATGTGTGATGGATTATGCTTGGAGGTTTTCTTATTGAGGAGAGTTAGTAATGCCAGTGCCTGTTAATGAGGAAGACAGTGCAAAAATTCTGGAGATATGGAGATGTTTCTGACAGTTTTAGAAGTTCCGCAGTTTGACATGAAGCCTTAATTTTTCTGAGAGCCTGAAGTTAAATGACTATTTCAGAAATATCAGATCATCTTATGTGTGCCATTTCACAGCTGTGAATCTCACTGCCAAGTGCATGTTCCAGGGCTGTCCTTAACGATGTGGAAATTTAGCTGTGTTCTATTTTCCTGAGTAGTTCATGCAAAGTACACAGTGTTTTGGGGCTTTATGTTCTGTTGAAAGATTTTTTTTTTCCTTCTTTCTCATTCTGTGTTTTCAGGTGAGGCCAAATGGCTTCTGCAGAGTGGGATAGTAATTCTTCTTCCCCACGGCTATGATGGTGCAGGCCCTGAGCACTCATCCTGCCGGATGGAACGTTTCCTGCAGGTACCCTACTTCACTCCTCAGAGTTGTGTACTCCCCAACCAATGCTCTGAGAGTCCTGTGTCAGAATGCCACATTCACGATGAATCTGATAGTGATAAGAGAAGCTGGAGACAGGATTGTACAGTAGGAACAGGCTGGTTTGAAAGTGGAGAAGTAAAGGGAACTGTGATCAGGAGGTGCAGATCTGGAAGTGGTGAGGAAGTGGTTTTGGTTTGAATGTCACAACAGCTCCAGTGTCTGACTTGGATTGAACTCTGTAATAAATGCTTGTTGATGCCATTAGGTCTCTCTCATCTGCCCAAGTGAGCGTGAGGTAATGTGAAATTTTGTAATGTAGAAGTTTCATAGTGTTTGCTAAAGCCTCGTGCCCTCTGCGCATACTTCAGGTGGCGTGTGCTTTGGTACTGCCTGCTTTTTCTTTTCTGATTTTCACTCTTCAGCAATGTCACTGTACCACAGAATGAACCCAGTAGCGAGGCAGAATTGCTGTACTGCAAATAGCAGGCCTCTAATGGAACTTCTTACATAAAGCATTCTGGGGTTGGCATTGAAAGCAGGCAGCCACCCTCTTCTGCAGGACACTCACAGATGTTCCCAGTATGCATGGAGCATACAAGCAGAATGCTGGGCACTTCAGTAGGAGTAAGTAAATTTGTGGCACAAAGAAAAGATATCCACCGTTGTGCCATTGTGACTGTAGTAAGTAAGTGAAAGCCTTTTTGTCTGAGTAATGCTTTAGGGAAGAATTTGCAGCATGCTTAGTGGTGCTGGTTAGTGGTGCTGCCGTTCTGATGGAGTGGTCGTGGCCTTCAACTGTTAGAACAACTGTCATGCCTTGGTTACAGTGTAGTTAAAGGAGGCAGTTCAGATCTAATGGTACTGGGTAAACACCGCAGGCTTTTCTTCTCTGAAATTGCTCTTCCCTAGCAATCAGTGTTTTCTTGGGATATTTTCTTCTCTGTTTTAATACTGGTGAAGTGCCTTATGTGCCTGGATGCTTGCACGCTTGTATCACTGCTTCCTTCTTGACAAAATCCTGCTGTGTTCCCCTTAGATGTGTGACAGCTCAGAAGAAGGAGTTGATGGGGACCGAGTGAACATGTCAGTTGTGCATCCTACCACTCCAGCACAGTATTTCCATTTACTCCGGAGGCAAATGGTCCGAAACTTTAGGAAACCTCTCATTGTTGCTTCTCCAAAAGTGTTACTCAGGCTTCCAGTAAGCTGGAAAACTTTTATCTTCGTTTTTCTTTTTTTGTACTTTTCCTCCTCCTCTTCTGTGTTCTGGTAACATTTCTCTTTGTTTTCCTCCGTGTTCTCTGCCTGTTTTAGTGTCAAAGCCATAGGGTACTGCCTGTTTGAGGTCTGATAGGTTGAGGGTTAAAGGTGGGTGTGTGTGAGCCTGAAGAAGGATTGATTTTTGGTCCAGTGGTGTTCTTTAGAATGTTACTATTCTGCCTGTCTTCTGTGGGAGGGGAAGTGGAACGGAGAGGGAAGACACTACCTTTTATATTCAGCAAAACTCTGTTTCTGAATCATCTCCCCAACTCTGACTGAGATAAAAGGCATCCAGATTTGGTAACTTCCAACTCTTCCCCATTTAGGCTGCCGTATCAAGTTTTGAAGAAATGGCTCCGAGAACAACATTCAAACCTGTCATTGGTGACTCCTCAGTAGATCCTAAAAGGTAGCTCTACTTTCTTACAGGAAAAGCTTAGAAAGGAAGTCCTGTCCCTTTCTCTTGCCCACCAGTTCAAGTCTGAGGTGATTGAGGGGAAATATCTGTGATGGGTGATTTAGGGTTTTACTTGTTTCTCTCCTCCTCTGCTTCCTTGTTGGTAGTAAAGTTAACTGCCTGCATAATAGTAAAGCATTCAGACTTTCAGCCCTTTCCTCCGAGGGGAGTCTGTTACCCTACTTGCTAATCTGTTGGATGCTGTTGTGAGTCATGCCCGTTAGTTAACGTCACTGGGAGCATCTGTTATATGAAGAGGTGCAGAATTTTTGTTCTGCTGTTCAGATGCTTGAGCTGATGAAGTGAAATTAGGGTGGTAACAAATCTTGGTGTGTGTACTGTCTTCCTCCCTTTAGACACTATTTTAGAGAGTACTGTCACAAAAAGCAGTTCTAGCCTTCACATTTTTCTCTCCTGATGTTCTTACTTGGTCCCTGTCCGAGTAGTACTCAAGTCTGTCAGCACCTCAAATGTTTGCATTCTTGTCAGTCACAAAGTTGGCTGTATCTTAGCATCTTTGTTTTGTAAGTGGAATGTGGAGGCACTGTGTGTCGGGTTTCTCTTACTGCCTTTGTCCAGTAAGCTTAGGCAGATAAGAAAGACATCACTGACTGCTGGAAACTTTTGCGTGTCTCCTAAAGGTGGTTCCTGTTAGATCTGAAAGAGAATTGTCCTCTGGGGTTTATTCTCTACAGAGAGAGCACAGATGGCTAGCTTTGTCTAGGTTTTTCATTTTTACATAGTTAAAGCTGAAGAAACGAGACTTCTGGGCTCTGGCCTACTGTGCCCAGGCGTTAGTTTGTCAACTGTTGGATGAGTGGGGAGGGAAAGAAAATGAGAAAACATGGTTTAGGGTAGTAATTTAATTCAGTGAAATTGTCTTTAAAGTTTGACTGGTTGTTTTTGTTAAAGGTGTGAAACTGTTCTGCACAGTTTCTGTAAAACACTAAACTTGGAAACACTCTTGTTTTTCAGTGTCAACCAGGTGGTGTTTTGCTCTGGTAAGCATTACTATGCTCTGGTGAAACAGAGAGAGACACTAGGAGAGAAACAACACAACACAGCTATTTTAAGACTTGAAGAACTGTGTCCTTTCCCACTGGAAGCTCTGCAGCAAGAGCTGAGCAAATACAGCCATGCCAAAGGTAAGAAATGTCCAGCCCTTCTGTTCCTGGACTCTTTGAAATCCTTTGCCTGCCTTCTAGGATGAAGAGCTGAAGTAGTGTTTTCTTCTTTGTTCTACCCCCTATACATCAAGTGTTTATCGAGTGGGATGATACAAATGTTTACCACTTGTGCGAAAAGAGTTGTTCTCTGCTGCTGTTAGTTTCTATAAATCACTACTTAAAACCGGTGTGAGTATACCCTGATGGTGGCCATACTTTTGGTTTGACTGCAGCCTGGGGTGACCTGCAGTGAATTCAGACTGTCAGGATACCATTTCAAAGACAGTGCCAAGATGAAAAAAAAAAAAAACAAAAAAACAACAGAGGTGCTACAACAGAAAAGAAATACTGTTTTCTTGAGCTGCTGAAAAGATGTGCCATTGTAATTTACCTTTATCCTTTCTTTAGTCTTCATCTGGAGTCAGGAAGAACCACAGAATATGGGTCCTTGGTCCTTTGTGTCACCACGGTTTGAAAAGCAGCTGGGAGTTAAGGTAAGATGCCCCCCGTGATGCTCTGGGCTATAAAATGGAGTTTGAAGCTATTGACTGCAAAATTCTGTGATGCTTACACATAACACTAGTCTAAAAACTAGTCTAAACTGTAGGTTTTAATTTAAGCTGCTTAGCTTTTTATAGAGCCCTTTACTAGCAATGAGCAGGCCTGGAGCTTTCTTTTAACAGGTGTTTAGTCTAAACAGACAGGATGATGAAAGATTCCAGGTAGAAAACAACATATTTAAGGTGCCACAGCAAGTAGGAAGAGAGTCTGAAGCTGCTGTCTGCTGTGGCAGATGATGCACCATGATGTTCTTGGAATGAAAGTCGTCAGGAAATGGAGGATAATTTCATGCAGTACTTCCAACTGGAGCTGCACAGTTAGGGATCACCATGGAATCAGAGAACATCAGGATGTGGTTCTGTATTTGTGCTTCATTAATCACTTCCTCCTGGCTCTCATTTCAGCTCCGTCTTGTGAGTAGACCTCCTTTACCAGCCCCAGCAGTTGGCATTGGAACCCTGCACCACCAACAACAGGAAGACATCCTTACCAGCACGTTTATCTAAATTTTCAGTGGACAGACTCCTGCAGTCAGCCATGTTTGTTGCCTTCCTCCTGTGAAGAACAAAAGCCAGATCCTTAGGACTCTTTAATTCTCCAAAATGGGAAAAAGAATGGAACAAGTTCTGTAATGGTAAAGCAATTTTTTAATGTAGGGATGTACATAAGGATGAGAGCTGATGCCTGTTACTCTAGAAGGCTCTTGTTCTTTTTTAATATTTTCTACACAAAATTTTTGAACAAGTTTAAGATACAAAAATACAGTCTAGGGAGCAGGTCAGTGAGACGGGTTAAAAATACCTTGTATCAGGTTGCTTACCTGCACTGCGCCCAGTTCCTTGGTAAAGGTGCATGTGTGGAAATGGCTTTTTGTTTCCACAGAGGCGTTAGTGCTGTTCGATTGAATAAATGCTTCCCAGTGCCTGGGACTGAGCCATTTCTACAGCAGAGCATTGTGGATTTTCTCTTTTCTTTTCTTACAGAAATTAAATCTGATGTAATTGTCGTTTGATGAAGAGAGACATTAAAGCCACATTCCTGAGGGCACCTTGCAGGATGTCCTCTTTGGGCACTGCTGTTTCTCTCACCAGGAGAATCAGTGCTATCACATCAAGCTTGCAGAGTGGGAGGCAATGCTGTATGAGCCTCTCTGCCTTATTTTAGAGCCATGTTTTGTAGAGGCCAAACCAGTTTCTAGAGGCCACCTTAGAAAGTGATCCTGCCTCCTACCCAGGAAATTCTTCTCAGGGCTCCTCATCGGCTTTTGCTGTTTCTGAGGGCTTGCTTCTGCTTCTTCTTCTGTGGTCCCTAGTTCTCACACAGAATCTTACGCTGTAAGAAGGCTGAAGTTGTGATGAGCAACTGAAAGTCCAAAACTGTGGCAAGTAAAACAGAAAACTGAAATAGGGCAGGCTGTGAAGAATTCAAGGGACACGTGCTGAGAGTTGTACTAGCGAGGCCTCTTTCAAGTGCACTAGAAGCTCCAGGGGTGAGGGATGGGAGAATCAGAAAGTCAAAGGGGACTGTCAGAAAAAAAATCTTCTGTAGCAAAACAAGAACAACAGTGATCTCACGACCTTATTTTGTGTTTTTCTCTTTGAGTGAGTTCCCATTTGAAGGCCACTTGGGAGATTCCTGAGCAAAAGTCTTTTATTTGCAGAGAAAAGAAGTGACTAAAACAGGCTATAGAAGAAATAAGTGAAATAAATTCAAGTAAATGACAGAACAGGAGGATAATCATCCAAGTTTTCTGAAGGAGCTCAAACAAATACAGGTTTTCAAGTTCTCAAAATGCAGACAGCAGACAAAAGCTTTCTGTTTTTACTGCCATGACACATCTCAGAATTTTGTGAGAAAATTCATTTGTTTGCAATTTGATGTACATTTAGTTTCAACCTTCCAGTTTAGTTTACTACCTTCCAATATGTTTATTAGCTAATAAAAAGTGAATAAGAAACTGAAATAGGGAACTAGACTATGGTCAGGTATAAAACTGTGGTCTCCTACTTGTTAATTTAAAGCCTATCCTTTAAAGGACACTTTGAAGCTTCCTTATGAAGGAACAGGTTGGAGCAGTGTAGACCTTGGAGGTGTGTACAGTTTAACAGTAATGTTAAAAACGGAAGGTGTCTCTGCCCATGGCAGGTGGGTTGGAATGAGATGGTCTGTGTGGTTCCTTCCACCCCGACCCATTCTGTGATGTAGGCTGTTGGCTTTGGGGAGCCCCCTGCTCCAACAGCAAGGCAAGGTGGGCAGAAGAAGAGAGACAGCAACACTGAATGGAGTTCAGCTGAGCCCTCAAATGCAGGAGTGCCCATAAGACTTGCCCTTCTCCTGAAACCCAGCTTCTTCCCCAACTAGTGTAATTCTCCTTTCCCCCACAGATGTGGGGACTCATTGTGTAGTTAGAAGACTAGTACAGGTGGCAGCTGGAGCTCCACAGAGGGTTTGTAGGGTCTTCCTAAAAGCTGCGTTCTACTACTATTCTTTTCCTTCTGCTCGTGTGACTTTTACAGCTTCATGTACTTAGAAGAAATGCTGAAAAAGCCCTTCACCTGCTTGTTGCCAAACTGCTCTCCACTCTCTGTGAGTGAGACATGTCTGCAGCCACGTGCTCTGCACCTCATCAGTCAGAGTGCAGCTCCTGGCATTCCCTGAGGGGAGGTTTCAGCACAGGTGTCATCTGGGGAAATAAATATGTCTTTTTTGAGTAGCAACAGATAAAAGACCATAACACTGAAGTTAAGCAGGATAAAAATGAAGATAAATGGCAAGAGGAGGTAAAAACTGCCTGGACTAGTCCCCTTCCTGCTGCACTGCGGCAGCTCTCCTCACCAAAAGATTTTTCTTATTATTTTTCAGTTTTCCAATCTTGTTGGCAACGTGAAATTGGCACTTTCCCCACTCCTCCCAAAATTATTTCGAGAGTGTGCTTGAATAAAGCAAACCCGCCATGCACAAAAACCCTTGAGGAAGAAACAAGTGGGATTTAACTGAGCACAGCACTTCTACGTGGAAAACAGTGTACGTCAGGAGGAGTAGACTGCAGGCATGGTTTGCTTTTGCCTGGTGGAACAGTTCCCAAAAGCTGCTCTGAGGGACTCTTTGGTATCTTATCTTAACTAACTCACATGTTCATTCATTAACTCTGTATCACCCAGAAGCAAGATCTGTAATCTCCGTGCTGCAGTCTGATGTAACTTCTATAGCACGTCCATCACAGTGACATGAAGCCATGTTCCTTCTTTATTGTGGCAAACTGCACAAGTTTTTAGGCATTCTGATTTGCTTTATGTAATCAAGATACATTCTGGTTTAAAATTCTGCTCAGAGATTTCCAGGGATTTCTTACTGTGGTTCCTGAGCAGTATATTATTCTTCCATGTGGAAATCACTTCTGGATTGAAACTGGAGCTCTGCCTGTCCTTTATTCCTTACTGTTTTTATTCATGGATATTATCTAGTAGCAGCTGTCCTTTCACAGGGATATGGTTACATTTTGTCCGGGTAAGGGAAAATACTTGGAACATATACTTTGGTTTCTCAGACACCTTGCCCAATGGACAGTTGGTACTTTTTGTATAATTTACCTCTTAATACTCTGCTCACATCTGCTCACAAGGAAGAAGAGCAACACTGCTTTGGCTGCAGCTGTAGCTGGGAAAGCTATATGGCACAATCATCAGCTTTGACTCCAAACTGACAATAACATAAAGGAAAAGACATTTTCTCACCCTGACAATACCCAAGGGAAGAACAGACCCAGCATTTTGAGTTGCATGTTGCCTGAACCTGACCTCGTTATACACCACTCACACAGAGGCAGTGCAGGTTTATCTGACCAACTAAAGAATGCTTGAGTGTTCACAGCCTGTTTTATCCTCCCTTTGGGAGCACTGTTACGGTAGTGCTGCTTGACTAAATATCCCCAGTCCAATGCTGCTGTGCTCAGGTAGGGAAGGGACAGCTTTGGCTCTCTTTGGTGCTGTTGATACAGAATTGTCTGCAGAATACGGCTGTTTTGTGATGGCTATCAGCTACCAGGAGCAACACAAAGCCCTTGCTGAGTTAGGCATTAACACGGTTCCCCCACTGATTTTGGATGTACGTGAGACTGTTTTCTTCCTGCATGCAGACGTGGCTCACCTTGCATGAGTGCGAAAGGGGGAAAAAAAGGGGAAAGGAATGGAAAGGAGAAACCTGTGTTGCTCATGTAAAGCAGTCAGAGGAAAATGATAACACTCAATTTAAAACCATTTCAGAAAAGAGGGGCAGAAATTTTGAAAGCTTCAGATGAGGGTGCTGCTTGATGAGGACACACAGTTCAGGAAAGTGCTGAATGAAATAACATGCAACTTGGGTGAGCAGTAACTGAGAAGGGCCCGATCCTTGGACAAGAGAAATCTGTGGGTTATTAAAAAAAAAAAAAAAAAAAAAGAAAAAGCAGAATTGAAGCTCTGCGTGCTGTTAGCAAAAACAGAAAAACTAACTGGAAAGAGAGGAGGTGTTACAGCACTTGTACACTGTGGCATGTGGAATGAAATGTAGAGGTAATGACTGAGAAGTTATGGACAGATGTTTAGGATTTACAGTTGGAAGTGCAGGACTGGAAGAAGAAATAAAGACATCAAAGGAAAGAGATGATCAGGTTGCTCGGAGCCCCATGCAGCCTGACACTGAGTGTCTCTGGGGATGAGCTATCCATCACAGCTCTGGGCAACTCATTCCAGTGCCTCTCTGTGCTTATTGTAAAGAATGTCTTCCTTATATCCAATCTAAATCTCCACTCTTTTAGTTAGAATCAATTTCCCCTTATCCTATCACAACAGACCCTGCTAAAGAGTCTGTCATTTCTTATAGCTCCTCTTTAGATACTGAAAGGCAGCTATCAGGTCTCCCTGGAGCCTTCTCCAGTCTGAACGTTCCCACATCTCTCAGTCAGTACTCGTAGAGAAAGTGTTCCATTCCATGGACCAGTTTTGTGGCCCTCTGCTTCAACAGGTCCATGTTTCTCCTGGACTGAGGACTCCACATTTAGGTGCTGTACTCCGGGTGAGGTCTTACCAGCTCAGGGTAGAGGGGCAGGATCACCTTCCTCGACCTATGGGTCATGCATCTTTTGATACAGCCCAGAATATGGTTGGTCTTTCTGAGGGCACACTGCTGGCTCATGTAACAGCCTGACATCCACCGATACCTCCTGATCTTTTTCAGCAGGACTATGCTCCATCCTTCTATCCCCAGCTTGTATTGGTAGTAGGAGTTGCCAAGACCCCGGTGCAAGACCTTGCACATGGATTTGTTGAACCTCATGAGGTTCTCCTGGTCCTACTGTTCAAGCCTGTCTAGGTCTCTCTGAATAGCATCCCATTGCTCAGGCACCACACAGCTTGATGTCGTCCACAAACTTGCTGAGGGTACACTTAATCCCGCTGTTGATGTCACTGATGAAGACACTGAACAGCACTGGTCCCAGTCCTGACCCCTGAGGGTGATGCTCATCACTGATGAGGCCTCTCCAGGTGAGAAGCAGGGCCAGTTAATGATGGACGTGACAGGTGATCGTTCTCTGTACTCAGCTCTGGTGAAGCCCACCTCAGTACGGTGCTCAGTTTTAGGCTGCTCACTAGCTGAAGGACACTGGGGCTCTGGAGCATGTCCAGAGAAGGGCAACAAAGCTGTGAGGGGTCTGGAGCACAAGCCTGATGGGGGGCAGCTGAGGGAGCTGGGATTGATCGCTCTAGAGGAGGCTCAGGGGAGGTAATATTGCTCTTTACCACTGCCTGAAAGGAGGCTGTGGTGAGGTGGGGGATGGCTTCTTCTCCAGGTCACAGGCACTGAGGGATGCGGCTTAGGGGGCGTAGTGATGGCGGACGGTTGGACTGGGTGACCTTGGAGGTCTTTTCCAGCCTTGGTGATTCTGTAATGCTACGACACAGTTTGTGGGGATGGTGCGGATGAGCTGGAGCTAACGATTCCGTGAGTTACCAAGAACGCCCAGGAAAACTACAGGCGAACCTAAGTGCCACAGGGTCGCACTTGTGAAACGACGACCGCGTGAAAAAGCCCCCATTTGAGTGATTTCAGCCGAATAAAACCGTTTAGAGACGGGCGGACCCCCCCCCCCCAACACACACGCACAACCCCGTTCCCCTTCGCAGCGGGCGGAGGCGGCCGCAGCCACGCCTGCGCGCCCGCGTCACGTGACGGCGGCGGGCGCAACGCGGTGGGGGAGGGGAGCGGCGCTAACGGCGGTGAGGCAGCGGCCGGCCCCGCCGCCATGGGCAGTGAGTACGGCGGCGCGGGAAGACGCGGCGGTGCGGGAGCGGAGGGCGGTGAGGCGGTGTCCCGGCGGCGGGTCGCGCCCGCTCTGTGCAGCCGACGGTCGGACGTGTGGGGCCGGGCCGGGCCGGCTCCTGCGGGGCGCGGGGAGTCGTGCGAGGGGCGGGAGCAGCGGGCGCGGAGATCCGTGAGGGGAAGCGGCGGCGGCTGAGGGCTGCGGGGAGCGGCGCGTCGCGGGCAGCGGCTGCCCGGCGAGGTTCGGCTCCGAAACCGCCCCGCTCCGTGCTTCGGGGTGATCGGGGCTTTTTATCCTTCGTAGAAAGGAGCTCAGGTTGCTGAGCAGCTGTGCTGCGTTCTGAAGGGATAAAGCGCGAGGAGAGTCGGAGCGAAAGTTCAACCCCACAAACTTTTCGCTTGCGGTACGCGTTGCAGCCGTTCCCCCCCCCCCCCCCCCCCCCCCCCCCCCATCAGATAGGTACGCGTTAGTTTCCAGGTAGGTGCGTTCTGGTGTCGGCATCCATTGCTGTGCCCGACCCGCTACTGGGTCATTTATTTTTAGATGGGAGATGATTTAGTTCCCTCCTGGTGATGGCCCCGGTACGCCTCTGCGTCTCGGGTGATTGCTGTGCAGTAAAGGATGGGTTAATCTCTAAAGCAAATTAATAAGTAAGAACTCTTCTCCACGTTTCCAGTCTTCAATAGTGGGATCCTAATGAGGTGTAACAAGGGCGCCCGCAAGGTGTTGCACTCGGGTCGGGGCAGTTCCAGGTATACTGGGAGAAGAACTCATTGAAAGCCTCCCTGAGGAGGAGGACTTGGGGGTTCTGGTGGATGGAAAGCCAGACGTGAGCCAGCAGAGTGCTCTTGCAACCTGCAAGGCCAGCTGTATCCTGGGCTGCATCAGCAGAGCGGTGGGCAGCAGGGAGAGGAAGGGGATGGTCCCACCTGCAGCACTGCATCCAGGTGTGGGGCTCAGCAAAGATAGAGTCAGTCCAGAGGAGGGGGACAGCAATGTTCAGAGGGCTGGAGCACCTCTCCTATCAAGAGTGGCTGGGGAAGCTTGGCTGGTCTCTCCTGTGAAGAATGGCTGAGGAAGCTTGACTTGTTCTACTTAGAGAAGGCTCGGGGGAGACCTATTAGCCTGCTAGTACGTAAAGGGAGCAGAAGGGAGATCAACTTTTTATACAGTCTGGTAGTGACGGGTCTAGGGGGAATGGTTTTAAACTAAAAGATAAGTTTAGTTCAGATATCAGGAAGTTTTTCGTTCATTGGTGATGCACTGGCACATGCTCCCCAAGGGGTTGTGTATGCTCCATCCCTGGAGGAGTTCAGGGCCGGGTTGGATGGGGCCCTGGGCAGCCTGAGCTGCTGAGTTCCAACTCCCTGCCACAAGCAGGGTTGTCACTGGGTGATCTTTGAGATCCCTTCCAGCCCAAGCCATTTACGATTTGTATTCATTTTTCGCTTGCTTCAAGAAATGGGTGTAACTTCTCACGTGTTCACTGAGTGTTGATGAAGTAATTCACCTGTAGTGTTCTTAGATTTTTAGAAGTTAAGTCTGAAGCTTTATAAATTCATACAAGCTCATTAAAATATTTTCTTCTTACTATTTCTTTTTTGTTCTTTTTCCCCACAACAGTTAAATTTTTAGAAGTTATTAAACCATTCTGTGCGGTTTTGCCTGAAATTCAGAAGCCAGAAAGGAAGGTGAGTGCCACGTTGTGTTTTCACATTAATTTGTTGTCAGATATGAGAATGTTGTGGCATTCAGCCCCACACCACAGTATGAATGCAGATAGCAGGCTGTAAAGTAGGGCATGTCCTTTGGAAGAGAGGAAATCCACGTTAAGGTAAAAGACTGTCATAACAATACATTCTTAACTGTCTTCTGACGGAGTCTTCCATGTGCTAATAGTAATAACTCATTTTGTTTTTCAAGTATCTTATCTCTAGACTGACTTTGTTGTATTCAGTTCCCTACTACTACATCTATTTTAACAAACTAGAACAGAATTTTCAGGCATTTTTTCCTGTGGATACCACCCTTAGTGTTGACTTTAAGTACTGTTGACATCTATATTTGACTCAGGCATTACTTCTAAAAGGCTTGTGCTGTAATTCAGGAACCACACGTTTAATTCTTTCATTCCCTCAGAATATTTTCTCCTCCTATAGCTGTGGTGGGAAAGTGTTTTGTGATCAGGTTCAAGTAAGCTGCTAGGTGTGATGCTTTTCTTTGTTCTGAGACCAGTGAAATGAGTTCATTTGCATTTAATCTATTCTTGTGGCCCCAGAGCCCGTTTCTTTGCCTGTTTTCTAGATCCAAATCGGTTAATTTCTGTAGATGGGAAGAGACTGCCCCTGTAAAATAAAAAAAAATATATTTTTTTTTTACTAATATGCAAGCAGTCATGTATCACCTAGGTGATAAAGCTTCTAATCAAAGTAGCAAATTTATGGAATTTTCATGCCGGCCACACCAGAGAATATTAGATAATAGAGAAATGTTGATTTCTATTGTTAAGGAAAACATGCCTAGCTGTGAGCGTGATGCCATCCTGGAGAATCTTCTCACACTGTTGAGAGATTCCCACAGGTTAGGACTGGATGCAGAGATGGTTTTTCCAGTAGCAGTGTGCTGGCTGGAATGGAAAAGGTATGGTAAAACCTGCTGATTGTCCCGTTCTGGGACCTGTTTTTAAGAAGGTTGGGTCGATCCCTTGGCTCTTTGCCCTGTCTGCCTTTTCTCACTGACTCCCACTGTCCCTCTCTGGGACAGTTCTTCAAACAAGTGATACCAATCAGACAAAGACCTCTTGAGTCTCCAGAGCCAGACCTTGTGCTAAGATAAGGATGCACTTGGTTGAGTGGAAGAAACCCACTGTGTTTCTGCAGCTTTCAACTTCAGTGCAATCTCCTCATGCTTCTTCATGTTATATTTTGATGAGTTGGCTACATCCATCTGTCCCATTTCTTCTAATGAAGTGGAGTTGATGAGAAAGCTTAGACAAACCTACAGATACTGAGGTTTTTGTAAGGCTCAGCAGCAGTCATGATTTTCTCTTGGTTTCTTCCTTTCTCTGAGGAAGGAAAGGGTAGGAAGGGAGACTTGGTTTGTCAGTGTCCTCCATCAGCTGGTGAAGGATGCTCAGAGCAGTTCTTGTCTTTGCCACTTGGGTCACCTTGTCTCTTTCATTATCTAGGTCACTAGGTCTGTTGCCAGCTTTGTACAAATTTGAAGTGAAAGATATACTTGAGAACTTCTTTCCTGGACTCAAGAGTCTTTTGACCATTACGTTCCTTGCTCGTGTCTGTCAGGTGACTTAGGTCCTTGTCTTTAACACCTCTTTTTATTTATTGTTTTCAGTCTTCTGGCTGATTAAGGCCAGGACGAGAAACAAAGATAAGAAAGTAGAAAAAAAAAAATCTCTAAGCTTAATGTTCTGTGATTGTTAATTGTTCAGAGAACACAAAGTTTTCATTCAGGTGGGCTCTCATTGAACCTTTTTCCATTATTCCTAACGAAGGAAGTGGGCTTTTTCTGTCACTAGGGAGAGTTGCTTTTGTCTGTTGGTCGTGGTGGTTAACAGCAGCAAGCACTGCTTCTTTGCAGTGAGTTGTGTTTGTTCATGCTACATGCGCAGATTTTTCAGATACTTCCCAGATACAAAGTAGAACACGCTGTTCAGAACACCAGGATGATGGGGCTCAAGTCCATTTGTTTTCACCAGCTGTAAGTGAGAAAAATACCAAAAGAATAAAATGTCCAGTTGGATCAGACGGTGAAATGTACTCTTTTTGTGCTCATTATCATTTGTGGCTGAATATTTTGGTACCAGTTGGTATTTTGCTGTTCTTGGCATATGGATATGGAGGCATATGCCTCCTTTTCTCTTTTTTTTTTTTACTTCTTTTGAAATACAGAGACTGTTCCTTGTGAGTTGAGTGTGATCTGGGTGTTGCAGGATTTCTCTAATGCTCGTGTTTGCTTTAGTTGAATTCAGAACCTGGGTAGTTGAAGAGACTGATACCCCAGAAGGTAACATTAAGCTTTGGGCTGCAGAAACGGTTCTGCTTAATGTTTTTCTTTTTTGAAGTCTGTATTTTAAATCTGAACAATGAAATTGAAACAGCGCTCGGTAAAGTGGGTCAGCACTTCATAGAGTCTAACGCAAGAAGCTGGATTTATTTGCTGCTGTCACTATTATTCTTTTTTTAACTTTGTACTGTATGTATTTTTGGCATCTGGCCTCTTTTAGAAGGGAGTCTGTATCAGTAAACACATTAAATTACTGGAACTACTTTGCCTCAAATTAAGAGTATCCTTTCACTTACGAAGTTGCAGACTAATTCTGGATTCCTTTTGTTTGAGGAGTTGTCCTGCTGCCTCCGTTTCCAGCTTGTGGGTGTTCAGAGCCTACAGAGCAAGCCACTAACCTTTTCTGCTGTTACTTCACTACGGGCAGCTTCAGTGGTTGGAAGCAGAAATGCATTACTTACGCTGTATCTGTTTTGTGTGTCAGTTCATGTCTCATTTTAGTAGGCGCTGCGCTCTTGTCTGCGGTGAGCACGCTTATCCCAGTGATTACGGTCCTTGGAGGAGAGGTGGGAACTTGAGCATAACACTGCAGCTGAGCTCTGTCCTGCTCTCTTCAAGTGCTTTTCTTTGTCTCAGACTTTGAGTGATTCTGTGTTTCAAATTTAAACCTTGTGATTCTTCTTCTGTGGAACTAGTTACAGCATTCTGCCTCAAATCACGGAGTCATATCATAGAATGGTTTGTACCTTGTGACCCTGGCAGTCTCTTAATATGCTACTGACTGATGATCATCTGTTAATCTTTGCAAAGTAATACCAAATGTACATAGATAGAAATACTTTGGAGGGGAAAAAAGCCTTTAAAATTCTGTAGTCTGTGTCTGTTAACATAAAGATGAATCTGAGCTTCCTGTAGCAACTTCTGAAGAACTTTGTTCTCACCATTCTGATTTCTTACCCAAGACTCATGGTTCTTCTGTTTTTTTGATCACTTGCCTTCACCAGTTAAATCTCTAACAGCTTGATAGCACTTGAGTAACTTTCTGCCTCGCAGAACAGTGCTGGCAGTCTGTTGAAGCCTACAGATAAAATCACAGCAGATAAAGATTTTTTTGCATTGGTCTTTCATGTTTGTTCTGGTATGTCCACGTTTAGCCATGCTGTTGTTTTACAGCAAATATTCACTGTTAGAATACAACATATAAGACGTGTTCTGCTCTCTGAATGTCAGGCACACTGCCAGATCCCATACAGGCTTTGAATACACAGATGCCCACGACTGTCGCTCTGAAAAATCTGAAATCATATTAAAAATAATTTCTGATGAGAAACGATGCTGTCTGGCTCTCTGACTTCACATTTAGTTCCAGATGAAACAGCATCTAGCACTGATGTGAAGTAGAGTGAAAATACCAAATGCAGTTAACTCAATAATATCTATTATAATTGCTTCTGTAGATCCAGTTCAGAGAGAAGGTACTATGGACGGCTATCACTCTCTTCATTTTCTTAGTATGCTGTCAGGTACGTACTGATACATTTCAGAAAGGCTGTGTTCTGTATGTCAAATGCTCAGAGTGTGAGAAGTTCTCATTTCGTGTTGATCTGCTTTCGGTTTTGTGCTTTGTTACTGAACAGAGGTATCCAAAATAGTCCTTGTGATTCATGTATGTTTTCAGAAATGAATCCATTGTTGCTATTACGAGAGAGATCCTATGAAATAGTGATAGTGACTGCAGGATAAGCAGCAAAGCAAATCATTCATTGAGTAACATAAGCAAGCCAAGCAGTTTTATGCATTCTTCACCTCCTGTTCATAGCTAAATTTAAACTTTAGCAGTAATGAGTTTGAACAGAAGTGACTGTTTTTACCCGAACAAGCTAGAAGGTTGTGGGAAGATGTTTGTCCTGAGGTGTTTAAGGTCACATTTAGAGCTTGTTTTTTTTATATATATATTGATGTAGATACTATCCCCCACCCCTCCCGGGGTCTTTGTAAATGTAATCTTTAATACTCATAGTTGAGGAGTTCCCAGAAACCAGGGTTATAAACACACAGTTTGTTGAATATTTAGATACTGCAGCAAATGAAAATCTGTGCATTCCTTTATTTATTTATTTTATTACTTTATTTTAGCATTTTTAGACCTTCTAGATCCATTAAAATGGAACAGACGTCTGCAACCCTAGGCATTTTATGTTCTATTTTTATTTATTAACTTGAACTTACCCATTTCAGACAGATTCCTTAGCAGCAGTTTAATAATTTATATGTTTACAACACAGAAGGACTGTCAAAAGGCTAAAACTTACCTGTTTTTCAGTAGAGGACATGGGAATGATACCAGAGATAGAAGAGTGTGTAGTTTGTGTTTCTTAGCTGCTAGATATATGTGTAATTAAGAATTTGAATCTGTGCAAAGGATTATAATTGCTATTTGAAAATAGTGTAGAGTTTTCAGGAAATAATCTAAAGGATTGCCTGGACCTTGCTTTTCTGATTGAGTTTGAAAGAGCTCAAAATCCTTCAGTACTGACATATGAAAAATTAATGTCTTTCTTTCAGTATAAACTTGGCTAACTTCTGCAGTTCCTTATAGGATATTTAAGGCACATCCCCAGCTGTAGAATTTGAGTATTTCAACCTGATGGAGGAAAATATTTAAGTTGGAATTTATGCTTCGTCTTTAATTTGTTCTGCAAAGGAATTTTGTATAGGACTGTTTAAAATCAAAACAAAACAACCTTACTTTCTTGTCTCTTCTCAGAGATGTTTGGCTACAGTTCTGTTCTACTCTTTTTTTTTTTTTTTCCCAAGCTCAAAATTTTGGCAAACAATTTGGTAAAATAAGTCATGAAATATAATGGGGAGGGCTGCTATATTCTCTTAATCATTTTTGGTATCTAACCTGTTTATTGTGCATTTCTTTCCTTTGATATTTTTCCAGGGCTGAGGTACTCTGGCTGCTTAGGACAACCATTTACATCTTCACCTGTAGTAATCTAGCTAGTGCTAGTAATCTAAGGCTGTTGTGTGGTGTGGTTTAATTTAAAAACAGAAGGTGGTTGGCATACATTGTACTGAACAGTGTAACAGTTGAGATTCTTAGATTAATGTGAGCTCTCTTTCTATATCTCTTTAATATTGCTCTGTGCTTTGGCAGATTCCTTTGTTTGGAATTATGTCATCAGATTCTGCAGATCCGTTCTACTGGATGCGAGTCATTCTTGCATCAAACAGAGGTTAGTGAATGATTTCTTTTCTTTTTATTGGTGTAAACAGTCTGTGAGGAAAAATGATTGGGTGTTGAGTTTCATACAACACAGATGTCGTGTGGAAACACTGTGATTGATACCTGAGATGTGTTTCATCTTAGGAATGGAATCGCCTTTGACGTGCAGATGAGATTCTCAACTTCCAGGAATGTTCTGTATCTGACTGTAAAGCAGTCTTTTTCTGATAACATATGAAACACTGTGTCTTTTCCCCTCTTAGTTGTGAAGGAAGATACTTTGTGTGTGTTAGTTAGTTAGACCTCCTAACACTTCTGCAGCATTATAGGTAATTGTGTAGGTTGGAAAGCTAAGGGCAGAATCAGTTAAGCTTATCATGTAGCAAACCCAAAGTAATTCATTTTAGAACACACAAATGGAGCACAAAATAGTGTATGAAAAAGCTAAACTAATGCTGGAAATCTAAAGCTTAAGATACGTGATCTGTCACACATGACTCTTAAGTAAGATCACTGACCTCATCTGTACCTTGGGAAACTGGCTGCAAGTGGGAAAAGCAGTAGGACCCTGTAATGTGAAGGAATTACTTAGGAAAGGCAAACCTTGTCGTACCAGTGAAGGTAGTTAGACATCACATTACCCCAGGTTGTGGCACAAGCTGCCAGCACCAGTTTCTGAGCATATTACTAATGTATCTGTGGAAAAAGGGAAATAAAGCATGATACTTCCTGCAGAGGAGGAGTTCCTTTGAATTTGTGAGGACATAGAAGCTTCTTGTGTGATTATCTATTTGCATACCATTTCTACTTCCTTTGACGTTTCACACAGCCCTGCAGACCATGCTTCCCCATCACTGATTCTTCTTGACACTTTCCAAGTCTCTAGTGGCTAAATACTATTTTGTTAATAATATTCATGGTAATTTTATGCTGAAACACTGCTGTGCCACAAGTGAGAGCAGAATTACTTTGCAGTTTGCAGAGTTCTAAAGAATTGTGTGCTGTTTCTCATTTTTTGTCTCTCTGATGGATGTTGTGACAATGTCAGAGGAAAATGCATTTATGAATGAATTTAATTGCTTTGGGTAAATTCAGCTCTGCTCTCATACCACTTTGTAATATAATTCAAGCAGGTATCAGGAGTTAAACAAGATCTTGCAGAGAATTTATCTGAATTAGAGCGTGTGCTGGTAGTTCTGTTGTTGCAAGCGTGGCACTGTGAGAGCGTAAGTGGAGTGATCAGTGCCTCAGTTGTTACACTGGATGAAGAGGCTGGGGGAAAAATCAGGCAGGTTTTCTGGGCTGTGAACCTGTATGCAGCAAAAGCAGTGTTTTATGAAGTTGTATCTTCCTATTTGAGCTGATAGCTTGAGGACATCATGCCAGTAGCTGAGATGGCAGAGTAGGACATCTTAATGGTGTGTTTGTTTCACTCAGTCGCTCAGGTTTGCCTTCAGTATCACAGATGTTTACGCAGTGCTCTTCTCAGGGGTGATAATGGTCTTTGTTGAGATTGTGCCTGCACTGAAATGTTTGAAGAGTTATGAAAAATGTTCTTTAGCGGGAATCTTTCGGCAGGGCCGATATCCTCAGTGCCTAATCCTTTAGGAGAGGTGCTTTAATGGCATTTGTATTTTCTTCCTGGTAGGTACGCTGATGGAATTGGGGATCTCTCCCATTGTGACGTCTGGTTTGATCATGCAGCTGCTAGCTGGAGCAAAGATCATTGAAGTTGGTGATACACCAAAAGACAGAGCCTTGTTCAATGGAGCCCAGAAATGTAAGCACTGTTCTGGTTCAAGTTATTGAGTTCTATTCACGGGAACTGCTTTAGAGATATGGTGTGTAAGTTTCTTTGATAGGTGAATCCAGGAAGCTTTTCATTTTATAAAGGGTTTTCTTTTTGTCCTGTTGCAGTGTTTGGGATGATTATTACCATCGGGCAAGCCATTGTCTATGTTATGACTGGGATGTATGGGGATCCTGCTGAAATGGGTGCTGGCATTTGTCTTCTCATTATAATTCAGGTTTGTAGTGAGCTATTCCTTGTGTCATTAAAACCAGCTAGGTGTAGCATGGCTGGGAGGAAAAATCTTTCTGTCTGGTTGCCTTTAATTTATTTT
The DNA here is from genome assembly GCA_036925125.1 of Oreortyx pictus. NCBI lineage: Eukaryota > Metazoa > Chordata > Aves > Galliformes > Odontophoridae > Oreortyx > Oreortyx pictus. The sequence continues at coordinate 178,514,703 of JAUPFR010000001.1, read as the reverse complement.
AATACTGTGAAGCATCGTCCTTCATATCTGTCTGTCTACATATGAGAAATGCTAAATCTTCCATAAAGGAGAAAGTTGGGATAATTAATACCGTGAATATTTCAGATAGGGAGTAGCTGTGTCATTTCAAATATGGGAATTTTGCGAGCAGTGGCTGTTCAGTGCCACAGAGGACTTCTAAACTAAAGTCGTTTGAGCCGTTATCCTGTAGAGCAAATCAGTAATGCACAAATATAAGCACTTAAAAAAAAAAAAAATTGCTTACTGTGTAATCTGCTTGCATCAGTGCTAAAGAGTCACAGAGATTATTACCAGGTGTGATGTGCACATGAGAGGGCAGAAATACTGTATGAATGATACTTAAATGAAAGACTTAATGGTTTCTCTCCACCATGATGAAAATACTGAAGCGGGATTAGTATGTAATTCATGACTTGATTTAATCTTTCTGCTCAGTTCTGTTTTCTTTTCCCACAGCTGTTTGTTGCTGGCTTGATCGTGCTGCTGTTAGATGAGTTGCTACAGAAAGGTTATGGATTGGGATCTGGTATTTCCCTATTTATTGCTACCAATATCTGTGAAACCATTGTCTGGAAGGCTTTCAGTCCCACTACCATCAACACTGGCAGAGGTACCTGTGCTGTTACAATTAGTTGTACAACGTGTTTCTGTGGATGTGTACTATATGTACACTCGATGAGGTGTGTGTCAGCTAAAATGGGAGATGTATACTCTTCACTGAAAACTCTGGATTTCCAAACTGAAATAGCTTTGTTTCAGCATACCTTAGACTGTCGAAATCGGAGAGTTTAAATTCTGTGTGTTCAGAGGAGTTGTTTATGGCCCAACTGTTTTCGTGGCTGTCGGTCACTGTTACGGTTGGAGCTTCCCAATTAATCACGGCATCACAGAGCTGCAGGGGTTGGAAGGGACCTCTAGAGATCCTCAAGTCCAACCCCCCTGCCAAAGCAGCTCCCTAGCCCAGCTTGCACAGGTAGGCATCCAGGCAGGGACGTTAAGGTTGTTTGGTTCTTCAGGGACTGCCATTCCTCAGCCAACATTTGGTTGTCCCGAAACTGAAAATACTGTTAAGATGCGTCCTGTGTTTGCACCCTGAAGTTAACTCCTTTAATGCATGTATTTTAAATGCTAAGCCAGGATTTAATTTAGCTCTCGTCGTTACCAGACTAAGAGTTTTTCTATCTGCTGTGGTTCATTACTACTTTTTAAAGTTATTTTGCTCCTCTTTAGTTTTTTTTCTTCCTTCTGAGCTTCCCCCCAAGGGAAGACTCAGTGTGTGAGTTAAGGCAGAACGCTGCGGTGATGCATCTGTCACAGTCCTGATGTTGTGCTGTGTTTTATTTTATTTGTGCCACTTGGAAAAAAAAAAAAACAAAAACCCAGAAGAAAGATGTGATGGTCTTTTTTTTTTTTTTTTTAACCTCTGTTTTTAGCTGTCAGTTTCCCATTGCTTTTACTGTTCTGCTTTCTCCAGGAACAGAGTTTGAGGGCGCTGTGATCGCGTTATTTCATCTTCTGGCTACGAGGACCGACAAAGTCCGCGCTTTGCGGGAGGCGTTTTACCGACAGAATTTGCCCAATCTCATGAATTTGATTGCTACAGTATTTGTTTTTGCTGTAGTCATCTATTTTCAGGTAAAGTGAGAAATTTCTGCTAGCTCTGATGCTGCATTGGTAGAAGCGCGTGGACTCCTGGCACTGAGGTCACCGCAGAAGGAAATAGCCAAAGTATCTGAGTATGAACTCTCTTAGTTTGAATACTGTTATTTCAGTACCATTCCCCTGTGACAGTGCAGCTGTTAAATGTCATGGACATGCACACTTGTACTCTTGGCAGTGATGTCGTCTCACTTTCTGCTAAATGCTGTATGCTATTTGAGTGTTTCTACTAAAAATGGATTCTGGAACTGCAGTGGTTCTATCATGCAGTGAATATACTTGAGATTCGTAGTGGACTTTAAAAAGAAAATACTACTTTTGAATAGAGCTGAAGTACCTTCCTTCTTTGGGGTGTGTGTGTACCATTTTGTTCTAGAAAACAGCTGTGTAATTCAAGCACAGCTTATTGTTTCCCTTCCCCCCCCTTGATTTTTCTTTAGATCCTTAGTGTTTGTCTTTAAACTTGAGTATTTCCTAAACTGGGCATTAAGGGAGATCTGCATATTGGTCTGTATTGTGTTATTTGTGTATCTAATCCTGCGTTTTTAAAGCTGTTCAGACCAGGTGGTAGCAAAAAAACAACCTTGAATTCTCTGGTTTTCAAATTTCTTGGGCCTGCTCGAATAGGAACCTGTCTCAGAAGGCAGGGTGTAGAAACATGGGAGGTCTGCTGATACTTGCTAGTTAAGTTAAAAGCCATTACATTGTTGTATCAATGTTGTGAAGCAATCATATTATTAGGGAAATGTTACTTATAAACATTCTCTCTTATTTACTCTAAAAAGAATGTAAAACATCCAAGCAGTAACACTTATAAATCCTTAAAATCTGTAGTTCAGTCTGTAGCCAAAAGCCTTGGGGCTTTACTGTCCCAGACTTTGCACTCCTTGTTTATCTAGCACATATCCTCAGGAATAGCTTGTAGACATACTAGGAATAATTTCTTTCTCAGAAATAAATTTGGTGTATTTGTTTCTGTTTTTCTTGTAGGGCTTTCGTGTTGATTTACCTATCAAGTCTGCACGATACCGAGGGCAGTACAGCAGCTATCCTATCAAGCTCTTTTATACCTCCAACATTCCCATCATTCTGCAGTCTGCCTTGGTGTCAAACCTCTACGTTATTTCCCAGATGTTGTCTGTTCGCTTTAGTGGCAACTTCTTGGTGAACTTATTAGGACAGTGGGCAGTAAGTATCTTAAACACCTTTTTTTTTTTTTTTTTTTTTTTAAAGAAAGAATATATAAATATCTGCTTTATTGTGAAACTTGAGTACTTATCCAGCAGAAGACTGGATAAAAATTAATTTCTAGCGGTTTTATTTTTTTATTTTTTGGAATGTTGTTGAGGAATTCCTCTATAAATGCAGGATAAGAATGTGAGAGGTCCAGGAGAAATTACTGATTGTCTGTTTTCTTCCCCTTTGCAGGATGTCAGTGGTGGAGGTCCTGCTCGTTCTTACCCTGTCGGTGGTCTGTGCTACTACTTGTCCCCTCCAGAATCCATGGGTGCAATATTTGAGGATCCTGTCCATGTAATAGTTTATATAATTTTTATGTTGGGATCCTGCGCTTTTTTCTCCAAGACTTGGATTGAAGTGTCTGGTTCATCAGCAAAAGATGTAGGTGTTCTGATAAATGTGCCTAATGACTGTATTTTCAAACACTGCCTGTGATTTAGAACTGACTGATCCTTACTGATCGGTTATTGCTCTGACTAAATATCAGATGACTGTGGAAAAACTGCAGCAGTTTCATCAAATGATGTTTCTGCAGGTTGCCAAGCAACTCAAAGAACAGCAAATGGTGATGAGAGGCCACAGGGATACTTCAATGGTTCACGAGCTTAACAGGTAAGAAAATGCTGACTTTCAGCAGTGCTGCTGTGCTGGGAAGTTGAGAGTGCTGGGAAGGTGTCAATGAGCCCCAGATGTTCACGGAAAAATGAGGGGCTTGTTTCTGCAACAAGTGTTGAGCTTCTTCCCATTAAGCTGTCTTTCCCAGGAATGCAAAAGATGCATGCAGCATTAGTAAGGAGATTAACTTACAGTTTCTTTTGCGGAAGCAGAATAACAAGGGAATTTGGCTTCAGTCTCTCCTGTGTTTTTCTAAGGAGGACGCTGTCGCTTTTTCAGGTGCCTAATTTACCATTACTGAGCTGAGATGGTGCTGCAAAAGTGGGGTTTTGCTCAGTGTACAAAGCCTGAAGATCTGCATTGCTAAGCAGATGTGCCCCTCCATATTTAAGCCAAAGCAGCTGGTCTTAGTCCTGTGGAGGTTACATAGCATGCATTTGTTGGAAAAAAAAAAACACATAAAAAGCTTATCCTGTTAATCAGAATCTTCAGCAGTGGTCAGCTGTTCATACAGCTTTCCTAACAGTGAAAAGATATTTTAATTTCTGTGTTGTGCAAATACAGTTTAGAAACCTTTAAGAGTTAATGGCAGGGGTGCAGTTACAACACTGAACTGGTCTCCAAATATTCTAGTCGGTTGTATTAGTAGTAGATGTACTTCAAGAACTCTTGTATGAAGGTGTGTGATTGTGAATGTATGCTTTGCTTCCAGGTACATCCCTACAGCAGCTGCATTTGGTGGTCTGTGCATTGGTGCCCTTTCAGTTCTGGCTGATTTTCTGGGAGCCATTGGGTCGGGCACTGGCATTCTGCTTGCAGTCACCATTATTTATCAGTATTTTGAAATATTTGTAAAAGAACAGGCAGAAGTTGGAGGAGTGGGAGCGTTATTTTTCTAGATGTCCAAATATTTCATGGTTTGTGTGAAAGGGAAAGTATTTTGACAACATGAGTCATTTAGTCCAACAATGCTATTTTCTTTTTACTCGTTTTCAAGTGCTACATGTCCCATTGCTGTAATGGGCCTTGAGCAATGCCTGCGTGCAGCATCAGTACCAGCTGCCTTAAGAATAAAGTTTACATTATCTTGTTTGAGTATATCTAATGTTGCCTGTAATGCTGGAAACCAATTCATCTACCTTGCTGTTTAGACACTACAGTGAGATGGTAAAATGTATCAGTTTGGCATCGGTAAACATTTTTGCACACAGCGTAAAAATGTTAAATTTATTTCCCTATCCTTAATAGGAAAAAATAACATTCACGTGCCAGTATTATTCAGACAGTTTATTTGTAGCCTGTACTTTAATTTTTTTTCTACTTTTTTTTTTAACTTGTATTTTGCCACTGTTGAACTCAGCACTCCTTCCTCCTTGGTGGTGTCCCCACCCAGGCCCCTGCCCCTTAGCTGGACAAGCAGACATTTTACCAGAGGCTGATACCCATCTCACCTGTGATCTGGTTTTGTGGTGGATTTGCTGCATTGCAACGACTGGGGCACGTCAGTTTCCTTGCCCTGGGCTTCCTGTGAGACAGCATGGTACTGCTGTCATGCTGCCAAGTCAGCCCGGTAGTTTTGTTTTAAACATGTACTTGTGTAAACTGTGCCACTGAAACTTCATGTCCACTTTGCTTTTGTGAGTCTAAAGAACAAAGCCTGGTTCCTAAAGCAGTGTTTCTAGAAGGGAAAGGGGGGGAACGTGAAGTTCCTGCTGAAAATCTATTTATGTTGTCGCACTTTATAGTGGCAACGTAACAAGTGTAAACGTTAGACAATAAACTTATTTAATTAAGCTCTCTGCTGTGTCTTACCTGTGCAAGATCCGTACTTCACGTGCAGCAGTTTCTACCACGCTCTGCTAGTGGGGTCAGTCTGCAAGGCTCCTCTCCTTCTGTTTACCCCTTCTCTTGTAGTGTAATGAAGGCTGCTGAAAGCTGATCTGAAGTTAAAAACAAACAAACAATCTCAAGTTTTCTCCCCTTTAAAACAATTGAGATTTTCTGTTCAGTTGTTGTAGCCAGTGGATTTTTTCCCCTCTGGTTTCGTATTTTGATTTCTTTTTTCAGACTTTTGTGGTGGTGTTTGGGAAGGTAGGAAAACCTTTCACAAGATCTCTACTTAAATCTGAGTTAGGAGAAATCTTCCTAATTATGCGTGTTCTCCCAAGGTATATTTCAGAGACAAGGCTGATTTTAGCACGTGCTTACGGTGACTTTCAGCTTCTAACCTTTAAGCTGTGATGGTTGTTTGGGTACATAAAAGCAGGTGCCTGTGCACTGAAGGATTGCTGGGCAGATGATTTACCCAGAAGGGATCAGACTGAATTGAAGTGCGGCCTAGCTGTGAGGGGGCCACAGCCACAAGGGGGCTGGAGAACTGCAAGGCTTTTCTAATAAGCCCATACTTTAAACATCATCACTTACCTGGCTCCTACACCACTCTAGTTTTCACTAGTTTACGTTATGTTAAATATGGCAGAACAGACTCTGACAATGACAGATTAAACAGCGCTTGGATCCGGTGAATTAATTTCTCTTACCGTGTAATGTGGCACAAATGCATAATGTGGTCCTGGTGCTTTCTTCCTCATTTTGAACAGGTGTTGCTACCACACCACGTTCAGTTGCTTAAGTGTCTTCGTTACACCGAAATACCAGCGTAGCGATGAATAATCACAAATGAGTCATCTCGAAAATTAAGCAGCATTTTTATTTTGATTACTGTGTCAAGGCCAGGTAGACTAAACAGTGAGAAGAAATGCTTTTTGTCAGTCAATTCCAGATACAAATATCAGAATCATTCCTACAAGTTTTGGTTGGTTTTTTTTTTTTGCTCTACAAGTAAGGAACCTTTATTACAAGAAGAGTTACACTTGTAAGCCATCTGCACTGAAGGATTCTCTGCTGTATTTATTAGTGTGAAGTTTTAGAACTTCATGAAAGGAACTTGGAGAGGTTTCTCTGTTGCACGCTTCAGGGCCAGTGCGTAAGTATAAACCCTGGCATCCACTGCAATGTGCTCTTCTGCTACGAGTTCTGAGGGGTAAGGGAAAAGAAGGGAAAAAAAAAAGTATGAGATGCAGCTACAACTCTGCACGAACTCCTGAGGGCAACAGTGCTTGTGAAGGGCTTGGAGAATGTGCCCTACGAGGAGAGACTGAAGGAACTGGGGCTGTTTAGTATGAGGAAAAGGAGGCTGAGGGGAGACCTTACTGCTGTCCCAACATCTGAAAGGTGCTTACAGCGACAGCGGGATTGGTCTCGTCTCACTGGTGACAGTGACAAAATGAGGGGAAATGGTCTTTAGTTGTACCAGGGTAAGTTTAGGTTGGATATCAGGAAACACTTCTTTACAGAAGGGATTGTTAAGCACTGGGATAGGCTCCCCAGGGAGGTGGTTGAGTCACCATCCCTGGATGTGTTTAGAAACCCTTTGGAAGTGGTGCTCAGGGCCACGATTTAGCAGAGGGTTGACAGAGTTAGGGTGGTATGGTTAGGTCGTGGTTGGACTTGATGATCTTGTAGGTCTTTTCCAACCTGAGTGATTCTATGATTCTATTTCCACTAAAATGAAGAATGGCATTATTCATGCCAACGCCTCAGGCTTCCAGTAATTCTGTTGTAGGGCCAAGTCTCGTGCAGCTTTTTGTTTAAGATACAGAACTGTGAAGAGCTGTGAGAAGAGATGCTAATGGTTACTCGAAGCTCACATTAGTGCATTTAACGTGTCAGAAAGCTCTTACCATCAATTCTTTGCAGCAAGTCGTTCTTTGGAAGTGAAATAACTTCCACAAATTCTAGGTGAGAAGAAGAAAACGTTAAACACCTCTAAGGCAGTGAACAGTGGAGGAAGTCTATCTCAGTGTCCTACTTCTTACAAACTATAGGAAGAAAAAAAATGAGCTTGATGCTAATCACTATCTAAAAGCTGTGGACCTTCATGTACCATAAAAAGGCTCCTTGCCTGAGGGAAGAAGGCAGTGACTGGGATCGTTAACAGATCTGTTCGAAGGAAATGGGGAAAAGCTGGTGTCTATGGAAAGTGAGAACTTTTCTTAGAGGAGACTTCCTCCTGAGAATGGAAAATCTGTCGAATTGGACTCTTGTCTATCTAAACTGGTACAGTTAGGGATTTTAGATGCATCTGAAGACCAGAACAGCACAGCTTCTAAAGTAAAAAGGTTTGGGTAAATACGTTAGCTTGCACCTGCATAGTCTGTTCAAGTTAGTTGCCCTTCAGGGCTTGTGTCACAGCTGCTGAGGATTTGGTTCCTATTTCCTGAGATACCGATGCCTCTGGTGTTATACTTGAATACAACTGAAGTGATGAACATCCACAGGGATGTTCACCTCTAGGCCACAGCCAATCTTGTGCATATCTGATTTGAGTCAAGAGATTAACCAAGCCTCAAAACCCCACAGTTTTAACTATGACTTTCTAAGTAAAACATACAAACATACTTGACCTTACTGTTACTGGGAGCACAGCTATGTGACATACCTCCATTATCTGTAAGAAACAAAAAACAACAGAAGGGTTTTGAGATGTATGAGAATTTACAACTATGAAGCATTTTGTTACCTGACTTATAACTACACGTGGCTACTTCCAGGGTCAAAGAGAAGAGAAGAATGTGGTGGTAGGTGTAGTTCCATTAAACATGTTGGTTTGATATCTTCTAAGAATTTCCATCTAAGTGGGACAAAACTCACCAAGTTTTTGCTTGGGTCTTGTATTCACAGCATCATCTCCATTAATGGTAACGCTCACGATGTGTGCTGTGCTGTTTGACACACCTGGGTCCAAGCAGAGTGCTGCAAACAAGCAGATGTTAGGTGTTCATTTTTTCAAAAGCAGAGGCCAGGCATCTCGCCGTTTTGCAAAATAAAAGCACAGACCTGGAGTACATTCAACAACTTCCCCTTTGTAGCCGGTTTCTTCCTCCAGCTCTCTCAGTGCAGCACTTTCTGCAGTCTCATTTTCCTCAATGAGGCCTGTGAGATAAATAATAACATAAGAGCAACTTAAAAGTTAGCACTTAGCCACAGTATCTGTTCTGAGATCAAATCCAGCTTTACAAATGAGGTTAAATGTCCTCAGTAGACCGTTTTTACAGAGGAAGAAATAGAGGCTTTAGGGAGGGTTCACATTTCTGGACTCATCATTGCTTATTCGTGGATACATTAGGTTGGAAAGGACCTACAAGATCATCTAGTCCAACCATCCTCCCACCACCATCCCTACCCACCAAGCTACTAAATCAAATCCCTTAGCACCTCATCTAAATGCTTCTTGAACAGCACTAGGGACGGTGCCTCAACCACCTCCCTAGGCAGGCCATTCCAGTGCCTGACCACTCTCTTTTTTTCCAAGAAAAAATTGACATGAGCTGCTGCTCGTGTCTTCAACTGCATGCCTACAGTAGCATGCTATCTTCCCAGAAGGTGGCATTAATATTCTCATGAGGAAAAGATGATGCGTGCCATGGCTCTTACAGAGGAGAACTTGTGCACAGTGTCTCCTAAAATGAACTGCATTCCTTTTGTATGCTTCGCTATCAAATACTGCTGAAGAGCACACTGACCACCATGGATTTCTGGTTGGACCACTTCATAAAGATTGATACTTCAGGCACACCTGAACACAGTGAACTATCAGCGTTATGTGAGCGAATGTTTCCATCGCTTACCTGCAGGAAATTCCAAGCAGTAGCCATTAATTGGAGGCCTGAACTGTTTCACTAGGACGATGCAGTCATAGTGGAGAGTTCTTTGTAGCACAGCTATCACTGCCACACCTGGGAGCAGTGACAGAACAGGTCAGTACATCCTATTGCGTATAACTGAGCATTTCATGCCAGATCCAGGAATGAACCTACGGACGGCAGCGCCGCGCGTCAGAGTGGCAGACATTCAGATCACTGCTCAGTAATCCTGAATTGTGAATTTAGACTCTTCATACCATTCATGATGAGTGGCAAAAACCCCAAATGGGATCTCCAGAATACCTCAGCCAACTAGAAGGAAGTGTGCTAAGCAATGCTGAGCCTCAGCCCCTCGGTAGCTCGGGAGGCACTGTCTCACCTGCAGACACTATCTGCAAACCACCAGCTGCTGGTTTATTCAGAAACATTGCCTCTCAGTCTGCACCTTGAGTTTATCACAAGAAAAGGTGGTTACAAACAAACAAAAGTCACCACAGTCTTACCGTCAGCTGAAATGCTCTTTTTCTTGCCAACACGCTTTACGGTTTCCCAAGTTCTGTTCAACAGAGAAAACAACAAATCGATAGATGAACGATGCCCATTTTTTCTAAGTTGCCTTCTACCCTTGCACTTGTCATTGGGAAGCAAAATATGCCACTGCTCAGTGAGGCCCAGCAAGAAAGCAGCTGGCTGTAGGTAACCTCTGTTCTGTTTTGGCTGTATAAGATATATGTGATAGAATTCTGTTTTGCCTGCTTAAATGAGAGAGAAAATAGATACCTGGGGATTGCTTAGGCTCACTAAACCTAAGGGAAAGACATAAACGACTGTCACAGAACAAATCATACAAAAGCGATCCTGGAAAAGTGCAAAATGGAGCAATTGATGTATTTAACATGTCAGATTTTGTTAGTTTTGAAAAAAAGACCACGCTCATTCTTTTATCTTCCTTTTATACAATTTATAATGTAAGTCATTGTAACTCGCAGCTCCGTTACTCAAACAAGAGAAGCACACAGAAAAGAGAGGCAAACTTTCCTCTCAAAATAACGAGTAAAATCCAAAAAGCCATCAGCTATAAAAATCCTTTCACAGCAGTTCCAGTCTTTGATATTTCTGAAAAGGATACTTTGCTGATAAAGAGGCAGTAGAGAAGACAATCAATATGGAACATAATGCATTAAGGGGTGGTAAAATAAAGCCATGTCATGTCCAGATAAATCAGTATGGCATAACTAAAGAACTGGACAGGCAAAACATACAGGAGAGCAGTAACTTTTCAGCAGTATGCAAGGTCCTGCACCATCAACAGTGAAAACAAAGCCCTTAATGAGGAACCAGTGAAGCCAAAGGACAGATTCACTGATCATCTCCGTTTGCATTGCTAGAACTTGCTTCTGCACAGCATCTGTGTAAGGAACTGGAAATGCAAGGTAAATGGAGGTCTCATGAGCCCTAAAAGATTCAGGAGCCAAATATGATCACACGTGGCACTGTGCCTGCTAGAGAAGGACTTTCTCTGAACAGAACGAACTGTAAAGGAACTGCACAGTAAGTAGATTGTCATGTGTTGGGTAATAGGTTTGTAGGGCTCATATTCTGCCTGGCCCACACGGCTGGGAACATCAGAGGAATCTGAAAAGAATCCAGAAAGTTGGTTACCTGGTTTTACCAAAGGCATCAGTGTAAGTTGTTTCCTCAAGCTTCAACCATTTTCTTTCCGCAATTACCTAAAATCAAAAGATTTTTAGGTTTAGGGAGAGAGAAAACACAACTTCATTTATAATTCTTTCAGAGATGATAAAATCTCAGCACCAGAATATATGCAAGAACACTTAACAACATCCTGTAACTGTCAGGGAAAAAGTATCCTTCACAGTGCAGTGACGGAGCACTGGCACAGGCTGCACAGAGAGGTGGTGGAGTCTCCTTCTCTGGAGACATTCAAGACCCACCTGGATGTCTACCTGTGCGACCTGGGCTAGGGAGCTGCTTTGGCAGGGGGTTGGACTCGATGATCACTAGAGGTTCCTTCCAACCCCTACAGTTTTGTGATTTATGCCAAGTTCTTGAAATGGAATAGAAAGTAAGCCAAGTAACTTCTTTTAACTACTATAACCACGTTTCAGTGAATTCCTGTTGTCTAATCAGAAACATTCTTGAGAGCAACGGGGGATGTATTAGCAAAGGGAAGAGAGGTTCTGAAAACAGCAAACCCACAACATTAAATTGTAGGAAAGGATTAAGACCCAGGGGCTGTTCATGTGACAGGAGCATTACAGCCCTCTGGTGCAGGACAAAGAGCAAACAGGACACATGTAGCCATGTGGATCATGAAGGTAAATTGAGAGGTTCATCAACCAAAAGAATCTGTGGAAATGAAATTCTGATGGAGCAGGGTAAACTCATGAAATGCTTAAAATGAGTTCCTCGCCATAATTTTTTGGATAGGCAATTGAAGTATCAGTAGCACCTCTGTGGTTGTAAACGTGGCCACAGGCACTCGACATAGAGGGAGCTACATTTGTTTTGAAAGGTGTATTTCCAGGTAGCAGGAACTGGAGAAGGGCTTTCTCAAAAGGGCTTTCTTTCTAACACATCTGTGGTCTCAGAAATAGCAGGAAGTTTATTATGTTTGTTACAGGTATGAGTAGTTCTGTTTGGAAGCATCCAGGTGTATTTTAAACAGCTTTGCATTTGCCCCTAAATCACTGCAGCATTAAAGCACATTCTTATTCAAAAGAGAAAGAGATGAAAATCATACTCTGTTGGCATACGTTCCAAGGCGAGGAATGCGTGTATGTACTTCAGTTAAACACACAATACGGGCAAATATTTTGTATTAATAAACTTTGTTAAACACTGCAAAAAACACAAAGAACTATTGGTCGTTGTCTCCTATTGCTGAAGCTCTCAGCAGAGCTGACAGATCCCTGCCCCATCACCAGGTTACTGTTTGCTGAGCAGAAAGGGGAAGGTAGCTGAAATCAGAAAAACACCACTCATCTGGAGTCTGAGAGGAAAAGGAAACAACTAGCTGTAAGAAATTAGACGTAGCCAAGCTCCAAAATGACAACCGAAGGAAAAAATGTAGATAATTTTCTGTGTGCAAAACAGTGTCGAAGTGTCACATTTTTAATCAGGTACTCTAAGTACAGCTTTTGTCCTCTGCTGTCAAGGAGCAATAATTAAAAAGTAGTACAGGACACGAAGCATAAATGTTCACATTGGAAGTGTTCTACAATCCCCTAAAGTCTGGTGAAGCTCTTACTGCTAACTGTCTTCAGGGAGAGAAAACCGAAAGCTGGCAGGCGTCCCTCGAAGAAAAATGAAATGTTATTGTCACCCATATTGTTGGGTGCACAATTAAAACCTTTCAGAAGCTGGCCTACAAGCAAAACTCTTGCTTTGCAAAATTCCAGGGCCTAGTGGCACTTCTCACGGTGCGTTCTACAAGCCATACTCAGTTTCAGAATAAGCTGTGTTTATTGCTTCACCTGTTACTTTGATGGGCAAAGAATGTCATCTTTTGCTCACAGTAGCTTGACTGTGGCATCCCAGAAGCAAGTGGAAGAAACGCTTCATGCACAAGGGGAACTGGCAAATGCACGGTAAACGTTCTCCTCAAGAAAGCCCGAAAATCATTAGAAAAGGTAAATCATTCTGAATATGTGAGATTAATTACAAACTTGTAAATGACACTGAAGAATGCAATATTATGGTATGATTAAAAAAAAAAAAAGAGCATAAAATTAATGTTACCTGAAAAAAAAAAAAAACATGTTGTAAGGTCAACAAAAATTGGTCATGAAAGGTGAAAATGCTCCTCATGAGCACACAGAAGTAGCTCTGAACTCCTTCCTGAGGACCTAGTACTTTTGGATTCTTTGAAGGGAAGGTATGAGTACAATATTTTCACATCTCACTATCTCCTCACCAATGTCTTTAGAAGAGCAATCATCTCAGTACAAATCCTTCCAGAAAGAGTGAAAGAAGGTACAGTTCTAAATTTTACAGCAACTCTCATTTATCTCATCTTAGAGGAGCAGATAACAAGGCTCATTTTCACAGTCCACCCATTCCTACGGTCAGAGCTATTGGCATTATTTCTTAACTCTGAAAACAGCCAGGACAGACAATACAAGAAATAACTCCAAACTGGAAAAAAAGCAGGAGCTTAAAAATACCTCAGCACTCCTCGACCTTCTGGAAGAAGTACTTGCTCTGAACAGATTTCACAAACCTTTAGCATCTATAACATTTCTTACTCTGCACTCACAAACTCTTTGATCAGTCTCAACTAACTGTTGTTTTCCAAGACAATGTCAAAACCAAACCTGTTATACCTCTTCTTTAAGGACGAATTGCTTAGCAGTTTTTGGAACTTCTGTGGATGTCTCAGCTGCCATTTTCAGGAATGTCAGGCTTTTCCCCTCCTGTGCAAAGTCCAGTCTACTATAAAACAAAGTCAATATTTGCTTTCAGAGTAAAGTTAAAAGGTTCGTTTCTGCTTTCTAAATTAACACATGAAACTCGCTAGAGAAAGTTAGCAGCATGTGCACTTCACATTTTCAGCTCCACCTGATTGATTCAAAGGAAGTTTGGATCAAAGCCCTGACTTACATCGTTGGTAACAGTCCTATCAACTACAGAGTAGCTGTACTGGCTGAAGATACCCGCCTTAACTAAAGGTCAGACACACACAGAGTTGATTCGTTTTAGCTGAACTGTTTCATTCTGGTCAGAGATGTGCTCTGTCAATCATACAATCTTGGAATGGTTTGAATTGGAACAGATCTTAAAGCCTATCCAGTTCCAACCCCTGCCTTGTGAAGGTTGCCCCCCACCAGCTCAGGATGCCCTGGACCCCACCCAGCCTGGCATTGAGCACCTCCAGGGATGGGGCATCCACAGCTTCTCTGGGCAGCTGTGCCAGTGCCTCACCACTCTCTGAGTAAAGGAGTCAAGAATTTCCTCCTAACAACATCTAAAGTTATTTTCTCATCTTTTAGTTTAAAATTTTTCCCACTGTCCATTCACTATCAAGACTGAGTAATAAGTCTGTCTCCCTCCTGTTTGTAAGCACACTTTAAATACTTAAAAGCTACAATGAGCTTTTCCTGTGCTTTCTCTTCTCCAGGCTGTACAAGTTCGCTCAACCTTTCTTCGTATGAGAGGTGCTCCAGCCCTCCGATCATCTTTGTCACCTTCCTATGGACCCATTCCAACAGCTCCACATTTTTCCTGAGCTGCGAGCCCCAGTCCTGAACACAGTACTGCAGGTGGGGCCTCACCAGGGCAGAGCAGAGGGGGACAATCCCCTCCCTCTTCCTGCTGGCCACCCCTCTATTGATGCAGCCCATTGCCCTTAGGGGCAGCAAGCACACACTGCTGGCCCATGTTAAGTTTTTGTAGAACCCCAAGTCCTTCCCCACAGATCTCGTCTCAGTGGGTTCTTCTCCCCATCTGTACACGTTTCTGGGATTGCCCCAACCCAAGTGCAACACTCAGCTTGTGGCCTTCAACCTCATTAGGTTCTCCTGGATCCCTTTTCAAGTTTGTCCAGGTCCCTCTGGACAGCATCCCTTCCTTCTGTTTTGTTCAACTCAGCTTGGTGTCATCAGCAAATTTTCTGAGGGCACATTCAATCCCTCTCTCTGTATAATTGATAAAGATGTTGAAGAGCACCAGTCCCAAAACAGACCTGTGCTGGACACCACTCATCACCAACCTCCACCTGGACATAGAACCATTGACCACAAGCCCCTGGCTATGACAATCCAACCAATTCTTTACTCTTTTTATTAACCACCACTCAAACCCATCCCTTTCCATCACAGAGATAAGGATGTTGTATAGGACCTTATCAAAGTCCTGGCACAAATCCAGGTAAATGATACCAGTTGCTCTTTGTGCACTGATGCCATCACTCCATCACAGAAGGCCACCGGATCACCTCATCATCCTGTGTGAACCTTAACATAACTTCCAGGAGGATCTGCTCCATGATCTTCCCAAGCACAGGGTAAGCCTCACTGGCCTCTGGTTTCCCAGGTCTTCCTTTCTCCCCTTCTTAAAAAAACTGGAGTGTTGGTTCCCTTTTTCCAGTCACTGAAGACTTCACCTGACAGTCATGACTTCTTGAATACGATGGAGAATGGCTTGGCAACCACATCAGCCCGTTATTTCAGGACACTGAGTTCTATGTCATCAGGCCTCATAGATTTGTACACACACATCAGGTGGTCGTGAACTTGCTCTTCTCTTACAGTGGGAGGGATTTTGCTCCCCCCTGACCTCACCTGTTGGTTCAGAGACATGAAAGACATGGGAAGCCTGACTGATTGAGAACCTCAGCCACTTTCTCTATGCCCATTGTAGTCAGCACTCCCTTCTGTGTTAGCAGAGGGAGTACACTCTCCTGGACCTTTCTCTTCTGACCATTGTACCTACAGAATCCCTTCTTGTTATTTTTCATATCCTTCCCCAGGCTCAGTTCCATCTGTACCTTGGCTTTCCTGATCTCATCTCTACATGTCTGGACGACATCTCTATACTCTTCCCAGGCCACTCATCCCTCAGTTTAACCAGAGGGTCCCTGATCAGCCATGCTGGCCTGCTGCCTCTCCTGCTTGATCTTGAATATTAGGGGATAGAGAGCTCCTGTGTTTTGGCTTTATCAGGCCTGACAGCCTCCTCTTGATATCACAAATGTGGGCCCTTGTCAGATAGCAAACTTCCCTAAAGAGGTTGTCCAAGTGGGTGCCTCAGTGCCTCTCAGCAAGGAGTCTCTAGTTACTAACACCCTTTGACTTTTTTTGGTGGCACTGATTCCAGTAAAAGGTGCTTGGCTGGATCAACTTAATGTGGTTGTCCTTTCCTTGGTCTTAATATTTCCTGCACCCTCTGCTTTTTCCAGTCCCAGGACCTTCTATCTGTTCTGCTCCGAACAGAAACGAGGGTCCAGCCCCCTCACCTTGCTTGTTACTGCAGTCTGTCTCCTCACGGATGGAAGCTGGCTTAGCTTCTTTCCCTCGCAGGGACTGAAGACAGGGCTGTCAGTCTGCCCGTGTCACTGCACAATACCACACATCCATCTCTCTCTCGGATCCCTGGATGCTCAGTGATTTCCTCTCACAAGCTGGCCACTTGCTCAGCAGAAAGCTAGGCACACATGCACCCATGTCACCACAACCTGCAACCAAAGGCCTGCACAGCTCTTCTGTTCATTGACAGGTCTGTTTCAGTGCACGTTTGCCCAAGAAGGTTGTGGCCTACAAGGCTGGGCTTCTGCTCATCTGTGAGACGTTTATAAGCATGAATCTACATCGGCTTTCTTATGTGTAAGATTTGTATTTCATTCTTTGAAGGTTGGAGGAATAGATAGTACAAACTATTTCAGCTTATCAGAGGACTAAAATGAATGCATATAAATCCGTTTCCTCAGTAAGTATGCAGGGCAGGCTCTTCCTCAAGCCTTAAGACTGTTGGATGCAATACATCAGAGCGGCCATTAAACTTTCAAATTGTCCTTAGGTAACACAAAGCTTGAATTCTGTCTCATATTAGTTCAAGCTGTTACTCACTGGTTCTTACACCACAGTGTCTCAAACCCTCCAACCCTCCTCCCTTAGGGTTTAAAAAATGTGGCTGGACAATAGCCATGTTTTCTTGCTGTGATTCTCACACACAATGTCAAGGTTTCCACAGTATGAAAAAACCACACCCCTCAACACAACCAATACATCTCCAATGTTTGGAAAGAATTCTAGCCTTTTTGATTGACAATATAGACCTGTCAAAAAGAGTACAGTGAACCATAACACTCTTCTATTAGCAGACTGAATAAGTCTTCCTCTTTTAGTCTCCTCTCAAAGGAGATCCCATTCCATTGCTCATCATAATACTTCTACACTGACCTGACAGTATCAGTTTATCACTCTCTCAAACATAGATGACCACAGTTGTATCCAAAATCTCACACTCTCCCCATGCAGCTTTATTAATGCTTAGTGTAACTGCATTCATTCTTACTTATATCAATTACAAATACAGCCTAGGACCTCATCTCATGCCAGAAACTCTTTTCAACACACCTCGTTCTTCTCTGCCATGGACAAATTCAGGGATAACTTGTGACTCAAATTACAAGAAGCTCTTGAAGACAGCTTCACTTATTTCAAACAGCACCAAAATCTAAAACAGGTGAAAAGGAGACTCATCTGTACCAGGTTACATAGTGTCGATCTTTTCCACTAGTGGGTGCAATAACTCTACATATGAGTGGCATTTTAAAAAGTTCCAACAAAAAATTAATATGTATTTTTTTTCAATTCCGACAGGCTGCGTAGAATTGCGAGTTGAAATGCCACTTGGTTAGTCTAAGGGTGCCCTGGAAAAAGTTCTTCTTTGTAAACATTCGTTGCATACAAAAATCGTATCTAAAGGTGCAGTGTGAGGTTTTAGAACCGCTGTTGTCTCAGCCCACAGACAAGAAGATTCTCTCATAAAATCACCACTGAAGGATTTGAGTTAAAAATGTAACCACACAGCTGGCACAGCAGCTGGGAACCTGCTTACCTGACTTATCATGATGCCGTGAATGTCCATATTTAATAGTTATTAGTAAAACTTCAAGAATACGTCAGAATGTCCTTTTTCACCAACCTGCTTAGCACGAATTAATAGCATTTGAACTATAAATTACAGAAGGAAAAGTCTGGCCCGCTTCTACCTTCTCTGCTGACTTTGATAGCAAGTATTACTGGGCACTGCTGGCAAACTGCGCTGCTTGCTCCATCACATGGGGCTCAAATTCAGACCTGTTCATGAAATGTATAAGCTTACGCTCATTACTTGTTCCCTTACTGAGGGCTTTCCTTCCAAGCAACATCTGACATCCGTTGCTTTTCTAAACGTCTTTTCAAAAGGAACCATCAGCCCCAACCTCGTAACAGAGCTGACAGCAACCAGGTTTAACAGACACTCAGCAGCGCTGCCTCAAAGCAAGCTCGGGATCAAACTCAGGGATGTGCAAACGAGGCACGGGCAGCGATTTACGGCATCCAACAGCACCCGTGTGCTGGCACGCATCACTCAAGTCGCGTTCCCGAGTTGCATTTCCACAACACTCTTCTAACAAGAAAACCGACGAAGGAGAAGCTGACAGGAGAGAGGCCCCATTTCCGCTCCGGCTGACGGACACCTGTTGAACACCACTCAGGGCAAACAAAACAGGGAGAACCGCGCCGATTCAAAAGAAAGAAGCACAAGAGAAGGAGGCAGCTCCGCACGGGCAGAAGTGGGCGAGCGGGAGATCTCTAAGGAAAGCAGCGAGAAGGAGCGAGCCGGCCTCGCCACGACGGGACAGGGCCTTACAGCCAGCGCGGCGCTCCCAGCAGCGGGGCGGGCACCGGAGCGGGGCGGCCGTGTGCTCCGCCGATAGAGGCCCGTGCGGCTCCGGGATCGACTGAAAGAGGTTCCGGGGTTAAAACGACCTCTTCCCGAACGGAGAGGGAAAGGAGAGGGCCGGTCTGCTGGAGAAGATGAAGAAGGAGCAGGTGGCACGCTGCCAGTTCTCCGTGTGGTACCCGCTGTTCCGCGCCGTCACCATCCGCAGGTGACGGCTCGGGGGTCGGCGGGGGCGAGCGCGGGTCGGTGCTCGGAGTCGGGCTGAGAGCTGAGGTTCGGGCCGCAGGGGGAGGGGATGAGCGGGGGGGGGGGGGGGGGGGGAAGCGTGGAGGGCTCGTGTGCCGCTCAGGATGGAAGAGCTGTCGGACAGGAGGGCCGCAGAAATGATAGAAGGGCTGAAAAGAGGACGTCCTGGGGTGAGCTGGGGCTGTGCGGGCTGAAGGTGGTTCCGGGGTGAGCTGAGAGCAGCAGGGGAGCTGCAGGAAAGAAGGGAGTGCTGTTGGGTACTGTGTGCAGGTCTGGGCTCCCCTGTACTAACAAAAAAAAAGACAGGGATCTCTTGGAAAGAATCCAGCGCAGGGCCACAAAGATGGTGAAGGGCCTGGAGGATCTCCCCTACGAAGAGAGGCTGAGTGGACTGGGTCTGTTTAGCCTTGAGAAAAGAAGACTGAGAGGGGACCTGATCCAGGTTTATAAATATCTGAGGTGTGGGAGTCAAAGTGGCGAGGCCAGGCTCATTTCAGCAGTGTGTGGAGACAGGACGAGGGGGAACGGCCAGAAACTGCAGCACAGGAGGTTCAGCACGAACGTGCGCAAGAACTTCTTTACGGTGAGGGTGACGGAGCGCTGGCACAGGCTGCACAGGGGGGTGGTGGAGTCTCCTTCTCTGGAGATATTCAGGACCCGCCTGGACGCCGACCTGTGCGACCTGGTGTAGGGAGCTGCTTTGGCAGGGGGGTTGGACTCGAGGGTCTCTAGAGGTCCCTTCCAACCCCTGCGATTCTGTGATTCCGTGACAGACTCTTTAGCAGTGTCTGTAGTGATGGAATGAAGGGAAATGGTTTAAAACTAAAGGAGGGGAGATTTAAGATCGGATATAGGGAAGAAATTGTTTTACAGTAAGGGTGGATGCAGGGTGAATAACCTGAAAGAATAGTATTTGTAGAAAGTAATGAGGTGGATGGTATATTTTGCTTGGCTTATCTGGGTGGTAAACAAACAACCAGTAAATGAAGAAATGCTCACCAATAACTCCACGGGGGAGGAATCTCCAACACGAAATCCTTCCCCAGTGATGGTCAGCCCTTAAATGGGGTCTGGAAGAGGTGGAGCCAGACTCTACCCTTTCCGATCACACAGGTGCACTGCCTTCACCTGTGCTCCTGTGGCTGACTCAGTGCTCGCCTCAGGTGATCAATCAGTGGTTCAGGCCGTGATTCAACAGTTCCCATACTGTGAAGAGGTGTTGGAACAGGTTGCCCAAAAGGAAGGTGAATGCCCCATCCCTGGAGACGTTCCAGGTCAGGTTGTATGGGGCCCTGAATACCCAGCTTAGCTGTAGGTGCTCTTGCTTATTGCAGGGTAGCTGGACTAGGATGCCTTTGGGGGTCCCATCCAACTCAACCAATTCTATGTCACTTGGAATGCTAAGTTGATAGAGACAAATTTCATTTGCATCTCAGGAGGGAGAACTTTCTTTTCAACAGCATGTTATCCCCCTGCACTGTCCACATATCTTTGAATTTCCTAGTGTTGAAGAGGTAGAGTGGTTTTTTGCATTTCATGTACAATTTTTGTCTTTTTCTTTCTCCTGTTCTTCCCTATAAGAAAAAATAGAGTTGCTTTTTGGAAGGAGTGAGGGGAAGAAATAGAAATTTGAATTTTCATAGTATTAGAGAATAAAGCATGCTACTATTGAGGTATGTTCCATTAAAAATAATTATTTAACTCTTTGTTTTAGTAAGTGATATTATTAATAAATTTTTTTTCCCTTTTTTCCAGTGTTATACTTCCTCTACCAGAGAATGTGAAAGAATATTTGCTGGACGATGGAACGCTTGTAGTTTCTGGAAGGTAAAGAGTGTTCACTCTCCACCATGCAAGTATTAATGCTATTTTATTGTCACAGTGATATTTGTATTCACATATTATATCTTACATAATTGATTTTGTAAATTTGACCAGTCTCACTGCAGTAAACCTCATACAGTACGAACATGTGTGTGCACAAACTAGCACTGTTAGTAAAGTTCAACTAGCCAATGCCTGATTCATCCTGGTGGATGACAGGCTGACCAGGAGCCAGCAGTGTGCCCTGGTGGCCAAGAGGGCCAATGGGATCCTGGGGTGCATTAAAAAAAGCGTGGCCAGCAGGTCGAAGGAGGTGATCTTCCCCCTCTACTCTGCCCTAGTGAGGCCTCGCCAGCAGTACTGTGTCCGGTCTGGGCTCCTCGGTACAAAAAAGACAGGGATCTCCTGGAAAGAGTCCAGCAGACTTTTGTCTTCAGTTTTTCTGTTGTGGCTTGCTCCAGTTTTCTTTGTCAGGGTTTTGAGGCATAATCCTCTTAGGAAACCATTCTGAGATCGTCAGCTGGTAGTTGCTGTGGAATTATAATATATATGGTCAATTCAAACTCCAGTGCTCATTTGGATTTTTTCTCTGCTCATTTTTTGGCTTAGAGAAGATCCACCAACTCAAACCCAAGAGGGGAGTGATGATGCAGAGGAAATACAGGTCTGTAAAAACTCAGCTTTATTTTTCCATTAGAGACTGGACGTTAATCTGTAACCACTTCTGCATGCTTTGCAAGTGAGGATGGTACTTTACCGAAATAATAATCACGTGATATTTGCCTTGGAAGAAGTTTACAAACATTATTTATACTCTGACATCAAGTAAAGTTTAAAGTTTTTTTATGCTCTCTTGCACACACTTTTTCTTGTTAACTACATTTCTAGTAATGCGTAGGGAAAGTTGTAGGACATTGGAAATGGAAAATGTTGCTGTTTTATGCCATGAAAAATTAGGAGGACTATTCAGAGGAGTTACTTCAAGAAACAAGGAAAGTCCTTAGGGCCATTCTAGCTCAGAGAGGTATTCCAGAATTAAAAAAAAAGCTGGAAAGTGTTCTAAATTCAAGGTGATAGAAGGTGCAAAAGGAGTGAGGATGAGGAGGGTAAATGAGAGTAGTGGATTGTGGGTTTAATGCTGAAGTGGGAGAGGCAGAGACAGGGGTTAGGTAGGAAAGACTCCACGGAGTTTTGAAACATCCAAGTCTTCAATATAAATCGCAGTTACCACATCTCATGCAGGAGTTGTCTTTTTTTTTTTTTGTACATTTTTGTTGAACATACACCATTTTTCCAGTCTTAATTAGAGGATGGCCGTGTAATTGTGAAGAATCAGGGCAATGAGTTGTACACGTTGTGGGAAGCTGTACAGATTCTGATGTTCTCACGAGTTATAAAGGATGTCACAGGAAACCAGTGACCTTGGACTTGTTCTTTTTTCTTAACAGTGGTCAGATGATGAGAATACTGCAACACTTAAGGTAAGGTCCTCTAAAATCCCAGCGTGAGGGTTCCTAAGCAATATTCTTTCTGAAGCTTGTGATAAAACCTGTGACCAGGTAGAGGTACCTGCTGCAGTTACCGTTTTTCCAATCATTCTCACTAGATGGCAGTGTAGGTGTCTGCAACCTTAAAAATGTTTCGCTAGCTTAATTTTGTTTAACTAAAAATAAAGTGCTGCTTTTCTTCATTCCCAACAGTCACACGCTTTTTAGAATATAGGAAATGAACTGTAGCATTAGTCTAAATATAGATGTCTTTTATTTTCAACACTTTGCATATCTTCCAATTACTGAATAGAACTGAATACGGAAGAAACGAAGCTCCTGCAGCTCAGTTTTCACAGCTCTTCTCTTACACCTTTGCCATTATTTCCTCCTTATTTCCCCTTCTTCCTGTTTTTATGTTCTTTGTGCTGTGCCCAACTTAGAGTCATTAAGGCTGGAAAAGACCGCAAAGATGATCCAGTGCAGCCATCAGCTCGTCACGACCGTGCCCACTAAACCTCATCCTGATGGCTATCAGCTAGGCTTCCTCCACTTTATTTATTGATTTATTTTAAACTAAAAACAAAAAACTTGCCCTGCTGTTTTCAGAGTTAATATGCCTGTGTTACTGCTCCTTCAGTCCTGTAGCTCCCTGAGGTTCAACATAGCCATGGGCTGGGTCCAAAATAATCACCTCCATCGAGTTGCACATATGCTAACACAGAGTTTAAAGCATAGGTTTGAAGAGGGGTACATGCTGAGTTGGCACATTCTGACAAATGTCTGCCTTGGATTGTAATTCACAATGGGGATTTTGATATTGTTCCTTCGCACAAGTATTCTTATACATTCCTCAGGTTGCAATATCAGACTTTGGAATCAGGTTTCATTATAGTGTACAGCACGACATGAGAATACATCCCAAGATGTATTGTGTCTATTGAAAGTGTGCAGGTCAAGTGATTTCAGTTTATCCAGGCAAGGATTGTGTATTGTGTGTGGATTGCAACCCTACCAACTCTACAGCTCCAGTTTTACTGGGACTGGCTGGGATGTAGTTTGCTGTCTTCAGAGCTGCCCATATGGTGCTGTGTTTTTGATTTGTGACTAAAGGAGTATTTATAACACATAAACATTTTGAGTGTTGATGAGCAGTCCTTGCATAGCATCAAGACTTTTCTGACTTATGTCCTCATTTTCCCTCCACCAATTATGGTGGGATTGGAAGGTTTAGAGGAGGGGACAGTGCCAGGATAGCTGACCTAAACTGTCCGAAGGGATATTCCATACCATGGAACATCATACTTAGCAGTAAAACGGGTAGAGAAAGAAGAGAACTTGAAGCTTACAGGGTGGGTTTTGTTCAGAGACTGTCTGGGCTTTGCCTTTCATCAAACCTGCAACTTTGAAAATGTTTTGATTATGGGCATGAGTTGTGCCATTTCCAACAAAAAACCACCAAAAACTCTAAAAGAAGAATTTCATAACATGCCCTGTACCTTCTTGTAAATGTGGGAGGTGATCGCTGCGAAGACACCATGGCAAATGTGCTTTCTCTGCTTGCAAACTAAGAGCTCTTCTGAGGATAAAGAGCAAATGGGAACAGTCTCCTGTGCTTCCAGGTAACACCACTCTAATAGTGATGAAAAGAATGGAGTGACAGCCTGTCTGGAAAGCACAGAGCTGGGAGCTGCATCTGGGGTTACTGCAGGATGTTGGAATGGATCAAGCAGCATTGTGGAAGCTGAACAGGGAGATGACAGGGAACATGATGTATAAAGAAGAGCAAGGGAGGCCTGAGGCTGTTGTGACTCTATTTTACTAATGATAAATCCTGGATTATGATTGCTTTCCCCTCTGGTTTCTTTGTGGGAGAGTTGTAAGATGGGCTGACTGTGATTATTTCTGTTGGTGACCCATCTGAGTCATGAGGTAGAAACTGTTTCCCTTGCCCCTTCTTAAGAGGAATTAGAACAGAGGATTATATAAAACTGTGTTTTAAAAAGGCAGTTGCAAAGTCAAACATCCAGAATGTGGTCAGTGTTAGAATTTAGCTTATTTGTGCTGCCTTAGAGCTGTCCTCTTGTGCAGTGTTTTTTCACTTGTATTAATGAATTGATAGCAGCGTTTTCCCAGTGAGTTGATGTATGTTCTGGTGTTACATATGTGGTATGAATCCTGGCTTCTATCAGAACAAGAGGAGATCAGAATGCACTGCGTGTGGAGAGTTTTACTTTGTACAAGAATGCTTTTTTTTTCTTTCTGTATCTTAGAATTGGCTGAAGTTCTAAAAGTGAAATAAAAGAAGTGCTTGTTTCAGTTTTTCAAGTATGATTTCCCATGGAATCTAGATGATGTACTAAGGAATGATTGGGATGTGTGAAGCTCAGTTCAGGTCACTGTGTTTTTTGCTTTTATAATTTATTTAAAGTGAGTGTCCTTCATGAGGGGCTGCAGAATGGATATACCAGAACGTATAAACTTTTTATCACTGCTTGTGTGGCTGTGAGGGCTTTGTTGTTTTAGAGATCAGTTGGCTTTAGGAGCTATCTGCAAACGTAACCCAAAGATACAGGTAGGAATAGTGCTGACTTTAGATCTGTGCATCTTTGAAACATCTCTGAAATACTTTCTTATTATTTTAAAGGTCAGCAGTCAGCTTTTATCTACTTCTTGGTGTTTTTTTCCTATCCTTTGTTTACAATATTTGGAATATTCTTTACAAGTCAAAGTTTTATGTTCCAAATTGTATCAGCCCATCTTCAGAAAGGGCTGGAAAGATGATCCTGGTAGCTACAGACCTATCAGTCTCACCTCAGTGCCCGGGAAGGTTATGGAACAGATAATCTCAGGAGCCATCATGGATCAATTAAAGGTCAACCATAGGATCAGGCCCAGTCAGCATGGGCTTATGAATGGTAGATCCTGTCTGACAGACCTGATTTCATTCTGTGACCAGGTGACCTGCTTAGTGGATGAAGGTAAGGCTGTTGATGTGGTCTGCCTGGACTTCAGTAAAGCCTTCGACACTGTCCCCCACAGCATTCTCGTGGAGAAAATGGCTGCCCATGGTTTGGATGGGTGTACACTCCACTGGGTGAAGCAATGGCTGGATGGCCGGGCCCAAAGAGTTGTGGATTGGAAAGGTCCTTAATGGAAAGGGACCCTGGTGTACTGATGGGCAGTTGGCTGAACGTGAGCCAGCAGTGTGCCCAGGTGGCCAGGAAGGCCAATGGCATCCTGGCTTGTGTCGGGAATGGTGTGGTGAGCAGGACTAGTGAAGTAATCCTGCCTCTGTATTCGACATTGGCGAGGCCTCACCTTGAGTACTGCGTTCAGTTTTGGGCACCTCAGTACAGAAAGGACATTGAGGTGCTGGAGCAGATCCAAAGAAGGGCAACAGTGCTTGTGAAGGGCTTGGAGAATGTGCCCTACGAGGAGAGAGTGAAGGAACTGGAGCTGTTTAGTATGAGGAAAAGGAGGCTGATGGGAGACCTTACTGCTGTCCCAACATCTGAAAGGTGCTTACAGCGACAGCGGGGTTGGTCTCGTCTCACTGGTGACAGTGACAAAATGAGGGAAAGTGGTCTTTAGTTGCATCAGGGTAAGTTTAGGTTGGATATCAGGAAACACTTCTTTACAGAAGGGATTGTTAAGCACTGGGATAGGCTCCCCAGGGAGGTGGTTGAGTCACCATCCCTGGATGTGTTTAGAAACCCTCTGGAAGTGGTGCTCAGGGACATGATTTAGCAGAGGGTTGATAGAGTTAGGGTGGTGTGGTTTGGTCATGTTTGGACTTGACGATCTTTGAGGTCTTTTCCAACCTGAGTGATTCTATCATTTGCAGTGTGTCCTGCATCTTGATGCTAGTTAACTTGTATTATTAAGCTACTTTAAAGACTTTATTTAAAGTATTACTAGAAACACTTTATAGAACCATAAGTTAAATGAGCTGTCACTCAAGTTGTCTGCGAGTTATTTATTTACTGTTGCCCTCTTAACTAAATTCCTCAGTGCAATTAGAGAGCTATTACAAAATGGAACTGTTTTTTCTAACTTTTAGTACCTTGACAGAATGTGTCAACATTTCAATTTTTTTTTTAAGTTGATACTTAATTCTGAACAATCTATATTTGAAAGTTTTCTCTTTGAGCTGAGCAAATCTTTTTTTGTATATGATACCACTGAGTTTTTTCCTTCTACAAAATACATTCCCAGTGGCATTTTTATGATGGCTGCACTTCGTTGTACATTAATTACATGTATTAATTTTTTTTTCTTCTTGCTCCTTGTTCAGGCACCAGAGTTCCCAGAGTTTACAGCTAAAGTTGAAGAAGCCATAAGTTCCTTGGGCGGCAGCGTTTTTCCTAAGCTGAACTGGAGTGCTCCCAGGGTAACAATGCTGACTCCTAAAACTTGTAATAGATGCTGTCACACAAAACTTTGTGGTTTATCTTAATGCGTTGGAAAATAAAGCAGACTAGTGAGCCTGATAAGGAAGGGGGTGATAAATGACATCAGTTACGTTTGGTACAGCAAATTGTTCTGGTGAATTAGAGCTAAATGGTGTGATGTTTGGTGAGCCTGATGCAAGATAGCACTGTCTTCCTTATATAACATCTAATTATCCGTGTTCTGGGTAACTGTGTGGTGCTTGTACTCTCCTCATTCAGAATATGAGTTAAAACATTACACAGGATAAAAAGAAAAAATCATTTTTCCTTTTTTAACAAAGCAATACATTTCCCTCTAGTTATTTTTAGGCACTCTAGCTGTACCTGAAGAATGGGTGCCCCTAAGTGATTTTGTATTATATTCTCAAGGGAAATTAGTGTTCAAGCTTTCCAGGAATGTGTTTGAAAGAAGTAAGGCAAAAAGTTTGTTTTTGAAATAGATTTGGTCTACGTTCATCAAATGATTCATAACAAACATAACTGTTCTATGTTAACAGCTGATGGAGCTTTCCTTAAAATCCAAAAATTGTTTTCTGTGTGTATGTCAACTGTGCGTAATGTTGAGTTCTGACAGATCAGTAGCTTGCATCACTCTCTACCATTAAAGCTGCATTTTTGAGTAATCCTTTTTTTTTTTCCCCGTTTAGGATGCTTACTGGATAGCAATGAATAGCTCTTTGAAATGTAAAACTCTGAGTGACATTTTCCTCCTCTTCAAAAGTTCCGACTTCATTACTCGTGACCTCACTCAGCCGTAAGTACATTTCTAGCAATCTTATCCAGCCAAAAAAAACCGAACCCACAGAGGGTAATTTTTCAATAGTTGCTCTTTTCTGATGAGTAATAATAAATATTTGATAAAAAGATTCATGTTCACGTTTTAAAAGATGCGAATCAAGTAAATTTCAGGAACAGAAATAAGTTAGTTTTCTTTGAAACTTTCTCCCACCTCTTTTTCTCCCTGCACCATACAAAAATAAATTCCAGGACCAGTTTACTGCAGAGAATTGTGAGGCAAATTATTGTCAGTATTACTTTTAGTGAGTAATTTCTTGTAAACTGGAGTTAACCTAGTTTCAGAGAAGAGAGAAGCAGGCTCCATTTTCTTCTTATACTTAATTGGCTTAATTTTTATATATAAGTGAGTGAGGAACAAACCAGGAAGACATATAGACATACAGCTAGTGACAGACTAAGACCGTTTTTATTGAGCTGCTTTCCCAAGCAAGTGGTATTTTAATGTTCTGGGGAGATTTTTTTTGTCCTTTCCTTCCCGTCTATCATGCCTTTTGCTTCTTGATAGCTAGTTTTGTACTGCTGGTTTTCATGGTGTTACACATGACTTTACCAGGTTCCCTTCAAATTTTAAAGCCATTGAAGTTTGTGTGGCTTCCCAGGAGGAGCCTGGGACTTGTGCTGATCTCTTGCTGCAGCTCCAAGGTCTCGGAACCTTTGAACAAATGCACTCCAAGAATTGTGGCTATGGGTTATAGCTGCACATAAAAGTAAGAATTCATTCTGCTCACGTAGTTCAGACAGTACTCAGTTGTACACAAAGTTTTCTCCTGTTTTTTTTTTTTTTGTAACTTGTTTCTGAAATACAGTCTTTCTGGAAGAAAACAGAATTATTGGAATTGAGTGTTCTTGTTATTACAATTACTATTATTTTTTCATATGAAACAACAGCAACCTTGGTTTCAAAAAGAGTGCCATCGATGGCTTGATGTGTGAGGAGTCATTTTCCAATAATTATCAATGCTTATTTATATTTCTGCAATATTTAGGAGGCTGAATCAAATTCAGGGGCCTTGTTCTAGCTGATTTGTAGAGGCTTATCAAGCGTGGTAGTCCTGTCTTACGTAGCTAATGGCCTGGTAAAAATTGTATTGTCTAAAACACAAAACCATTTCTATTAAGGCAGTGCAACTGCTGTTTTCCTTTTTCTTCCTGTAACTCTAATAGCGCCAATTTTTTCCCCTCTCTAATCTGTTGGTGCATTTGAGATAATGAATAGATAACATCCTCATCCTTATCTCCATAGCATTTATGGAGTGCTAGCAGTGCTGCCAGTCCAATTCTGATACTAGGTTTAATGTTATATCTAACCTATAACATAATGAGGTGGAGAGGAGGAGACTGAGAAAGAGTGGAGAAGATGCTGAAGTGATAAGACAGTTTGAAAAGTGTGTTAGACTGGGGAAGTGGTTGGAAGCATGGAGAATTTGAAGTTCTGGGACCATAGAGAATGAAAGTGATAAGGAAGATGCCATCTGCATTTCAGATTGAGTGCACAGTGTTTCTCAGGTGCCTTACTAAGGAGCTTTTCTTCATGATTTCCACTGATGGGAGGCCAAGCTGCTTCACCTGGTAACCCCCAGAGCAAAAGTGTCCTCAGGAGGAGCACTGGTGTGTTCTTTGTTGCAACTGCTTGTAAGGCTGGAAGTGTCTTGTGGGTCTGAAAATAGACGTACACTTTGCATCAAGTCCTTTGTGAATATCTGTGTATTGCTTTTTGGTATTGTGCTGTCCTCACCTATGAAGATATTGAGCAGAAATTACCCCAAGCTCCTCGGTGAATGTTTGGCTAACCCCATTCTAATGAGTTTGGGACACAGTCAAGTGCTTAAAAAGCACTGTGTGCTTTTAAAAGCTGTGGCAACTAGGCTTGCATATGTCTTCAGTCCTGTACTTTTCGATTATGCTATTTATATGGTAGAAAGCATTGGCTTGATTAGTTTCACTGGGATTGCAATTGGTGTGTTTTTCTCAGGGTTGTTACCTCTTATCACACCAGGTTAGTGCCTCAGCTCTTCACCTTGCCCTTTGCAGACAGTGCTGACTTACAGAGGAGGCAGTGAATGCATTCTAGTTCCTATATTGTGAAATTTCACAGCATGGGTGTTAACTTAAGCCATCAGTAATTTCACCTTAGTTTCACACCAGCCTAAAAGCAGTGTTGGCTGAGCAGCCTCTAGAAGGCATGTTCTCTTCTGCTGATCCTGCTGGGGGAGAAGTAACCTCCAGCAGAAAAGCAGTACCTCGAATTGCACTAGTTCAGTCCATTTGCACTCCTCTTCCAGAGTGCTAAAGTGAAATGCACAGTTGGATAATTTAGCTTAGCTAGTGGGTGGTAGATAAATCAACCTCGTGGTTTGCTTCTCAGATTGTCACCTAATCTCAAGGTTAAGGTGAAGTTTCATTTGAGAAGCACTGTGTATGTTTCCCTTCCTATAAAGTCTAATGTGAATTTGAGTGGAACTGGTCCTTACAACAAGGTGAACATCATGTGTGTACAAACACTTTGGTTTTTGTGCATCCTGGGAGTGTGCTGTGCTTGAGAAAGAACAAATTATTGTTCAGTCTGTGCTGATATATCTAAATTGCTAAGTTATTAATACAAAATGTCCCCATCTGAACACAGGAATAATTACTGCTGAGTTACAAAGGTGGTCTTAATTATGCTATTGATTAGCTGCCAGCTCCATAATCCTTAGCAAGCAGAAACTAGAAGTGCAGTTGGCATAAGAACCTAAGTGCTGAACAAACAAAAATTGAAAACATAATATATCTAAATCCCTTGGAAGGGCTGATCAGAGGGAGGAGAAGGGATAAAAGCACTGTATTTCTATTTTTTTTTCATTAATATTCATCGTGGTCTAAAAATTTCTTGGCCTGCATAATTAACGACTGAGATTTTTATTTACTTTTTTTTTCCTGTTCAGTGGGGTTCACTTAAAAATACACTTCCTGGCTTGTGGCATGGAGACACAATGGCAAGTTGAAGGTCTGTTTCTTGAGGTAGCATTGTCAGTGGTGTGGGACTTCAACCACTTTCTCTGCCTCTTTCCTCTCCCATTTCCTGTCTGCTTATCTGATATGATCTGTCTGTTTTTCAGGTCAGGGAAATGCCCTTGCTGCAATTCTCAGTTGTCTCCAGTTCTGAGAAAATTTCAGCTATGCAATACCTCAACACTAACCATTAAAAATACGGCCTTACTGCAGATACACTGAACGTGACTAGATAAGCTTTGACTGCTCAGATGTTTGGACTCTCTCATCATGCTGGCACTTGTTTGGTTTAAAAGCCCAGAAGGAGTTAACTTTCCTCTTGGAACAGACATAAATTAGCAAAGACTTCAGAGCAGCGTACTCGTTAACGTAGTCATTGTTTCTGCTTTGAATAAGCACTACATTTTCCTTTGCTGAGTTCACAGAAAACTTGTGGGTGGTGTGATCCTTAACTTTTCAGTTTTTAATGCAGGCTTTTAAGAACTTAATGTTGTGGTTATGTGACAGAAGCAATCCCTTTCTAACTGGGATTTCTGTTAAGCAGATAACACTCCTCTTTTGAACAAGAAGTTTACAGCTAGTACAGTTTTCTTGCTTATTACTAAAACATTTGGGCTATGTTTTGTTAAGTGAATACCCACCCTGAGGCGAATATAAACAATAGCAATAGCTTTAATGATAGGGTAATGCCCTTTCAAAGATAAGCTTGTTGTCACTAATAAGGAGAATATAAACCTTGGAAATTTTGTTGAACTTTGGTTCCTGTTCTGCAGCACAGTGCTGAGCATTTTAGGTCTGCAGATGTCACTATTGGGATGTTGAACCTGACAGCATTTTTTGTGGTTATTAAGCAACCAGAAAAGTATCAGTAGAAGTGAAATAAGATATCTGGTCAAAAGCAACCTCCTGCTAAAGATGCTCTCAGCAGGTTCTGCCCTTTGGCCCAAGCAGGAGCAGGTGAAACAGCTTCCAGTGGAATCACAGTGTGCTCTGGTTGACCAGAACTGGATGTGTGTGAAGTGAAAGTCATCACTTATGACTAATGAACTGCCTGACTCTAAGAGAGTCCAGTATGACACTGCTGACACTAAACTTGATTCATTCAATTAGGAAAGATTATTTTTGCTTTTCAGTTCAAAGTTGTAAAGCTTTTTTTCTGACATGGAGGGATAACAGCCTGTGTTCTCCTGACAGAGCATAGGAGGCAGTGTTGGTTCGTGCAGATGTGTCTTGGCAGTCAGGGTGCCTTTTATGCAAGGACAGTACCTGTTGCTTAAAACTTAAACATGGCCTATTTTAAGATAAAAAGTTCCACGTGAGATGATGTGGAATATGAGGCTTTTGACATTTTCTTTTCTTGAGGTTTTACTCACATGCCCGTTTTTTCCCTAGGAATTTGTGGGGCAGGTAGTACAAGATTCTCTTTATGCAGTTTCTGAATTTCCTATTCAACTTTAAGGACTACAAGGAAGTATTTTTTGCTGTTAGAAATTTATCTTTTTTTTTTTTTTTTAATTAAGGTTTTAAATTAAACTGTGCGACGTTGTCAGCAAAACTGTCTGGTACAGAGTGCTTTTACAGTTCTCAGTTTATTGGTAATTGTTTATTTTGTGGATAGTAATTTCACTTCATAGCTCTCATAGCACGATGGGTCCTGGAGATCTTTACAAACCTTAAATCGTTTTTCCCAGTGCTGCATACTGATCTGCACGGCAGCTTCATGCAGTGTGTCCTGTTGTCAAGTATTTGCATTTGGAGATTAACATGCATTTACTACTTAAAAAAAAAGACCTTGATCCTTCTCTTGTTGACATCTAAGTATAAATCTGTAAACAAGCTGTTGACCACAACACAAGGTCAATGAACAGTGGAGTTTAACTCCTTCATGCTTACTAGTGTTTAAAATAATAATTTTCAGAGGTTTCAGAGAAGGGGGCTGGTGTATCTTTCAGTTCTGTGGTCTTCAGGTCTCTCTGATGCTCCTTCAGTTACCTCCAAACTGGAAGAGGATGCAGTTGGCAGAAGGCTAAGTAGGGTTGCCTTCTCTCCCTGTTGAAAAGGCTGTGTGTAATGGGTGAGCTGTCCAGATGCTGGAACAAGTTGCTAAAAAAATACAATAATACAGAAGAACAGAAAGTATCTTTCCTCCCCCGTGGTGGCCTCCACCTGAAATATTTGAGTGCTGAGCAAGGGATAGTTTTGACTTTTTTGTTAGGCTGTTTTTGGGCAGCTGGAAGAGACTGCATCTAACCAAAATGGAGCAGATTACAGATCCCCCAATGTCAGATGTGGATTTCTCTGAAAGGTAACGTGGGTCCAGGTGTGCAGGGACTGTGAAATGCTCCATGTTGGGCTTCAGCTGCCTTTTTATCTGTAGTTTACGATTATCTTGGTGTGTGTGGAATATTTTCTTGAGCACAGCAAGCAGATATGATCGTAATGGGGGAATTTTGAGTATAGCAAAACTGCAAACTCTCCGGAGTGTTTCTGTTGCCTTGAGAGATCTTAAATCTCTTAGAATATAAACTGTGGCTGTTATCTGTTTACATAAGCTTACAGATATATGGTCTCTTTGATTACTGTTCTTTTGGAAAGCACGCTCTTCTCCGTGTGGTGAATATTAAAGCCTAAACTAAAGATTTATTTCTTCTGGCAGCGTACAGAGGAAGCTCTTAGGAGAGCCCTCAGCTTCAGATTGAGGGCTGGGCAGCACGATGCTTTGCTCACCAAGAGTAAAGGCAATGAGCCACCACATCTTACAGTGCACTGCTTGCAGCAGAGGTGTTAAGACTGCTGGATTGCTGCAGTGAGTTCAGTACCAACGGGAGATAGGAGAAATGTTGCTGTTTCAGACTGTTGCTCAGTAGTGACCCTTTACACAGGTCTGTGCATCAGAGTAGTTTGTTGCCAGTAATGTCAGGAAGTATGTTTGGGTGGAAGATTTATGTTCTTTTGCAATAATTCCTGTAACTTTCTAAGGAAATTAAAAAGACGTTGTATAAAAGCAAATATGCCTTAGTCGTTCCTGGATGGTGGTACAGAGAGTGAGCTGCTCGCAAGGGACAAAACCTTGACATCTGCTTGTGGTTATGGAAATGGTTTTGTTTATTTTCACTCTCAGGAGACTTCTGAGAGTATTTCTTAAGGCTCCTAATTTAGCAGAACACCATGCTGTGGAATCACTAGTGTTCGGTAGCATTCCTTGCATCTGCTGCTCATGAAAATGAAAGTAATCCTGAACTGCTGCAAGGCACAGTGATGTGTCTCAGTTAGCCGGTTTAGGAAGTTAAACATTAACAATCTAATCAAGTTTCATTGCAGCATGTTTTCCCTAGTGCTTTTAATGTTTATTTCATGCTTTGAGAATCCAGTTATGCCTACATATCAATAAAGACAAAAGGAGCAGCGCTGTTGATTCAAGCAAAAGACTCAACACTGAATAAGCACTCATGTTTTAGCCAAGTTCCTGTCCAAATGTAGCCTCTTCCAAACTACACACTGCATCAAAAGAAGGTGATTGTTTATAATTGTGGAAAGAAGTTGTGTTGTTTTATTTTGTCTTTTTGACACACTGAAATTATTTGCTTTATCTATCTTAGTAATTCAGCTGTGGTTTTGGAATTAATATTTTGGGGTTATTTTTCCTCACTGTGGCCAGAATCTTGTACCTAAAAGCATATTTTGATGCCTGTGATTTTTCAGATTTATTCATTGTACTGATGATTCCCCTGATCCTTCCTTGAACTATGAGGTAAGACTTTCTGATTTCTAGGCTAACTTAAGTGTATTACACGTGGGCAGGCTGCCACTTGTGCTTGACTATGTGCCCAACAATATTTTTTTGTTTGCTTTGTGTTGCTTGGGCAGTATGGGGAAGCGTGGTTAAGAACTGGAGGTCATTAGGAGTTCGTTTAGTTACGGGTCAGAGCCAAGCTGAAGTGCAGATGTTTGAAGCTTCCTTACAGCTTTCTCTATTGTCTGTCCAGTTTTGCCAGGAAGGTGAAGCTCACTAGATGAGAGTCGTGTGTTCCCTTAACATGCTTCTCGAGAACATCATGACTCAGGTTACTGTGAGAAGCTAGCTGTAGTTCCCAGGGATTGTAGCTGTTTACTAAGAACCAAAATGGTCTGTATTATCTCATTAGATATGCTTTCTGCTGCATTAAAATATTTAGTTAGCGACTCGGATATTGCATTCAACAGTTCTCGTGGTGCTGTCGGTTTTATGATAGCATCTAGTTATGTCTCTAATAATTCTTTATGTAAATACAGCTTTTGTCATCATCCTGTGGGTTTAAAAGGGCTTTAGGAAAGTGCATGAACACTGTTCTGAAGCACTGTGTTGCTGGGCTTTGAGGATACAGAAGAGAGTTTCATGTTTACGTTGTAGTTGGGAGCATCACCTTTGGTTACTGATTTTTACGCTGCAGGTGATAGTGCTGGGAGTTTCCAGTACCCACAAGCAGTAACTGAGACCCTCGAAAGAATGGATGCGTCTGAATGCTTCAGTTTAGGAAAAGCAGAAACTTGATAAACCGTCAGAGATACGCTTTAATTACCAGACATTCCCATTCATGATAATTGGTTACTATTTTTGATCCTGTGTCCTTATTTTAACCAGTTTGTGCTTTCAGGGGCATCACAGCTTGGGTGTATGCCAGAATAAAGGTTGATTTGATTGAATTTAGTTCTGCCCATCAGCTCTTTTGACTAGAGAGCAACTTTCTGCCAACTCCGTGACAGATTTGTTGCGTTACACGATGGGGTTTTCTGTTTTCCATGCTTTATCATTAATGCAGCTTAGAAGTTGTTTCATAAATAACTTCATGTTTAAATTCTATGTGTAGTGGAAGAGCACAGGGTAACTAAGGTAGGAAGGGGCCTCCTTGGTTATCTAGTTTATTCTCATGCTCAGAGCCAGCTAAGCTGTGAGATTAAATCGGGTTGTGCGGTGTGAAAACCTCAGTGGATGGAGGCTGTCCGAACCCTCTGAGGGGGCTGTTGAGGTGCTGAACTATCCTCGTGGTGAAAAAGCTTCTTCCTGTGACCAATCTGAACTTTCTTCTTTCAATTAACAACTTCTCATCTTCCTGTGAAGGACTTGGTGGCCATCTGATGTAGTCAGCGCTAGTGGCCTATTTGTGGCCAGTCACAGAGGGCTTATGAACATAACAGCTATAATCAGAGGTCTTGAAACGTGGAACGCCAGATGAATATACTGACACAGCGTACTCCAAATGCGTAATTCTGGGAAGAAGTGGCATTTATTGCATTGTTTTCTGAATATCAGCATTTAAATACTTCAGCCTTCAGAGAAGGGGACTCTAAATTGGGAAATTATTACCTATTAGGATAATGTTTATTTTTTCATTCACATCATGTATAGATTAATACCAAGTCAAATTGTTTTTGAGTATTTCCTAAGATAAT
Organism: Oreortyx pictus; assembly: GCA_036925125.1. Lineage (NCBI taxonomy): Eukaryota > Metazoa > Chordata > Aves > Galliformes > Odontophoridae > Oreortyx > Oreortyx pictus. The sequence goes on along the minus strand of JAUPFR010000001.1, from coordinate 178,478,823 downwards.
TGTATGAACTGATGTGGTGTGTAGCAGTCTTGCCCATGACCGTGGGATCTTTAGGGTCCCTTCCAGCCCAAGCCATTGCATGGTCTGCAGGTTAAGATTGTTTTGTTCAAGTCTTATATCAGAATTAACATCAGAGATTTGTCTTACTATTGCAGCAAAACTGTTGAAAGATCTAGAAGACATCCCTGTTTAAAAAAAAAAAAAAAAAAAAAAAAGTTACTCTTCTGAAACAGTATTTTCTCATTTGTTTTCCCTTTATAGCTTGTTCTTCGCAAGTGGTGTGAACTAATTCCTGGTGCAGAATTCAGATGCTTTGTCAAGGAAAGCAAGCTTATAGGTGAGAATTATCTTAGAGATTAAATTATTAGATGGAGTTCTTAGAAGTTTCTCTGATTACTTAAATCATTGCTGAATCTGAAGGCACTTCCTTACCACACTCAATTTGGGAATTAATGTTTTTCTTCTGTCTGTAATTTTAAGTGTGGCATGCCAATTTTCTCTCTCCACAGTCTTTGAAAGCCTGATGACATAGTAAGCCTGATATTACAGATCTAATTGCTAATTCAGAAAACTTCACCCAGAGGCTGTTTTGTAAGGGCTTCCTTTATATTCAGGAGAGAATTTAATCACACCCAACTTGCAGAACGAATTCAGAAGCAGTTGGTTGTTACGTTGATTAAATGTGACCACACTTGGATATTAAGTGCAGAAAGTTGTGGAGGTCGGAATATATCCACAGGTGTACCATGTGTCTGAATTCAAATTATATTCCATGTATTCCTCTAGATATATCGATTAGCCTCTGCTGTAACAAGAGCCTGGACACCTACTGCACATACAGGTGCTTGAACTGAGGGATTTAATCTCAGCCAGAGTTCGTGAAACTCCAGAGCCAAAACTGCTCTGGAATTTGAATTCCTTTTTGATGTGGGCTGCTGTGGGATCTTTAAAGATGAACATAAGTGAAAATGGCATAGGATTGGAGCTCATAATGGTCCTTAATAAGAACCATTCTGCTTGAACTCTTCTAACAAGGAAGTGTTGTAGCACTGGTAGCAAAGCTGTAATCCAGGATTAATAGGAAGGAAAGTGATATCTTTTTCCTCTGAAATAAAAGCAAGTTCGTTCACTTTTTGTCTCATACCTACATATTCAGAAGTACCAGGAAAGGGACATGAGAGTGATGTTTCCAGGATTCCCCACTATGATGCATTGGTAAAGGGGTATTATCTACTCCTCACTGTTTCTCCTGAAACCTTCTCAGCACAGTTTCTATATGCGAGTACAGCACATGCCTTTCTGTACCTGTTAGGAGCTGTCAACAATTTCTCTCCATTCTGCCCCACCTCAGTCAATCACTCGGAATTTAATTCTTGTCCAGGGTGTTCTATGAAGCTGCACATAGATGCTTTTGTCTCCATAAATATACTCACTCTGCAGTGAGACGTAGGTCTTAGTTTTGACGTTTGTCCAGCAGAGTATTGTAGTGGCTTATGTTGACATATCCTGTATGGGAACTTTTGTCATTTAAGAGCCTGGTGTCTAATCCTGTTGATGTCGACATAAACTAACATCTTGTATTCAAACAAATGCCTGAAACGAAGTGCTGTAGTTGGGACAATTTTTCTGATGTCAGAGATGGAAGAAAGCCCTCAAGATGGGTGCAGAGATACTAGATTGTATGTCATTTTGTTCATTCTAGGGCTTAAAGTTTCAACTCTGGTGTCTTATCAAGCAGGTATGCATTATTCCGTGCTTAACGAGTAGGTTAAATGAGAATCTTTATGTACATTCATAAAGATTATGTACATACATGATCTTTGCTAATTAGCAAACCTGCCCTCTCCCCCTTTCATTTCACTCTTCCAGATGGAAGTGCTTGAACAAAAGATTTTTTACCAGAGTTAACAGGGTGAATGAAACTGAAAGGACAGGACAATAACTGGAAATTTAGACACAGGCAAGGATTACTTCTGAAACTCACTTGAAAGTAGTGAGAATATGTGCATACAAAACTAAGATTCACCAAACATAGAGCAGAACTGTACAAGGAGAAAGTTTGTAATGGCAGTGCTTCCAGTCCTGGAGAGTAAAACCAAACAAGAAGTCATTATTAATGATTGAAACATGGGAGAACCCTGTCTTTTCAGACAGGGACGATAATGTGTGTGCTCTGACAACTGTGTTCAGTGTGGTTGATTTTTGTATTATTTATTTTTCCTGTGTTTAAAGCTCTTCATAATTGTGATTTTGGACAGGTATATCACAGAGGGACTACACTCAGTACTATGACCACATCTCTAAGCAGCACGAGGAGATCTGTAGATCGATACAGGAGTTTTTCAAGAAACACATACAGTATAAATTCTTGGATGAAGACTGTAAGTATCTTAAGACTTCAGTTAGAAAATGGAGCATAGGGAGGGAAGGAGGGTGTTGATGAAGGCTTTTAAGGACATTCTGCACTCACAGTCACAAAGACTTAAAAGCTTTTTTTGTTTACTTGTGTTTTTACTTGCTGTTTATTTTCTTCAAAGGCTTTCTTCCCCCTTATGCTTCTTTCTAAATAAGAAAAAATCAGCATCTGAGTAATGGGGTAAGAAATGCTTAACAAAAGGCATTCAGTAGTGAGGAAAAAATATTTATAAAGACACTTTTTCCTAAAGATTGGTAAATACTCTGAAGAAAAGATCTGGAAGTTTATTTTCAAGAATGTAAACAAATCTCTACTAGAATGTTGAGCAGACAAAATACTGTACATGATACTTTTGAATGGTATTTGATGAGGTTTTGCTACACCTGAGCAACCTAATTTAATTCTCAGTTTGTAAATATGAAATCCTTTGCAATTTTTATCAGAAATTATCTCACTAAATGTCAGGAAACTAAGATAGTGTTTTGTTGTGACACGTGATCAGGATGGGTGAAAAATAAGAAACTTAAATTGCTGTGGTGTGGACCAACCCTCAATTTAGTAAAATACAAACATGTATGAATTGTCTGTCAGTTGCATTGTCTTTCATAAAACTCTGACTACTCAACTGTTAGGTAAGCTGTGAGCATTGTTAATAATTTTGCTGACTAACGATGGCTCTCAAATAGGTCTGTTCTGTCTGACTTTCTAAAATGATTCCTTCTAATGCCAGTCTTTTTTTTTTATTGTCATTTTGAGAAGTGTGGCTCTGCACAATTCCTTTAATCCAGTCTGGCTATAATACATACAATTAACTGTACTAATTTATCAGATCTGTTGCCCTAACATTTTGAAGCAAAATCAGTTATACAGATCTGACATTATGATGACTGTTTTAATTTTCCTCTGTATCCCAACATAATTTCAGCCCATATGTAATCAGCTGATAGATAAAAATTCAGGACACTATTTTTAGAAATTGCTGCCCAGATTTCAGTTCTGAAACTGCTGCCTAGTGAACTGAAAGATCTGAAGTGGTATCCTATGTAAACGAGGTTAAACTGTGCTGTCTGAGTTACCTTCTAGGGAAAGGAGGTTTCAGGGTCACCTTCTGGGGCGGAGACTGGTTAACCTTTTGGTCTTGGGCACTAAACATGGGTAACCCATCCTGCTGCAGAGAAATGCCATACAGAAAACATTTTCTGCAGTTGTTTTTTTTTCCCATACCTTCCCCCCTAAGCCATATCTCTCAATCCACTGTCTAGCAGCATATGTGTTTTGAACAATGAAAGTCTGCATTTGTTTGCCTTCAGGAGGAAAGGTATTGTAGCTCTTTCCCTGGCTCCTTGCTTCGCTGGGGCTTTCAGTGCTGTTTGCTCTGCTTTTTCCAGTTGGTCTGTTAGTATCTCCAGATGGAAGAATTGAGTCAGAACAGCTGAAGCGCTGCAGTGTTGGAGCAGTAAGATAACAGATGGGCAGATGCATTTTAAATACTTGTAAATGGTGTTAGAACCTTCTAGAATCCTTTCATAGGAGCCCAGTGAAAACAGACCTCCAGAGGTACTGTTGCTTGCCATTGATCCTCACTTTCTGAGCAGTTCCAGGTAAAGTTTTACTCCATTCTCCCTGGCGCGCAGCACGTGTCTTCTCAGGTGGTCCCTAAAGAAGGAACAGTGCAAGTTTTCCTCTCTGCTGTTTGTTGGTGTCCTAAATTAGTCACCAATGTGCAGTCTTAATGGGGTTGTAAATTCCACTCAGCATCAGTGATTAACGATCACTGCTGCAATAGGCTTGCTCCAAGCTGACAGGCATTATTATTCATTTATAATGAAACTCAGATGAAAAAGCTTTCTGTAGTACACAGTACAAGCAACAAGTTCAGTTGAACAGCTGTGGAAGAAATCTAGGGCTGCTGTGCTTATCCTGGCATTGCTGACTTAGCCACTGAGGGCTTGTCTTCCTGAGAAAATCACAGCACTTAATACTAAAGCGTCACTTTAAATTGACGTAACTGAGCTTGTGCAAAAAGATTTTAGGCCTTGTGGTCAAAAACAATGATGTGACTGGCTTTGGCCCTGCGTTTTGCCTAAGTGCAGCCAACTTTGCACAAAGCGTGAGGTTGGGCTGCTGAGTAGCTTTACGTCCATGGATGTGGTCCATCAACTTGTCTGCTATTGACAGGCAGCTTCCTGAGGAGCTGCTGGGGCTCAAGGGTTCTTCAGTCATATCCTGAGTTTAGTTTATCTTATGAGAATTGGGAAATCTTGTAGTTAGCTGAAGTATTCCCTTCTTCATTAGTGAAGGAAGTGACAATACAGCATACGTGTGAGTTTTATTCTGGTTTTTCTTTCCTCTGCTGAGCTGATACAGTTTCTGCATGCAGTCGTGCCCAAGTGCCTACCTGTAGATTTTTCCATAGTTGGATAGAAAGACAAATCAAAGGTTTGCTTAACAGTGCAGAACAGGAGCTAATACACAGATAGAAGCAGGTACAAAGATTTATGCTTAATTAACCAATGGGAGTGGTAACAATCTAACTACGCAAGGCAGCTTGACTTAAATCACTGAGTAGCAGAGGTTCTTTGAAAGAGCTGTTGCTAACCAGTGCAGTGTCTGCTCTGCATTAGTTTAAATATAGCCCTTTCAGTGCCTCATCCTCTGCATGCCCACTGACCCCTTTGTTCCTGCAACCTGCTTGTCTTGTTATCTGCTGAAGTCCTAATCTCTTTGAAGCAGGAACTTTCTCTTATTAAATGTTTGTGCAGTGTCTAGCACAGTGGAGTCCTATCCTTACGTGAAATGTCTCAGTTCTGCTGTAGAACGAACAGTGGTAATGTAGGCAATAAGCTTTTCCCTGTGCTGGAAGTTTATCTGATGATCTCCATTGGGAGGAAAAATGAACAAAACAAGCCAGAATTAAATGAAAAAAGCCCAGCAGACACTCTATCTGCGTATTAACAATAGTTCTTGAAAATGTTCAACTTCCTCTTGGAAATTAACCTAATTCTGGCTTGCAGTTCTTTAGATGTATTGTCTTTGCAAGTTGTGTAGTGTACATGAGTATCTGTTCAGAGTCATAGAATGGCTTGGGTTGGAAGAGGCCTCACAGATCAAGTTCCAACCTCTCTGCCACAGACAGGGTTGCCAACTGATAGATGAAATCCTGATCAGGTTGCCCAGGGTCTCATCCAGCCTGTCCTTGAACACCTCCAGGGATGGGGCATCCAAACCCTCTTTGGGCAGCCTGTTCCAGCACCTCAGAGAAAAACTTCCCTCTGACATCTAGTCTTAATCTCTCCTCCTTTCATTTAAAACCATTTCCCCTGGTCTTCTCATTATATGTCCATGTAAAAAGTTGATTTCCCTCCTGTTTATAATCTCCCTTTAAATATTGAAAGGTCATAATGAGGTTTCTCTGCAGCCTTTTCTTCTCCAGATTTTTGGACGTATTCTGTGGGATTGTACCTTTCAAGGTTAACTTTTTTTTTCCCTCTCTCTTTTTCAGTTGTTTTTGATGTGTATCGAGACAGCAGGGTAAGTGAACAACAGATCGTTTATTTCCTTAATAATTAATTGTTTGTTCTGTGGAAACTATACCTGAAACCCTAGGGAGAGGAATCAGAGAATAGCTTTATCTTCCTAGAAGTGGTGCTAGCAAAAAAAAAAAAAAAAGAGCTACCTGGTTTTATCATTCTGTTCCTTAATTGCTTTTCAATATTTGATACTGTCAATGGGAGGAAAATGATAGATTTGGGGTTGTAAGTACGCCTTTGCCAGTGATGTAATTATTTAGTAAATATCTTCTTCCAGATAAATAGTCTGTCTTCAAGCACATAATTCTAGCTTCAGCTACAATTCTGTCTGATTTTGTGTCCAGGGGAGGGCCATGTAGATGATCCAAGGGCTGGAGTACCTCTCCTATGAAGAAAAGCTGAGAGAGTTGGGCTTGTAAAGCCTGAGAAGAGAAAGCTCTGGAGAGACCTCTTTGAGCCTTCCAGGAATTGGAGAGAGCCTAGAAACAGGAGGAAGGCTGACTTTATAAGCAGTCTGCTAGTGACAGAACAAGGGGGAATGTCTTCAAACTAGAAGTTAGATGGTAGGAAGATATTCTTTACTGAGAGGGTAGCAAGGCACTGGCACTGCTGCTCAGAGAAGCTGAGGGATGCCTCATCCCTGGGGGTGCCCAAGGCCAGGTTGGATGGGGCCCTGGGCAGCCTAAACTGGTGGATGGCAACCCTGCCAGCAGCAAGGCTTGGAACATGAGCCAGCAGTGTTACCTTGCAGCCCAGAAAGCTGACTGTATCCTGGACCGTGTTAAAAGAAGTGTGGCCATCAGGGTCAGGGATGTGATCCTCTCCCTCTGCTCTGGTAGTGCTGGTGAGGCCTCACCTGGAGTACTGTGTCCATATGTGGAGTCCTCAGTAGAGGAGAGACACAGACCTGCTGCAGCACATCCGGAGTAGAGCCACAAAAATGATCCATGGGATGGAACACCTCTTGTATGAAGACAGGCTGAGAGAGCTGGGGATGTTCAGCCTGGAGAAGAGAAGGCTGTGAGGTGACCTCATATCAGACTTTCAGAATCTAAAGGGGAGCTACAGGAAAGAAGGGGACAGAGTCTTCAGCAGGTTCTGTGGTGACAGAACAGTGGGAAAGCATAAAGAGGATAGGTTTAGGTTGGATATAAGGAAAAAGTCTTACAGTGAGATTGCTGAGGCACTGTAACAGGTTGCTCAGAGATCTGGTTGATGCCCTGTCCCTGGGGACTTTCTAGGCAAGGGTGGATAAGGTTCTGGGCAGTCTGATCTAGCTGTGGTGTCCCTGTTCATTGCAGGACTAGGTGATCTTTAGAGGTTCCTTCCCAATCTAAGGATTGAAGTGAAGAGATAAGAAGTGAAGCACTGCTCACTCTATATAGTGACAGAATTGTATCTGAACATTCAGCCAGAATTAGTAGGATATTTCAAAAAATGAGGCGTGTGATGTTTCACTCACTAAAAGAAATTCATCTCTGTAGCATCTGAACTCATCAAAGTTAATCATTTCTACAGAGTGTTCTTCAGAAGCTGAAAAATAATAACTCTTTCTCTAGGGTACAAAGGAATGATCATCAAAAATCATACACTTAACTATTGTTGTGTGGCCAATTTGAAGCAGATGGAAGCTATTTTTTTTTTTTCCTGTTCAAATTGTTCCAGCTGTGGTTCTGTGTGTTCAGCAAGTCAGAACACTGAACATCCGGACAGTGACAGAATGGGGAGAAATGTCCCATCCTAACTTCAGATGCTAGCTGCCTTCACTTCTAGTGTCAACAGAAATAGGTCATGTGAGCTGTGCTCTAACAGCACATGTATTGTCTTAAAATCAGGCTCTGGATTCCTTTAGGAACGACATTCAGTCCGTGAGTTAAGTTAGGAGCATTAGGGGATGCTGTCAGATGAAACAAGGAGCAGTGCTCTTGCATCTAACTAAGTCCTGCCTTTGGGTACTCTGCCTCACAGCTGAAGTGTGAAGACAGTTTATTTAAGTAAGAGGCTTCAGCCTCTGTGATCTCAAATGAACAGTGTTTCTTCATCTGTCAGGATAAAATATATCTGTTTGTAGATAACTCTCAGTGCCTTCTACCCTCGGGTCTTGTAAACTGCCAGATAATCCTTTGTGTGTCAGATCCTCCTTTCACACATACTTCTGTGGTTTGCAACTGTATTATTCATTGCTCCCTTTCTATGTAAGATATAGGCAGCAAAAGAATATTGAGTGTTGCTGAGTCTGATTAATTTCCAGAGCCCATGCTCTTCCTCGGGCTGGTTGCATGGCAACCTCACCTACAGAATGAGAGAAATGTCCAGTGTCTGCTTATTTTAAATTCTTTCAACTCTAAAACATTCAGCTTGGAGAAGCTTGTTTCCTTACCGTGGCTGTGGAAGAGAGCAAACCACTCCACATGCTTTCTGTAGTTGCTTGAGAGGCTGCCGAGTAGTCTGCCACATGTCCAGCATATTGAGTTGGAGGATGGCAGTGCCCTGGTTTGAGAGCAAACTTTTCTGTGTCTGACCTTTCCTTTTACTCTCTCTTTACTCATCTCTTCTGAGCTAGCACCTGGCTTGGCAGGCAGTCCTTTCTTTAAGGCAGAAATGCTATCATACCGTTTTCAGAGCTGGATGATCTGGAGACCTAGCCCTGGAGTGACCATGTTGGAAGACGAGTAGCCTGTTTCCATTTGGATCTACTTTTCTTGTGCAACAGCTGACAGTCCTGAGCTCTGCTGTTGCTCCTGGTATAGCTTTACAAGTTCTACACTGTGTAATCATGTTCAGGACATAACTGTGTTATGGAGTATCAATGCAAAGTGCTTGGCTGCTGCAGATTCACAGCTCTTCTTGTTAACATGCAAACCAGCACTAGCATCTATCTGCTTGTTGAGCATTGTCACTGTGCTTGCAGGTGCAGCTGGAGCTAGGGCGATGTAACAGTTTGGTTTGCATTTTATCTTTTAACTTCCTTTAAACAGTCTTTGTCATATGCATTTCCTCTCAGCAGCATACTGCTGAATGCTTTAGAAAAACAAAACATGAAGCTGTCACAATATGGTAAATATATTGGTTCCTGTTTTAGGATGAGGAAAAAAAAAATTGCTATGTAATATCATGATTTTTTTCCTCTCCAGCTAAGAACAGCCTTACTTCTCTGGCTTTTGCATTTCTGTTCTCTCATGATAAAGATTACTAATGCCAGAAGACTGCAGATAAATAGCTTTACTACTGCTCTGTAGATACATAGTGTGTATCACCTCAAACAACATTTAGGTCATAAAATTCAAAGTGAGACTTGGATGAGTATTTAATCTTGAGAAAATATGGTTTAGTTACTCACCCAGAGCTATATATATTCCCTTTAATGAAACCTGAGAAAGGCCATTTGGTTTGTTTGACATTTTTCATCAATTTGCAACTAATGGAGCTCAGTGTAGGTTTCAGATGGTCTTGAGGTGTTGTAGATGGAGTACCACTGTCTGCAGAGAGAGAGAAATTCTGCTGGGGTGCTCACAGAAACCAGACATTGCTTTCAATAGTCAGAAACATTTTTCAGTTTTTTCTCAGGTCTCTTCCCTAAGGGAACAATCTTGAATTCCTATTTAAGAAAAAAAGAAATGTTTCATGTATTTGGGGTGAGGAGGAGTCTCTGAGAAAGCCTTTCATGGGGAAATCCTTTACTGAATGTAAACATTTCTGATGCAAGGAAAGATTCTTTGAGCTGCAGAATGAACTTTGCCAGCCGTTGCTTCTGTCTGTGATTATGTTGGTTCATTAACTTGTTTTTCTGAAGTGATAGAATGAATCTAAATTTCAGATTCCTTCTCCTGATGCCTTGGAGCTAACAAGATGTCCCCATTAGCAAAACATTGCTTATAATGAAAATCTGTGACCGTGTTTCTGTGAGGAATGGAGATGAAAAGTGATAGCAGAGCTTGCCCCTCTTTTCCTTCTGTGTAGTGTCAATTTTGGTTCAGAGGTTTTGGAATTTGGCCACGCAGATCTGCCTTCTTTACTTTTCCAGTACAAGGAAGAAACAGTTCAGGTCTGTGTCCTTGCAGTTCCAAGCTTCTTTTGAAGCTGTCTGGTTTTAGCACTGCTGTTACAGTTCTTAAAACTTCCCTGGGAACAGCTGGACCCCACTGATCTACCCTGAGAGAGGAGGGAGACCTGTGAGGGTTTGTACGCAGCCAGGTTGCTGTGTTGGTGCAGCTCCCATTTACAAGAAATATTGCTGGTTTCATCTGTGGTGGGACTTCCCCGAGCTGCGTTAGTCACTCAGTATAGATGGTGACAGACCATTTTTAGCCTCTAGCATTTCTCTTCTCTGCTGTTGCACGAGTTTCTATTTGTTTCTTACTCTACAACACTTCAACGCATGTGAGCGTGGCTTAGGCAGTGTGGGTGGAAGTCTCCATGTTACTCTACGACTGAAGGCTTCAAAGGAATCCATGTGTTAGAAAACAGATGGCTGTAGTATGAATCGTTAAAGATACTTTGGAGTTCGCATCAAGATAGGAAGGATCTTTTAAAGACAGAAGATTGTGCAGGAAGGAGAGGGAGCGAAAGAAAGCAAAAGAAGTTTTTAGTAATTGCCCGGTTCTTAGGTGTGATTTCCAGTTCCAGTTGGCTTTTAATAAACAAAATTAATCCCTTCAATCCCACTGATGTTTCAAAAATCTTTGTCTCCCTATTTAATAGATCTGATTTCTTCTGTATGTGGCAGGTGTTTTGCTAGCATTCATATTTCATTATGAAGTTTTTGTTTTATTAGATGGCACCTCCTTGGATAAGAAGAGCACTTCAGCACAGGCCTACCTTGAGATGGCTCAAGGAATGCAAGTTCTTTCTTGCTATTTGGCAGACTTCTGTTACCTTTAATAAATCATGTTATTCTCTCTGCTTATATTCTTCAGCTGTAAAATAGGCATGCTCTTGTACACACTACCAGAACTGTTTGACGTGTTGAATATATGGCAGGAGAAATTAGTCTGTACTACTAAGGGTTATGCCCTTGAGGACTTTTTTTATCTATATCAGTGCAGCATCTTTCAGCTTTCATGATCTCCACCAGAATATTGCTGACCTCCTCTGTATTTTTGCAGTCCCTTCTGAGACGAGACAAGAGCAGCAATCCTTGTGGGCTACTGAATGTATAGGAGTGCTGAGATGACTTTTGATGGAAAGCAAAATACCTGAGTTTTATTTCTTTATATTTCTTTTTTCTCTTCCTTGTTCGTGCTGTCTAGGGATCACGGAGGACTTCTGTGGTTTCTCCCTTGTGTAGAACTGCACCTTGTATAGAGCTGAATTCGGTTTATTTGAGCTCTGTCTGATCTTCTGCCTAAAATAATAGCAATAATAAAAATATTAAGTCAGAGCTTGTGTTTTAAAACTATTTGCCTAATATAAAGTATGTTGCAGTATTTTCAGTGTGTAAGAACAAATGCTTTCAGTTTTGAAATCTTATTTGGTCTCTAAAGACCAGGCAGATTACAATAGTATAAGTGCATGTGTGTTCTGGTTTTATTTAAAACTATGTGACTTGTTTTAATTCTTCTGTTGTTACATTGCAGGGTAAGATTTGGTTAATAGATTTTAATCCATTTGGAGAAGTAACAGACTCACTGCTGTTTACGTGGGATGAACTGACCTCTGGGAGAAATTTGAAAGGCGACCAGAGTGAAGGAGAAGCAACAGAACAGGTACAGCTCTGCTGCTAGGGAAGCTGGCTAGCAAATCCAGAAGGCATTATGGCCTCTGCTGCTTCTTTTTCATAACTGAATTGAGGTGCAAATCCTGTTGAAGTAAATGGATGTCCTCAGCTCTTGAAATGTAAACTCTCTGTGAGTAGAATCGATCTTTCTTTCTGACCATAGTTAATCTCAGTAAGTAGCACCTGCTAGTGTTCCATACTTACAAGGGAATTTGTAGTTCAAACCATACAAGCCCATATTGCAGTTTTGACCTCGCTGTGAGGAAGATGCCCTGAAACTTGTTTTTACTTAGTTCTAATGCATTTTAAATTTCTTCTACTTTTTTTTTTCCAATTTATTTTAAAATCTGTTGCTTTTCTTTTTACTCGTTTGAAGTTCTGCTTTGTTTCTGGTATCTATCATATAATCTCCCCAAGTTCTAGATTTATGTTTGATGAGAAGCAAGAATAAGCCTAACTTCTGTGTCCTCCTTATACTGAACACTCTCACGGAAATCTGTCCTTTCGTTGGACTTACTGGACTTCCAGAGCAATGCTTTTCAATCCCTGTTCCAAGCTGCATTCCCTGTGTGAAAACAAAAAAACTTCTCATTAATTTGAGGAGAGGAAGAGTCTTTTGTTTGTTCTCCCAACTTGTTCCTTGGGTGACTGAGATGAGTCCTCACATCTAAATAGGTTCTTGAGTGACTGGATAGAATCACAGTATTGTAGAATGGCCTGGGTTGAAAAAGAACCTCAAAGGTCATATAGTTTCAGCCCCCATGCTGTAGTCAGGGTTGCCAACCATTAGAGCAGGCTGCCCAGAGCCACATCCAGACATGTCTTGAATGCCTCCAGGGATGGGGCATCCACAACCTCTGTGGGCAACCTGTTCCAGTGCGTCACCACATTCAAAGTGAAAAACTTCCTCCTAACAGCCAATCTAAATCTCCCCTGTCTTAATTTAAGACCGTTCTCCCTTGTCCTATCACTATCAACCCATGTAAACAGTTGTTTCCCTTCCTGTTTATACGTTCCCTTCAAGTATTGGAAGACCACATTGAGGTTTCCCCACAGCCTTCTTTTCTCCAAGCTAAATAAGCCCACTTCCCTCAACCTTTCCTCATAGGAGAGGTGCTCCACCCCTTTGATCATTTTAGTGACCCTCCTCTGGACCTGTTCCAAGAGCTCTGCGTATTTCTTGTGCTGGCGGCCTCAGGACTGGACGTGGTACTCCAGAGCTGAGTGGAGTGGGACAGTGACCTCTCTCTCCCTGCTGGCCACCCCTTTTTTTAATGCAGCCCAGGATATATTTGGCCTTGCAGACTGCAAGTGTGCATTGCTGACTCATGTCCAGCTTCTTGTCCACCAGGACCCCCAAGTCCTTCCCCACAGGGCTGCTCTCCAGGAGTTCTTCCCTCAGTGTGTATAAATACCTGGGATTGCCCTGGCCCGAGTGCAACAGCTTGCACTTGGCCTTGATGAGCCTCGTTAAGTTCACTCTGACCCACTTTTCCAGCCTGTTCAGATCCCTCTGGATGGCTACACTTCTCACTAGAAGTGATAAACTAGTATGTTACTTCATCTTATGGAGTACTTGCTATTTTTCTGAGATGACTAGTCAGATACTGTGGGCTTCTCTTTGTCACTGTAACTGAAGTGACATTATTGAGCTTATTTGAGCTTTGCTTTAGTTCCACCACCATTTTCATAACACACTGAATGGGAAATAAGCTGTACTATTTTCTCTTGGTCTTGTGGTGCATGAAAATCTGAAAATGCAGCAAACTCTTTGGCTAAAAACTATGTCTCCTTTGTTAAAGCACATTCCTAGTTCCAGCTTTTCACGGAACACCTGAACGTTGTTTTATGGATTTATTTTTTCTGAGTGCCAAATGCTTTACGTAATTTGTCTGGTGTAAGCCTGAATGAAAAGTAGAATAACTTTTCTTCATGCATCAGCTTGAATCCGGTCATAGAATCTGTTTGTAAAGTTACTGAACTTCTTTAACAGTGAAGTTACGTACTGCCATGCAATTCACAATTATATTGCTTGTCAGTTCTAGAGTATCATTAAATATATAGTACATTAAGTGGGATTTATATCAAGTTGCCCAAAACCTGTTGCTGGAATTGAGAGCTTGGAGATACTTTTAAGTGTTTTATGGAGGTATTTTTACCTTCAGTGAATAAATTGGTCAGAAAGCTTAGATCATAGTTTTGATAATACAAACATGGGTTTAAAGAAAGAATCTATGAAGAGAGGCTTAGAGGTATTATTGTAAACTTTATATACACAGTCACATAGATTTCCTGATAGCTCCATTGCTATGGCACCATTATAAATATACGTATTAAACACTTGAAGTACTGATACATTGTAGAAACCTTGAGGAAATGCACATATTTGACTGTCAGGAACATTTTAACTCTTGCTTTTAATTGTGTGGCTTTTAATGACAAAGTATAAAGTTGTTAGAAAGTGCAAGGTTAGTTGACTGAACACTAAATAAACTCTTTTGCAAGGTGACTCAGTATCATGGAGGAGTTCAAATGATTGTCCTGGTTGTACTCATAGACACTGTTTTTGTATTATCCATCACCCTTTTCCAAAGGACTGTCCAGCTTTCCGTTGTACGAACAGTCAAGTCACTGTCCAGCCCAGTCCATACCTGAGTTACCGACTGCCGAAAGATTTTGTGGACCTGTCTACAGGAGAGGATGTTCACAAATTAATCGACTTTCTTAAACTGGTGAGAAGTGCCAGAAAGTTTTCTGACTTACCATTCCTGTAAAGCATTAACATCTGAGTGCCTGAAACTGTGCTTTTGTAGTTAGCATAGATTACATATGTACATATAAAATGTAATGTATGGGTTGCTTATATTTATATATGTATATATGTATTTTCTTTCATCAATGAGGACCAAGCTCTCTTTGATCTCACTCCATTTAATTAATTTTATCTTTAGGGAAAGCAGTGAGTGTAGTTTGGCAAATCACACACAAGAACCTTGTGGGTTTTTTTTCCTATTGAAATGTAAATACAAATGTAGTCTAAATGGAAAGATATTTTTTTTAGTTGATGCATCTAAGGACGTATTTAGAAGTTAGAAGATAAATATGTTAGGAAAAATGCAATTCCTCTTTTTCTTCAATAACAGAGACAGGAAAGTATGACTTTTAAGCATGGGGAAGGAAGGCAGCTTGCCTTCATCCTGCCAACTGACTTCTGCCACAACCAGTTGGTTAACAGAGGGGGCAAATCTTGTTCTTTACTGAATAAAATCCAGTAGTTTGGGATGAGGGAGAGAGCTGTTATTGCTGGGAACATTGTCTTATACCGTTCAAAAATAGCTTAGAAACATGGTCTGTGTCTAATATCCATTTTATCATGGAAGCACTTGTGATTTATTGGTGCTCTCAATTCACATACCTGTATCCTAACATTGTGAACTTTCCTTTGATAGGAAAGAAATCAGCAAGATGATGACTGAGGTATCAAGAAGTATTGCAATGAAATGTGGAACAATTCAATCAAGAAAAGCAGAAAAACCTATGTTTAGGGTAACTATTAAGCCAAACTGTCTTTTATAGTCATCGAAAGAACTGAAGAGCTGTTCGTCATTGTATGTCTATTGGTTTATATAACAATGTAGAAAGCTTCTTCGTGGAAACATGTAGGATCAGGGTGAATTCTTCTTAGATTCCAGCTTAAAGGCAATTTTACAGTGGTGCAAACAACAATCTGAGCTCAACTGACTGACTGCCTTCATATCACATAAATATGAAAAAGGATGCCATTGAAATATGCCACCAGACTCTTTGGTCATAAATACGACAACATTTAATTCTTCTGCAGTTAAAACATCAAGGACTCTCTGAATTTAGGCACAGTCTTGTTTAAAATATAGAATACTTACAAGGAAGAAGGGATTTTTCTTCATTGTGAAGTCTATTGCTTCCTCCAGTTCATGGGATAGATATAACAACTAAAGTTTTCTTGAAACTTATTTTTGATTATATATCAGGCATTCAGCTTTGGCTTTAATATAAATAGTTAAACATAACGTGAAATGGTAATTTTATGTGGACTCAATCCTGTTTCTTTTGGATTACTTAAGAAAATGATTACAACTCCTCCTCTTAAATTCTGTACTTACCGGATACTACTTCATATTCTTTGTATAGAAGGAAATTTGACTAGTCTGGGGAAACAGGAGCTCTTGGTACTGATTTATTTTTATTTATTTATTTTTCTTCCTTGCAAGGGGAGGTCATTTTCAGACTAAGAAGCAGCTGCCTTCTGGATATAAGTGTTTGTATGGTGTCAGTAACTTG
The DNA here is from genome assembly GCA_036925125.1 of Oreortyx pictus. NCBI lineage: Eukaryota > Metazoa > Chordata > Aves > Galliformes > Odontophoridae > Oreortyx > Oreortyx pictus. The sequence continues at coordinate 178,462,841 of JAUPFR010000001.1, read as the reverse complement.
TTCAGTTTGCCCTATTCTACTTGATATAAAAGGAAATTTGGAGATGCTCAGCCACTGGTGACTGGTTCCTGTGTCGGACCAGTTATGTGATACTCCATGTGTATATGAAATTATTCTCGTTTCTTTACCTTGCTTTTGCTGGCAAGTTGATGTGGTTCTCAGTTACCGTCTGTTCTCAGATGTTAAACCTGAGTTCAGATGTTAAATGATTTCTTACTGTCACTATTTAGCTTCAGTTCTGAGTGAATTTTGGTTAAAGATTATGTGGAATAAGAGTCCAGTTTTACCAAATATAATTTATTAAACATCATGGGTTTACAGCTCCTGGAATCTGTAGAGAATCTGCCCTTGTCTTTCCCTGTGAAGCAGCAGAATCTCCTCTGTAACTTTTTGGACACAAATTAGATGGACACTAACTCAGGGCTGGGCTATACCTAATTCTGTTGTACTAGAGGGCTTTTGAGGACTTTTTCTCTTACACCCTTATCAGGGCATGTATAAATGTTTCTAAATCAAGTAAGAACTTAAGAACTTAAAAAGGCTTTACTTCTGAAGTTACTCCTTCCTGGCCATAGCCTAAAGATTGTGATGGTCTAACTGCATTCTCTCTACACAAGATACCACCCTGGTGTTTCCAGCAGAAACTTAAACTCTTTCTAACTACAGATTGTTGTCCTAGAAGATACTTCCTTAAACCAATATTCAGTAAGATGGCTTTCTGAGTCTTTTTTATGAGCTCTACTGATTAATATACCATCACCACAGCTTTCTGTGTTGGATGTTTAATGAAACAAATATGGTGTGGGGAATTGTTTGATGGGACCCTGTGTACTCTGAAGCATCCCCTTAGCTGAGTAAATTGTAGCAATAGCCTTTTAACAGTCCTTTACTTCTTGAGTTTATTATTTATCTTAAAAATGGCATCCCCAAGTGAACTGATCATAATTAGTGCAGAACTCTTAGACTGGCGTGATTCTCTTTCTTTTGAGTGATCTGCAAAAGCTTTAAACTGCTCTGTTTATAGTTCAGCTCTTCTAGAACAAATCACAGTGGAACTGAACACTGGCCTAGAGCATGTGTCCCTAAACAGCTTTGCTTGTTTCCAGCCTGAGCAAAGTTTGTTTTTCTCCCTTGACCAGTCTGAATTAATGGACTGCTCAAGCAAGCCACCAAACACTGATAACTAACTTTATTTCAAGTTGGAGGAACTTAAAAAAACTTCCTTTGGGATTAATGAAGAGCCATAAAAGGAAGTGGAGCAAGAGGATTGCAGCTCAGCAAGAAGTATCAGAGAAAAGTCTTCATTATTTCACAGCCAATGGCTGTGATGTTTAATCTTTCAGATGAATAGTAGGAATCAGGATTCCAGTGACCCTGCACGTAATACTTGTTAGCATGTACGTGCTTAGTTCAGTACAGCTCTACTCACTGGACTCTTCATTTCCAGTGCTGTCCTCATCTTCCTGGTTACCAACATAATATTTTGAGTGAAAGTTAAGATTAGACTAAGCGAAGGCATGGATAATACTGTTCTGAATTTAAAAACTCACTCTCTGTCGACTTATTTCCCCCCTAAAAAGAGATGTTCTGACTTAATTTTCCGAGCAGTGCTCTATCATGTCTGAAAAGGATCCTAAAAATAGGATGACAATTTTTCCTCAGCTCTGAACAGCACTTGTTGGAATCCAGTCACGCTGTATGGCTTGTTAATCCTCGTAATTTCATTTGACATTCCTAGCTAGAAGTTTCATTCATCTTACTCTTAAGCATTTCTACTTAGCTGATGTCTAGAGTGCAGCTCTGGCCAGAGAAAAGGTACCCAGTGAGACACCATTCAGGTGCCCATTTAAGCATTGCAGGCAGTTGCAGTTAAAGGCTTTCATGAGACTGTTGCCATGTGAAAGGGTTCAAAAGCAGATCAGTGGTAGTGTGGAGGTGGGTAACAGTGTGGTGCAAAGCTGCCTGAAAGATGGTAATGCTGATATTTGGAGGCTTACGTCTAGTTGTCTTAACAACAGTTTGCCTGGATGTTGAATTTATGGTGTCTTTGAGTTTGGTGACCCCTGTAAAGATAAAGCCTGCTGAAACTTGTAGCCATCCTAGAATTTTATGGAATTAGAATGATTTCTTGCCATAGCTGGCTTGTTGTGTGCAGACTTGAAGCTTTCTCAAAGATACAGAGTCCTTAAGCAACGATGTGTAATTAGAGATTTTTATAATAATAAAGAGATTAGCACTGTGCTAAGATACTGTGGGTTGTTTTTTCTTGTTTCTCTTTTGAAGACTTGCTTTATTTCTGTGTGTTAACTGCCATAGCAGTGTGTCCCCTGGGTGCTGAGAGTGTTTTGCCTGCCGTGAGGTCCTCTGAATAGCTGATGAGGCATTTTCCAACAGTGTGTTTTGGCAGGTTGTTGGGAAAGGTTGCTTGGTCAGAAATGCTGACTTCTCAGAACCTTGCTCTATGGGAGAGAATTTATGCTAGTTACAAATAAACATTCAGGAAAGATTTCAGATCCTTTCTGTCAAGATTAAAAACAGCCAGTACCTGTTATTTGTAATCTTCAGGGCTCACATCCAGATGCTAGATGAGGGCTTAACATTTTGTGTTCTGTTTTACATGAGCCGGGATCTGTGAGTGTGGGTTCCTCTCTCCTGAAGTGAAGGATCTGTGTCCTGCCAGACTGCTGTATTTCATTGCAGCTGGGACTTTCTTTACATCAGTGAGTAATTGTAGAGGCAGAAGAGAGAATGAAGCAACAGCTAAAATGTCTTTACACCCGTCACTCACAACCAAACTGTGTAAGTGGAGTTGCATTTTCAGTTGACATAAATACATTATCTGCAGATTCTCAAATGGAACGTATAGAGTTGCAGTGGGATATTTAACTTGAAAATTAGATCATGTCTCTTTACTAGGCTTTTGTAAGACCTCTCTTTAACAGAAAAATATCCCTCGCTTCACAGGCACGCCATATGCATGTCATCACTTCTGGCAGTGTGTCCATTTGTGAGCAACTGTTGTGAAGAGCAGGAAGAGTGAAATTTCATAAAGAAAAATCTCTGATGAGCACTGCGAGAACTTGCTTAGAATTGCAACCACTGCCATGGAATCGAACTGATGCATCAGTTTCAGGAAAGCAAGGCCACATATCCCACTGGTTTTGTTTTTGTTGCTCTCTCTATAGTATATATCTTACAAGGGCTGCTCTGGAAGTATTGCCTGCTATTGTGTTCTGTTGGCCCAGAACGTCAGAAGCAGATCGTGATGGTATGGCAGTAGAAGTTGAACTTTCCCACCAGTATTACATTATATATTGTTGCTATGTGATGGATGACAGCAGAAGGGCAGTCTGACTAAGAGGCATCTGACTATCAAGCACAGTTAATGTGCTCACTGTATCTGTTGTAGTTTCCATGGAAATTAAGAGGAGGCATTAATTTCAGAGCAGCCTATGTATATGCAGCTCAAGACAATCCCTCTGCTCACTGCTGCCTGGGCATGCCGAAAGGTTGGCCACCCATGAGGTGATTGGATGGAGGCTTTAGACATTTCATGGACAAACGAAGTCTTGTGGAAATGGGAGGTATTTTCTACTTCAGTTGGGAAATAACTCACTCCAAGTTTTCCCATGTTAATAGATTTGTTTCATGAGAACAGAGTTTGTATGTCACAATGTGTAGCGTGTTGTACAGGAGCCAGCTATTTTGGATTACATTCGGGCTTAGAAGTGGTTAAAAATCTTCAGGTCAGAGGTTGTTAGGGGGTGAGCGTCTGCACAGCTGTTATTTGATGCTCTTGAGGAAGGAGGGAAATAAGGGAAACAGAATAAGGACCTCAAAAGGTAGTTTCAGTTGGTCTGTTTGGAAGATGATGGGTGGGATAAGGAAATAAAAGAGAACTGCTTTTTTTAATAGCTCGGCAGCAATCTCCTAGTATGAAGGAGAAATAGCATAGCAAGGACTTCTTAGGATCAATCAAAATGAAGCTACAGAAATCGGAAGGGAAGCACATGATTAAGTGTGAGAAGACGAGGGGATGGAGGAAAAAAAAAAGATGAATGATTCAGAGAAAACGGATGCATTTAATGTTTTCTTCGCCTCACTTTCTTTTGATGAGCAAAAGGAGGAAATGGATTAAATTATCACAGTGTGGTAGAAAAGCTACACTCAGAATCATTACTGGTATGCAGTCAGAAAGGGTATTTGAAGTGAGATCGCTACGCAATTTATTGCAGGGCCTGCATTTTCCATAACTTCATATGCAGCCCATAGAAAAAATGATGGTTGTCACCAACTTGAGAATACATGCAGCACTTCAGAGTGCTGCGTCGGGGTTTGAAATGGCTGTAATATGCAGGGGAAAAAAATGGCCTGAAGTGAATGGGGAGAAATTTGATAAAGGTGAATGCGAAGTGCTGTTCTTCCAAGGAGATATCAGACATTCAGATACAAAATGGGGAAATTGCTGGCAGAGCAGCAGTACAGTGCGAGTGGGTAAGTTACAGTAGGGACCATTAAATGCGAGGCAGTAATAAGCTGTGGGGGGAGGGGAAAGGCAGGTGTTGTTGTGGGCTAGCAGGAGAGGTGCACGACAGAAATGAGATCACACTGTTTGGTGTTTTGATGGTGTACTGCAGTGCCTAAGTTCAGGCACGGTATCTCAAGAACCATGTTGATCATTGGAGAATGGCCAGAGGGAGAGAAGATGGTTATCACAAGAAAACAGTGTCTCATTAGAAAAGACAAGATTGGAATCTTCTAATAGGAGAGCGGCACTGAGCTCGGTATCATTTCTAAAGAAATTGTCTCAAGTGTAGCAAAGATGAGCACAGGGAGATCTCAGATGAAAGTCGTTCTACTCTGAGCCCTAAAGTAATCAGTGCGGGGAGTCTGGGGGCCCTGCAGGAATACTGTTGCCTCTGCTTGATCTTCCTTAAGACATTTCCTCACCTCACTTTGGTGAAAATTTCAGCCTTATCCAGGGAGACAAAATCTTCACTGATTTTAAGTGGAAGCTTTTGGTGTTCTCTGGTTTGCGTGTGGCTGCCTACATCTCCTTTGAGGACACAGTGTTCTGCCCCTCTTAGAGTCCATGAGTGACAAGGAGGGCAAATTCAGCTCCAGCTGGGGATGGATTTGGGTTTTCTCCTTTGCCAGAAGGCAATGATCAACACTAAGTAGTGAAGCAAGCCAATGTCAGGGAACAGCAATTAGTGTCGTGTGTATGGGAACTGTTGAATCACGGCCTGAACCACTGATTGATCACCTGAGGTGAGCACTGAGTCAGCCGCAGGGGCGCAGGTGAAGGTAATGTACCTGTGTGATTGGAAGGGGTGGAGTCTGGCTCCACCTCTCCCAGACCCCATTTAAGGGCTGACCACCACTGGGGAAGGATCTCTTGTTGGAGATCCCTCCCTAGTGGTGTTATTGGCAAGCCTTGACCATCTTCAAAGGTGAGCCACTCTTTCCTTACTAATTATCTGTATACCATCTACTTAAGCCTATCTAAACTATACCATCTTCTGCACTATTTCTTTTGGGTGCTATTCTTAGGGGTTATTTGCTCTACAGCGTGTGATTGGCATCAGTGAGTTGCACAATGACCCAGTGCTTGGTGATAGATTTTTCTCTCTAACCTCACAGTAAGGAAAAGAAAACTCACCTGGTACTTTTTGTGCTCACCTTCACCTGGGGAAGAGACAATGTTCAAAAGTGAGCAGAAAAGGAAAGGAGAGCGCTGTGTTGGATGGCCCCTGTCTTAAAGGGTTTGCTTATTGCTGTGCAGGATTTGGTGTTCTTTGGATATCCATAGTAACGGACAACAACAAAAAAAAGCCTTATTTTCTGGTCGGTTTTAATTATAGAATATCACGTGATGATGTTCTGTGTGTTTGTTGTGTGTTTACTTAAACCCCTTGGAATGAAACTGAGGTTTGTCAGAAACGTTAGAACTTAAGTTGGAGACTTTTGAGTTGTTTTTGATGACCTTTTTCCTAAAGAAGACTCGAAGACAAGTGATAATGAGTGCTAATTGCTGCTTTTTCACCAATCGGGCCTGCCTGGCTGTAAGCTGTGATTGATGACTCTTCCCTTAGTCTCAGGGCTTGTGAGATTTATTTACTGAATTAGCCATCAGGGAAGTAGACTGGATTTCCAAATGTGATATATCTGACTTAGCAGTTTGTAAGTGAGCCACCTCTTCCCTTGCTCCCCAGGACTTGCTTAGCAGTTTGCCCAGGTTGCTTCCCCTGTCTTTTAGGAAGAAGACCTTCCCTATAAAACCACGAACATCTGAGGCCCATTGAAAGCAGTCCCGCCATGTGGCTGCAGCTCTCCACTATCCAAGCTCAAGGGATAAAGCAGAGGACTGCTGAGGGATGGCAGCTGCTCCACACTGAGTGCTCAAGGTAGTTTTGTACATAAAGCAATATGAAAAATTCAGGCATTTCGTTCTCATTTTTCTTAGAATTGAAGTGCAAACCCACGGTGGTGATAATTCAGCCTGAAATTCTTCTAGGCATGTAAACAGTTGCTCCAGTTGATGTTAATTTCCCAAGCAAAAGATTATCTGTGTCTCTTTAATACGGACATATAATTTCTTAGCTTCAATTATGTTGTTTCAATACATACACCAAAGATAATTCTCCCTAATTGTTACCTTGAGCACATGGCTGCAGATGCTGTTTACGTATTTTATTTTTGTTTCAGTAAGGAAATCTGCATTAGCCCTAAATGTTGAAGTGTTCTGCATTTTTTTGGGGTACTAATAACTTAGTCAGCCTACAGCTTTCATGTGCCAGGAGATGAGGGCTGTGGTGATTTCATGGTTGCAGAACGCTCTTAAAATTGGCACGGGAGAAAAATAGGACCGAACCTGACATAAATTAACTGGAGTAATTCCAGACACCTGCAAGTGCTGCTTGTAACTCAGTCTTGTGGCTGATTTTTGTAGCTAGAGAAACAGGTTTCTCTTTGGAATGGTGTTAACCAGCTGAAGGCTCTGAAGCCCATAGTGGTGGTGTGCACAGGGGACAGCCTTTTTTTTTCTGAGATCTCTTCAGCAAAGACTGCTGATTCCCTGAGCAGGAGGCTGTCCTTTGGGCTCTGTGCCCTGTGTAGGGCTGTCCTCCAATAACAGGAACTACCCTAGGTAGGCTTCTGTCTTTCCTGAGACTGGGAAGAGAAGGAGGCCTGATGTCAGATGTGATGTTACACCGAGATTCAGGTCTTCAGGCCTGAAGAGGCTGCTGTGGAACAAGAAGAAACACTGGCTTTCTGCATTCATAGAATCACCAAGTTTGGAGAAGACCTCTACAATCCTCCAGCCCAACTGTCCACTTACCACCAATGCTTCCCACTAAACCGTGTCCCTCGGTTCAGTTTGCAGAAGTTTCTCTAGAAGTGTAGAGCCTTGCATGGGAAATCAGTGCTGCTTGCCTACTATCCATTACCTTCAGGGACATCTTGGGCTGAAAACCACAGCTGTAGTCAAAAAGGAGGAGGTCTATCCACGTGAGATGTTCCATTATACCCACTCTTCTCCTGCAACAGGTCATGTTGGCACTCCTGGCTAATTGTGCAGAGGATCTTTGTAGGGAAGAGCTACAGGATGAAGTGTCTACTGTGAGAAAAGGACTGAAAGGAGCAGAAGCAGCAGCTAAATACAATAAATTGTTCTGTGAATGGTAGGGCTCACAAAGTCTGGTTTCCAAAGGATTTATATCACGTACACAGACTTCTGTTCTTCTTACGGTCCTCAGCCATGGGTAAGGAAGGAGACAGCCTCCAGGTTGAACTGTTTAATAATTTTGAGCTGTTCACTGGCTCAACAGCTCACGTGCTGTCTGATCAGCCAGGAGGACGGACAGAACAGAGAAAGAGAATAAGAGAAAGATCTTCAGATTCTCTTTCCTCTCTCCCGTCACTGTTCTTCACATAACGTGCTGTTTTTTTCCTATCTTTGATTTTTAGCTGGTAGAAAATAGCTGCTGGACCATTAGTGGGAACAGAAAGACAGTGGTCATGGAAGTCCTGCACCTTCAGGAGATGAGGCAACGAGCTGTGTTGCATATTGCATCTCAGTGGAGCTGGATCTGGATGGAGTCACATCCATCATGCTGCCCTCAGATCTGTGTGCGTGGCCCATAATATTTCACAAAGTTTTTTGTCAGCCTCCAACAGCTCGTTAAGCAAGATAATCCTGGCTGCATACTTCCTACAAATGTTTCCATTCATAGATCCAGCATGTGTTTCTCCTTGTTAGAGTCAGCGCTGCTGATTCAGATATCAGTTCTGTCATCAGTCAAGTGAAGGGCATCTTTAAGTTAAACTAATTAATCAGAAACGCAGAAGACTCTTAAAACCAGTTACTAACACTTGATAACTGCAGAAAGAAAGCTGTTTTCTCACTCTGAAGAGCATTTTGTAGACTTTGGCTCCTAGCCTATCATTATTTTTCTTCCCGCTGGACAAATTTTTTTTCAGGCAGATCTAAAAGAAATCATCATTCTGTTGGTAAATATTTACCTAATAGCATCTTTTGGCAAAAACAAATAGAATACTTTTAGGGAAAGTTAAGAGAATGATTTTGGATTCCCAGTGACCTAATGCTGAATTCTGTCCAAGATCTGACTTTGGTAAACTTTGTTTATAATTCAAATGTTATTTATTAGGTTTGGAAGGGACTGCTCAGGAGGAACAGAAAACAAGGACAGGCAATTACTAGCATGGAGTGCTGGGCTTAAAAGGGAGGGATTAAGAGGAAGACAGTCATCACTGCTACAGACAGTGACACAGTGCACCTTCTGTTGCTGGATTTGTGGATTTGGAGCTGAGCCTTCTAATGGTGAGACTCCTTGCACGTCAAGCACAAACTTGAGCAGAAATATACCTTACCAGATCTGGGACTTTGATATAACAAAAAGAAACAAACAGAAAAAAATCCCCCCAAAAAAACAACAAAGAAAACATGCCCTATTACCTATATACTTGTAATTATGTGTCTCTGGGGTGGTGTAAGGTGACTTTTCATTCCAGTGCGAGTGTTCTAGCTGTGCTGTATGCGTGTGTGGGTGGAGATGCTTGCTGAACATGTATGCTTTGCTTTATATATGCTTATGCAAAAGGTTATTGCTTAGATAGATGAATCCAGGAAAACAGAGGTTGCAGGTTCCCTCCCCAGTGCTCCTGAAACCTCTGCAGAAACCTCAGGCCTCCTCTGAGAGCTGGGGAAGGAGGGAGCAGATTGATGTGGCACTGAGGGACATGGTTAGTGGGCACAGTGGGGATGGGTTGACAGCTGGATTAGATGAGCTTAATGCTCTTTTTTAACCCTCATGATTCTATCTGTACTTGATCAGGAAAATGAGGTGTGCGTGGATCCAAATTCTGCCGTGGAGAGGGATGAGAGAGGAAGAAGAAGGAAACTCAGGTAACAGTGGGGAAGGACAGCTCACCAATTAGCTCCATCCCACCAGGCTGTCCTGTGCTGGAAGGGGCTTAACCAAATATACAAAGGGGAGGTATTTTAGCCCTCTTTTTGCCTCTTCCAGCAGTGATGCTGGAGCTCCTGGCTGGGGCTGTCTTGTCTGCAGCGCTGCCTGCAGGGAGAGGCTTTTTGGGATCACATCTCACATTGGGTCTGAGATGGCTGTGCAGTGGAGGACTCCAGCATTTGGGACACCACATGGTGATCTGTCATTCCTGCAGATGGCACACACGGGCTGAGCAGTGCAGTTTGGGGCATCACAGAGTGACTGCTCACATCCCAAGCTTGGACACCAAGCTCTTGGTGCGGTCTGCTTCCCCTTGGCTTCTCGGTATTGAGTGTGTTTGAGAAAGACTTGGGTGAAAAGCCAGTCCAACACACCTACACCATTCGTGTTCCAGGTCTTGGAGTGTGTCTGGGAGACTTGGCGTGTTTGGGGATACTTTGCGCAGGTATGTGTGGTCGCCTAAAGCAACCCAAGAGAAGCTGATGTTCCTTTTTGGGCATTTCTGACATATGCCTGAAGGCTCTGCAAGTCCCCACAAGTTCAGCCCTCGCTGTTTCACGCTGTGAGGCCGCACACTTCTCTGCCCTCCTTCATCCCTCCTCCTGGCTTCATTCATTTCCTTCCACAGAACCATTTCCGTCCTCAAATGTCAGCTTTATTAAATCGCATTCATAGCTCATTAGGGCTTGCCAATTCATTTAAGGAAGCACAAAAGCTAATAATCCTTGTGAAAACCCATTAAAGCTGAAGAAGAAAGGCACCCGCAGGCCTGCACAGATGTTTTGTTGTGGTCTGCAACACAGAAGTCCATCTGAACTTGAAGTACTCCTTCATCTGAACATATATAGGGGCAGATCCTGGTGGGTCGTGAGCACCAGTCCTGTGCAAAACTACCTGAAGCAATTTGTCAAGCAGTGCCCTCGCTTGCTTTTATGCAAGCCACCAAGAGGGGATACAACAGAGCACTCAGCAAGAAAACAGGGTTTGGGCCAGAGGAAGGTGCCCAGGACCCGGAGCTGGGGCTCAGCTCAGGCTGCAATGGCTCCTGGGTGCTTACTGTTCTTCTGGCAGCTGGGATGGTGGTCCAAGAAGATGAGAAGATGTTTTTGCAATGCCTGTGTGCCTGCTGGGGAGGATGCCAGGAGCACCTCCTCACACCCTGCAGCCGTGCACAGCCAGCTGAGGTATGTGACTTTAACAACAGCACAGAACTTCTCAGCTTGTCGGCACGATAGGAATTAATATAAACATCGCAATGCTGTGCTGTTGCACCAATTGTGCTGCTTTTCTCTGTGAATAAGAGCTACATCACAAAAGCACTCACAGGCTTTAGACACTTAGAACCCAGTGGCTTCTTTTATAAAGGCTCTTGGTTAAGTAGCATCTGATATAATGGATATGCCTGTCTCAGTCCTGCTTCAGTTATGGTCCTTGAGGTGCTAAAGCATCATAATTCCTCAGAAAGCTTCTAAATACATAACAGGAGGCAGAAAGAAATATTGTTCCCAGTAAAAAATACCTGGGGCTGCAGGCATGTGGCTGCACAGGCTGCACCAGAATGGCTTTCCTGCAGTGTGCTCTGATGAATTGCACGGGCAGCACTGCTGCTGGGGGAAATGCTGTGGGGTTTTGGTGTTGTATGCAAGAGCTGGGCACCCCATGTATGGATAAAGGAGGGAAAGCTTTTTTTTTTTTTTTCAGTGGGATGTGTGGGTAACACAAGTCATTAATTCAGGTTTTCAGCTGTGCCAAAGGAAGAGAGAAGAAGCAATGTTTTCTGATGGCTAGAAGAACAAATAGCTCTTTGTGCACTGAGAGCTGCTTGCAGGCCTTTAGGCTTTCTCCCCAAACAAGAACGGTAGCCCTTTCACTTCAGGTACAAAAGTGGGAACAAATGTCCCTCTCAGTACTTACCTTCTTCGTTCAAACAAAAAGAAAAGAGCCAGGTTCTGTGCCGATACGGATCTGTGTACTGCCTGAGCAGCTGCCTTCTGCTGTGCAAGCTCTGTGACTCCTTCAGGATTTTCTGCACAGCAGAGGGGAGGTTGCAGGCAGTGTGGCTTTGATGAACCCATGCTTATCTCAGTGCTGCCTTGGGTGGTGCTGCTGCAACGCAGGGCTCCTGCACAGAGAAGTGCCTTGGGTGCCAAGGCACGGGCAGAGTGTTCGCTTCTTCATTTTGTGCAGGTAAAGGAAAGGGGGGAAAAACAGGTGGAAAAGGGCAGGAATTTGTCAGCAGCAGCTTGAGAGTCACACTGAGATAGGCACAAGTATGAGGGAACCTCATGGCAGATGGGCTTTGGCAGATTTTCAGAGTGGTAGGGTTTAAGTGGGAAGGAAGGATGATGCCTACGGATAGGTTGTTCTTGTTGCTGTTTTTTGTTAGTTTGTTTTCCTCCTCTTTTCCTCCTTCTGTTTGAGCCCCTTGCTGCAGTGCAGCTCCTGCTCACACAGCACTGTGCAGCTGGGATGCACGGAGGAAAGCCCTCTGGGTGCCACACCATGGCTGGGTATCCTGGGATGGAAGAGATGCTGGATTCTGTCCTACAAATAGTGTCTTCTTACTAATTATATTTCACAGACCATCTCTTGTTTCTGTACGTTGCCTGTAGCCTGAATGTACTGCCAGTTTACCTTCTGGTTATCTCTGTAATTGGCCTCTTTTTAGGTCATTGCTCTTCTAGGAGAACCCCCAAGCTGCATTGGAAATAGCTGTATTTTCACCGTGCATTGCATCCTCCTACAAACTGCTACTAGGGGCACCCTGTGCTGGCTTCAAACTGACCTTCCAGAGGGATGATGGATGACCTCCAAGGAGATGCCACCTTCGTGTTTTTTGGTCACTGCTTGCATGTGTTTACCAATGTTTGATGTGAAGTTCCTTGGGATTAAACCACCTGTTGTGCTTGCTGCCTTGCTTTAGGGAAGCAAATGCCCTGTCTGTGCCATAAATCACAGAACTGTGGAATCACTGGGGTTGGAAAGGATGTAAGCTGTGCATGTCCCTGTTTGTTGCAGGGGAGTTGGACTAGATGACCTTTAAGTGTCTCTTCCAACTCTAAGGATTCTGTGGTTCTATGATTCAAGATCAAGTCCAACCGAATAAACCCTGTGCATTCAACTTAAGGACAAGTTGGCAAGACAACAACAACAAAAAGAAAAAAAAGAAAAGCCAACAAGCAAACATCAGGAGCTAATGAATCTTCCTGTGTTTATCATTTTCAGTCCCTTCTACACAACATCCTCACAGAGAAAGAGTCTCACACTGTCCCCTATGAGACTATCTCCACATCGGTATCACGTGCACCCATTTCTCCCTGACCATGACAACCCTATGGGGCTTTGAATATAATTTGCTTCCTAAAAGGAAAACATTCCCACTGCTTAAACACCTGCGTGCCCTGGCTTTTCCACCCGATTCCCAGAGGGAAGAGGCTTTTTGTTCCTATTTTTCTCATGGCATCATGGAGGTAAATGGGGGAGCGTTTCAACAAACTGAGGAAAGAAGAGGAAACAGTCTTTTTTTTCCCCCATAGGGTACAGTGTGAAGATGGCTTTATTAGAGAGAGAAGTTGCACAGAGCTGGGGAGGGGGGGGGGGAGGAGTTGCTCAAGGAGGTAAAATGGAAATTGAATGAGCCAAAGCCGGGTGTGTTGGTGGTTGGACTAGGTGATCTTAGTGGTCTTTTCCAACTGTAATGATTCTATGAAATCATCATGGATGTGGCTGCTGCAGGCTTGTTGGTGTGGCCAGTTCCTGGAAGAGAGCTGTTTGTCTGAACAGCCCCTGGCAAACACAGGAGCAGCCCAGGGTACAGGGAGACCCAGGTCAAGGCACTCTAATAGGACACGTGGCAGCAAGAACGTTGTTGCCCCTTCCAGGAGAACAGCAGGCATTCCTAGTGCAGTGCTTTTCACTCACTAAAGCAGGTTTTTTTTTTTTTTTTTTTTTTTTGGATAAAAACTTGCTGAAAACTGCATTTTCCTATTTGGCATGTATAGTAAGGATTGGAGAAGCTGGGTGGAAGGAACAGACTTCTTCCCATCCACCTCTTTATGTGAATAATGGAGGTTTTAGGGAAAAGGCAGTACTGCTCAGGTGTTAGCAGAGGGTCTGGCTTAGATGTGCTGCCTTTAATGCTTTGATATTCATTTCATTGCCTTCTGAGACCACCTAGACAATGGTACTGCCTGAAGCTCACCATCAGCTTAACCTGCCCTGGCCACAGCAGGCTGGAGGGTGGGAGCCCCGTGTCCCTCGTAGCTGTGCATTGCTGATAGAATCATGGGATCATTTGAGTTGGAAGGGACCCTTTGAGGCTGCCTGGTCCAACTCCACTGCAATGAACCGGGACACCTACATCTAGATCAAGTTCCTTGGAGCCCTGTTCAGCCTGACCCTGACTGCCTCCAAGGATGGGGCATTTACCTCTCCTTTGGGCAACCTGTTCCAGTGCCTCAACACCCTTATTGTATAAAGCTTCTTCCTTATATCCGATCTAAATCTCCCCTCTTTTAGTTTGAAACCATTTCCCCCTGTCCTATCACAACAGACCCTGCTGAAGAGTCTGTCCCTTCGCCTAAAAGTCTTAGAATTACAGAGTCATAGGACCATAGAATGACATGAGTTGGAAGATGGGTGTGTCATCTCCGCCACTACCAGCTCTGGCTTTGCTGTGGTATGGAAGCAAGGGGCACCTCCATCCCTCCTCTGGGTGTGGGAGCAAGTTGGTTGGACCCAAGCCTGACAGCAAGCCTGGGTTTGGCGTATGCATTTGAATAGGTGAGATGAGTTCAGGTCCTTGGCTTGTAGGCAAAACTGCAGATGTGTTGTGGTTTTTCCTGACGCTCATCCGCAGCATGAGTGCTCCATGCAGCCACGTAGGCAGGAGGGCAATGGCCTTGGCTGCTCAGTGAGTGCACCGAAAGTCTAAGGGTCGATGCAAATGGTGTGTGCACTATCTCCAAGAGGTATGAAGCTTTCCAGGCTGTCCCTGCAATGCTTGATGAGGAGACAGCAAAGGGTGGAAACAGCTATGATGAGCTCAACCTTATTGCAAGGTTTTGTTCTCATTAGTGTCATCTGTTCATGGACCCATGGCTTTCTGTGTTAAGATTGCTTTGCCAGAGAAATGAACCTTTCTGTCACCTTCTTACCACTTGACCAGGTTCTTAGTTAGGGCTAAATAAGGCTGTAAAAAATTGTATGCCATGCCCATGGTGTCCATGATCAGCTGTGCAAGGAGGTATAACGTTTCCAAGGGTCTGCATGCTGCAGTTTGGTGCATCGTTAGTCCTGAAACAAGAAGGATTTGACCGCAGCAGCTTACATGAGAGTTGTGCTTGCAAACATCATAATTTTTCTCTATTTTTTTTAAACACACAAATATTTGTGATGTCACTGGGTTTGCACATGCATTCCTGCCAGATTTACCCTGACATCTATAGCCAACAGCATCCAAAGTTCATCCTGGGATGGAATGGGTACAGTCAAAATGCTGTTACAATTATTAACTTTATTTTTCTTAATGGGAACACATTTAGCACAGTGTAAGCTTTCTCAGGAGAAGAGAGGCACTGATGTTATGGAAAATACTTTAAAGTGTAACTCACTGAAAAAAAAAAGGAAATCATTAATTTAATTGAATAATTTAATTCTAGTAACAGGAGAACTGTGACATGGAAAGAAGTGCCAAACTCCATGGAGCTCCCTAAGGACAATGTTATTGAAAGTACAAGGAAATAAGTGCTCAGAGAGGAAGACGATGGTGCAGTGTAAAACCTCAAGCCAGATGGTGTTTTCCTGCCTGCAGAGTGCTGATTAGATCTTATCTGAGCACAGCTGAGAGCGCACAAACATGGCCCAATGCTCACTGGAGATGTGCCCCAAGGGAAGAAATAGTGGCCAAGCTGCTGAGAAGGCCAGCAAGTGGGTGTGCTGGGAGATGCAGGGAAAAGCCAAAAACCACAGCTCATTTTGGAAGTGGAAGGAAGGAGGTTGCAAGTGGAAGTTGTCAGTTATGGGCATAGCAAGTTGGTGGAAACATGGGTTGAATTTTATTTGGAAATACCTCTGGGGCAATGGGGTCTGTGCAGCTAAGATCCACAGCTGTTTCTCATACCAGGCTTTTGTTTTAGTTAGAGAGATGAACCTAATTTTGGAGGCTGAAGTTTGTTCAGGTGAAGGTCCATGATAAGGTGCAGGAGTTGCAGTGAGACACAACCTCAAAATATCGCTGATGTGGCTGGTTAGTCCAACTGGTTCTCTGCACCTCTACCATGAGGTTACTGCTGTTTATCAAAAAACATGCAGCAAGGATAAACCAAGACAAGAGCTGTGATGACAAAAAGGACAGAGCATTCCATATTCCAGTAGGAACTGCTGCAAAATCAAGGTGTGGAGCCTCTTTTGGGGACCTATTTTGGGCTAATGTGTTTGTAGAGCAAACTGACCACAGCAGTCACTGTTACCAGGACCATGCTGGTGAGTGAAGCAAAGAGCAGAGAGCTGAGACAGGATTTGGCAGCTCTGTGCTGCTGTGGGTTCAGTGTGCTGGGGAAAATGGGTATTGCTGAATGAAACGAACAGGGTTCAGTATAGCAGCCTAGCTATCCTTGCTTTCCAGGCAAATTTAATTAAGAGAGTGTGCCTAAAATGAACTTCGGTTTTCAAAGAACACAAAATGAAGTTCAGTTCCGTTGGAGAAAGCCACCTGCATTGTGGTACAAGGCTTAGAAACAGCCATTTGATTAAATCCTCTATAGCAACCTTTGAAGGGCTGTGGCTTTCATGTCAGTTAGATGAACACACACTTTCCCAGCTGAGCTGTAGATCTCTGAAAAACGAGATTCTACCTTCTACTAAAATGCCCTTTCTCTTAACCACTCCACATAACTCATCGTCTGGAGTTCTCCTCCCAGTCTGCTCACATCTCAGTAGACTCAGATTTGGACAGCTGGAAGAATAAACACTGGCTGGTGCTGGTGGCTTGAAAGTTGGGAAATCCATTAAAACTTCCCCAGACACATCTGCTTTTGCTAAACACTGGCAACTTTTGCTTTTGTCTCTGGCAGTGAATGATACTTTTGTCAGGACTATAATTGCAAAATTGGACTGTTTCTTTACTTGGCAACTCAATTGGTAATTCATTCTGTTGTGTAAGTGGAGGGTAGCTTGCAAAGAGAGATCACTGATTCAGCCATTGGACAACTTTAACTCATTTCCATCACTCATTTGCTGATTGCAGAATGAGATAAGCCTAGATCCAACAGATTGTCCCAATCCCCCACAGCACATCTTTTCCTGGGGCTACTCTGCAAGCAAAGAGTTATCTTCTCATCAGGATTGCCACATGCATTGCCCTCCAGCAACTTACCAAGTAGCTTTGAGTTCAGATGTTGACCCTCTATGCAGAAGGGCTGAACACAGCAAAGCCCAGGGTGGTCCTGCTGGCCTCCCTCAGGAGGAGAAAAGCTCCATGTTTTTTCCAAAGCGCTCATTGAGTTTAGGATTTGTCTGTCAGGGAGCACTAGGGCATGGCCTAAACCCAAGGTAAGAAGATGTTTTATATAAAAAAAAAAACAAACACTTGAATTTGTGCAAACTTACATTGAAATGAGTCTTAATTTCCCTTCCACACCAGGTGTGTCCTGTTTCTCCAGTAGGTTCTGGTTACTCTAACATTTCTTCCAACACATGCATGAGTTTTTGGTGGATCTCTCCCTGGGTTTTGAAGTCTCCACCTTCTCAATGACTGCAGAGCATGAAACTGTGGGGCTGGAAAGCAGCAGGAATAAGCCCTGCAGGGGTTTATTCTTCCTTTCCCTGTCTGCTACCATCTCTGCAAAACAATGCTGTGGCCAAGGAACTAGTGCTAATGGCCCAAGCTTGCCTCATAAGGGGCACAAATAATGTGGTGGAGAGGGAAGTGGGGTGAATAAATACAAAATCAGTCTGTGCTAGCTTCTTCCTAGCATGATGACCAGTTAGCCAGGGGGGTTGGTCCTTGCCAGAGACTTTGTAAGAGGGAAGGTGAAGAACATATTCCCTAGCAGATCTCCCTGTTGGCGATCAGGCTTGCCTACATCCTCAGAGAACTCTATGGGAGATAGAAGTGCTAGCAATTTACTTTTTCTCATTGTCAGCTCCAGGGAATTTGCTTTTTTTTCTGGTGACCAAAGCCTGAAGCAAAAGGCCAAGCATGTCATAAAAGCAGCAAGATTCTGTAGAAAAACAGAACAGTCTACTGCAAATGTGTATTTCTGTGTCTTTCAAAAACAAATACAATCGTTTTTTACCTGGAATCCCGTAGTGGTTAGAAACACATAGTGGAAAAGGAAAGAATGTAGCCCTAAGTTATATATTTGGATGGGGAACCTGACCCTTAACAGGGACTAAAACACTTCATCTCTGTTCTGGGATGAACTACTGACTCACATGCTCATCGGCCGATGGCACAGTGCCTTTCCTTGCACGTGAGTGCAACGTCAGCCTGGACTTAATGCAGTGGCCGTGGTTAATTAACAAAGCTGCTTCTCCCTACGTTATTCAGCAGTGTTAATGTCTGTGAAAGAAAAGAACAAAACGAGCCAAGTTAATTTCAATTCTGAGAGAAACACAGGAAAACAGAAACGGTCTCCAAATGGGAAAGAGAGAAAATGAGGAGATAAAAAAAAAATTAATTTCCATTTTCTAAGAGGACTTTACCAATAACAGCATAAAAGATAGCTGAGTGTTCTGCCTAAATGAAAAAAGTGATTACTTCATAGGCAAGTGAATGGTTTTCTATATCTTCTTCCTCTGCCTGTGTCATTTAATTTCGTTTTCATCCACTTTTCACTTATTATTTGACTCCATCAATGTGACAAAATGGTGTTGGAGGCTGTCAGTGTTTCTCCTTGATGCAATCAGAGGAGAATCCCATGTAAAGTTCCTTCCTTTAGCTGGGAGGGCTCTGGGCTGTCTCCACTGCAATGAATGGTGTCTATGCAACATTCATGTGGCTCAGACACACGTATCAGGCTCAAGAAGGTGAAAACTCAATGTACACCACGACAGCAATACTGCACGAGGCTGAAGAACTGTGATCCTTCCTCAAGGTGAACACAGGTCCAGTGCAAGTGTGGGCTGAGAGGAAAGAGGCTCCTCTGTGATGTCAGTGAAGCTGCTTGCTTCATGGGAGGTTGGATTTGACCTCTATTTAGCTCTTAAGAGGTTCCACAAACCCCGTTCCTCTATGGATATATCCATCACGTGGGAGATCAGCATGGTGGGCATCTCTGGTAGTGCACGTGGACTACAGGGCTGGGATTTGAGTTCTGTCTCTCCGGGGAGAAGCAGCTGGAATTCTTCTCTCTTCTCCACCTCCTTGTTTGTTGAAAACTTCTATTTTGTACCCCTGCAGCATCACCGTTTGGCTGGATCTGGGTGTCAGATCAGATCAGACATCCCACCCAGCCATTCTTTGGGCCTTTGTGCACATGCTGTGCAATGCATCCTTTAATTATCTGATCACCTATAGTTTGTGGTTATTTTAATCCAGTGAGTTCCTCCAGGCCACATTAACACACACTATTTGAATCACATGCTGAAATCAACATTAATTTCCTTGTGAGCTTCTCTGCAATGCTTCAGCATCTGATCAATATTAATGCGTTTATCTTCACAGCACTCCTGCGATCTCAGCAGCTGGTGTGACCGAGGCACAGGGAGATTAAGACCAAAATAATCAAACACATTTGCTAATTTTGGGTGCTCGATTTGCAACACCAGGGATTAGATCTTCCAGAACACTTGGCGTTTTACAACTCTTGGTGAGTACAAAGCATGACTCCCATTGACTTGTTCCTGTCTCTGAGCACAAATTCATCCCTACAGAGCATCAGAAATATGGGCAGACTCTTACGAGCAGCTCCTTTGCCATAAGAGTGAGTTCCCTCTTCACAGTAGTGAAGAAATCCTGACAAAACATCCCAAATTAACCCATAGCATGACGCATAATTGAAATGATTTGAGCAACTTCTTTATTTTTTGGCATTTTTGTAACTTTTGAGTCCTTGCCTTGTTACCTAACGCTCTTTCAATAGAAACTTTGTAAGTGGAATGTCCTGATTTATTTCTCCCTCCAGAACACAAGAGTGCAAAGCTAAACTATCTAGAAAAAGATGCATCTCTTGACATGACCCCAACTTGGCTCACTGTCAGGGCTCAGCCCATATAACCCAAAACCTCAAACTCAGCACTCAGGGATGTATGTGAGCAGGGTTTGTGCCATGCAGGCCTCTCAAGCTACGAGATATGGTTGGACTAGGTGATTTTAGGGGTCCTTCCCAACCTTAAAGATTCACTGATTCTGTGACACATTTTGCCGTTGCTTTTACACTGTGGTTTGGGAATCCAGAGCTCAACACTAGGAACCCCATGGGATGGGTGGTTTTGCTTTCTGTACTTTTGCCCCTTGGAGCATCTTCTGTCCCTCACTCCTCTGTCCTCATCAGCTCCCCAGTCTGCCATCCTATTCCTGCTTGTTGTCCATTGCTCACATGCATCTTTACCAACGTATCACTCCTCTTGCTTCTGCTTTGGCAATGATTGTATTTTTTTCCCCTCGTTATAATGTTATATGAACATAATCTGCGATCCTGAGTTTGAAGATTTATTGCAATGCACACATGGCATGGCAGACTTAAAATGAGATCTTCAGCCTGCCTGTTACTCTCTTAAATCCCATTTTTTCCATAGACTAACAAGCCACCTTCTCATCGTGACATCAAGATTTTTGTCCAGCTTCCTCCATTCATCCAGACGAGAATAAAAACAGGGAAGAAAAGTTGGCTGGCATCTCCGAACCCCGTGAGTAATAAAAGCACCTGGGGGCTTAGTGAGGCACCAGATGGTCTTCAGGCAACTGATTGAAGGCTGGGAATTCATGTATGGATCAGCACTTGCTTATTCCACTTTATAGAGACGTTTAAAAACCCTTCAGCAAATTAAGCTCCCACCTCCCCGTGAGAAAAACAGCAGACAGCAAGCATCTACCATCTCCTCTCCCTTGCATTTGCATGCTTTTGGGGGCAGTGCTTTAGCTGCTAGGATGAGAGAGAGCCTTAGGCCATCTTAAAGAGCTTAAACTGATCTTTAATGTGCCTAGAGGTGTTTTAAGGTCAAGAACACAAAACACCATGCATCTAAGACCTGCAGCAGCCTCTGTTTGTGTTTTTTTTTCTTCTTTTTTTTTTTTCTTTACATGCATCCTTTTGCTGTACAGCCCCAAAGTCACCAAAAAGTCTATGACAAGTTCAGAGGAGCTTTGCTGGTGGCACAGTTTATTGGGCATGGTGGTGATGGGTTGATGGTTGGGCTGGATGATCTTAGCCGTCTTTTCCATCCTTAATGATTCTGTGATTCTAAGGTTCTGTGGGTTGCAGCAGGTTCAGCCTGGGAAAAGCATGCTGCTGTGGACATGCCTAGAGCTGAGCTTGTAGTTTTGTATCTTGCATTTACGGTGTCAAAAGAAGCCTGGCAAACATTAACAGCTAACCACAAATTCCACCACAATGAAAACTAAAAACCCCTGATCCCCTACCACAGTACAGCTTTCAAACCAGTGCTTTTTAATAACTGTCCAGAGGAAAGAACTAGCACAGAGCCATTCTTTCTTTAAACAAAGATGTACGAATAAACCTTTAAAATTTCTCATTTTAAATAAGCCATTTTCTCCCCCATTCTACTTAAGCAATTTTTCTCGTGAGTTAATTTTCTCATGACTCAGCATCATTCCCATGAGGATTTCCTCCCACTTTCCAAATGGGTTGCCTTGGATCAGAGACTGAGCCTACACCATTCCCATCATTGCAAATCAGAGTTCTGGAATTATTAAGGTTGGAAAAGACCTCTGGGATCGTCTAGTCCAGCCATCAGCCCATCCCCACCATTCCTACTGACCATGGCCCTCAGTGCCATGTCTACACGTTTCTTGAGCACGTCCAGGGATGTTGACTCCACCACATCCCTGGGCAGCCTGTGCCAATGCCTCACCACTCTTTCTGAGAAGCAGTATTTCCTGACACCTAACCTGAATATGCCAAAAAGAGCTGTATATATATATATATATATATATAAATAGTTGCTTTGGAGGGAATGCTTATTGTGCTAGTCAGACCCAGAACTACTATAATTATGAACTGCCAAATTGGAAGATGTTTTGCTCTGGGATTTCATTCCATCTTAGGCTCATTTTAGAGACTGGGAAGCATTGGGGACGTCACTTTGCTCTGAGAATAGAATCGTATGATTCCATAATCCTGTGAGTTACTTGCTGAGCTCTACACCTGTTCATGGCATGATTACTAACAGCATCCACGTGAGCAAAGCCCAACCAGCACCAAATCACTTTGCCCCTATAGTGCATACATATATCCATGTGTAAAGTGGATGTGACTATTTATGTTCATTATGGAACTGTGCCATACCAGGGGCCAAAAACAAACGTGGCCATATGCTGCCATATATGAGATATATGCAATCAGAAGAGGTAAAATATGTAATTTTGAATACCACTCCAAAAACAAGGTCATTTAATTTTGGAATGAAATATCTCACATTAAGGTTTATTTTCAGTTTTTCCCTGAATTCCCAGCGCTTCCATGGGAGGCTTTGTAGAAAGAAATGGAACTCCACTGTAAGGGTGTGAGTTTTTGCTGAATTGATGTCTCATCAGCAATCCTTATTCTCGTTTTTCTGTCTGCTTCATTTTACCACTGTATTAAAGTTCTTGCAATCTAGTTGTGAGTGATTCAGTTCTGCCACACAGAGCCACTTCACTGCAGCATGCCCTGCTGGATGAGGCCACAATGGAGAGAAGTTTTCATGAAAGATTTTCCTTTTTTTTTTTTTTTTTCCTTAAAAAATACCTATTCTTCAAATAACTCACAGCTCCACAGTGTCTCTGCAGGAGCCCGTCAGTCAAGTGCAAATACAAGCTCCCAGAATCCAGCCCGACACCACAGACTGTGGTGACTCTGAGTGGCTGTTACGATCTCATTGAGCAGTGGTCCCTGCCTGTTGGCAGTGTCTCATACACTTCTCATTAAAGCCATAACGGCTCTGGGGACTTATACATTATCAGTTATTTCAGATATGAGCTATTTTATCACGAGCACAAAAAGAGCACATTCACATGATGTCAAAGGTGCGGGCTAAATTGGGAAAGGATTTATAGGCTGACATGCCCCTTGTGCTCAGGAATTGAAGCGTGGGCAGGAATTTGAGTAATTTGAAGTAAACTTTTTGTCTGCAGAAAGGTGGAACGGCAAAGCAGGCAATGCTGTCTGTGTGGTGAAGCTTGAACATGATGCTGAATGGGCCAACGCGACTTCAGAAGTGGCAGTGGTGGATGGCTTGTCTTTGTTGCAGCTCCAGTCTAAGTTATGGCACCAGTTTTCTGTTCTGATGGAGCTCTTCGGCCTGTGTCATCCTGCAGATCAGGGCAGGTGATTGAGCTTGCCCTTTGTGGCCTCAGATTCTCTCAGTTATCTCCTGAAGACAGGAGGTTACGGTCAGCAGCGCCATTCAAGCAAAACTCAACCAGAATCACCGCATGGCACTTCTGACAAGTGGTGATTTATTTCCCTGCAAAAAAAGACAGGGAACACCACGTGGGTGTGGGTTGAAGGGAAGCTCTCATTCTGGCGTTGGATGCATCTTTTTCAGTCGGTGACGTGTATCATTTCCCAATATATCAATTTGCAGGTGTGGACCAGCGGTCAGTACTGGGGCTGGCCCTATTTAATGTCCTTACTGATGATTTAGATGAGGGGATTGAGTGCACCCTCGGCAAGTTTGCAGATGACAACAGTTTGGGAAGAAATGTTGATCTGCTTCAGGGCAGGAAAGCCCTACAGAAGGATTTCTGTAGGGATCTGCCCTTGGGGACACTCAAGGTCAGGATGGATGGGGCTCTGAGCAACTGATGTAGCTGTAGGTGTTCCTGCTCATTGCAGGGGAGTTGGGCTGGATGGTCTTGAAAGGTCCCATCCAACTCAAGTAATTCTGTGATTGTGTGATTCTATGGTCTGGACAGGCTGTATCAATATATTAAGGTCAATTGTATGAGCTTTAACAAAACCAAATACCAGGCCCTGTACTTCGGTCACAAAAAGCCCATGCAATGCTACAGGTTTGGGTTGGCAGTTGGCCCGGATGATGTTACTGCTCTTTTCCAGTCATAACAATTCTGTAATTCTATGATTCTATGACCAGTTTGGGAACTGCTGGTGATGACCACAGGGAAAGAAGGAGCACACAAGGCAGGGAATCCCTATGGGTAGTGAGAAGCGAGGGATGTCAGGAGCAGGACAGGCTCGGCTGCCTAAAGCACAACATGTAGACATCCACTGTGGGGAATCCCAAAAGATTTGGGCTGCCCGTGTGATGGGAATTGAATTAAAGGGGTGTGATAAGAAATACAGGAGCTGGCACACGCGTGGCTCTGCCCAGCAGAGGGTAGCATTGCCCAGACACCCCGGCCTGCTCCGTGCTTTCCCCACTTTTTCACCCTTCCACAGCCGCACAAGTCCCCTTGGCACGGGGAGGGGCACAGCTCTAGGGAAACCCTGTATGTTCTCCTCATTAGCTATGAAAATCGTCTTCCAAAGTCGGATTTGAAGCATCCCAGGGTGTGCTTTAAGTAGTTTCGTGCGCATTCACATCTGTTCGGAAGCCCGTGTTCTCTAGTTGCGTTAGAATTCATTTCCACGTGCCACGTTCCATGATCAGATTTTGAGACGTCTCCTGCCCGGCAAGACCTCAACTTCAGCTCCGAGCTGGGGGAAGAAGTGCACTTTTTGACGCCTTACCCACCACCAGCACCGCCCTGCGATGTGCGATGTGCGATGTGAGCATCCTTCCGCCGCTTCCCCTGAGCGGGGATTTGTGCTCTGTCACGCCGGGGGATCCCCGCCCGCATCCCCGCACCGCTGCCCGGCGCTCCGCGCACTGTGTGGATGCTGCGCCCCTTTTGCGCCCCTTTTGCGCCCCCACTTTTGTGGGGCAGAGTGGGCACCGCCAACCGCACTGCACGGCGGCAGCGTGAGGCTTTTTTTTTTTTTTATTATTATTATTATTATTCCTGCTTTCCCTTTTAATTTTTTTTTTTTTTTCCTCCCCTCGGCTTTCCCTCCCCTCCCGTTTGACGTGAGCGGTTTTGGTGCAATGCGAATTATCTTCAGTCATTCAGTCAGGAGGGGCAGCGCCAGGCAGCAGAGCGGCGGAGGGGCTGCCTCCTCCTACTCGTCCTCCTCCTTCTTCCTCCTCCTCCTCCTCCTCGTCCTCCTCCTCCTCCCATTGCCATAACAACCGCGCACAGCCGCTGCCGCCGGGGCCCGCACTGCACCGCGCCCGCAGGGCTCCGAGCGTCCCACGGGGGGAGAGAGGGGAGGGGGGGAATCCGTGAGGGCAGAAGGTGAGGGGGAGAGAATCGATGATCCTATAAAAGGAAAAAAAAAAAAAAAAAAAAAAAGAAGGAAAACAAAAGAAAAAAAAAAAGATAAAAAGAAAGGAAGGAGGAGAAAAGGAAAAAAAAAAAGAAAAAAGGAGAAAAAAGATAAAGAAAGGGGGAAAAAAGATAAAAAGAAAGAAGGGGAAAAAGAAAAAAAAAAACTAAAAAAAGGGTTTTTTTTTTCCCCCCGGGGTGGCTCTGACGGGGAGGACCAAAGTGACCCCGGAGAGCGCTGAGCTCGAGGGTGCGGAACGAGGGGAGGGGGGGGGGGACGGGGACGAGAGCTGCGGACACGGAGGAGGGGACAAGGAGGGAGGGGGAGAAGAGAAAGTTGGGACGAAATAGCCCAGGAGAAGTGCCACTCGCAGAGCGCGCCTGAGCGCGGGGGAAATAAAAGCGGCGGAGGGCAGGAAGTGTGAGGAGGAGGAGGAGGAGGAGGAGGAAGGGGAGAAGGAGGAGGAGGAAGGGAAAAAAGAAAAAAAAAGAAAAGAAAAGAAAAAGAAACAGCAGCAGAGCAGCAGCTGCCGCCGGGGCAGAAGAGAAAGCAAAAGCCGCACGGCGGCGCGGGGCCGGCCGGCATCCGCGGGGCTGCGCGGAGCGGCCATGGCCCGGGAGAACGGGGACGGCGGCGGCTCCTGGAAGAAGCAGGCGGAGGACATCAAGAAGATCTTCGAGTTCAAGGAGACGCTGGGGACGTAGGTGGCGGGGATGCGCGGGGGGGAACGACCTGCGCGGGGTGCTCTGCGGGATCGGCGCGGGTGCGTGATCTGAGCATCGCAGCCCGGGTAGGGATGGAGACGAGGGGAGAAACAGGAGCCGTGCGTCGGGAAGCGGTGTGGAAGGAGGGCAGCGGGGCAGGGGAAAAAAAAAAAAAAAGAGCAAAGAGAGGAATAAAAAGGAAAAAAAAAAATAGGAAAAAAAAGAGAGAAGAAAGAAAAAGGGGAAAAAAAAAAAAAAGGAAAAGAAAGACACCCGTGGTTTGAAATATACGTAGAGGAGAGGAAAGGCTTTTTCTTGATAGTGCAACTGTAAATAGATGCGCTGTGACTCGCACGCTGCGCCCCAGCGCCCATGGCTGCGTCTGTTCGCGGACAGAGGAGCAGAAAGAACCGGAGCGGATCGGACGCGTTTTCTCTGAATGGTTGTTGGGGTTTATTGGGTTTATTCCTGTTATTTATAGCGGCGGGGCAGAAAGATTAGAAAAACGCTCGTGGTTTTTTTTTTTTTGTTTTTTTTTTTTGTTTCTCTCCGAAGGCTCAGAATAAACATGCGCAGATGGTGGAAGGGAGCAGGGTGCAGGATGCTGCTTTTGGGCTGAGTGAAGTTTTATTTTTGCTGTGTTTCAGCTTGCTGAGTGTTGTATCGGCCGTTAGAGTTCTGATGTGTGGGGAATGCTCTTTGTCTCTGTGCCCCCCCCCCCCCCCCCCAGACTATCGTGGCAACTTTGAGTGACTCCAAACTGTGCCCCGTACCCTGAGTGCCACTTCCAAAGCGCAGCTGAAGTTTTGACTGAAATATTTCAGTTTCTTTCTGCTTCCAAGGGAGGGCTCTCTACAAACAGAGTATTTCTGGTTCCTGGGCTCACTGATTTCCTCCAACAATCCGCAGGTGAGGATCAGGCTGGTCACTTGATATGGAGGTGGGTCACCCAGCTGTGCTGCAATAAGCGCATAGAGCAGTGCTTGGAAAAACGCTGCCTTAGCCAACAGCACGAACGTCTGTCCAGAGCTCTGAAGATGTGGAGTGCAGTGCAAGGGCTGAGTGTTGTGGGGTGCTCTTGTTTTTCTGGCAAAATTTCACGCTGTGAGAGATGTGTCACCGTTGGTGCGTGGTTCCCTTCTTGAGCAAAAGGGCTTTGAGGAGGAAGGTCTTAGTGTTGGGGAATTCATTCATTCTCCCAGAGAAAGCTGTGGTGCTCCATCCCTGGAGGTGCTCAAGGTCAGGTGGGATGGGCCCTGGGCAGCTTGAGCTGGTGGGGGCACCCAGCCCATGGCAGGGGTTGGGGCTGGGTGGGCTTTGAGGTCCTTTCCAAGCCATTCCATGATTCTGTGACAGGGCAGTTTGCTACACTTTCCATTATACCACTCCACTTTGCTTTCCCACTTGTGGTGTAAAAAAGCCATCAATCGGGACTAATTTATGCCACTAAAGAAGTCTAGAAGCAGCTAATACTGCGGACTTGGTCCAAATCACACTCAAAGTGTAGGAGCAGGTGTAGATCCTGAGGGAGGTACAGGCAATTCCAGCTCATAGTTGTGCCTGTTGGGAAGGCTGTTGCAAATGTGATACAGTAACCGCAGTCTCAGTGCCTCACATTATTTAACACCATTTCAGCATCACAGCTGGGCCAGCAAGGCCCTCACGATAGGATTTCTTTGATTTGTTGCTCTTTAATTTGAGCAGTCAGTCTAGAAAGTTGCAGAGAAGCCAAATAAATGGTCCTGTACAAAGAAAACAGAGCTGTTCTTTTCTGCGTCGTGAGCGTGTTAATTCTGAGTGTGTGTGCACTTTGCAGCCCACACATCGGCCGCCTTCTGGCTGTGCTTCCCGTGCTGCTGAGAGCAGCTGAGGGTCTGAAAGTGGGTGGTGGTTCTGTGCTCCCCCGAGCAGCACGTGTGGTTCTTCCCAGAGCTGCTGTCGCTTACCAGGATGGGAAACTTGTTAAAAAATTAGGCCATTCCCAAGCAAATTATTAAAGGACTTCATTTCCCACCAAAACCAGTGAAGCTCTGCTCGCTGACCACAGCAGTGGACACGCAGGAGCTCAAATGATAAGACACATACAGTTATTGGTAGGAAAAAAGGGAGGAATTAAATGAAAATCTAAATACCTTTAGAGCATCTGGATCCAAACGCTTTCCTCTAGCACTGTTCAGCAGCAGGGATAAAATCTGCTTTGCTCCCTTCTGTACAGCTATGCTGAACTGTGTCGGTAGTGCTGCGGTCGATCCATCATTTAATAGGTTTTACTGTAGCACGGATGGAGCTTGGGGCGAGGAGCTGGAGGCTCAGATGAGGGGCATCAGATTGGTGCCATTGCTGCATTGGGCATCGCTTCCTCCTCCTGTCTCAGAGTCCAAGAAGCACCTGGAGCAGAAAAGCAGCTCTTTAGCCTGGAAGCTCCGCAGCAGTCGGGACTCACTGAGGTGAAATTAGTGTCAGTAAGAAGAGAACAAAACCTCCAAAACCGGGGGAAAAAGTGAAAGAGAAACTTTAAAAGCGTTTTCTGTCGAGAGCATTGATTTGTGAGCGTTTAATCTGTGTGTGTGCTCCGATAATGATTTGCTCTCTGAATGGAACCTTTCCTTTGAATGAAAGGTTTTCCCTACATCTTCAGCATGAGGAGAGATAAGACTGCTGGAATTAGTAAAAAAAGATCTTAGCTTGCTTAATCAAGAAACCGTTTGTGCTTCAAGGAACCTTTAACAAATACCCAGCTCTCTTCCAGAGCAGCATTATGGCAGGCATTCATTATTTACATGCCCCTGTAAATCATGTCTGTCCATATTGATACTGAAATAGGCATCCCGAATTGAACATCACCTCTGGATGTGAAAAAAGTGGCCTTTTGCACTCCAAAAATCATTTTCTTCAGTGTCCGAGGTCTGGGCAGCTTGCTGTGTTCAGTGCTGATGGCAGTAGGACTTTTCCTGAAGACGTTACCAGCAATGCATTAACTCTGGTGGTTCTCAACTCCAGGGCCAGCTCAGCCTCCTGTAAGCACAGCTTTTGTTTTATTTTCCCTTAGGGAAGAGAATTTTGTTGGTAACACTTCAGCTTCTCTGGTGGAAGTGGGAGTAGGAGATGTAGGGAAGGGATTTGTAACCTCAAAGGGGGCACAGAGGGACATGGTTGGTGGACATGGTGGGGATGGACTGATGGTTGGCCTGGATGGTCTCAGTGGTCTTGTCCAACCTTGATGATTCTATTCTATTCTACTCTCATTAAGAGAGACATGAGAGAAAAGAGTGAGGAGGGGGCAGCACAAGCAGGGCTGGAAGAAAAAAGAGGAAAGAAGCAGAAAAAATAAAGGGAGTGTGGTGGGAAGGTTGAGAAACCATAGATGTGCATTTATGATTGTCATCTCTTGGGCATCAGAGTGCCAGTGAACTATTTTGGCAAAGCTACTCATGAAAAGGTAACAAAAAGCCATGTGGATGATATGCTGATAAAGTACGGTTCCATTCTGCAATCTGTACAGAAAGTTCCTCTTAGCCTCCAAAACTTTGTTTTGGATTTGAATTTTGTGGCTGTGGGTCACTTCCAAGCAATGGAAAGTTACAGAACCAGAGAAAGTAGCTACAAAGAAAAACGCAAAGTAAATAAAAGATAAAATCACAGCACTGGGTCACGTGCTCAGTGGTTACAAATTCGATTCCATTTCCAATCAAGACAAGTAGATTTGAAGAAATAAGGGGATCTGATTAGCTGCTTCTCTTCTTAAGTTTCAACAAATTCACCTGCTGTAGCTAAGCTCAACTCCCAGGCGCTCCTGGAGAGGGGGATTGCTGCCCTTGGGAGATGCCAGGTTTCACAAGAGCTTGAATCTGATAAGAAGATGAGTGGTCACTGAAATACTGTTTTCTTTCTGTGTTGAACTGATATTGTATGTAAGGCATTTTGAGAACCAGTATTACTGTTATCCACCAGCTGATCATTTGGTCCGTCTAACCGGACCGATTTCAAAATTCTAGTGTATGTCGCCAGGCCTTAGCGACACTGGAGTTGTGATGAAGTTACCTTGCTTAGGAAGACAGCCTTAGTAACTGTGGAAATGCTGGCGTTGTCTGTAAATATGCTACAGCGAAGTCCTCATAGCTTAGTAGTGACAACATAGGGAGCTGCATGGATGTAGTCACAAGGTAGTAATAGCTGGGTGGGAAGACAAGCGCTCTGCGATGATGTCTTCAGTACTTTTCTAAAATATAGTTCAGGGAAAACTGTAGGTGGTTCTGCTTCTTTTTTCTTTTTTATCTCAGGGGCTGTTCCGTAATTTCTACTGTGCAGGTCCCAGCATCTCAGATCTATTCCATATTCTTATATTACTCCTGGTGCTCTCTGTGACTCTTGCATGTTCCTGCAGGTGCTTGTTCCTGATGTGAAGCACAGCCATTCAGTTCTGCTCTCACATCTATTTCCTTTCATTCACACTCACACTATCACAAACACTTAAATCTTGTCCTCTCACATCCTCTATCGTGTTTCCGCTGCATAGTCCCACAGTGATGAGCAGGTGCGTCTCACTGTCCCATCTGCTCTTCGTGCGCAGACCTTCGTGAGGAACAAGGTTGCTGGAGGTGACATGCTGTCCTTTGTCCATAACTCGTGCCAGGCATTCAGCTCTGCAATCCTGGTGGTAGATGCTCTCCGTGTGTTGGAGTGGCTGTGTAGGAGGGAGATGCTGAGAATATTATTTAGGCTCAAGGTCTGGTTGTCTCTATTCAAAGAACTTAGTGCCTGATCTAGCAGTTGGCAACACTACCCATGGCAGGGGTTTGGAACTGGATGATCTGTGAGGTCCAACACAACCCATCTTGTGATTCCATGATTCTAGGATCTTCCTATCTGATCAGCTAAGTGTCTAAGACCAATTATTGTAATTAATCTCAATGTATTCAATACAACAAATCATCACTGGTTAGCTCATTAACTTCAGGCATCACACAAGTTACCCAATTGTTTTCTCTTCTGAGTTTGGAGATTCTCAGGATTTAAATATCTTGCTATTTGTGCTTTCTCTGGCTCTATACCCCCTGTGAAGATTGAAGAGTGTTTGTCTGATTTCCACGTCTGTGCTGTCATTACAAGCAATTTCTGCCTCTTTTTTTTTTATGCCACCCCAGTGTGGCAGCAGTGACTGTGTCAGACTGCTTCATCGTTTTCTCAGTTCAGTATTTTCCTAGTTTTTAACTACATTAAGGGAAAATTTCACAGTCAAAAATATCTTAAGGGGAGAAAATACAGGGCCCCAAAGGGGCTGAGAGAGCTGGGATTGTTTGGGCGAAGGAAGTGGAATTGTTCAGTCTGGAGAAGAGGCAGCTTGAGGGAGACTCCCTCTCTACAACTGCCTCGAAGGAGGTTGTGGTGACGTGGGAGTCGGCTTCTTCTCCCAGGTAACAGCAAGAAGATGAGGGGGAATGGCCTCAAGTTGCACCAGGGGAGATTCAGGTTGGATATTTTGAAAAACTTCTTCTAAGAAGTGGTGAGACTTTGGCACAGGCTGCCTAGGGAGCTGGTGGAGCCACTGTCCATGGAGGTGTTAAAGAAAAGGTCCGATGTGGCACTGAGGGACATGGTTAGTGGGCATGGTGGGGATGGGTTGAGGGTTGGACTAGGTGATCTTTTCCAACCGTAATGATTCTATGATTCATGAAATTATGAAGGCAAACAACTCTCATCTCCTCCAGGATGAGTTGCTAGGAGAAATCCTTTTTTCACCTGAGAGCTCTCAGCTTCTTGCCCAAGGATACAGGGAAGGATGTTTCGTGGTCCTTTCTGACATTCAAATCTGTAAATCTGGGAATCTTACCAACAAAAGCTCATGGAGTTTCTGGTAACGAGTGCTAAGAGATGGTCATGCCTCCAGGAGGAGAGACAGCTGGAATCCAGGTCTGAATGTTTAACTGAATGCTGTGGGACAACTAGGATATTTTGGTTTGTAGGAAGTGTAGAGAAAGCAGAAAAATACTCAGGTGACTCCTGTAGGCTGGTGTATTTATTTTAACCTAAGGAATCCTCACTGCTATCATGTGATACAATTTTACTATCCAGTGCTCCCGGAGGCATAAAAATTACTAGCCCCACTATTTGCAATGTCAGTTGTAGTATCTTACGATGTAGATTGTTGGTCTCTCTTGAAACATTACAGAAAATAGAAGGTTTGAGCATTCAGTTGGAATTGAAATGGGAGAAAGATGGCCAACTGATTTAAAGACAGGTGGAGATGGCTGCGAAAACGTCTGCAGCTGTCAGAGAAGGCTCTCCCAGGGTGCTTCATAGATGTGTTTTGTTTAGTGTATGCTTATTGGGGCAGCAGGGTAGAATAACTGTAAATTTCCAAGGTTCTGAACTGCTCAGCTTTCGGGAAGATGTGTCATTTTGGGGCTCCCAGTTTGCTGTGTTGTTTGGGTAGGGTTGGAATAGAGTGTTGGAGCTTTTTATTTTTTTGTTGTTTTTTGCACAGTGCTCAGCACCATGTGATCCTGGATTAGCTCATGTCTAATGTATCAATTGCTCTGAAAATAATGCCTCTATTTATTTCCACGGAGACTACAACAGATGCAAAGATCACGACAACACTGTTTGATTAAGCAAATTCTCAGCTACAATATGTTACTTTTCAATGCAGCCACCACTATTAGCTGATTTTCATGGGTGAGCTGATTGAGATGCTCTTTATTTTGTGGTATGATAGCTGCCTTTGGCCATCTGGAAAGTGGCTTCTCATTCAAGTTATCACTGATGAAATGAACCACCCACTGCTTGCTGAACTCCATAAATGTTCAGCAAGCATCAGTGAATGTCAGTGGGTCCCACTTATTCTGCCCAGAGGAATTCAGTGATACACCTTTGCTTCATCTGCACTTCCATGTCAAGCGCCAGCTTATCAGAATGTCCCTCTGCTGCCATCCGTCACATGGCAACAAAACCTAATGGAGTATTTTTGAGAAGGTTCAACCTCTACCACCATACCACCAACGTCCAGCTCTGATGTCACTGGCCAACATAATGAAATAGGAGGCATTACTTTTGGAGGGACTGGAGACCTGTCAGGGTGCATGGGTTGAATCCGGACCTATGGAATCCCATAGTAATCCGTAATCCTGAGTTTATTCTTCCCAACACAGTCACAACACAGTGGGTGTGAGAGCCTTCTTCTCCACCATCTGGAGGAGCCTGTCTGCCTCCTTCACCCTCCATCTGCTTTAACGCAGAAGATGAAATATCTCTTTATCCATTTTTCCTTCATTTTTGCTTCTTTCTTTTACTTCTTCTGTGTCTGACCTCAATTATTTCTGTTGCCCCTTGCACATTGTTTCTGTGTACTATGTACAGAACATTGGTGCTGGAGTTATTTAATCCTTTCAAGCATCAAAGGATGCAATTAATATTGAATAAAGTTGTATTGTTTTGGTTTGCCTGACAATAGCAAGCATCTGTAATAGGGTTCTGAATTTATTGCCAGTAATGGCATTCACTTAAGTGGTGAGTCACTGTTTATATTCATGATAACTTAATAGGACCTAATTTTATAGTCATTTTAGATAGCATGAAAACACGTTGGAACTAAAAACGTGCTGTTAGTAAACAGGTAATGAGTGAGAGGAGGGAGGAGAAGTTCCTTGGGGCAGCGATCTGTCATTTCGGTTGGAATTCAAAGCACCTTGCATTTCAGTGGTTTTCTGTAAATAATAATTAAGAACAATAACAATAATTTGCAAACATATGTGTGTGATTGGGCTGTTCTGGAACGACAAATAGCTCAGCAGTCAGAATATTTCTCTTATAGCAATCATGCTGTTCCCTGAAACCTTTCTATCAGACCTCAGCACTGGTGTGCTGTTGTGTTATCTGACTTGGCGGGTCCTATAATTTTCCTCTGAGTGTTGTGTCAATCTTTTTTTTTTTTTTTTTTTTTTTTTAAAGAAAACTATAAATAGCAGATTGTTAATAAACTTCTCATGTCCATTCACTGATGTTTTCATGTTGAAAGCAGTGCGGGGAGTTTTGTGCCAGAATTACTCACCAAACAGATTGTGTGAGGTTAAATTAAATAATGCTTTTTGGCTGAATTGAAAAGCTGTTTTATCTATATGTATCTGTTTTTTTAACACTGACTTTGCTAAAAGAAAGCTAATTAGATGCTGTCGGTTCTGTTGTGTGCAGAGCAGCTGAGTACAGAGGGCTGGAGATCCTCTGTAGCAGTAGGTCACTGGTTTTGCTTCCCTGTTCCTGGGTAATATCATACGCTGTATTTAAAAACACCAACAGCTTTGGACTAATGGACTACAGAACCACGAGGATAGTTCCTAAATTACCTTTTTCAAGGCATAAAAAAGGAAGAAGTGAGAGAAAACAGCTCTGCTGTATTGAGGGTTTATTTTCATTTTTGTTTGTGTTGTCATTCATTCACAATTGGAGCTCAACTAAACAGTTTCAGTCTCATTCTGGTTTCCAGGAAGGACAAAAGGAAGGTCCATTTAATGTTGAAAATGAAGGGAAGCCTTTACTGTAAGCACCAAGAGGGTGAGGCACAGTGGTACCTTTCCCCTAGACCTGTTGCGTTTGCACCCCTTCTGCTTGCCATGGATTATGCATGTAGTGATCTCCCTGATTTAGTCTGAGTATCTGAAGATAGGTTTTTCAAGCCTCAGTGCTAGAAGTTTGGGATTTACCTCGGAAGCTCGGGTGTCGGAACATAAGCCCTAGAAACCTCGCCCATACATGATGGGAGTATAGCAAGGTCAGGAGATGTGGAAAATGAGGGGTCTGAGAGATGTTCTTAGCCTCTGTGCTTCTTTTGGGGAGAGCCAGTGTGGTAGTTTGGACGTCACATGTAATAAGGTTTACCCTCCCCTATTATCAGCTGGGAGGTGTGCAGATTTGCAGATCTTCCTTGAAGCTTCCAACCAAGGAAGTTCTCCCACTTCTGGAGACACTCAAGGTCAGGCTGGATGGGCCTCTGAGCACCTGATCTAGCTGTAGCTGTCCCAGTTTGCTGCAGAGGAGTTGGATCAGATGACCTTCAAGGTTCCCTTCCAACTCAAATGTTGCTTTGATTCCATGATTCTAAGGGTTTTTCAGTCAGGTGTCATACTTAGGATGATCACCCAGTATCATTGCATGCTGCTGAGCTGTTCTTTGGTATTGGTGTTTTAGCTAAGGAACATGTTTAAAACTTGATGGAACAGGCTTTTGAGGAATGTGGCCATCGGTCTCCTTCCAGCTGCATGATGGGTCACATACATGGGTGTTTCTTGGGGTAGTACAACATAAATGAGTGGAGCCACTCGTATTTGATTTGGAAGGTTTGAAAAGTCAGGGTATATTTTAGGTTTAGACACTAACAAGTAAAGTATGAAGGTTCAAAAATATACACATATTTTACTGCTATGACTTTTATTGGCTTCAAAAGAGATCAGTCTCAGTTGTGCTAGAAATACTACAAACAAGAGTAAAAGAGGGCTCATATCCAGAAGAACTTAAAATCTAAATAAATAAGACTAAATGCTAACATGACTTTGCTTTAGATGAGGCACTGTATCACCCGAAAGATGTGGAGCCGAACGTGAGTCTTAACCTCAGCCCTCTGCGGTGGATTGTCTTGCTTCTTTCAGCTTCTATCAGCAGAGCTTCTTCACAATGTATTTATTTATTTGTGAATCACCCAGGGACATCACAACTAATTAGTTTTTCCTTAGCCAAGGTTTGTGTCAGGCACTGAAGATGCACAGTGCTGTGTCTGTGCTGTTGGTAGCAGCATGAACACTTTATTGCTGTGTATTTCCACAAATGCATGGAGGAGCTGAAGTTTTCTCAGAATTTTGAAGAGCTGCAGAAGACCTGTCTGTTTTGGGGGCAATATGGGATCGCTCCAGTGTGTGTGCTGGTACCTGACAGTGGCATTTTCCATGGGCCACTTGAGCATGTCAGGGGTGAATTGAAGGGTAGGACTCTTAGTGGTCTTTTCCAACCTTAATTGTTCTATGATTCTATTAATTTTTCCATCATTTTTTTGCCACTTGTATGCACCTCAGCCCAGCAGGGGGTCAGGCACCAAACCCAGACTCATTGCTATGGTCCTGCCATTTCCTTTGTGGTGGGAAAGGGCTTAAAGGAGGGAAACTTTAGTATGAAAAACTGCTGAAAATGCCAAACAAAAAAGAAACCCCTAAAACAAAATGGACTGGGGAGAGAGGTGTGCATGAAAACATACAGCTACATGGAAATCTCCTCTGGGAAGTCACAGAATCATTACGGTTGGAAAAGACCACTATGATCATGTAGTATAACTGTTGACCCTTCACTACCACACCCACTAAACCATGGAAAGGCACAGTTTGTGATCAAATTCATCTGTTAACTGAGAGAGCCTGCAGAAGCATCCCTAAATGATCTTTCACTGCTACTTGGAGTTGGCTTTGAGTTTTCCTTCCGCTGCTCGCTCTTGTCTTCTGCTGCCTCTCAGCGTAAGTAAATCCATACAGTAAATGCAGCCATGGAAACCTGCAGCATTCTGGGATTTTCAGGCACACCAGGGTGCTTGGTGTGTGCTGTCAGTGGCGGAAGGAACTGTGAACACGTTAAACTTGTTTTGTGCTCCCTACCCGATCGTTTTGAAGAATACCTGAACAAATTCAAAGTCTGCATCTTTTACTTGAAGACATTTTATGGCTGGGGCCTGATAAATCTGAAAGACTATTTAAAGCTCTGGGATCGTCATGAGCCTCACACCTCTGCCTTAAAAGGATTTCCTGCTGTGGGGTATTCAAAAGACACAATATGTTTGAGTGGAAAATCTGACATTGTGGAGCTTTTCTATGGGCTGACAATCACCACAAAACCGCCACTTTCTCCTCTCACTCCAAGCATCTGTGTTCTGATACACCTTTGCTAGCATAATTACATAGCAACCTGAATATTGTAGAGCAACAAGCTCCCCTTCCCAACACAAATTCCTCTCAAATTTTAGAAAGATAAACAAAACAAATGCACAAATGCATCTCCTATAAGGCTGCTTCACACGTACAATTTCCTACAGGGAGAAAATAGGGAAGCAAATAGCGTGGAACATGTTAGTTTAGCTGTTTGATGGGACACGGGAAGATGCTTAGGTAAAAATATACATGGGATAAAATAATAGACCAGCTCCTGCTGACTGAATTATCCAGGTACTGTGGCAAAAGAGGAATCATAGGATCATTCAGGAATAAATTATAGAATCATTAAGGTGGAAAAACCACTGAGATCTTCCAGCCCATCCCCACCATACACACTAAACCACATCCCCCAGTCCCATGTCTACATGTTTCTTGAACACCTCCGGGGTTGGTGACTCCACCACCTCCCTGGACAATCTATGCCAGTGCCTCACCAGTCTTCCTGAGAGGAAATTCTTCAAATATGAGAACAAGGAAGATGTGTTGTGTCACAGACTTAACTTATGGGTGATGTTTTTCAGAAGCAGAATGCTGTGTATTTAGAAGAGCAGAAATGTAGAAGGAGCTGACAAAAAGAGCTGAAATGAATTGAAAATAACCCAAATACCAGGGTTCTTAAAAGTGTGCATGTTCAGGGCATCCAGGTTGTTAGAAATTGGACTTGATGATCATTACGGATCCCTTCCAACTTGGAATATTCTATGATTCTGCTGCAGGGAGACTGCTGCTCTTAGGTGCATTAAGGTGTATCTGAAGTAATTTAACTTACTAATTTTCCTGGCAGAAGCTGTGTAACTGTAATTTATATCATAGACATAAATACTATGCTCTTAAGAGATAGACCTTGAAAAAAACATCTCTCAGAACTTTATATGCAAGACTACTGACTGATTTTTTTTTTTTTTTTGTGACGAATCTTGTAGCTTATTTGAAAGAAAATCAATTGATGCCAGGCTTCCTGAGTGACAGTTGAGACGGTTTGTACCCGGAAAGCAAACTGATGCCCTTATGGCACTGCTGAAGGAGAATATCAAGAATCACTCTGCACGTGAGTGGAGCTGCACTGGGGGAAAAGTCAAAAGGGAGAAGTTTAGGGGAAAGTGTAACCATGAGAGTTCAGCTATGGATAAATGCCAATAAAGAAATTTCTAAAATGAAATAGTTTTAACCCTAATTGACATCCATAGAAAAAACTAGCTAAATGTGCTTCTTCATGAGATAACACCATTGCAAAAATTCATAACTGCAGCTTCTTCGTAGAGGACAGCTCATACTATGTGATTGACACTCAGTCACTGTCAATCAAGGACCACTAAAATTAGCAACAGCTTCAGCTGTTACATCTCTACGCTGTTGTTATGATGAAGGCGTTGGAGCCTTTTATATA
This sequence comes from Oreortyx pictus, assembly GCA_036925125.1. NCBI lineage: Eukaryota > Metazoa > Chordata > Aves > Galliformes > Odontophoridae > Oreortyx > Oreortyx pictus. The sequence goes on along the minus strand of JAUPFR010000001.1, from coordinate 178,424,804 downwards.
CATACAGATAGATAGAGTGATATACATATATGTATTAAAATGCTATGTATACAGCAGTGATATATAGTGCTAATTTCTTACTGCACATCATATTGTATGGCTTCATTAATAAATGCGTAGCAAATGAACTGTGCCATTTGGTGAAAACTGTTCAAGAGCATTATGGAACACAATTTATTCTGCAGTCTTTTTTTTTTTTTGCTTTGCTTTAATTGGGGTTATAATGAGGTGAAGGCAGGAGAAGACTCATGCCTGCTTATATCTGATGGAGCCCAACCTTAAATTCAGTATGAGAATATCTGTAGCGATGAGGGTATGTTTGTGCTTGGATGTAAACTGGCTTTAGCTGGTTTCTGAATGACTTTATTTGTGGACTTCTTGACAGATGTTTCTGTGATGCCATATTGTACTCTTCCATTAGACCTTGGACCCACTGTTGGCTCAGCATTTCTACTGTTGGTCACTAGCTGGTTGCTTTCAGTGATAGAGGGAGGATAATGGCTTTTTCTCATGCCACTCTTTTTACCAGGACTTTGGAAGTGCTTCCACAGCTGCTCAAATACACTGTGGTTGGCCTTGTTTAGTTTGGGATTAGGGAGAGTTCTCAGAGGTGGGAGGCCTTGGTTCTATGATGCCCTACGGCCTTCTGACTCAATTTCTGAGGCTTTTCTGGTAGGTCCTCTTAAGTATCGGGAGAAAAATGCTCACTTTGCCCAGACTTATAACAAGAACTGTGTGGAGTCCCAGCATTCATGTAACTCCTGGGTGTGGGCACAGTCAAGAAAGAAGTGGATGTGAAGGTCCTTCCCTAGTGCCATGGCCATGTCCTACAGCTGTACACAGCTGGGACGCACAGCTGGAAGGCAGCACAGCTGAGGGCTTGTTCAGATAATACATCCTTCACGTGGAGAAATGAGAGTGGTGTGTGTAGCAGCTGGAGTCAGTTAGAGCTTTCTGAATGCAGACTTGACCTGGATGAACCAACAAACGTTGTACTTGGTGTTAGCAGATGTGTATCTGTGATGTCATTCAGCTCTGTGGATGGTGTGGTTGGTGCATCGATGATTGCATTGAACTCACTGTGTGCCACTGCCCTCTCTACAGCATAGTTAGGGCTGGCAAAGTCACACTGGTTAGAAACACTAATGTCATTATATGCAGAGGGCAGTGAGGCACAACCTGCCCAGAGAAGCTATGTGTGCCCCATCCCTGGAGATGCTCAAGGCCAGGTTGGATGGGGCACCCTGAGCTGGTGGGGGCACCCAGCCCATGGCAAGGCTTGAAGCTGGGTGGGCTTTAAGGTCCTCTCCAACATGAGCCATTCTATGATTCTGTAAATATGATGGCAGGTGCATTAATTTCTGTAATTGATTCCCTTTTCTCTACTATTTAAGCCATATCACTAGTGTCACAACAGTGGCTTCAGAGTTCTGGTACCTCAACACTAAAGGCAAAATACAGAAGAGAGGGAGACTGAGAGTAAAAACATTATTTAGAAACAAGCTTTGCCTTTGAAAAATGTCTTCCTAGAGGTCTCTAAGTTCATCAGCTTAGCTCTTCAAATAGATCCCCTTGAAGTCAGGGGGTAGCACAGAAAAAGCACACCAGGCCTGTTTTTCTTCTGTTTTGCTCTTAAATCATTTGTAGCAGTGCAAAGTGACTATAAAATTCTGCCTTTGATGTGCACAGCTTGGAGGTTTTCCTCTGGGAGTCCAGAAAGGCCCATATTACTCAGCAGCAAGCTGGAAAGCAGCATTTTATGCTCCTTACACTCAGGTTTCAAAAAGCAATATAAAATTACAGGACTGGGGAGAAGCAGGTTGCAGTTCCAGGCTGGAGCAGAAAAGGGGCTGTGCCTGTCCCATGGGGCAGTTTGCATCTCCTTCCATCCCAGATGTGATGCAAATTTATTTACTGAAATGTCGGGAGTTAAAAAGAGTCTTCCAAAAAGAAGGCAAAGAGAAAAGGGACAAATGCAAAGTACAAGAAGTTTTACTTCTTTCATTCCATAGAAGCTATAAATAATCAGAGAAAGGGGATAGATTTTTTTTTCCCTGTCTTGTGTTGTTAAAAAGTCATCAACCTCTGCACTGAGATGGTTTGTGAGAGATACTTCACCAGGAACAGCATCTAAGAGAACAGTAAAAAATTGGTGGATGCCAGGTCGGATCCATGCGTCAGCAGCTGCTGAATTTGACTTAAGAGCTGTAAATGGAATCATAATTTCTTAATGAGATATATGAGAACAAAGAATCACAATGCTTGGAATAATCTGTCACATCTCCATCAATGCTGCTTAAGCAATTATGTAGTTTGTTCAGTGGTTTGACAAGGTAACACGACAAAATCAATTTACAAAGCAGATTAAATATAAATATGCGATGGTTTCTTTTTCCAGGGAAATCATTCTCAAAGCTTTATGGTTTTTATCTTATCAATTCTTACCCAGTCATCTGCTTCTGGGAGTGCTGGGATGAAGTCCTGCATGGCCCACAGTGACATTCACCAGATCATTTGTCACTTATCCACCTCCAGCCTAATGATACTGTCGTCTGGGCCACGGTAAAAATGAATGATGCATTGCTTCAATATACAGCGTGAGTATGCGTTTCACTCAGCACTAAGGCTGTACTTTTCCAGGGTCCTTAAAGCAGCCTGGCTCTCAGCCCTTATTAACACTTAATGTAAATCTTTCTGAATATTTTATTTGTTTGGCAGCAAAAGCAGCATATACATGTGGTGCAAGTTCCCTAGGAGCTAAAGAAGTGTAGTACACCAAAGTGAAATGATGGTCTATTTTAATACCAGGCCTTATTTTTTCCCTATTCAAAACTTTCGCAGATCTCAGTGTCTGCATGGGAAACTTAAGGATGTAAGATTTCTTTTCCCCATAGAAATAACTCTGGGATTCTCTTGTGGTTTGTTGGCTAACCATCAGATATCTAAGGCTTCATTAACAAACAGATGTACGGGTCTACTCTTTGTTTTTGTAATTGCACTTTTGACATATTGTAAATGTCCTTAATTGATTTTGTGCAGGATAATGCCATCTGCTGGCATCTGTTTCTGCTGTGGCTCTTGCTGAATACTTAAGTGTATTGTGGTCTGTAAGGACAAATCAGATTTTCAGCACAGTACTATGTCACTTTTTCCCCTTAAATAAATGAAAGTAGAGTTTAAATATTGTAAGACCAGATATCTACGTATTTTAATATTTAGATAAATACAATCTGTTCCAAAAGGTGTTTCAGGCAAAACTGAGCCCTGTGACCATGTTGATTTCTGTTGATTTTTTGTTGGCATCACTACAAACATGTCAGAGCTCCCAGACAGGGAGAAAAGCAGCCTTTGAGTTTATAATTGGCTGCTCTTGATCATAGAGGGATGTAGAATAAACTTTAGATCTTCTTGAAGCCTGGACACAAAACTCTGTCTAATGATCTGTTAACTCATCTTTATGCATTGCTTACTATAGCAGTAAGGTTGATGGACCAACTGTTGACTAGGTCAGCTTTTAACCTAGCTGAGAGTGTTCTGATATGAAGCTTTTCACAGAATAAGCGCTTTCAGGCAGATACAGGATTAAACATCTTGAGGATGCAAGCAGGAAAATCTTAGTATCATAAAATTCATTAAGATTGGAATATGCCTCTAAGATTATCTAGTCCAACCATTCACCTACCACCAATATTGTCCACTGTGTCCCAGTGCACTGCATCTACACAATTCTTGTACACCTCCAGGGACAGTAATTTTACCACCTGCTTAAGCCTGTAGTGTTGCCCAGGGTTGTTGTGACTGAAGAACAGGACTCAGCATTTGATCTTGTTGAACTTCGTCCTGTTGGCTTTAGTCAATGCTATCTCCTGAGAGTCTAGATGAAAGTCCTGCTTTTAGTGTGGCCAATGATTGTCTTGAGTTTAGCTCTCCATTCGCAGGCCTTTTTATTAGGTGGCATCAGCATTTGTGGTAAGATTTTGTTACAGCTGCCATCTCTGTGTCTGAATTCTGAAACGCAATAGAAATTTCCTTTACTGATGCATTCTGTCTTTCGGTCACGGCAAGTGCAGACAAGCATCTAAAAGTATCTAGGCTGGGATTTATCTGTAGTGGCCTAACTCTGCTACCAATAAAAATAATGAGGATTGGCCATTGATGTCAATGAGCCAGTGCTAGACAAACTTGGAGACCCTTGAGAAACCATTCCTTCTCTCTGCACCACCCACATGTGGCAGTAACAGTGGGAGAGGAAGTGGGGTCATGCAAGGAAATTAGAGACCTTCAGATATTATCAAAGACAGAGAGATGGGTGTGCAGAGTTAGAAGTGGTTCACCAGTCTGAAATACCTGGTGTCCCAGCAGGGGTGGATTATCCTTGAGCTGGAGTTTGGAAGGATTTAAGAGAAAACTTAAATATGTGATTCTTCCTGGCCATGCATATGTATTAGAGCTCATGAGGGTAATTGCTAACGCGCAGGTTCTCCTTTTACTTTGCCAACTAGTTCTTTTTGGCTCATCATCTTTGATGGTCCACCATATCGAAACCACCATATTGGTACCCACAGATGGTCAAAGTTCAGGAATTTGGTTTTTCAAGTCATGAGCTTTGGAGCTCATGGAGCTTCGTAGACGATGCAGGCTAGCAGTAGAGGCATTTATTGGGTGGAAAGGCACAAGATAATCATAGAGTCATAGAATCATTAAGGTTGGAAAGGCCGCTAAGACTGTCTAGTTCAGGGGAGTGGATTTCATTTCTGACTGTGATACTGGGCTTTTTTATGTCCTTGGTAAAGTTGCAGCATCTCTCTGGCCTGGTTTTTCAGTCTGCCAAGCAGTCACCAGCCTATTTTAACTCACTTTGAGATCTAACTGATTAAAGCTTGCTGTGTGAAATGCTCAAAATGTACTATGCAAGGTGTTGTTTTTGTTATGGTAATATGGTATGAATCTCCCCCATTGTCCTAAGTTGTATTTGAGTGTGTCAGGAACTTGGCTGTAATGCTGGCATTTTGCAGATGATGCTTTTTGTTGGACATGCAAGAGCCCACTCCCTTTCCTAAAAATACCACTGTCAACCCTTTTTCAAAAACACTAGAAATGGGACAAAAGAGAAAACCTTACTGAAATGCATTTCATTTTCTGAGGCTTTTGTAATTTCTCAGTGCATTGGAATTCTGGCAGGGCACAAAACATTCCAGAAATGTTTCTTAGCTCCCAAATCTTGACTGCTGATGGGTTTTGCAGCAGAGATTTAGCAGATGGACATCAGGGAGATGATTGGAAGTAGCTGTAAAGTTGTGAGTCAATTTTCCCCTTCTGTGCAAGTCAGGTTATAAGTGGACGACAAAGAAAATGAGTGTGGTTTTCTCACTATGCTGCCAACAGAATGGGATTTGCAAAGCAGTGGGTAAAGGTTTGTGCTGCCCTGAAGAGTCCTTCAAAGATAAAACAATGTAGTCTTTTTCTAGAAGATATGTTAGTGTCATAACAGGTCTGTTAGGAATCTGTTAATTATGTTTTTTTCATGTCTAGCAATTGTGCCTCTTGAAAAATCACTTCAGTAGCTGAAGTCAACACAGTGAGTAGCCATGGTGACCCTGAAGGCATAAGCTTTTTGGAACACCTTCAAAGAACTATTAAAGCAATTGGAGCAATGTCTTCATTTCCATGTCTTTGTGGGGGAAAAATTGGTACCTGCAAGATGCAGCAGGAGTATAATTGTGTTTCCAGTCACTGCAGCATTACTGTTTTGAAAAAGCCTTTTTGTAGGCAGAGTGCATTCAGTTTTTTCTCTGATTCTAGAAGCAGGTAAAGTTAGTGCATAAATTGGAAAGCAGGCTTCCATTTAAGCAGCATGATTTAGATCTTCCGATGAAGCCTGCCACTGTAAAGCTTTTGGCACTCATCAGAAAAATCTCCAAGTCTAAACAGTTTTATTATGCAAAGTTATATAGTTGGAAAGTTAAACACTGTCTTTTTCCACTTTAAAGAGCAGTGCCAGCTGATAGATGTCCTGTCAGATTTCCCATAAGCTTGCAGGGAAGCTGAAGAGATGTATGTCTCACTCTTCAACCTATAGCTGCTATAAGCAAGGAGTCCTGTGGGAAAAGAATGCTCAGCTGAGCCATGGGAAGGAGAACAGTCATGCTCAAGAAGCTATGTGAGTATTTAATAATGCATTGAACAGGCATTGAGCAAGCAAAGCACTGGTGTGTTCCTGAATTCAAGTTCTAATAATAATGTCTTTCCATTCATACAACCAGAGAATTGTAGCATCAGTTGAACTGGAAGAGACCCTTAAAGGTCCAACTCTTCTGCAATAAACTGGGACACCTACAGCTAGACCAGGTTGCTCAGAGCAAACTGCATTCAGATTGTGTTAGTAGAAGTTTTTTTACAGAGCACTTCCATTGCTGCACTAGCAATGACCACTCTCACAGAGTGTAGAGATGTTCTAGATGAGAATATTTCCTTAGAGATTTGGGGTTACAGTTCACTGAAACATTTGTTTTAGATTAATTTGCTTATGCATACTGCCAGGCATGCTTATCCCCAGGCAAATGCTGAAGTCTTATTAAAAGTGCGAAGTCAAAGGAACTTTAGCAGGAGCCAAGATATTAAGCACTTGATTGCTTTTCTGATAGGTATGGACTACTGAAAGGTCCACAGGAGGGCCAAGAGCCCCCCAGGTAGCTGTTTTCTGTATTTCTCCACATTTCTTAATAACAAGAGGGACTCAGGTTTGTAATCCCACTTGGAGCTCATCAGAGCAGCTGAAAAAGCTTTGTAAGATAGGAGCCATGAACCAGACCTCACCTTGCAGCTTGTGCCATAGGGATGGTATTGCAGAAGCAGCTGTGGGGGTTGCAGTGGGTACTTCTGTACCACTCAGTACTGAGTCACATGCAGCAGCTGAGCCCTTTAAAGTCATTTTATACAACATCACCACAGAAGTATCTTGGCAGAGCAAGAGGGGGAAAAATATTTAGCTTAGCATTCTGTTGAAACACCATGAATACTTTTCCTGATAGCACAGAAATCACTATAAGGAAACACCAACCTTTATGAAATGCCCTTTGAAATGCAGTAGAAAAATCCTCATTGTATTAGCAGGTCCCTAGTTCATGAAACAATCCTTTGAAAATAAAATAAACTCTGAGAGCTCAGAAAAATAATTTTTCTCTGACATGCACGGAAGACCCACGTAGAATAAATGCATTGTTTCTCATTGTTGCATGACTTTTAGCTTTTCTGAGGACTATAGCAGAAAGAATAACCCAAGGCAACGAATTGAGCCTCAAACAAGAACATTTTCTTGCTTGTAATTTGGGTTTTCTCTCAGATTAGTGTGTTTCAGGAGAAATTTGTAAAACTTACCGTTCCTACAAAGTCTCAGAGAAATTTGGGAAAGGCACACTATTTCTTCATCTTGTTTGCCACAGCATCTTCAGAAATCTGCAGAAACCAAGATAGGGTGAGAGGTAATGGCCTTAAACTTTGCCAGGGGAAGTTCAGGCTGTATATTAAAAAAAAACATTCTTCTTAAAAGGAGTGGTGAGGCATTGGCACAAGCTGCCCAGGGAGGTGGTGGAGTCACCATCCCTGGAGGTATTCAAGAAACATCTAGATGTGGCACTAAGGAACATAGTCTAGAGTGGTCACAGGAGAGGGTTTGACAATTCAACTCGATGATCTTATTGGTCTTACCAAACTTAATGATTCTATAAATCCATCTTTTGGAGACTAATCTGTTAACTATAAATTACAACAATTTTAAAGGCAACAAAGAGTTTGGGTGGGATTCACTGTACTGGTAAATACTGGGAGTAGTCATCTAAATCCAGTGCCATTTGAGATGTCCTAGCTACATGACAACTGGATGTGCTGGAGATGAATAGCCTACAGGAGCTGAAAGTTGAGAGAGATAGCAGAGAGGGTCTGAAATTGCATTAAATGGCATATGGGTGTCTTATACCTACAGGCTGCTCAGTAGTGTTGATGAATAGTGGTATTTGGGTCCCAAGATAAATGGAGAAGTGGAGTCCTGAATGACTAAAGGGGCTGGTGGGAACACCATATGGATCACCTGAAACTAGCCCAAATTGAGTTATAGAATCATGCAATCATTAAGCTTGGAAGTGAGCACAAAGTTCATACAGTCCTACTATCAACCCATCCCTCCCATGCCCACTAAACCATGTCCCTCAGTGCAACCTCTACCTTTTTCTAGAAAAGGTCCTCCAGGGACCTCCAGGAAGACCCTCATTGCATCAATGTGTGGGAGAGCTGATGTGTTGGTTTCATGAGGTATGAGCTGGGCAAAAACTGTAATATAAAAACTGCTCTAAAATTTGTTTCTTGTGTCTTCATGGTCTCACAGGTGAGAGCAAACATTTAATAGTCATGGAGCTCAGCTGCAGGTGATTAACTCATCTGAAATTAGGCCAAATGTATCTCAAACTGGGACACCAGAATCAACTGCTAGCTTGAAAATGTAGGTTATATGATTTTTCTGTATTCACCTGTGAGAAAACTGTTTGACTTTCATTTTTCTGAACTTGCAGCGTATTGCTGGGACTACTACTATTCAGGTAAGTTAATGCCAGTTTGACTTTGTAGGATCAGGTGCTTTCTCTGAATTACAGCCATCTGTCTGAGAGTATGACAGGTACGGCAGCTTCTTCTTTCTCTTTGGAATTCGGATCTTTTACTGTGCACAGTTCCATCAGTATTATAAAACTTTTTATCTTACCTGAAGGACTTCCATAGTGTGTCAGTAATTTATGTGCAACCGGGTAGATAAAAGGACCAAGAGAATAATAATTAAAAATTCAGTATGTAAGTTCTTCTATTAAATAATACTGACAAAAGTAAGAATTATTGTGGTTGGATCCTTTCTTATGCTTTTCTCTTTTTCAGTTCACTTGCCAGATATCCAATTATCTCTGGAAACTTAATGCAATCTTTTTCTGTCCTCTGAGGTTGGTGGTAGAACTATTTTCTCTCCCTGGCTTTGGGATGAAGCAGACATTTCTTTGATGTTGTCCATTTTCAGATAAGTTCTTGCAAATAAAAAGTAAAACCACACACACCCTCACTAGCATCACTCTGTCTATTTTCCTGGAAAACCTCTGGTTGGAGAATATAATCCCTGGTTTATGCTCATTAGGAAACCTCTGTGATCTTCTACTCCACAAAAGTAGCATCCACAATCATTAAACATTAACAACCGTCACTTGAAAATAGCTGCTATCATTTCTTTTTGCAGTTTTGAATTGTTTTTTTTTTTTGTGTGTGTGTATCCTGCTTATAGGCTTTTAGCACACATGCCTGCTCTTTATCTCAGTTGGTATTTGTACTGAAAGGTGATTTAGATCTCGTTTCATGTCAGTGCGGACAATCTGCTGAAAATTACTTCTCTGTTAATTACTCTGAAAGTCAGGATTTCTTGGTTCCACATTTAGTGGTTGGTAGAAGGGGCTGATGGCCATTGATTTTCATAGAACTACAGAATGGCTGAGGTGGGAAGGGTTTTCTGAGTCCATCTGATCCAACCCCTGTTCAAGCAAGGACCCCCAGAGCAGGGTGCCCAGGGCTGTGTCCAGGTGGCTTCTAGATATCTCCAAGGAGGAGACTCTGTAACCTCTCTGGGCAACCTGTTCTGGTGCTTCATCATGTCTTCTGTTCCTCTGTCCAAGCGGGAAATTGTTTTTGATTTTGGGGAACTTGCACTGCACAGAGTGAAATCAGACTCTGTACCCCACTGAATTTGAAGTGATTACTGTGAACAGTGATCAGCAAGAAAACAAGGTGGGGTCTATGGTATCTTCTGCATGGCAGCCCTTAAAAATACAATTTGAGTAGTTTTTACCATCCATCAGTACTAGCCTGTCTGCATTTTGCATTTCCTTCCCACGTGAGCATTTTGAGCTCTCAGATTCAGGGATTTGTTGCGTGGTCAAAAAAGTGTGGGGATCATTTCAGCTCCTTCTCATCCCCCAGATGGGATTTTTGTTTAATTTTATTCGGGGTAAAAGTTATTTTTGAAGTGAAATATTTAATTGGCTTGTTAAATCTTTTTTTAAACCTTCTTGAATATTGCAAAATGTGAATGTTTCTTTTAAAAGTGATTTTTTTTCCCCCCAAATTGAAACTAATAAGTAATTATTTCTGTTGTCCTCCAAACCATATGGCCTAATGAATGCAATATTCATTACAATAATTTTTTACAGCACAACTGTTTTGCACATCGGTTTTTTCATCTGATAACTGAGGATAAAGAATAGGACATTCCTCTTTCCAAAACTGCTTTGGAATCCACTTCAAAAATGTTTGGCAAGTTCTGCTATTGACTGCAAGGAGAAATTGTGCAGACGAGGTGCCTCTGCCTTGTCATAATTTGAGTTATTTGCATTAAGTTTCCATTTACAGGTAGCTTGCAGAGGGCCAATAGATAATTATTTGTAATAATAAATAAGAGAGCCAGATAGGAATTATACGAACGCAGTGCTTGCAGCAGCTGGCTATAACTATCCATAACACCTGTAGATGCATGCGTTGTCAGTGGTAAGACCTCTGTCAGATGTGTTGACCAGCTCTCCCATTTCTTCTTAGCCATTTCATAGACTAGACTCATGAAATGGTTTGGGTTGAAAGGACCTTTAAGATCATCTAGTTCCAAGCCCCATAATTGAAGAAATCAGAGTTTGGCCTTTGCTTGTTCTGTGCCCTACTCTTTCATTCTGAACTATTCAGAGATTTGCTTTTTCCTGCTGTGCTTCCAGCTCTTAATTTTCTGGGTAGTCTGATCTCGTGTAGACCCCATGAAAGTGACTTGACAACATAATTCCATATGGGGAAGGATACACATGGCCAGACATAAAGGGGAAAATTTAGTCTCTTGTCTATAACTAAAGTTACAACTTGGGCAGATTTGAAGTTCAGACTGCAGCTTTTTGCTGGCCATCTCCCTCAGTCGGCTGGGCTGCCTTTTCAACAGATGATGAAGCAAAAAGACACAAAGGACTTTGGGGTGGTTCAGAGTGCTTTTATTCCCCAGTCAGTGGTGCTTCCTTCAGTGATGATGCCCATTCGTTCACCTGTGATGCCCAAGCTTCCACAAACATTACTAACCAACTCCAAGAGCAGCAAGTCCCCAGCATGAGGTATAATCCTTCCAGAGATCAGCAGAGTTTGGGTACCATCATGCAGACCTCTAGAGGAGCACTCAGGACATAGATCCCTCCCAAAGGAGTGAAAAATGTCTGGGGGTTACTTTCAGGCTTGTGAGAGCTAAAGGTAAATAGGTGAAAATTCACAGTGGAAAATGAACTTGGATGACTGAGGGCTGTCTGCTGCCCATCATTTCCTATAGTGATAACCAATGAGTGGGCAGAGATAGAGGAAGAGATAAGAGGTGACATAGGAGCCAGAGCTGGAACTGTGATGTTGTTGTATTTTCTTTCTTGGTTGCTTAATGCTTGTGGCTATGTTTGTATGAGCTTGGTTTTAGAGATTTTGGAATGTTTTGGAAGCTACTCGTTATGAATGCAACTTATCAAAGTTATGTTTTCCTGTTTCTGTGGGATGCAGACGTCATCAGGGGAGCTTTATGTCAAGGGACTCATTCAAATTAATGGAACTATCTGTTGCAAATCTTGCTGGAAAGTCATTTTTGTCAGCAGTAAAAACACATTCAGCTAGGCGGGCTCACTTCTGTACTTTTAAGTACCAGATTTGGGTGTGTCCCAAGGAATTTTAATCTCCCATTTAATTCAGCAGGGATTTTGTGAGCCAGGAAGCATGTGCATACTTTCCTGGGTGCCTGATGAGAGCGTGACTGCATTTGGTTTGGATAGGGATCACCAAGATGGGATAAGGGAGTGTTGTGTTGAGTTTGGCTGGAGAACACCCCTGAGGAGATGTATAACACCAGGCTTCCTGTTGCACCACAGCCAAAATCTGCTCTCCATTGGGCTGTTTTCCAAAACAGCACCTAATCTCACTGTGGCTTACTGACTTTAATTGAATTTATTATTACAATTTTTACAATGGCGTGAGAAAAAATTTGGCCAGTGGCCACTAAAGTGCTGCCGTGGCTAACAGAAATGGTGAAACAGAGGGTGGGTTCAAGTTCTGTGACAGCCAACCCCATTGAAATGGGCCCAGGTTTCTAATTTTCCAGGATCACTGGAAGTGAGCCACCCCTATCACCATCACAGAACAGATTTGGCGTGCATAAAAATGAAGAGCTTGGGGCCTTATTCCCACTCCTCATTCTTTTCATACCGATTATTTCACCATCCGGAGCCACACATTTTGAGTTGATAAGATGTGCTGCTTTGCCAAGTGCTCCTTGATGAGACACATGTCTCTTCTGCCCAGGATGACAAAGACCAAATCAGAAAGAATGGGAAAAGCTGTCACTTCCATGCAGAAAGCCAAAGTGTGACGGCTGGCTTGGGATGACATGTTGACTTGAGCATCAGAAGCAGCAGCTGGGGCTTCAGAAGAGCAGTAGCAGTAGACTTTTTTAAGAAAGATTTTCTCCCTAGTTCTATCCTCCTAAATTTGCCCGTTTAAACGGAGATTAAAGACATCTGAAGATGGATGAAATATGAAGCTTTATGTGTAGCTGCAGTAGGAAATTGCATATGTATGCATGAACACAATGGAGGAGGGCTAGGTGAGGACTCAACCATGGCACACAATCTCCTAATGACTTCTGTTGCTCTTTATGTACTAATCTGAATGCTAATACAGTGTCAGTAGCATTGTCTCTCCTCTTCCCTTGCTCCTGTGACCTGCACGAAAGACTGTGGAGGGGACACAGAAAACAGATGTGTGTTGTGATCCCCCACAACATACTTAATTATGTACCCTTTCTGATTTCTCATGCTTCAAAGATTAGCTTATGCTCCGAATGTGACCTTCAGTATGCATTCAAAAAATGTTTACTCATTAGCTGTAACTCTGTTTAGTCTTATTATCAGTATAAATATGCAGTAATATCATACAGCACTATCAAGTTGAACATATAATTAATTAGCTCATGCTTTATATATGACTGGATGAGTTTTAATCCAGCAGATGCTTTTAGCTGATCAGTGTTTTCCACTTGTATGTGGTCTCTTGCTGTGAGTAGAAATGTGTTCATACTCACTGAACATATTGTAATTCATGCATACACAGCATGTGCAAGAAGGATGTGCTTTTTGGGAGCGTGTCACATGGAAAACAAGGGAAGGCACCTGTGTGAGTGGACCTTGGCTGTTTTGTGGGTTTTGTTTAACTAGTAGCCTTGCGCTTGGAAGAAATTTCCTTCATTTGGCAGTATCTGCTCTTTAGTATTGTTCCAATTTGTTTTCAACACAGCCTGAATGTAATTGAATGGCCTCTTTTATTTCTATGTTAAAAAATGCCTGGTTGACGTGCCTCCTGAGGATTAGGCAGTGATAAAAGCAAGTGGTTTTAGGCAATCACAAATAAAGCTTTAACCTCCCTCCCCACTGAAATGCATGAATGATTCTCTAAATAAACAGATATGTTCCTGTATATACTGGACTGGAATGAGACAAGTCTTTTCCCCGTCTGGCTCCTTCCAGAATGGGTATGTGAGTTATTGGGTGTTTGCAGCCGTGGAGTTCATCCCCCTTTGTGATGGGAAGCTGCTGAATTACTTCACACATGGCTCATCTGGTCATCTGGGTTGGTTTTATCTTAAGTTGCATAAAGAGTTTAGAACAAGACTGTTCCTCTGTGGCTCTTTGACTATTTTTAGTTAATCTCTGTGACTTCCCTACAGCTCTCTTCTCCCTAATGCAGCTTAGACTAATAGGCAGAGACAGTCACTAGGGATGTTAATTACTTGTCTATTGAGGTCTGTCACTTGCTGGCGACTTGTGCAGGTTGTTGTTTTCCCCCCTGGAGCATTTCACGATACTTTATCTGAGTGTCTCTCTCTCTCATTTCATTGGGATTCCTACAGATATTTTAGCTGTAAATGCACCTCATCAAACACGTAGCACTCTGTGTTGTTTATTGGAATATTTATCTGCCTCCTCACTCATGCCTTATAGAGCCACATGTTGAGCAGAATTATAAAAAAACCCTTGTTCTTCTTATCAGTGATTGTTAAGAGAGAACCTAGCATGTCTTGTACTGTGAGGGTTTAAGCCTGTGTGGATTCATGATGGGTGACAAAAGTACTGTGAGGAGAAGAGCTGCTGACAGTTTGGATGATGTAAGCCTTGTAGCTCCTGTATTTCTGTGTTTCTCTTAAAGGATCTGTCAACAATGCCCAGACTTTGGACAATTTCTGTTCAGTCGGGTTTGTTTTTTTTACCCTGGACTATCACAGCATGTGGTTCAGGAGGGCATCTTGGGAAGAGCTGGGGGATGTTGGAGCTCACTTTTCCCTCACATGAGCTGGGTTTTCTGAATGGATAATGCTGGTTCTTTTTGTCTTTCTTTCTGTCTTTCTAATGAAGAGGTTGCAGTTTTGTGTCAGAGAGATTTCTTTCATTGTAGGCCAAACTCAAACACATGACAGATTTTGTATTAAAGTTGTGGGTGAGCAGATTACTACCAAGATCCTTGGTTTTCAGTCTCCAGCAACAGTAACTTATGGTCCTGCTGACCGCTTAACTAGATTTCAAAATCCAGTCTACATTCACAGAATCACAGAATCACTTGAATTGAAAGGGATGCTTAAAGGTCATCTGGTCCGACTCCCCAGCAATGAATAAGGACACCTGCAGCTAGATCAGGTTCTCAGGGCCTCATCCAGCCTGAACTTGTGTCTCCAGGGATGGGGCATCCACTACCTCTCTGGGCAATTTTTTTCCAGTGCTTCACTGCCTTTATTGTAAAAACAAAATATTAATCTCCCCTCTTTTATTTTGAAACCATTTTTGTTCTTTAGTTATGGTATATTTTTCAACTTTAGAAACATATAACAAAGCCAGTTCTCTGTCCCCTGGTTCTGGTACTCAAATTAAATGGGTGAATTTATGGCTCAAATCTTCTGTGTATTCTGCTTAGTCAGTTCAAACTGTAGCTGAATGCCTCCTAGTAGTAAAAATCGTGTAGCTAAATTATGTCATACAATGACTATTTTTTCTCTCATCTTAGAAAGACAGTAGAAAAAAAGAAAAAAGTTGAACTGAAATACAGAATTGGTAAAAACGGAATATAGAGCTATTGCCTTATGCCACATCTGACAGCTGAAGTTAGCTCTTATTGGATGTGTTAAGTAAAATTAATTATTTCATGTACACCTGAGCTTTGAGAAAAAAATTGAATATGAATTCAGATTTGGCTTTGAAGTAGATAGTGTGACTCTTCGATTGGATCTAGATGTAAATCCACATCTAAGCCTTTAGGACTTTAGTCCTGTATCTAACTGTAACAGTTTCTGAAGAGATGAACGACTATAGTATTGTAAGAATCAAATCCATTAAAGCCCCAGAGTGTTTCAAGTACAGGGCCAGAGAGATGAGAAGAGGATGCTGGTGTGGCACTTTTCATCACTGCAGGAGCCTTCAGGGGAGCAGAATGCTCTGCTGATGTTGCCTCAGATGGCACCTCCATGTGGGTATCTTCCTGTACCAGCAAAGCACCAATAGCATAGCAAATCTCTTGGGGTTGGGAGAAGAAGGTGGTGACAGTGGCAAATGTTATCAGATATCAAGAGTGCTGTATTTGTGACATCTGAGAAGACTGTTGCGGTGATATATCTGTAGGGCACAAGGGTTGATTTCTTGGGTGTCTATGTGAGCTGCTGCTGGTTGCAGAGGAGGAGTAGATATTCTATGCTTTGGGTTTTCAGAAACTGGAAAGTTTTTGGTGATGGGGAGAACTTGTTGATGGGCTACATCTTGGTTGAAACAGATTCAGACCCAGGCTGCTGGTACTGAACCGTAAAAAGACCATAGAGGAGTGTTCAAATGGGGAGGTGGGAAAAGCTGAAAGAAAGTGTGGAAAAGTACTTGGCTTGGACTGGTGCAGCTCACAGGATGGATGTGTTTGATGCTCAGTGTGCATTTGGAAAGTCTGGAAGGGCTACACAAATCAAAACTGAAGTAAATGGGAAAGGCTTTTGTGCTCAGTGCAAAAGCAGCTGAGTGACATTGCAACAGCATCAGGTGTTGGAGTGAAGACAAAAAGTACAAGTGTTCGTACCCTAGTTCTGGAAGCCTGAAAAATTATTAGGGGAGTGAGAGCTCGGTGTCAAGAGACAATCATGACATAGTGGGTACCTCAGGGACCTAGTGAGAGGAGATAATTAGTGGGATATGCTGTTGCCAAGCTACCATTATTATGAGTGCTGGAGTGGGGTGTATAGATGGAGGAGTGACAGTGCAAGTGCGGGTTAATACAAAATGCAGCAGAGCACAAGCGTGATGGGAAAAGAGGAGCCCTGTAGTATCCTTGTGGGTGAAAATCCTGACTCTAATAATAAGTACGGTACTTAGATTGTACTGCTGTCCCCCTCTCTGCAATCAGGAAATATTAAGTGAGATTAAAGAAGCTGCCAATTTGGGACAGGTATTAATAGCAGGAGATTTCTACCCATACGTAGATTCGGTAAGTGCCTCATCAGAATGAGATGTAGCGAGAAAGTTTTGGATGGAGTAAATAGTTGCTTCCCAGAACAATTAATCCTAGGTCCTGTAAGACAAGATACTATTCTGGATTTGGCCTGGAGTGGTGGTGCTCAGGACATGATCCAAGAGGCATTAGCGGATGAGCTCACTGGTAGCAAGTGCATTACAATTAGACTTAACATCACAGGAAAAGGCAGGCCACATAAATCCAGTTTGTGGAGATCTGATTTCCAGAGAGGGAAAATGTAAACATGAGGCAGACATTGAAGGAAATGGTTTGAAAAAGCAAGAACCCTACACAAAATTCCTCAAATCCTCTGCAGACTCAGCAGAAAAGAAGCATATTGTGGAGTGAAAGCTGGTACCTGGGAAAGCTTGTTCAAATGAAGAGAATGGGAAAGCCTGTAGAATATGACAGGTCAGATGTAAACAGAAAGTGAAATTTGAAGAAGCCCCTTCAGATAGTCAAATGTCATGAGGATGATAAGAAACTCCAGAAAGACCTCATGAAAATGTCTGTGTCAAAAAAGTGCCACATGACCTTCCGTGTAAATAAACATGAGAGAACCCACTGAGGGAAAATGTGTGGTTATGCCTGGAGGTAGAGGTAGGCAGCTAAAATGATCAAAGGATGGAGCAGCACCTTATGAGGGGAAACTGCATCAGCTTGGACTTCAATGGGGAGAGGAGAGGACAGGCAGGAGGTATTTTGAAACTAGCATGTAGTTGGATTGAAATCCTTAGATTTTTAGATAACTGAAAGTATCCAACTAAAAGTAAGAAAGAAGAAAGTAATTCAAATGCTTTTTTTTTGTACTTGGTAGGTATTGAGCTTCTGGAGGTTGCCCCAGGAGGCTGTGAATATATTAATAGCATAAGGTTCAAAAAAGAATTAGAGTAACTTACTGAACCTGCTAAACTGCAGATTTATGAACAGATAGTAGAAACACAGAGATATTCTCTCTTATGTCCCTTAGACAAAAATGTGGATACTAGAAAAATAAGGACATGAAACTAATAAAGTGTGACCGAAGGAGGGCTGTGAAGATGGCAAAGGGTCTGGAGGGCAAAGTGTGTGAGCAGTGACTGAGGTCCCTTGGATTGTTCAGCTCAGAGCAAGGGAGGCTGAGGGGAGACCTTATGGTGGCCTACAGCCCTCTAGGGATGCTTGTGAGTTGGACGAGCCACTGATCTCACCAAGAGTGACATTTTATGGTCTTAATGAGAAACCATCCACCTTGATGGCATTTCTGGGTCTGTTTACTGTCTTCTGCTCTGGTAAGTTCTGAAGCTGTATCTATTTTGTTCTTAGGTGAGGGCATCTTTTAAGTGAGCAGAAGTCTATTGATTATAAAGAAAAACATTCAAAAGGAGTGAACGGGCAGTTGCACGGAGCTTTTGTGGTCTGTGATCAGCCTGCAGCCAGTCTTTATCTAAAAATCAAACTACTAGATGATGATGGCAGCTGTTGATGCCCTGTAGCACAATTTGCCTTCTCATCTGCTTTACTTCACACAACGGTCCCATGCAAATTAAAATATTGGCATCCTCATTTTCCTAAAGGACAGGAAGGAAGTGAGAATGGAGGTGGTGGGAGAAAAGTTATAGGTATGGGTGTGAAAAGGAAAGAGGATTTAGGATAGTGTGAAGGTACATACAATGCCATGGGTACAGTGGAAGGAGTGTGTGGAAAGGGTGGAGCAGGAAAGAATTTCACAGACAGGAGTCTGGAGAGCCCTAGAATGGGGCTGTGGGGGGAAAAATAGGAGGTATGTATTATGAAGGTGTTTTTAGTACCTTTGTAGAAGCCAGTATGTCTAGGTGTATGTCTATGTATGGTATGTATGACAGGTACGTCATATATATGTATGACAGGTGTATGTCTAGGACTATTCATTCCCACGCTGGACTTCAGCTCATACATACTGTATATATGGTTGTGGAATAGAGGGACAGATTAACTTGTTCAGTAAATTAAGATTTTAGTACCATGCTGACTGGTTGCTCTAGAGGCTCCTAAAACAAACTATTTTGATTTTCAATCAAATCTGAAAAGCAAACATAAGAATTCTGCCTAGTGTCACGAGCATTATAAATCCACCCACCTTCAAACTAATTTTAATACAGATAGGAACACAATTTTCTGACAAGAAAGCTCTTAATTGTGCACTAATACAAGTGGCAAGGAGAGGACTGTGGGCTCTGTTGCAGCATGTGATCCAGGCTGGGAAGGGAACAGAAATGAGCAGTACTTTGTCCACAGTCATTAGATAGGGACAGCATTTCAACGTGACTGAGCTATGAAAGAGTCCTCTTCTTTGTGACTGTGGACATGGCAGATAGTCTTGGTTGTTGCTTGTCATGTAAAGGAGGCCTTTGCACGATGCTGGTTGGTTCAGTGTGGAGGTCCTTGGCCAATGACTACACGAGATAGCAGAAGTGAGTGTGGCTGAATTTTCATCAGCTTTGAAATGTTCTGAAATGTCTTTCCCATTTGAGAGGCATCTCATTTCCCACTTGTCTGTCTCTGGGTTCAGTCAGAGGACTTGGAGTCCATGGGACCAAACAGATTAGAATGGAAAGCCTCCAGGAAATTCAGCATTTTCCCTTGGCTTCCCCAGTTGTTTTTACGACTTTCCTCCCCTCAGTTTGCAGCCATTTGTACTGGCAGCCCTCAGTCCCTGTAAAGGCTGAAATGCTGAAGTGGGAAGTTATCCCTAGAGGCCAACAGAGTCTGAACTTGATGCTGTCAAGAGGGTGGGAGGCCTCATGACTCCCTGTAACCTGTGAGGTGTGGCTGACTCTAAGTGCCAAGTCTGTGGTATCTGGCTGCCTGTAGACCTTTGTCAGCTGTCTGGTTTCTGGTGGAAGCCCTCCTGCACGAGTCAGCTTGCTTATAATAAGCCAGTGAGTCATGCAATTGCAGTGTTTCCTTCTGCTTTACCGTATGACTAGGTTGTTGCAGAAAGACTCCACAGTTTTGACCTGATGAGGCTATTGTTTGCTTTGACATCCCTTCTTCTTCTCTGGGGACTGCACATAGAAACATAGCTCCTATGAGAGCAGAGACCCAGGCCCTCCATGCACAGCAGGGCAACGATGCTCTGTTGTGGCTTGCCCTGTGTAGCCTCCATGGATCAAACTGTCTGTGGCAGGTGGATGAACTCTATGGCAGGCACCCCATGTCCTGTGGTGTAAACAACACCAGGGCCCCACTCTCTGGAATGCATCATGGCTGCTCTATTTTGGGAACCAGCCGTATAGATGAGAGTTTAAAGAGGACAGTATGCATCAAATCCAGGATGGCTGTTTGGATCAGAAAAGAGGAGGCTGGTTTACTTTTGTCATTGGGGATAGCCTGCTCTCCCTGGGAGCTGTTCACATTGAAAGAACCCCAAGTCTGCCGAGACCACCCCACCACAGCTCCATGGAGAGCTGCAAGCTCAGCCTTAAAAGCAAGGGATGCAGTCAACACTCCACCTTGTAACCACATCTTAACCAACAGAGAAGGATTGTCACTGTCCTGAAATAAATGTGTGACAGTGGCTATTTATATATTCTTCCACTGTGGGCACTCTGTACTCATCTAACTTTACTTTTGGAGGCAGTTCTGTTGTTCTGCTTCAGGCTCAGGCCTTGGATGACTCAGAAATTGGTTATGGCTCCACTGTGAATTCATTTGGACACATAGAGTAAAGGCTGTGTGGGAGTGAAGATTTCATGGAGTTAGGGGCAACAACATGAATCTATAGGATTTATACTTTGAAATCTCATGGTGGTTATAGCAAACCTCAGTTGCTTTGTGTTTTGGTGCCCAGGCACCAAGTGTAGGTGCAGTGGATAGAGACAGAGTGCAAGGATAACTTAAGTGTCTGAAAAGCTGCTCGGCAGTGAAGGACCTGGGGGTGCTGGTTGCAGCTGGTTGCACATCAGCCAGTAGTGTGCCCAAGTGTTCAAGAAGGCTACTGGCTCCTGGCCTACATCAAAACTAATGTAGCCAGCAATTCTGATGGAGGAGGGTGAGAGAATATCTCATCAGTCTTCCCTGAAAGGAGGCTGCAGGTAGAAGAGTGGTGATCTCTTAGGTGACAAGAGATAGGATGTGAATAAACGGTCTCAGGCTGAACCAGGGGAGGTTTAGATTGGTAATCAGAATTTCTTCATTGAGAAAATGGTCAAGCATCGTACCAAACTGCCCAGGGAGGTGGTCAAAAACCCATCCCTGGAGTTAAAGAGATGCGTGGATGTGACATCAAGGGGCATGGTTTAGTGATGGGACTTGGTAGGTCAGGTTGGTGGTTGTACTTGATGATGCTAAAGGTCTTTTCCAACTAGGTGATTCTATTATTCTAATTAATTTGTAGACCTTCAAGGCCACAGAGAAACCACAAGGAGTGGCAGAGTGGAAACACTATCATAGGATCTGGATTTGAATTCCAAGTGTGTGTACAGAACTTGCTTTTTCCAGTGCAGAGATCCAACCCACCGCACTAGTGGCGTGTGCTTCATACTGCCCTGTTCATCCATCGGTTTGGCAGGAGATAACAAACACTTCATCATCCAATGGAAGAACAAGGAAATTATAGATAAGCAAATTATTATTACTCAAACTTGATTTCCCTGAGATAGAAGAAACTGGTGCCAGCCAATGCAATGCTCCTGTTCCCTGTAGAAATATAGAGATTTACACTAAGCTAGAAGCTTGAAATGTGCATCCATTAGAGAAAGTGTTATGTAGGATTTTGAAAGATTTTTTTTCCTGCTTTTTTTTTAGAAAAAAGGATCTTAACTGTGCTGTTTTCTGCTACACAAATAGTGTAGTGCACTCAGGGCTGGGAAGTACTAGTGTCTCTTGAGTCCTGGAGCTTGATTGGAATATGGCCACATAGAAAAGTCCTGGAGTCACATTGCTCAGTATTTTCGAGCATGTTGCTTTGCTGAGTGTTTCCCGAATTGTGGCTGTGGGTCTGGCAGACCTTCACCTGAACAGCGGTTGATAAGCTTCAGTCTCCAAGGATGGATTAATTTCATAAATGAAAAGACAGCAATGCTTCCAAAGACAGAGGATCTCCAGGGACCTTTGTACAGGAGATGGGTTCAGATTCCCCCTCCAGCATGGCCTTGGTCACTGCAGATGAGATTGCTTTGCAGAACCTATTAAAAGACAGATTAAGATCTCTCACAGAGGTCATTTAGCAAACAGGGAGACAAATTGACGGCCCTTCTCTGAGGAATACTTGTTTTCCTCTCAGTCCTCAAAACAATCTGGGGAATGTGTTTGTATCCAGCTCATTTCTGCTGGATTTAACCCTCTCATCCCTAGGAAAAGTTATTTGTGATGGGGAAGCTCTTCCCCTTCTCATGGAGACCAAGAAGCTTGAGGATTCGGTGGCAGCTTTTGTGGGGTTTGTGCCTTCGCTGCCTGTAACCCACTTCTATTCTTCCAGAGCCACCCTGGTTTTCAGAAGCACGCAGCAGGGTTTGTGGAGTGCGTATGGGGATATGCCTGTGTGTGCATGACAAGAGGGTGACTAAACCTGGCTGCTGTGTGGTTACATAAATTTGCATCAGCCCCTATGTTGTATGTAAAGCACAGGGATGAGTCAAAGGCAGGATCTGCAGTGGCACGTAGCATCTGCTGGCTGTCACTGGCTGACAGCCCAGAGCAAAGCTGTGGTTGGGTCTGGTTGTGTGTCACCCTTGCCTGCCATAGATGCTGGCACCTGGGTGCTGGTGGTGCTGGAATCTCTTGTATCTGTCCATCAGGGAGTAGTGTTCTGGTGCTGAACCTCAAACGAGCTGACCAGTGGGTCAGCACCATCTGGAAATGCAATATTGTGAATGTGGGCTGTTCAAATGAAAAGCAGCTGATAGGAAAATGAGCCCCATATCTCTACAGTGGTAGTTCCCCCACTGCCTATACAAGACGAAATCACATATAGGTGTAATAATAAAGGGTGCACTGTGAGCAGAACTCAGCTATGAGCCCTCTTGAGCTTAGGCTCCATACTGAAAGCCTAGAGCAAAACATGTTGCATTGCAGAGAAAGATTCTGCTGGTAAGGCAGAGAGATTAAGAAAAATGGTTTTATTCAAGGAAGAGTTCATTCTTCAAAGTTGTCGTACATATTCAGAATCATGCCTTCAAATTGATAGATTAAAAATGAAACTGATCTTTTTCAAGTTAAATTTCTGGATGATGGAGCTTAGATTTCTATGCTTTACAGTTCTGTTTTTCTTCCAGCATCACAAGTCCCTTTCATTCCACCTCACTCCAAACTCTTGGGTAATCACTGGCTCCAGGAGCTGGTGTGTTCAGAAAGGACCGGGACTCATAGGATGGGCAGTTCTGGTGCTGTCTGTCTTCACCCAGTAATAACTACGTCAACCAAAGGCAGATTGCAAAGTGCAGTTTTGTCACGTTTTACATGGATTGATGATTTCAATAAACAGCTTCTCTCATTTGTTTATGTTAGGGGCAACCCAGCATCTTAGAAAACTCTCTGAGCTTTCTCTGGTTTTCTTGGTGGCTGCATTCGAAGGCTGAGTTTGTTTGATCTGCCTCAATCCTCTCTAATGTTTGTCATTTGTAATAGCCACCAGACTGCAGTGAGACAGCAGCTGCTGATCCCTGAGGGGTCTGGTTTTCCCTTGATGTATCTGTAACTCCTTTTATAATCGTAGGACTTATTGGAACATACTGTGGGGATTAGTTAATGACCTGCAATGTGCAATCCAGCAGGGCATGGCTCTCCAGTGTCTCCCATTATCTGCTGTGCGGCAGTGATTTCTGAGTGCTCTGAAGATGTGCCTTTATTAAGCTGCAGTGCATGGTGGGGACAAATACCACAGCTCTTATTTTGAAATGGGAAAACTGAGATGTTCCTTGTTTTGTGGGTAAACTGTGTGAGATGCTACAAAATCAAACAATTTACTGTAAACTGAGCCTTGTTCATATGGTCAGGCTGCTGTGGTTTAACAAATCACCTCTCCTTGTCTGCTCTCTCACAAGAACCATGGATATTCTGTTATCTGGGGGTACCTTCTGGGACATGAGCTTACCTGAGAGGAGAGGTGAAGGTGTCATATGTGAGGCTGAGCTTGATGAAGGTATCAAATGTGCTCGTTTCTCCCACAGTATTGCTTGTGACATTATTTAGAAGCTCACAGAAAGGTCTCCAGGATTGGGTGTGGGAACAGGCTAGTGGCATGCTTGGGTCCCTCAGGTGTAGGCCATATTATACATACACATGCCC
The DNA here is from genome assembly GCA_036925125.1 of Oreortyx pictus. Taxonomy (NCBI): domain Eukaryota; kingdom Metazoa; phylum Chordata; class Aves; order Galliformes; family Odontophoridae; genus Oreortyx; species Oreortyx pictus. Next base: position 178,400,942 of record JAUPFR010000001.1, on the reverse strand, counting down.
ATGCTTTCCCATGACTGTCAGAGATGCTAAAAGCAGTTATCAAAGGAGAATATGGTGACATGAAGGAGTATTCCTGCTTGCTGGGCAGCATCTGTGTTGGTATTTATATGTGCACCCTGGAAATGTTCAAGGTCAGGTTGGATGTGGTCCTGGGCAACCTGGTCTAGTGCCTGATTTAGTGGCTGGCAACTCTGCCCACAGCAGGGGTATTGGAACTAGGTGACCTTTGGGGTGTCTTCCAGCTCAAGCCATTCTTTGATTCTGTCATGTGGTTGAATGTCCCTGCAGCCCAGTGTAAAGCACAAATCCTGGGGCAGTGTATGTTCCCTGGGAGTGACTCGTACAACCACTGTATTGCATGGCTGTTCCTGCCCAGATGTAAAACAAACACATGGTTTCTGTGTTATCTTGACCTAGACTAATGTTGCTATTTTGGGGTTTTATGTCAGAAACACAAAAAATCCTGGAAATCATGGATGGAAAAGACCTATGAGATCATCCCTTCCACCCACAAGATTGTTCCCTGCAAAATATTCTCCATTGCTTTATCCAAAGCAGTCTAAATTCATTTTGGAGGGAGATCCTAATGCTTCCCCAGGGGAAAGAATTAGAATCTTACATCTTGCAGTCTGCCAAAGAGAACTCATTTATCCTCAATCTAAAGTCCAAAGCCAATTTTACTGAGTTTAAACCTGCCTGACCAGATTCTAGTCCCTGAAAGTGCTCCTGCTCTTACTGCTGTTGGTACACTGCACGGCACAAAGACTTACATCAGAAAGAGCTGAACACAGGCTACTTAACCCTCTGTAATGGGATGAGTTTCCCACCAGATCTTGAACAGCTGTGGGGCTTCCCACTATACAGCTCTCACCCCATAGGGCTGCATCTCCTCTCTTCCCTTGGGACGTGTACTTCCTGAAGGATATATTTTATTTCATTGAATATCTTATTTGTGGCTTTGTGGGATGTGAAGATCCAGGATGGTAGCCCAGTTCTTTTTCTTATCAAAGAAAAGGTGAAATTCACACTGAATGGGAGTGGGCTGCAGCAAGTGCTTCCCGTGGAAGAAAAGATGGGCAACTTGGAGAGAGTATGAAGAAGCTGTTAAGATATGCAAGGAGAAAATTAGAAAGGCAAAAACCAAGCTTGAACTCAACCTGGCCACGATAGTAAAAGAGATCAAAAATATTTTTTACAAATATTCTAACAATAATAGGAGGGCTAAGGAGAATCCTTATCCTTTGCTGGATGTGGTGGGGAATGTGACCACTGAGGATAAGGAAAAGGCCAGGATACTGAATGCCTTCTTTATATCTGTTTTCAAAAGTCAGATCAATCATCTCTGGGGTACTTTACCCCACGACCTGGAAGTCTGGGGTGGGGAGAGGACTAAACCTCCCACAATTCAGGCGGAAGTAGTTAGAGACCTATTCTACCTGCACTGCTGTAAGTCCATGGGTCTGAGAGGAATCCACCTGAAGGAGCTGGTTTGGACAGGTACACTCTTTGCTGGGTAAAGAACTTGCTGGGGGTCTGGGCTCAGGGGGTAGTGGTGGATGGAATTATATCCAGGTGGTGACTGGTCACAAGTGATAATCCTCAGGGGTTGGTATTGGAGCCTGTCCTCTTCAATATCTTTATTGATGACCTGAATGAGGGGATTGAGTGCACCCTTAATAAGTTTGCAGATGACACCAAGTTGGGAGGAAATGTTGATCTGCCTGGGGGTAGGAAGCCCCTACAGAAGGCTCTGGACAGGCTGGATAGCTGAGCTGAGGCCAACGGAATGAAGTTCAGCAAGACCAAATGCCAGGTCCTGCAGTGTGGTCACAACAACCTCAGGCAACACTATAGGGCTGACTGCTGGAAGACTATGGAGGAAATGGACCCTGGTGTGTTGGTCAACATTTGGCTCTACATGAGCCAGCAGTATGTCCAGGTGGCCAAGAAGGCCAGTGACATCCCGGCTTTTATTAGAAACAGTGTAGCCAGCAGGAGCAGGGGAATGATTGTCTGCTTGTACTCAGCTCTGGTGAGGCCACAACTTGAGTGCCGTGTTCACTCCTGGGTCTCTCACTACAAGAAAGACACCGAGGTCCTGGAGCATGTCCCGAGACATGGCAGTGAAGCTCTGAGGGGTCTGAGCACAAGTCTTATGAGGAGAGACTGAGGGAACCAGGATTGTTTGATCTGTAGAAGAGGAGACTCGGAGGAGACCTTATTGTTCTCTACAACTACCTGCAAGGAGGCTGTTGTGAGGTGAGGAGCTGGCCTCTTCTCCTGCATAAGTAGTAATAGGACAAGATGGAATGGCCTCAAGTTGCACCAGGGGAAGTCTGGGTTGGATATTAGGAAAAATTTCTTCTCCAGAAGACATGTCAGGTGCTGGAATGGGCTGCCCAGGGAGGTGGTGGATATGCTGCCCCTGGAGGTGTTCAAAAATGTGTAGATGTGGTACTTAGGAACATGGTTAATTGGGGAAATATTGGTAATAGGTGTACACTTGGAGTAGTTGATCTTGGTGATTCTGTGTTGTGTTATGGGAGGTCTTGATTGGCCACTAAGAAGAAGTTCTTAATGGAGAGAGTAGTCAAGCCTTGGAACTGACCAGGGAAGTGGCTGAGTCCACATCTCTAGAGGTATTCAACAGATGGTACTGAGGGACATGGTTTAGTGATAGGACTTGGTAGGTCAAGTTGATGGTTGTACTTCATGTTGAAGGTCTTTTCTTACCTAGATGGTCCTATGATTCTAAGTGGTTAGTAGCTTCTTGGTGGATGGGTTAGACCGTCTCAGTGTGTCCACATGCTTTGGCTCCTAGGAAGAGTGCTATGAACAGCAAGCCTTCTGACAACCCTTGTCACACCTGAGATGCTGAAAGCTATTAACAACATCTGCTAGTGAGCTCCATCACATTGTTGAGAAGTCTATTTTTAATACAGAATGCAATTGCAAATGAACAACAAAAAAACCCACACTGATTCATAATAGATTTTACAGACACACTGGAAAAGAAAATACTCCCCATCTGCAGGGTGGGGACTATGTGTGCATATTCCCTGCTCAATCTCAGCTGTGTGCCTGCTCTCACCCTTGTGTCCCCTGGGAGTGGAGATGGAAACCTCTGCACTGAGCTCTGGCAGTACAATTGGATGCCAGAGTGAGAGTTTTGCCAGTACTTAGCAGGAGCCAGCTCTTTCTTCACTGTAGCAGTTAAGCACACCAGCTCCACAAACTCATGCAGTCCTCCTGGCATGGGATGAATAGCTACTTTGCAAAGGGGTTATTTTCTTCTTGGGCTCTTGAGCACTCATCTGAAATATGAAATGGAGCAACCCAAAGCTCACCCCAGTGTTTGAGATGCGTAAGCTTGTAGCAAACAACATTTTCCCTCCTTTAGTCACGGTGGAGTCTCCAGAATGGAATCATTCAGCAGCTGGTGATTTTCAGCTGTCTTTCCATTGTGTTTTCAGTAGGATTTGAAAATCGTTGGAGAACGCTGATTTAAAGTTGAGGATCACAGCATGAAGCGTCACTCTGTGACCTTCTTTGGGCAAGCTTTCCATAGAGGCCACAGTTGCCACCCCTGGTGGGCTGCTGTGACCAAGGGGATGCCATGGGACCCAAGTGAGATGCATGACTCCAAACAAGGAATGTAACAGGTTGTTCAGTTGTTGGGCTTTTATCTTTTTATTTGTTTTTGTCAGCAGATCCAACTTAAGCTGAAATCCCTGAGCCTTCTACAGGGCTACTGCAGCCCATCTCAGCCATTTGAGTTATTGCACAAATGTATAGAGGAAGGAAAAGGTCTTCATGTCTACAAGCAAGTCCTGTTCATGTTGAGCACTTTCTGTGGGTAAAAGGGGTAGGGCAAAAAGTGTCTTTCAGAGTGACCTCTTGTTGCTCTTGCTTCCAACATTTTTACTGAACCTGTTTGTCTGACCTGCGCTAAGGACATAACTCTACCATGCCTCTGCCTCCTACTAGCAAAAATCCTGCCATCTCGCTCCCACTGATTATCCACATTCATCTAACTTTTTCCCGATTCATTTATTTTGCTCTGGTTACATTTATTTTCTCTGCTTATTCCTCAGGCCAGGGGCTGTGTGTATATATAATAAATGTCCACCAGGATTTCAGTGTGCAGTTTAATTTGACTCAAATGTTAGAAATGAAATTAATTCCTGCAACAAAAGAATACAATGGGGCTCTAAGCAACCTGATCTAGCTATAGGTGTCCCGATTCATTGCAAGAGTTGGGCTAGATGACTTTAAGGGTCCCCTCCAACTCAAATGATTCTGTGATTCTAAACCTTATTTCTTATTAAACTGTATAGTAATTGAATCATGTAGAAATATGAGGTAAACATGCAAAAATTCTGTTCTTCCCAACAACAAGCACAAACACTTTAAGTGCATTGTGTTATTTTTTGTTGTCACCATGTTCAGTGGTGCCTGCACCCGTTTCTTATCACCCACAAAGCCTGCTTTCAGAGTAACCAGGCTGAGCCGTTAGCATACTTAGCTGTGCATTTTGCTCTTTGAGCTTTGCTTGCTGCTTTGCTGAGCACATTTGTGCTGATTCACTGAAGCACAGTTCATTTGTTTTATCGATGGACCCACGGGACAGTGGGGAGAGTCGAAGTGAGCCCGAGATTGCAGTATTGAACCTTTTGTCTCTCAAATTATTGCACCAACCCCTGGATAAACAAGGGACAAGCTGATGGCTTTCATGTGACAATTTGGAGGTCACAACTGAGCTGGTAGCAGCCGGATGTTCCGTGCTGCAAAAAAAAAATTGCTGCTGTAGCTGGTGTTGCAGTTAGCATCTTTCCCGAGCAGCAACATTCAGCTGTGGGAAAAATGGGGCTGGTCATCCCTCCTGTGCTCTGCAGAGGGGCTCACTGGTTGTCATGCAGCACAGATAGACTTCTCTGGTACCATAAATTCTGGACCAATTATTCTTGCTTGACTCATACAAAATTCAGAGAAATCGACTGTCAGAGCAAAACCTTTCTGCATTTCCTGCCTCACATTCATTTCAAACTAATAGTGGAACCACGAAATCTCTAGAGTTTTATTATAAAATTACTAAAGAACTGAGAGGCCATTTCCTTCCAAGTGGAGGTCTCTGCAGTCTTGGCTATGAAGCTACTCTTCTTTTTTGTAATTATCCACTTGCAGTAAGTAAGGGAATTTGATATAATAGATTTGCAGATACATTGTTGGTAATTATTGGAAGCACTCTACACTCAGCTGATATTTTGCTCTGTTGCTGGAGATGCAAACCCAGGTGCTCATAGCATGGGCATGTCAGCTGAACACCTGGGGAAGTTTTTTATTACTTATATCCACTTGTGTATAGTAGAGGAAGGAGTCAACCACAAACTCATTGTAGCCTGAAGAAACCAGCCTGTTCATTATGTGCATCTCTTCACTGCTGTGCGTGCAAGCATGGACCACTTCTACTGCTTTTCATAAAATCATTAAGGTTGGAAAGACCACTAAGAACATCTAATTGAACCATCATCCCATCCCCTCCATGCTCACTAACCCATGTCCCTCAGTGCCACATCTGCCCTCTTTTTGAACGCTGCCAGGGATGGTGACTCCCAACTGTCTGGGCAGCCTGTGCCAATGCATCATCACTCTTGAGAAGATATTGTTCCTAATGTCCAACCTGCATTGGGATTGTTCTCTGTGAAGTGGCTCTATCCTTCCTCTCCTTGGGATGAGCAATACTGGTAGTGTCTTTGTCCACTGCAAGGTATGGGTGCAGATGGGCGCAGTGACTTTCTATAGAAGATCATCAGGAGGCTCTTGGATGTTAGAATCAAGTTATGCAAATGCAGTACCTCTCTGGTTTGTTTACAGTTCTCTGATGAATAGAAAAAAAATCATATCCTCCAAAATTCCTACTTTAATTCCCTTTCTAATTTTCCATGAACTGCTTTCTGCCAGAAAGTGTCCCTTTTGGCATGACAATTGTACTGAAAGAGAACCAAACCTTTGGTGCTTTGAGACTGAGCTGCAAGTGTTGGGTTTGCTTTGGAAGCTAACCAGGAACATTCCTTGTTGGTATAGAGATTTTCCTCTCATTACGGTTTTCACACTTAGAAGAAAACCAGTGCACTTGGGGACTCTGGCACTGCAGAATCCAGCACATGCAGGGACACGAAGGGAACAGTGTCTTTATTGTAAAATCATTCCTGTGGGCACTGATAAGTCAGGCTATAAGGGCTTGTTTGCACCACAGACCTGAGTGGCACAGAACTGTTGGTCTCACCAGCAACTCAGGCTGGTTTGCTTGAAGGGTTGGACACCCAAACGAGTTGATGTAGCTAAACTGTACCTGGAGCAACATTGTTCGGGGTATTCTTGTCTACTGTGTTTTTGTTTTTGTTTTTCCACAGCAACAATGTGGCCAAACTCTTCAGGTAAGGACTAAATGACCTAGGGATTTATAGTTTCAATTCAACGGTGAAACAGTGGATTTCCTTCACTTTTTGAATTAAATAGCCAAGCTCTCCATACAGCGTTCTCCTATCCTGTTGTCTAAGTGCTGATAAGGGTCATAAGACAGGATCTAAGCAGTAGATTACTTGGTGGTGTAATCCTTCCTTGCAGTTTCACATCTCAGTCTTTTGTTTGTGTGTGTGTGTGTGTGCAGTATTTCTAATATAAATATTTGTTTGCAGCAGCGAGGGAACTGCAGACTCTCTGCCATATACTTCTAATGAATAGTGCAATGAGAGGTATAATCTGTTTGTTTACCAGAAAAACAAACAAACAGACAAGATGCTGTATAAGTATAGCCAGAAAAGATGGTCAGCCCCAGAGAAAATGGGGAACTTTCAGTGCAATACTTTATATAAACAGAATACTCCATCTAGCTACGGTGGCATATATGGATGATTAATAGCAATGACATGCCAGTTGCAGTTGGCAGGAGATGCTCTTTAGCACTGGCATGTTGCAGGAGGCTGAGCAATCAGGTTTGCATATTGTGTGGGTACAGAATAAACACGGTCCTGTGGCTCTAGCACGTGAAAGAAGCAGGAGTTATCAGAATGAAACCATTCTCCTTTCTTTTGGCTGCATGGTAGACTTTATTAAGGTCAAAGGCACAGATCGGTTGTCAGAAGATATTAGGTTTATTGCTGTTTCTCACAGTGATTCCTTGCATTCTCTTGTCCCAGAGGTATGACTGTTCATTGCCTCTATTTCTGTGCTGATAAAATGGGGATTACAACATCACTTATCTCACAGGAGTGTTATCAGCTTGAATGAATTAATATATCTGAAGATCCCTGGTGGAAGGTGCAAAGTTGTTTCATAAGACCTCACAATTCCAGCTAGAAAACAGTTTTGTATGATGAATGCTGAGATTAGAAAGGTGTGAAGACAAGTTAGCTTTCAAATGTTGTGAGCCTTGATGCAGCACCAGATAATCTGTGAATCCAAGCCCTTGATACCAAGTGGTTAATTAGGATCAGGCTCTGCCACGTGCCTGTTTAAACCAATAGAACCAATAGGTCAGTGTGCATAATACAATACTGTTGACCCAAAATCATGATAGACGTATGTTCTTTAGACTTTATGCACAGGAATTCTCTTTTATTTGTTTTTCCTGGGAGAATCTCTTCTTTGCTGACAGTGAGCTTTTTACTCTAGAAAGAATAGCAGTCTTGTCGTGTGCATGTGAAGTTCATCACACTGTTAGCGCTGCAGCAAAAGCTATTTTGCTACTTGGAAGGTGGAGTGCTTCACAGGGTCCACGTGTTTATGATGACTAATTTCTCACTCTTATCTAAGAATTACAAAATCTAAGAGCTCCTGGTGGGGTAAATGGAACAGGAATAGGGGTAATGGTTTGCAGCTGTCAAGGTGAAAAGTGAGAAAATATCCACATATTACACTAGGCAGGCTCTTAGTGCTAGCTTTGCCAGGAGAAATGAGGGTCTCTCCACATCTCTGAAGTTTCCATGAAAGATACTGTAAGTGCTGCAAAAGAGGGTACACTCATTCAGAGCGTACCTTGGGAACAGCACCCAGCCCGTTCTACTGCCATGTCATGTGGCCTGGCCCTTCAACCTCAGCTCCCTCTGTGGTAACACTGCGTCTCTATATCCCCGGGTTTGCTTTGACTCTGGGTTTGTGGCAGTCATCAGCGTGCACAGAAGCACTAGGGTTATGTGTGTTCATTCAGTGAGCTAAGGCAACAAGCCTATTTCAGGGTACTGCTCTTCCCCAGTCTCATTGCATCACACTAGGGAACAGAAGGGAATCACAGTGTAAATACAACAGACTCCTACAAATAACTCTGATTCCTGCTCTGAAAGATATGAAGCTGTGTAAAAGAATGTTGCAGCACCCTAATTGAAGAATTAGCCCTACTGTGATGTCCTGGGAACCTGGAGAGATGAAGTTCATCTGCACAGGTATGGGTAGAGACCTACATAGGAACTGGTCATCTTGGATTCACTTTGGGAAGGTGGAAACCAGTAGAGATGTTTAGGATAAGTCAGATATACAACGAGCTCAGCAAGTGAGATAGGACATAACTTTGCACACTATAGTTGTGTTTTGCAGCTACTATTGGGTTGACTATCAGTGCTCTTTGTCATGATGGCATGATGTTTGTCCTTAAAACCCCTGCTCAACTGCCACTCAGTCTTATGGATATTCAAGATTCTCTTGATGGATATAGACCACACATCGACATCTAGGATGATAGCAACAATCCATGCCATGTTCATGAGATCACTGGGTCTCTTTTGAAAAAGTGTACATAATATACGTGTGTGTGTTAAGGTTAAAAAGTTCGGGAAGATGGACTCTTAGAACACTACATGGTGCCCATTCATTGTGATAAGTTTACTGTTAATCCTGTGTCTCTGACCTCAGAGTAATGCAGAAAAAGCAGCTCAACTGGTGATATATGTCCTGATACTGAGAAGTGTTAGCAGTGCAAGGGAGCATTGTCTGTAAAATCAGGCAGCATTAAACTCTAATTGGAACTTAGAACATATCAGTGGGCAAGGGAAGAGCAACTGATGTCATCTACCTGAACTTCTGTAAGGCCTTTAATGCAGACCTCAGCAACATTATTGCCTTTGAACTGGATATACTGTTGGATAAGGAATTGTCTGGATGGTTGCGTCCAGTGAGCTACAGTCAATAGATAAACGACTGACTGGAATCCATTAATGAATGGTGTTTCTCAGGGCCCTACTACTGTAAAATAACTTTATCAGTGACTTAGAAACTGGGATAGAATGCAAGTTCATGGATCATACCAAACTTAGTAGCGCAGTTGGTACAGTAGAGGTAATACTATCCAGAGGAACCTTGATAAGTGGAACCATGTGAATCTCATGAAAAACAACAAGATCCTACCTGTGGGTTGTGGCAGTCCTCACTCTTGCTACAGGCCGAGTGATGAATGGACTGAGAACAGCCTCCCCCCAGAAGAAGTTAAGGGTACTGATGGGTGAAAAATTTAGTAGGAGCCAATATGCATATACTTTAGGCTGCATTTCTTCCAACCCAAACCTTTCCATGTTTCTATAGATGACTTACCCCAAACTATGTTGCTAGCTAATGAGTTGATTAAAGCCTTCATTTCAGCTGAATCCTCAGGAGTCCCTGAATTGTCTTATAAATTAAGCAGAGGAATATGGTGTGATATTGTGTTTACTGTTGGTCGTATTGGATGCACTCTTTGTTTAATTCCTGGCTTTTTACAGTGGATTATTGTGGTCAAGTCTGTTTCTGGCTGGGCACATTGATGACTGGGATTTGTATGTGAAGTCTGAATGTAGGTTTCTTATAATACAAAGTTGAAAATTTTAGCTCAGGATTCACAGACAGCATGCTGCAGCCTTAGTGATTGAACGTAAATCTGCAAAGACCCAGTATTAGCTACAAGAGTGCTTGGTGTTACACTCTGTCTCTGGAAGTACTTTTATAGCATACCTCACACTGAAAATTTAATTAATCAGAGAAGGATTATCACATTGCCAGCCTGAGCGAATTATTTTTTTAGTGAAAAAATGTATGTTTAATAGTCTGAATGCTGCTGTTACGATGACTAATTATCTGCAGAAAATTGAAAGCACACAAGAAATTATCTAGAAAGAACATTTAGACATCATCTGTCTTCTGAAAAACATTTGTCCAAACGTATTAAGGAGAATATTATTGCAGCACAAGATGTTGGCCACTTGGAATATATTTTTCTGCCTTCTCTTTAAATTCTTGCTACAGTTTCTTTTTAATGCAATGTCTGAATGGATTAAAGATTTATTGAAATTTTTAACTGTGATGATTCTCTGGAAGGGATTGATTTTCCTGACGCCTCCGATTCTGTATAATTTTTGTGTTATATATGAAATAATGAGAAATATACATCAATATAATGGGAGTAGCAGTGGCACGGAGTGCTAGTGACATGTTGCAACGTGTGGGTCAACAAGGAGTCTCATCTCTTATATTTATGAACTGTGGTGGTCTTACAGAGAAGCAGAAGCAAACTGACTGCCTAAGCCAGAACTAGTGGAATGTGTACATATAAATCTGTGAGCTCTTATATTAACTGTGGATCAGGGTTTATTAATTACACACGTCTTTATGTTTACGTATAGAAAAAAAAAACAAATCTCACAGTGAAATTCTATAGTTTTACATTAGGCAAAACAGAGAAGGGACTTTTACAACTCAGCATGAGTTTAGGAAAGTAAGATCAGTAGATTTTGGAGGGTTATGCAAACCAAGACCATCCTTGGGTTTTAAATGGAGGTTTAGCAATGAGTTAGCCTTGTGCCAGTAATTTTTGACAGACTGATAATTACAGTGGGAAATAAATAACATATAGTTGCTCTTTCTTAGGAAATGATGGAAAACAAAACAAAACAAGAGCAGACAAATCTCAGGAAATGGAATAAATCAGTTATGTAGGTTATATAGGATGCACACAGAAGTCACATGCATGATGACTACTTTTTTTGGCTGAAACATCAAGGTAGAACTAATACTGCAAACACTCCTGAAAAAGTGCCAAATCTCTGTAGCAGAGTGGTAGTGGCTGACACTGTCTCTGCATCAATCTGGGAGAGAGATCAATGGGGTGGGTGCAAGTGCTTGAGGACAGCATATTTTTAAGTCAGCTTGCTCTGGAAGTCAGTGTCCCATAGAATGAAAATCTTTGAGGTTTATCAGACTTCTGTCCCCTGAAATCTTTGAATCATTACATAGGACATAAGACTATGTTCTAAATTAAGTTAAATAGTAGCTTTGGAGGAGAAATAGGCAGGGTGGAATACCAATGGCAAGGGAACTGAATGTTAATAACCAGCCCAGTGAAGCAAACAGTTAGCCAAAGAAAATAATAGCAGAAAGGAGAACAAAGTAGCTATTCCTGCTGCCTTTGCACATGCAAGAAGTCCTACATTCAGCCCTGCAACAATCTTTATGGTCTCAAAATCAAGGACCTGAGTCATATGCCTAAGCATAGCAAGTTCCAGTGAAATTTACTCTTTAAATGCATATTATCTTTTGTTTCCTGAATGGTTCCAAGACTGGGAAGAAGACCTTCATTGCCCCAGTGTAACTTTGAAGTCAAGTACTCCAACAGAATTCAGCCTGTTTATATATACTTATATATAGGAAATGGAAAAAAGGAAAAGGGATTAATGTTCAGATCGAATTAATGACCATACGTAAAATAGTGAGGGGATGTTGTGAATTATTCTCAAGTTCTTTTTTCTTTTTTTTTTTCCCTAATGATTAAGAAAGACTGCAATGATGCAAGTAATAAGTAAACACTGACTGAGCATATTTTGGAATTCCTGTGGAGCTTTTCATCAACAGAGCAGGCCTAGCCCTGCTGTGGTAATTACATGGTGCACAGCACAGTTGTCTCACTCTTCATTCTGCTTTATACGAACAACCTCCACTCTCAAGCTTGCTATAATAAAACAACTGGTATCTCCAAATAATAACTTGTGCTAATCACCAAGCTCCAAAAAAAAAATTAATTCTAAATAATGGCATCCCTTTATCGTTTGTGCAGCAAATGAAGACACATTAGTTTCTGGAGAGCAGCATCGACTTTCATCATGTCCTCCCGACACAGCAAGTCCTCACATTGCCTAATGTGCTGTGTGAATTGTCATTGGCAGCCTAAGCAGGCTGTAAAGCCACGCTGCAGCTGCTTTAAATTTTAGTGAGAGCAGAAGGCTTTGTAGCCACAGGTTGCTCTCTCCAAAGCCTTTCTTTCTGAGTAATGGGGATCTCTTATTGCACTGTTTTTCCGGTTGCCTTGCACACAGTCAGCATTTGTGGCTGTGTCGAGACAGAGGCTAGCCTCTTCTCCCAGGTAGTAGCAATAGGATGGGAGGGAATGGCCTCAAGTTGTGCCAAGGGAGGTTCAGGTTGGATTTTAGGAAAAACTTCTCCTAAAGAGTGGTTGAGCATTAGAATAGGCTGCCCAGGGAGGTGGTGGAATCACCGTCCCTGGAGGTGTTCAGGAAATGTGTAGATTTGCTATGTAGGGACATGGTTTAGTGAGCAACATTAGTAGAGGATAGTTGGACCAAATGATCTTAGTGTTCTTTCCCACCTTTATGATTCTATGGTTTCTTACTCTTTACTTTTGAAATTCATGCCCCAACTTAACATAGTGTACGTATATCCTGAAAAGAGACAGAAATTTATTCTCTTCAATAGCTGATAGAGTGAAGGCTGCAAGTAAGAAAAAGAAAAAAACTTTTTGGAGAAGTTTTTGTCCAAATTTGTTCTTGTTTAAGAGATCTGGTGCTGTGTTTGGTTTAGGAGAAAAGAAGTGCAGATTCCACCTATGATCAGCAGTGGCTGGGTTACTACAATTTAGCGACTCACTGCTGTTGGACATTTGTGACCTAAGAAAACACCAATTTGAGACTTCCCAGGTATCTTTGCCCCCATAAAATGTTGATTAACTCAAGGACATTGAGGGCCACCGAAGTGATACATTGACTGGTGCCCATCACTGGAGAGGCTGAGAAGACTAGGTTTGTTCAGCCTGGACAAGAGATGTCTCAGGGAGGACCTTCTTGGCTGTCTTGGGAGTGCACAGAAAAGATGGACTCCAACTCTGTTCAGTGCTGCACAGCAATAAGGCACAAGTTATGAGATGGGAAATTCCATGTAAGTGCAAGAAAACTTTTTACTGAGAGAGTGCTCAGCCTTTGTGGAAGTTGTCACAGTGATCTCCACTTTGGTTATATGCAGAATATGGCTGGACAGAACCGTGATCTGTGGGATCTAGTTGGATGTGCTTTGCATAGTTGGCTAGACTAGAGACATCCAGGGTCCCCTCTCAGCCCAAATTATCTGGTGATATGTGACAAGCCCAGGATATTAATGGACTCTTACTTGCTGTTGGTTCTCCCTGTTGTGTTGTGTTGTGGGGCTGGGTTCATGGTAGTGCTGGCTGGTTTAGGGATGTGGGTATCTCAGAGTCAGATGGGAGTCACAGATAGTATTGGAAATGTGCATCTCTCAGTGGGCTGTGGACCACCTGCCATGGAATAGAGGCTGGATAGGCCAGGAGATGTGAAGGAGCCCTTCTCTGGGCTGAGAGGGTGTGCTGGCTCTAGTGAGAGCACAGCTGATGGGCTTTTACCAGCTATTTAACACAGACCTGGCATTCCTTGCTTCCTTGGAAACTTCACGTAGCTGAAGGATGCTGTGTTTCTGTCTTGTTTTGATCACCACTCCTCCAGCCTTTACCCTCAGGCAGGCTTCCAGCTGCACCAGCGTGCTGCTCAATGTCACAGCATTTTATTGACACCCCATCAGCAGCCTTTCCAGCCCCCTCTGCAGAGACTGCCAGGAGCTGTCAGCTGCTCCCCCAACACTCCTGCACATTTTGGCCATTCTTGAGCTCCTGCCTCTTATGGATGCAGCTCACTGCAAGCAGAGACCTTGGAGCTTGGCATGGGATAAAGACGGTAGCTAAATTTACCTTTGTATTTTTTCATAAGTTCAGAGGCCTTCCAATACCAAAGGTGGAAGTTTCCTGCTCACTGAATGTGCGCCCTCTGCTTCCTGCTTCATACTTGCTAAAATGTGCCTATGGAAACAGTACTGGAGGCCAAATGGAGGAGGCTCTCAGTGAAGCCCTGAGAGTCAGTGTGCTGTTAATTTGCTCTCAGACTGGAGAAATAAACTCCTGTGGCTAAAAGGGCTCTGAAATAAGCAGATGTTTTCTGGACAGGATCTTAAAGACATTTCCTAGCAGCTAAGCACTAGGGAATGGAGTGAACCAGACTTGCCTGGACAAAAGTACCCACAAACTGAATTTTCACATTTTGGAAATGCGACCTGTCCATTTGATTACTAAACCCTCCAGTCATCCTCAGCTAAATGTTCTGAAATATTTGTCATGTATGGTCTTGTCCACCTGCTTTATCTCCTCTTGTTACTTTATAACTAATGTGAAGAGATATCTGGCTTGTGTTTTTGGATATGAGGGAAAAGTTCTTCTCAGAAGATGCCGTGAGGAATTGAAACAGGCTGCCCTGGGAGGTGATGGAGTCCCTATTCCTGGAGGTGTTCAAGAAGAGGGCAGATGTGATATGGGCATGATGAGCATAGTGGGGATGGATTGACAGTAGGACTAGATCAGGGTGCTTTCTTTCCAGAGGTTTGAAGCTTCTTTATTTAAAAATCTCAGAACACATTATAGGCTCCAAACAGTCAAACTTCAAAACATTTATTTGGGTTTGGTAAAAGATGTATCTTCACAACGAGGTCACACATTTACTTGTGATAGAAATCAGCAGTGAAAAGAACGAGAAAACAAATTGTTCTGAGATGTTTTCTCCATTTTTATGTCTTTCACATTTGGTTCCCAAACCCAGTCTTGTTTTATACCCCAAAGCATCTGTGTCCTGCCCTCCTGTATGGACTGTCCTGTGCTTGTGATGGCTGCCTGATCTGGCCTCAGCTTCACAAAGCTGTAGCACAATGAGGTGCAGAGTGTCCTGATCTCGGTCAGATTTGTTCCTATTCCAGAGCAGTTTATTCACATCTCCCAGCCAATCCTCTGCAGAACCAAGGGGATGTGAAAGCAATGGAGGGGGAGAGGTGGAGCTAGCTACCAAAGTACTAGGAGAAAATCTCTCGGTGTTCTTGCTTGGCATTAAAAAATCCCAATTTTAAGAACTTTTCTGAAGTTGTGTTAGCAACATGAAAAGCATTTCCCGGTACAGCCCAGTGGATTTCAGCTTAATGTCTGCAGCAGATCTCTGCCCACAGAGGGGAGTGTCAGTGCCTGGGGCTGGAGTGAGGAACAGCAAGTGTTCATCTTACAGAGACTTTTTGCTCTCTTAAAGGTTGTCTGGAAAAAAAAAAAAAGATGGTTGTACTTCACTTTTACTATAACAGGAGGATGAAAGAAGAAAGTGCAGAAAAGCGGGCCAAAAGGAGAGGAACTGGATCAGGGAGGAAGGTGCTATTAAAAAAAAACGTCACCCATTCTCTGAGATGAAGTGAGACCGTTGCACTTAAATCTCAGGGTACCACAGTGCTCTTGAAATAATCGATGTGAGTCAGTAATAGCTTGGAGGAATTTTTAACGCCTCCTTGGCTGCAGACCAAAATTTTGGATAGTTCTGTATTTTACAGCATTTATTGATGGGGTTGGAGAAGATGGCTTCTGGGTAGCCTAAAGCTGTCTGTCTTGAGTTAATTAGCTGTGTGGGATGGGAGAAGTTGGCAGGGAGAGGTGGAATGGAGCCAGTTTCTCCTGGTTTTGGTTTGAAGTCATGGGAGGGAAGCCTGGGCACTTCGCAGAAGTTGAGTTTAGGTAACACAATCTGTGGTGTGACTATAGGTCTCGTTCACCAACCACAATCATTGTCCTTTGACAGATATTTGGTAGACAGTTCGCAAGGGTTTGATAGCCAATATAATGCTGGCCAGTCCTGGTGGCTTTTGGCCTCGGGAAAGCATTTGCCAAAATCTTCACCTTGGTTTACCCTGTGGCTTCCAACAACCTCAGCCAAATAGAAAAGTTAAACAGATAGCAGATACTTGGGGCGTGGCTAAAGACCCCATCCATAAGTCACATATTAACTTGGCTGTGCTGCACCATGACAGTTGATCACAGTGTTTACACTCCAACAAGGCTGTATCCTTTCTCATTTGAATCATAGTATCATTGAATTTTGGGTGAAGTGGGAGCATTTCTGCATGACATGAAGGCAAGCTGGCCTTTGTTCTTACTCAGGTTTTTGCTGTTTATGAGCTTGTTGTTGGTGATAATCCTGGCACTACGGAAGGCACAGGAGGATGTGAGGTCTACCAGTTATATTTTACACTGCTGTGCTTTGAGTAAGGAGGAAAACTACCAGACAAATAATTCATTCTTAATATTACCCTATGAAGATTTTTGTACTTTCCATTCCATGGATGTAATTAGTCATAGGATGTATTTTTTAGACGTAATTGCACT
The DNA here is from genome assembly GCA_036925125.1 of Oreortyx pictus. Classification (NCBI taxonomy): domain Eukaryota; kingdom Metazoa; phylum Chordata; class Aves; order Galliformes; family Odontophoridae; genus Oreortyx; species Oreortyx pictus. Next base: position 178,384,441 of record JAUPFR010000001.1, on the reverse strand, counting down.
ATTAAGCATACTTTCACCTCAACCACAAAAATGCATGCTTGGACTCCATAATTACACCACTTAATGACATTGCACAATTCTACATAAGTGTATATGAAGCAAACAATATATGGCTCAGACTCCCTCTGCCTCACTGCTACTTTGATCTTCAGAATGGTCAATGGGTGTGCAAAGTCAACCTCCTGTGTTTTGGTGAGTCATGCTTCAAAAAGTCATTTTCTGCCCAGAAACACTTCTACTGAGTGCAGTAAGGCCATTTATGTTCTTAACTAATTGAAGGATGCAGGTTTATGTCACTATTTATGATGTTTTCTTGATGGTAGAGCTGCTTACTGGTTTGGTGACTGACCATAACCTCTTAGCTTTTGGGATTGGTGTCTCCAAAGAAGGGAAGAATTTAGGGTCAGTCTGGTGAGGGACCAGAAGGGCAGGGTGGTTGGGCAGAGCTGCAGTGTGTGGCCTTTCTGGTTAGCAGACTTTTTCATAGGACTGGATGAATAGAAGTTGACTGTTCTCATCCTTTTTCACTGAGAGGGTGGTGAGGTGCTAGAACAGGTTTCCCAGAGTGGTTGTGGATGTCCCATCCCTGGAGGTGTTCAAGGTCAGACTGGAAGGGGCCCTGGGCAGCCTGCTCTAGTACTGATTTAGTGGTTGGCAACTCTCACTGTGGTACTGGGATTGGAACTAGGTGATCCATGATGTCCCTTCCAACTCAAGCCATTCTATGATTCTATGATCCTTGTCCGTCCTTAACCCCAGTAACTACAGATCTAAAGGTGAGTGACACAACCATTTAGAAGAGACAGCAACTTCTTACCTAGATTTTTGTTACCACAGTGCTCTTCTCCCTGGGTGGTGTCACCCACTTATAGCCAGCACGGACTGGTGGTTGCAGTGACGACTCTGAGGATACGAGGTAGTGAAACAAGACCCCATGACACAGATGTCCCAAAAGAGGAGCTGGTGCCACTGGTAAATAGGCATGTCTGTCATGCACCCAGATGAGGACACTGCCTATGGACACAGGGATAAAGCTAGGATATAGCCTGTGTGATATAACTTCCATCCAGAAAATTGCAAACTGCTCCTTGCCTAAAATCTCTTTGTTTACATTTTCAGCGTTTTACAGTTTTGACATTTGTTTTTACTGCTTGCTTGAAAAATAAGAAAGCAACATTGTGTTTATTATGCTTCTTTAGTTAAAAGGATCAAATGATGAATCCAATCCTAAAAAGAAATCAAAGTCAAACAACACAAGCTTGGGAGCTGTACCAAGTGGCTCACTTCCTCTCGGTTTCTAAATCAGTATGTGTCCATGAGACATGTTTTTGTTCCTGTTTCTTCTTCACTCAGCAACACAGAAGCTTTAAGTAAAATCTGTCTCTAAATAGGCATCCCTGGGACATGCAGCTGCCAAAACAAAAATCAGGCAATAAGACTAAGCTTGTGTCCTGCAGACAATTTATCCTGTCACTCTTTTTTTTTTTTTAATCTCTTTCATTTAACTTTCTTGAAGAGTGCGTGGCTAAGCTCATCAGTATCTAAAGCTGGGGGGCTGTAAGAAAGAAGGATACAGACTCTTTAGCAGAGTCTTTTGTGATACTATTAGGGAAATGGTCTCAAACTAAAAGAGGGGAATTTAGATTGGATGTAAGGAAGAAGTTTGTTATGATAATGGTGAGAAAGTGGAGTAGGTTGCCTAGAGAAATGATGGATACCTCATCCCTGGGGACATTCAGGGTGAGGCTGGATGGGGCTCTGAGCACCTGCTCCAGCTGTAGGTGGCCCTGTTCACTGGAGGGTAGTTGTACTGGATGACTTTGGATGTCCTTTCCACAACTCAAACAATTCTAGGATTCTTATCCTTCCTTTTTGGAAACCATTTCTGAACGAGGTCAGGGATTCTGGCAGTGGCTATGTGAGTGACTGTGCTATGTCCTGGTAAATGCTTCAGCTGTAAGGATGGCATGGGGCTGGACCTCCATGGCACAGTCAGCTCAGGCATGTGTTGATTTTGTATTTGTTGCTGGCTTATCCATCATACAAATGGCTTTGATATAAAGATATTTTTAATGGTGCAGTGAAAGACTGATTCAATTAAATTGCGTGTAGTTCTGTGAAAAAACAAAGCTGGGTGTAAAACTTGTCAGTGACAGCACCAGGTTACTGCATTTCCAGTATCTGTGGTTACTAGAGGGACAAATGAGGAACAGCTGAGGAACTTTGAAATTAATACACTTCCATCTCCTTGTGAAACTACCTTATTCCCTTTTCTAAGTTACAGTAGTATGTGTTTGGGTATTGCGTGCTGATCTGCCCTTCCAACATACAAGCAAAATAAATGTCTGCTTACATAGCAACACCTTTTAATTTGAAAGGAGACTTCACATGCTGCTACTAGAAATCCTTGGTCTTAAAGTAGATGTTTTCTGTAGATGTTTATTTTGTCATGGAAAGGGTTACACTGAGTGCCTCACAGCTCAGAAAGAAGCACACAGTAATGGACTTTTTATAAGCTGTGGAGACACCAATTCTGAATTTAAGGCCAATCTAATATTATTCATTGTAATGTTTTCTCCATCTGCATTTTTATTGTTGCTTTGGTAGCCTCTTTGTTCTCTACTGTTTCGCAGACAGTTTTGTAGAATCAGATAGTTTATTAAAGACCAGAACAGCAAGTCTGGCAGCAGACAAGCAGTTTGGAGACAGAAACTGATCTCTGGCATCAAATGAGGCATAGAAAACAAGTTACTTCTGCTTGGAGGAAAGTGGAAGGGCACAGAAGGGCCCATGTTACCCTGATCTGTGCCCTCTGAAAGTGCAGGAATTGAGGCCAAACTCCTGGAGCCTCTGCTTTTTCCCTCCTGGTTGAATGCATCATCCATTTACATCCCTGTATCTGCTGCAAAGAATCTTTCCCAGACATCAGTGCTGCATATAGGATTTTCCCAGGATGTGAATTAAAAGAGTGGAATTTCTTGCTCTAAGTTACCTTATCTCTTTTCAAATGAGATGAAAAACTGAAAAATCTGACGTAGATTTTTTCATGAGATAAATTCTAATCAATGTCTGTGTGTATCAAGTGTGTGTGAATTGTTTGTGATGGATATCCGAAAACACCAGCAGAAAGATATTTGCTTTGTTGCAGATCAATGGACAAAAACTTAAGTAAACAACGCTTCTTTAAACTAAAAAGGTGATATTTAGGTTAAATGTTAGGGTGCAATTCTTTACGTAGAGGACAGTAAGGCACTGGCACTGCTGCCCTGAGAGCTGTTGGTGCCCTGTGTCTGGAGGTGCTCAAGGCCAGTCTGAATGGAGCTCTGGGCAGCTTGAGCTGGTAAAAGACAACCAGCCCATGGCAGGGGTTGGGTCTTGATGGGCTTTGAGTTCCCTTCCAACCCAAATTGTTTTATGATTCTGTGCTTCTTTGAAGCTATGATATTATGGCACTGGTGATACTGTGAAGGTGTCGCACAGCTCAGGGGTGTCCAAACACTCAGCGTAAGGTAAAATGTAGCAAAATAGAGACTAGTAATAATATTTAAAAAAATAATAATAATAAATCTACATTTTCTCCTGTAATAGCATTTATGTTTTCTCTCTAGAAGAAAGAAATGTGTGGGAACTTCTTCACAGTGAGGGTGACGGAGCACTGGCACAGGCTGCCCAGAAAGATGGTGGAATCTCCTTCTTTGGAGGCATTCAAGGCCCACCTGGACGCCTCCCTGTGCAACCTGGGCTAGGGAGCCTGCTTACGCAGGAGGGTTGGACTAGATGATTTCTAGAGGTCCCTTCCAACCCCTGCAGTTTTGTGATTCTGTGAAATATTTCCTTCTAAAACACCAAAGCCCCTCAACTAGAACCTTCAGTTATATAAAATAAAGCAAAGGGAAACATTGAGCAGGCCTTGGAGTGAGGAGAACAGTCACTTTGTTTTTTCTTAAGAACTGAGTTCCTCTCTACAGTATCTTCACCTGCAGATGAGTGTGCAGATGTGAGCCAAAAATATGGTGTGCAGCCCATAGATTTAATCTGGATGTGTTTTGCGTACTGATCATAGAGTCATAGAATCATTAAGGTTGGAAAAGACCACTGAAATAATCTGGTCCAGCTGGGCCACCTCCACCATGCCCACTAACCATGTGCCTCGGTGTCCCATTTACCCTTTTCTCGAACACCTCCATGTATGAAGTTTTTCCTCATATTCAACCTGATTTAAACATAGCTAATTGTCCAGTATGTTAAAAAAACAACAACAACAAAATGCCAAACCAAACAAACAAAAAAATCAAACCACAATATCTTCACCTCGATTACCTTTACAATGCCTTTTTCCACCTTTTTTTCCCCTTTCTGCTTATAAACTTGTAATTTCCTGAAAGCTTTCCCCCAGGAATTTATTTTTAGATTTGTGTTTGTTTACCAGAATCTGTCCAAAGCCTGTCTAGAAAGCAATTCAATATCTGCTCATTGATTTCCTAGGTCTCATTAGCTTAAATTCTTACTTGAAGCAGGGCGTAAGGAGGTCTTCATCTTTTATTTTAAGAGCATTTGGTTTTAAGATTGTCTGCTGTGATCTGTTGCATCTGTATCAGTTTGAAAGGGGACCATTTATGTTATCATTCTCTTTAATGTTTACTTTTTGGCATGAGCATCTGGTTATTTCTGCTTTATAGTACTTTCAAACGGAAACTTAGTTAGATATAGAAATTAATGAGCTCACTGATCCTTTGCCAAAGAAAACATAACAGAGAAGATCTATGTAACAAATTAACCCATAGATTTCCCTGAGAAATGCCTTTTCCTTTATCATAACACAGAGGAACCTAATTATTAAGCTTATTATTTTGTTTCCAAGGATGTTTCTGCTTTTAAGAAGGCAGTAAGATCTAAGGCACCATTAGTAAGCCCTGAATGCTGTTCCCAGAACTGATCTTATGTGTCAAGTGTTAAGTGATTTCAATTTCCTAAGCCTCTGGTTACCATCTAATTGCATCTAAAAACCAGTCTTCTTGTTATAAAATGATTTTGAGATCCATAGGAAAGTGCTGTAGAAGAGGCAAACTGAGAAGAATGTTTGGGTGTGTAGCATGATTTGAGCCATGTTTCAGCCTTTCATCTGTTCTTGGATAGGGAGCACATTCCTGGTACAGTCCATACTGCTAAGCAGTATGTTTTATCCCGGTTGGGATTGTTGGGGTGTGGCCTTTCTTACAGCCAAGGCAAAGGTTTAGGGACAAGGAGAATCAATTAAGAGAATTTATCTGGGGGCAGAGGTGGCTCGCGTGTAGGGAAGACCAGGAAGAACTGGGCAATGAAAGTGAAGAAAACAAGAAGTACTAGAAAGGATTTTAGAAATTTTAATTTGTGTGTTACTTAAGATTGAGCTAGAAATGAGGGAAACTTTGAAGGAAGGCAACTAGAAAGAGGACATAATATTACTGCATTAACCACTTTGCATGACTTTTAGCGCAAACCTTTCTCATACTCAGACTTTGCAATGAAGTAAAAGCATTTTTCATGGGGGCACACCCAGACATCAAAAGTGTCTCAATGTACTCTGTAACTGGGGTGAGTCTGATTGAAAGCCCAGTCAACAGGTCAATAGGCATGTTTAATTTCTCAGCTCCTGCTAAAAGAAAATGTGTTGTGTTTTTTTTGGGGAGGAGGGAGTTGGAGCAAATAAATTTGTTTTTCAGTGATTAGAGACTCATAGAATCATTTGAGTTGGGAGGGACATTCAAGGCCATCTGGTCCAACTCTCCAATAATGAACAGGGTCACCTACAGCTAGATCAGGTTGCTCAGACTGCAATCCAGCCTGACCTTGAGTGTCTACACTGATCTCTCTCTGGACATTTGTTGACTGACTATTACTCTCTGGGTAAGATTTTGCAACCAGTACCTTGCCCATCAACTGGCCCACTAGTCAAACCCATTTCTTTCCAATTTGGAAAGGATTTTGTGGGGAACCTCAACAAAGGCCTTACTGAAGTCTTATTACTTCTGTATTTCTAAAAACTTCAGAGAGCAATTTTGAAATTACGTCTGCTTCTCTACTTTGCCAAAAGACCTGGTTGGATTACTGAGGATGAGGCAAACAAGCCCTTGTATTACTTTCCATTTGCCTACCTATGGCTTTTGTTCACAAAAATGCATTGTTTTAACTGATGGCTAGGATGAATCCTTTCAAAATGGGACTCTAAGAGTGCAAATCTAGGAGCATGCACACATACTATCAACATACTCAATTTTCAGGCCAAATATGAATATCCTTACTGCTAAAGTTCCCCAGCTCTCTGAATCCCTTCTCTCCCCTTCTGCTGTGCCCATTTACATCTGGAAATGATAGAAACAGGTTGCTTTGCTTCTCCCAGTATGGGATGTTATGTAGAGCTTCATCAATAAACAGGCTGTACAAATTATCTTAAACATCCTGTGACTTACATCTTACCATTAGCCTGTAACTTTAATGTAGACCTAATGGTCAATGAAGAAACATGCTTGGTCTGAGACTTACAGTGTAGCTGAGCTGTTGGTGTTTAGTCCAAAGTAATTGTATTTGCTCTGGAGAAGTATAAAGGACTGTCTTCAGGCATGAAGCTCAAACATCATCACTCAAGCTACAAGGTCACTGTACGGGGCAGCCTGTTTACTAGCCACCTTCGCTGATATCTGTTTGCTGTGAAGTATGGAGAAAATGAAAGGTGAGCAGATTGTGAAGGTACTTCTGCAGAAGGAATATGCATTTTTAATGTTTTATGAAAAACAACAGTACTCATGCTGCAAGCAAGAATAATTTATTAGAATAATTATACAGTAAACAGCTAGCTAGAACAGAATATTTCAGTGAAGGAAGATATACTGAAACAGCCTATTTTTTACTGGGATAATATAATTTCAAATAAATGCAGTACTCTATAAAATATTAGAAGGGCAGCACGGCACAGTTCCAGCTTTCTGTGCTGAAATCTGATGAACAAATATTTGAACAGAGGAGGAGGAGGTTTTGGGGAAGAAAAGATCCACAACATTTGCACAGGCAGCTAATTTTTGGCCTTCAGTTGTTACCTTTTGGTAGGGAATCAGTAGTGTCAGTTGTTTAGAAAATCTTGTCAACACAGAAATGTGGGACTTGAAAGAGTTAAAACATGTGCTGAGCAGATTCTTATCTTGCCAACTTGTGATGCTGTTGTTTGTCAGCAGCTGAACAGAGCTTAGCTGGGGCTGTTTAGTTTGCTTTTATTCTGTATCCTGGAATACTACTTAATCTCCTCTCTTCTCATCTTCTTCTCTACTTTCCTTAGAATCATAGAATCATTAAGACTGGAAAAGACTTCTACAGTCACCTAGTCCAGCCATCCACCTACCACCAATCCTTTCCTTCCTTTCTTTCCTTTCCTTCCTTTCCTTCCTTTGGCTTCATAGTGAGAGACTGTCTCCACCCCAAAGAGCTTGCAGTCATGATAGGCAGAAGGTGGAGAAGTGAATGTTGCATCACACAGTAACTGAATGCCAAAAGCAGATGGAGAAAACGTGTTTCCCAACCTCCTTTTTGCTACCCTGTATCCTAGGAGTTGCCACATACTATAATTACCCATTTGTTTCTGTAGCGCTGGTGGTATTGAACAAAACACCTGAGCAGAAATGTCCCTGGGGTGGAGGAGCAATATTTTAGGCTCCCGTCCCCACTTGGATGATTCTCATGTAAATCCTTCATTCAAAGGAGTTGCTTGTATAATGGAAGTTATTGATGTGAAGAAAAGCATACCCTGCTTATAAATAATGAGCCAGGTAAAATACAGTGGGAGCAAATCTGACCCCTTCTTCTGTTCATGAATTGAATGGATTCAAATCAAAACAAATAAAGGAAGATAATCCACAGACTAGGGACTGGGACCAGTATCCCTTCCACCCAGGTGAACTCCCTCTCTGATGTTGAAGCATTTCCATTTCAGAAAGAGGGATTAAGGGTGTAGCACCACTTTCGTGGTGCTTAGGAAACTTCTCAGAGTGTGGTGAGAATCCCTCCAGATGGGACAAATGAACAGTCTTGTGTTGTGAGTGCTCTGATTATTCTTTTTATCCTGCTGTAGACATCTCAGGGAGTTGTCTGAACCTAAACTAGTCATGTTCATGTGGTCACTGGGGAGAGAAGGGCACACCCAATGGCTGATTCCCCTGTCCTTCCTTAAAATGTGATGGATTGACTCTTGGAGTATCCATTTCTCCACAGCATAATCTAGAACCCACATTTAGACATCTCCACTTGGAAGAACCAAAGTTCAGACTCCATATTATTATCATAGGCAGCACAGGTGGGAAGAGCCCTCACCTCTTGTCCTGCTTGCAGCAGGATCTGTTCTGAGGTCAGAATGGCTTGCTTCAAGGCTTGCTCCACTTGAGTCTTAGAGGCTGCAGACTGCTCAACCTCTCTGGTCAGTCACTCATTCTGAACCAACAATTCATCTGAGTATTTCCAGTGGTTTGCAGCCCCTCATAAGATAGATTTTATCACAGTCCCACACAGCCTAATGCTGAAGTCAAGGGACATCTGGTACAGCTGAGCTGGTGGTTGCTCTAGGCATGCCCAGTGGCGTGACAAAATTTTTACTAGAAAGTATGGGTTCAGGTGACATTTGAGGTGATATAAAAGGTTAGACTGTGTTTCTTGGAACACTCTGATACTTATTCAGCCCTATTCCACTTGTCTTGTACTTTAAGCACTAAGTGTTATCATTTGGGAAGTGTTTCAGGGTGAATGTTGATTTTTAAGAGCAGAGCTTCAGAGTGCCAGAAGAATAGGGCCTTGTTTGGGGAAAGTGTCCCAGAAAAGTCTTTCTGGGTTATTTTAAAAAGACATTTCAATGCTTGGTAAGAATCACCTCTAAATGTCTCTTCTGATGCTCATTCTGTGTGTGTAACTTCACTGTGAAGTGCCAGTGACTGCAAACTTCAGAGTTCTCACTTCCTCGCTTAGGGACTGTTTTTACTGGGGGAAAAGGGGAAGAGATACTGATTTTTAGTTAGCACAGAACTCTTCAGGAAAACTCAAATAACAAGTATGGCAAAATAAGTGTTGTTTGAGATCTTTCTATTCACTGCTTGGCTTCTGATCTTTTAAGGCTCAGGATTATGCAGGTTTGTCAGCATTCAGTTGAGTAACTGAGAATTTCTTCTTTTGCTTCTTCCTTTCTGAAACAACAGCACGGGAGGATGGTGCAGAGCAAATCCACTTCTCCTGAGCCTTAGCCTAATCCCCACTGCAGCTATTTCATGACAATTAGGCATCCTTCATACTCTCCATTCCAACTGAAGCAAAGAACAAAACCTACGGCTGATCACTAACAGTTGTAAGCTGCCCTCCTGCATCTGTCTGTTCCTTATCTCCCTCTGCTATCATTTAGGAATGATCTGGGAGCCTAAAGGTATTGTTCTTGAAACAGGTTTGCTCCCGTGGTAACACTGTCATCGTGAGACCCCTTGGAGGTGTTCAAGAACAGGGTAGGTGTGGCACTGAGGGAGATGTGAAAGTGGGCTTGCTGGAGATGGTCTGGCAGTTGGACTGGATAATCTTAGCAGTCTTTTCCAACCTTAATGATTCTGTGATTCTGCAACTTTGATCTAATTCCCCAGAGAATGCCCCATGGATGCAGCTGATATATTGCTGTGCCAGAGCTTGGCTGCTTGTAGAGTAATCAGCAGCGGTCCCAGCTTTCCATGCAGGGCATGGGAGAGCAAAGGAGATATGCTGCTTGGACTGGGATTGCTCAAGAAAACTACTTCCAACCTGAAAATCTTCTTCGAGAAATGAGTTTTGAAGCTGACTGTGTGGAAAATGAGTCTGGAGTAGCCAAAAATCCCCACATGGTAAGGTCTGTAACAGGATGGAGAGTGAAAAGATGGTTGAAGGCTTTGGTACAATGCAGAGGAATCTTTTAAAATGATTTAAATCATCTTCCAAATATGTTCTATATGATTGCTTTGCTGATGAGTATTCTGAAGTATATTGTTTTGTGATAGGTGACTGTGTATCTATGTGTGTTGATAGTCTGTACACTTATAAGCCAATATTGGAAAATGTAGGATAACATAATGTGTTGGTGTATCCTGTGACACCGGTATATTTTCTCTTTCTTGTCCTTTTTATTTTTTATTCAACTGGCCTTGCAAAGAAGAGTGCCTGAGCTCCAAGAATGTGGCAATTCCTGGCTGAGACAGCTGAAACCCGGGCAGGACCTCTGTACTCCAGTTCCTGGATGGGACCGTTCTGTGAAAGTCTCGTATTTCTGAATGTGATTAGAAAATGTTGTGTTGAATTAGCCCCTGAAAGCTGGGGCCTGGAAAAATGTTTGGCTTCATATCTGAACTTTTCTGCAGCTCTTATTGTACCAGCTGAGCCTGGATGTGGCTAATAGTGCTCTTCTGGTTCAGCAAAAGTGATGAGGTGTTGGCACAGGCTGTTCAGAGAGGTGAAGTCACAGCCCTTTGGAGGTGTTCAAGAAATGTGTAGATGTGGTGCTGAGAGACATGCGTTAGTGGGCATGATGTTTGTGGTTTGACAGTCGGACCTGACAGTCTTATTGGTCTTTTCCAACCTTAATGATTCTAAAATTCTATGATTTTATAATTTTGAGCTGGAGTGTTTTCAGTCTCTAGGAACAGGCTGGTGCTTTCTTGGAGGAACAATAATGGGGCTGGATTCGTGGTACCCAATTAAAAGCCCCCCATCATCAATGATGGAGCAAGCTCTCACAGGAGTCTTGTTCCTTCATGTAGGTGACCCTTCAGTCACAATGGTTAGACCAGGGCTGGGTTGGATGCTCTTGAACCACCTTTATAGCAACTGGCATGGTCCCTCTCCTACTATGGGTGAGGCAAATGGGGTCTGATCACAGGGATGCAAACCTTGCTGTAACTTTGCTCCTTCAGCAACCTGTGTCTAACTGGCAGTGGTGCTGCAGATAAGCTTTGTTTAGCAATAATAGCCTCAAAGTAAAACTCACTTCCCTGCTGGTTTATCTGAATGTAACTGGTGGGTCTGAATAGCTGTCTCGTGTGGAGACCATGGAAAACTTTCCCTTTCCACCATCCTAGTCAGTCTGTGTGCTTCCAGTGCAAAGCTCAGTGATGTGTGAGTTTTATCTGGGGCTGTGCTTTTGGCTCCAGCTGAGCCTCCTTCCTCAGGGGAAGGATCAAAGAAACCAGCCCACTCATGGGTCTTGTCATTAGTAATCAGAGTTATTGTGATTTTGTTTTGGGACTGAGATATTGCAGTGATGGGAAATGATGCTTTTAAAGGGGAAGACTGATGGGAGCGAAGAACAGCACTAAAGCCACAGGGAGCTGTGGGATATGGGTCCTGCATGTGGGGGTCATCAGCTCTGAGATACAGCTTTCAAGAAGGAAGCAGAGCCCGGGTCTGCCCTAGCCACAAGTTTTTGTCTGGAAAAAAGATGTTTTTTGGCTTGTAGCATTCTCAGAGACCTGCACTTTTAATAGCAAATATCGCCTCCTTTGCATGGATGTGGAAAGCCCTGACACAGCTGTGACTGATGATAAATAGAAGCTGTGCACTCTGGCATTTCTCTGCTTGGGCTTTCAGTCCCCCTTGTGCTAGCACTTCTGCAGAGGTGGGTGTCACCAGAGTGGCATTTTCTGCAGAGAGAGGGAAATTACAAGCTGATATCTAATGGCCACAGCCATATCAAACCTGCATGGCCATCTGTGGTAATCCAGGCTCTGGGGTCTCCTTTTGCATGCCAGGAGGTGCTGATGGGGGTGTACATGTGCTACTCTTGTGGCGGCCAGCACCCCATGCCCATGTCCCAGCACAGTCCCCAGTGGGAAATCTACTTGCACGGGGTTGTGCAGGGAGAAGAATCTAGCATAAATCATTTCTATAGAGTTTGCTTTCTAATTTGGGGTTAAAGTAAAGATAATTTTGTTCCAGTGGTATAAGCCCTTTAGGATAGAGAAGTATTTCACTGCTTGGTGATAAAAATGATGAATGGTTTCTAAACCTCAGTTTTTTGGTTGTTTTTTTTTTCCCCGCAAAGTTTGTTCAAATTCCAGCATGCTTTTCTTCCCTATATATTATTGAAATGAGAAAAATTGTGTTTTTTTCTTTAATACAAAGTTTTGTGGAAGGTATTCCTAAGCTTGACTTAGTTCTGTTGTGTAATTACTTATCCATTTACTTCAGAAGCTTTGCTGATTAATTTCATAGTTGCGTTCATTTCCCTTTTTGGCTAGCCCTACATTTAATTATATTTAATAACAGGAAAATGAATCACATTATTCAGTACCTTACTACTGCTCTTCATCTTTCTAGGGACAACGCAAATAGATGACAGAAATACAGTGAATAGGAGATATTTTTATTCAAGGGTGTTCATACTCATGGAAGCTTGCATGTTGCTTGCAAATTGAACCCAAATTAAAGGAGTGTGTGGAGGGACACATGAAATGAAGATCAAGTGTTGTAAATAGCTGTGAAAATGTCCCAGAGATCTTTGAATGTCAGATTAAAGGTAAACTGATGAGGTCTTGCTGAGACTGTAACCCAGTGGTATGTGGAGTCTTTCAGCTATGAGACCATCTTTCACTTTCCAGCTTGGTGATTTCCAGCTTAAGGCAAAGCTCGTCCTAAGCACTGAGCATCCACCAGTTCACAATGCGAAGAGACACTGCATGATGTTTCATTTTTTTGGAACTGAGAAGGAAAAAGATCAATGCTGAGCATAACCTTCCTGGCTATACTGTGATCATTTACAGCAGACCTTCTCAGCTGCAAGTCACAGGTATATTACTGCATTTTCTGTTAACAAAGTACATCTCTGTTGTACTTAAATCCCCTCAGAAGCCACTTTTTCTTTTACACGCTGATATCTGATATTGTGCCTTTGGGCTATATCCTGCAGTCAGGCTGAGACAGTTCTCCCTCCAAGTCATATCACATAATGACTTGTGAATGAAAGGTATTTCAGATCAAGGGAAACAGGAAAGTTCAATAGTAGCACAGCTTTTATCTAATTCTTTTCATTTCCTGATCTCCAAAGGGTTTGTGAAGGAAACTGTTCATTTATGCATGTTCTGCAGACAAGGAAACAGCCAACAGGGTCAGCATCACTCAGCAAAACACTCATGAATCAGAACTAAGTTGTAGGTCTCAATTCTTCAGACCACTCTCTTACTCTTTATGCCATGCTATTTCCTAAAGCCATTATTATCTAACAAAAATTTACACTCCTATTTTTTTGTAGATCTGGTTTTCCTGAGTGAACACAATGAATCTGGATGGTTTAATTTTCCCAGTGAGTGTATCAAGGAGATGTGTTGGAAGATGGGACTTTTTTTTAACCAGGGCAGCAGGACAGATATCTGTCATCAAGAGGATGGCATTGGTAGAGTGTCAGAAGTGCAGAGAATGCTTTATATGCTGGGACTGAGTGAAGTATCAGCATCCCATGGCATTTTCATTGGAGCACATGTCCCAAGTATATTAGAGGGTTCTGCCAAACTGATAAGGCCTGAAAGTTGGCCAAGAAAGCAATCCCATAGTACAGATCTTGCATAAGAACACACTGGATTTTATTTATTTACGAGAGAATGTATAAATATAAATTTGAATTCTGTTCTCTGGTTCATGGTTATTTAAAGGAGATGAGGGAAAGAGTATGTAAAACACTTTTTTTTTTTTTTCGTTCTATATTAATTTATTTGCAAAGAGAAGTCATTGCCCCATATGTCCCTTGTATCTGGTTTGTGTGATATTTTTGGGGACTTGGCTGCACTCATCCCTGCGTGCTTTGCTAATTCTGACAGAGCACAATCTGTTTAAGATAATGACTTCAGGAAGCTGGATGTTCATGCTTGCACTTGTTTGATGTGTAGGATTGTAGAAAATAAAAGGGGTCATCAGACACCAAGTTAATGTGAGTTTTTTTTTCCCCACTTTCTCATATCTGTTGCTTTTTGATTCATAGCCCTTGTAACTGTAGATGCTACCTTTTAAAAGAGGAGGTCTTAACTTTTTCAAGCTTTAGATAATTGTTTATCTCCTTGTAAATTCTGTCCAATACCATATAAACTACTGCTTGGTAGGAAAGAAAGGAAAAGGAGACACCTTCTTCCCAGCTCCTGCAGCCATTCTTCATGTTTTTGTCATGTCCAGACAATTGGTAGTAGAGAAACATTGGTATCTTCTTCAAATCTGAATATCCATTGGTGGAATTTCTTCTGATTTGTGTTTCTGTTTTACTGTGCTTGTGAAAGGAAGACCAGAATTACATCAGGCACCCAAATTTTTCATGAAAATTGGCAGCAGTGGGCGCTTCCAGTTTTGGGTAGCCAGGTCACAGTTGGGAGGATGAGTGGTCAGAGCTGAGGTGGAACTGGGGCTTGTGCAAATCTTGTGTAGCTTGTGAGCCAAAATGCTCACATGCTACAGTTGTAGCTAAAAGTTGTGCTGTTATCTTTCTTTCTTTTTTCTCCTTCCTTCCACCAACTTTTGTTATTGCAAGTTTGGAAATAGTGTTTTTTTTTTTTTCTCATGGTGTAAGAATAACTATAACAATTAAATTAAAAACTGACCTTAAGCAATTTTTGAGCTCCTGCAACAGACTGATCACTACTGGGGGTCACAACAGACCTGACGGAGAGACAAAGGCAGTGGAATTTATAACATAGTAGGTAAAAGCTCATGAATTTGTAGGAATCATTTCCCTGAAGAATCTTACATTCCCACTCAATTAATCAGAGTGTAAAGATATGGTAAACTGGAAAAAAAATAGTGTTAGCAATATGATGAATATGGTCTAAGGCTTGTAGTGGGACTTTAGAGTTTCCTTCAAAATTTTGAAGCACAAAGAATTATAGAAGTTAACTCAAATCCATTTCAAAAGCAGGCTGAAACAGAATTCTATGTGAAATATGGTGTTAAGACAGGGTTGACTGGAGCTGTCAGTTTGCTTTGCTACTAGTCTGTTTACTAATGTTGAGTAAAGCCATCAAAGTTGGCTTTATGTCGAGTTGGCAACATCTACTTAAAAACTAGAATTGGAACAGCTAGTACAACTCTAGACTTTTTTTTTTTTTTTTTAACAGACCAGGGCATCTTTCCCATGTAATCAAATCACATGTTATGAGGAATTTGACCCAGGAGAGCTTATTTAACATTTTCCCTTGGTAGGCTCCCAAGGTTGCATTATCTGAGCTGGGAGTTGTACATAAGTGTTAGAGAGAATGATAGCTTGCTTCAAAATTAATTATAGTGAGATAAGGGTTGTGAAATAGAGCTGTTCCTCTTGGAGCTGTCAGCATCTCCCTCATGCTTGTTCAATGGCCATATTGCTTTTTGTGGAAACCAACAGCATCTTGAGTTGTTAAAGCCACTTTGTAATCCATGCCATCTACACAAGGTGAAATTAATTTTGGATCTGCTTACGACATTGAGATCTGATACTGCTGTGCCATACTGGGCATGTTTTCACCATCTTGTTGGAAATACTTGAGATCTCTTACGTTCTGAACATTATCCATGAAATTTCTCTGACGGAAGAGTGTGAAAAGATCTCAGGTCTGCAGCCTCCACAGGATAAATCTAGCCAGGATCTCAGAAATTCACCACCAAAAAATGTTCACGTAATAAGCCTTGATGAGTTAGTGTTTCTGAAGGAGTGTATTGGAAGAACTGTTTGACTGAACTGACTCCCTGACTGTGCCCACATAGGCAGTTGGCTTGGAAGTGGTTACTAAAAGTAATAGGGTGGTGGGAAGAACAATACTTCAATCTGACAGATTTGAAAGTTACATAATTTTAATGGCTTAAAGAGTCTGTCACTTATTAACAGTTGTTGAATAGCTTCAAGAAATAGTATGCTGAGGAAGATAGGGGCTAAAAAGGTGAAATTGTTATACATTATTATTTTTATCTTGCAGCCCCGTTATCTCAGGCATGAACCAGTCTTCCCTCCATGCCCCTACTGTGCTAAGCACTGTACAAGCAGAAATAAAAGTGAGTTTTTAAATGGGCACATGTAAAAGCTTCATGTCTGTTTTAACACCAGGGAAAGGGAAAGATGGAGAGCAATGTAATTCAGGCAAGGCTAGAGCATTTCTTCATGGAATGTAGCTTTGAACTATCAGTCTTGTATTGCTTTGTTACTCCTTTAAGACAGTTGTAACTGCGGCAGTTCAAGCACGAGAACTGTGCAGCTTGACTCCTTTCCCTGTGCATAGGAAACAGGACTCGCTGTCCATGTTATATTTAGGGTTTGGTGTAGACTCTGGTATTCACATAGGATGTTTGATCCGTCTGCACCTCTTTTTCCCATTAATTAAATGGAATAATATTTGTCTTATTTCACAAATCACGTTGAGCTATAAGGAGAAAAAAAATCATGAGAGAAAATCAAAGTACTGTCAATTATGGTTTCATTTAGCGTTTTACATTTTATGCTGTATTTTATTGATTTAATGCTTTGTTACTGTTGACTTAAAGGTTCCAATGGAGAGTTCCTAGAAACTGAGGATCTCCAAGGGGAATAAAATTCACACAGAGCTCTAAGCACATTAATTAAAAAGAAATAGTCTTTGAGACCAAATCTTATTAAAGGAGACAATAGAAGAAAGTCTTATACATCTTTTAAAATGTAAATCATACTTAAGGGATGCATCTGAAGTTAATACAATTAGACATAATATGAGATTAATATACTTGTTTCAATTATCCTATAATCAACCCTTCAACAAAAACAGTAGATCCCAAACCAAATAAATGATAAAGACAGACAATGAGAAAGTGTTTAAAGCAAGTGAATAGTAATAATAGTAATAGTTTCTATTTCTACTGGAGTCCAATTAAGATAGTCTTCTTTGGGTTTCCTACTTTCCAGATGGAAGAACTGAGGCAAAAGTTAAAGAGACGGTGTTTTCATGTGTACCTGGTTGATTGGTTGCACTTGGGCAGTTACTAGGGTTCAGAAGAGAAGAAATGCTGAGATATGAATCATGCTACCTTTCCTCACCAGCTGCTGGTATCAAATATATTGTCAAATGGGTGAGGAGTCATTCTACTTAATGACAGCCTTTAAGTTTTATGCTTTTGTGAATCAGAAGTGATTGAGTCTCACTTGTTAAAGCAAACATAATTTTTACAATTCTAGACAGTCACAACTCATCTGTGAAATAGGATGCATTAAATTTTTTGTTGTAACCAAAGAAAAATGTGACTATGACTGAATTTTGCAAGCACTAGCCCTGCTGTTGTATGTGCATATATTAACATACATGTGTACACACACATATTTAAAAAACAACAACAGTGAAACAACTTTGCAAATCTTTTTTCTGCTATTTTAGACAGGCAACAGTTTTATTTCTGACATTTAAAGATACACTGAAAGAAGGCCAGCTTATGAAGTCAGATTTCTATGAATGTTGACGCCATTCTTTCTGCGATCTGCTGAAACTGTCTTATTATAATGATGACTTCAGGGTTTTTCTGGACTTTCGGTAGACTGTACTCATTCTGTAATCAGGATGGGAGAACAGTGGTATCAATTTTACTCCAAATCTGTCTGCTTATCGTGGCTTTTTTAGTGTTAAGGTTGTGTAAGACTTCAGGTAGAGTGTGTTAATTGGTCTTGAGCTTGACCAAGTACTTCAATAGATGCTTTCCCCTTTATCTTCAATATATGGCTTTGAAATCTTTTAAATCCTGGTCTCTTTGGGTATGTTGTGGTAGGACATCAATTTACATTTTTTACTTTTATTTCAAAGGTTGGGAGTTTCTGTGGGGAAAAGCTACTACCTCCAGGAGGACAAGTCCCAATCTCTTTGTATGCTTTGTCCAAGATGAGGTCTGGAGAGCTCCATGAGAGTTCTTCAGAGGTGTGCAACAAATAGAAGAGGATTCTTTGGTCTAGCAGGCACATCTTCCAGGCAACTTGTTGTGATGCTGAAGCTGGACAAATATAGACCAGAAGCAGAAAACAGATTTTGACATAATTGTTCATCACTGGACACAAAGAAAATAATGCCCTGATCAGGCAAACCTTGTAAAACATGTTTTCTTAAGTGTGGGGTTGATTTAGGGAAGAGGTCTGATGACCTGCTGTACAGGAGATCAAACCACATGCTCTTAATGGCCAGCATATCCATATTTGTTTATGAGTACATCACTATTTTTTGGCTGTGCTGATATGATCCTGCACATTGGAAAATATCATATTTTATGTTTTGTCTTTCTGACATTCTGATTTTCAGTCTGTTCGTTTACCTAGACAGCATTCTCCAGAATGAGCCCCACTTCCCATTTCTGTTTGCCCCATTTGAGGTTCCTCATTTGTAGCTTCCTTCATTTCCTTCATTCTGTCTCATGCAGTCACACTCATGCTTGTATTTCTTCTTTCTTAGTTGTCTTATTATAAGCGAATCCTGAACCATGTAGTGTGTTTTGTAAGGAGGATGGACTTTCATTATTCTGGAGGAATCATACAGACAGTATTTCAGTGGGTTGGTAAAACCTAAATACAGCTATCTCTTCCTTAAACAGCAGTTTGTGAAATGGGATGTATGCAAACCAGCAGGGTTGATAATTTCTGTTCCTTACATACTCCTTTTGGGCTTTGCATACATATTGCTTTTTTATTTAGTGGTTGCTTTCTACAGTTAGCCTGAGGATATGGCAATTCTGTTTCTGAAATGCTGTTCCTGTGTGCATCACCATGGGATGATCATAAATATAGGTTGTTTGCCTGTGCCTCTTCTTCAGCCTGTTGTTATAGGCACTCTTGATCTCTTTCGTACTAGTATTTTTCCCATATATGAGAACAAGGTACATCGTTGCATGTTCCCTCACATATGGATTTTGGATGTCGTGGGTATCCTGAGATCAGAGCAGACATGACCTGCAACAAGCACCTGTAGTTCCTTATTTTTCTCAGATTTAATGTTATTACTAATTCTGCTTAATTATTTAATCTGTCTATTAAATTAAAGCAAATGGGTTTAGGAAGTTGTGCTTGCTGCTATAATTTTTGGACATGTAAAAGGAAGAAGTGGTTTCCCTTTGACAGCTGAACAAACTCCTGTGAATCTCCTAATCTTTTCACGTTTACTGTGAACTAACCAATTATATCATTCAGTACAAATTCATGTTACATCATGTTTTTCCATTTGTGTTTTAGAGTAATGCACCTTTACAGAAAGGAGGAAATATTGTCAGTAAGGATGAGCAATTACACTGACTTGAATTTTCCTTTGGTTAAATTCTTGAGATTTAAGAAATATTTTTGGTCCAAAAAATGGCTTCTAAAATTAAGTGGGGCCAGCTTATTCTCTCAGCCACGTGAACAGGTAGATGATCCAACAGGTTAGACTTGTGTGTGGGTTTATACTATTCAATGAGCTTCAGATGGAGTCCTGCATTGTAAAAAAGACCTCTGAAATGTCTCAGTGGTTCATGATCCTTCCAAAACAAATACCACAGCTCATCCATTTAGAGTGGGGCAAATGAATATAAGCCAATACACAAACCTGGTCACAGCCCCTTTAGCTCCAGCCATGGGCGTGCCCAGGACCCAGCTTCAGCTTGGTGTACATGTTCACATCAGTGGCTGTTCCTAGGAACAGTGGGGAGTGAAACTCCATTTCAAGAGTGGATTCTCCAATGGGAGAAATCTAAATGTCTGAAAAGAAGGTTCACTCATAAATAAAGCAAAGAGAATCAGCTTCTAAATAATAGACAGAACTCCACTGTGCTGCCTATGGTTCGGGCAGTGCTTATTTCTTATTTATTTCCTTCTTGTCATTGTTGCTCGTATTATTATGTGCTGTTTTATTTCTTCTGCCATATCACCTAGAAAACATGGCTCTTACTCCCTCAGAGTGTAAGATTGCTATAAACAGAGGTTGCAGAATTAAATGCATTAAAACATGTGTGATTTACTCCACAAGTGCAACGAGTTAGGAGCAGGCTCATAGCCAATTGTTGTCACCCGGCTGGCAGGGGACAGCAGCACCAGTCTCACCTCTCTGCAGCTGGAGCATATGCCAGAGGGTCCTCTTTGCATAGAAGGGGTCACAGTTTCAGCTAGACCAGAAAGCATGTGAAAGTCACTTATATTATTTCAGCTTTTCAGCCTTTTCCTTTTATGGTTTTCTTTGAAATGAAAGGATTTTTTTTTCCTGGTTACTAACATCAATTATTCCCCCAGCTTCAGTTAGCAGCTTTGATTTAGACCCATAAGCCTGTTCTCATAACTAATCAAGCTTTTAATAACACTAGCTGTAGTGATGCCTTTGTAATGTTGCTAAAAATTATCTTAACACCTGTCAAGAGATTTGTTTTATTAACTTGAACAATGACAGGATTTATCCAGTCAGTAGCCAATCATTCTCTAAAGAATCATTTTATTTTGGATGCCTACCCATTTTTCAAGTGCTCACATGTTTTCTTCTGTGATTTGTGAGTAACTTTAGTTCATATTCTGTTCTGCAGAGAAATCAAATTGTACAGATCTTGCAATTAAAATGGGAGGACAAGATATAATGAAACATGTCAACAGGCGGTAGGGGGATATGCAGAAAGATGGGACAGAAAGAGACAGATACTCATTCTAGAGAAGATTTTTTAAATTTTATATTTTTACAAACTGCATTTCTTGTGTTATGACAAAATACTGACTGATCAGAGAAGCTGTGGATGCCCCATCCCTGGAGATGCTCAAGACCAGGTTGGATGGGGCCCTAAGCAGCCTGAGTTGGAGGGTGACAACCAGCCCAGGGTAAGGGGGCTGGAATGGAATGATATACAAGGTCCCTTCCAATCCAAGTCATTCTGTGGCTCTATTAAAATCTTGATTAAGAGCCTGGAGAGGTTGTAGATTCTCTGTCCCTGGAAGTGTTTAAGGCCAGGTTGGATGTGGAGCCCTGTGCAGTCTGATCTAGTACTAATCTAGTAGTCGGCAACTCTGCCTGTGGCAGGTGGGTTGGAATCCAATGATCGTGGAAGCCCCTTCCAACGCAAGCCATCCTATGATCCTATGATCTTTGACCAAAGATGTGATCAAACAGACCAACTACCTATTTGTATGTACCTTAATTAATGGTATATGAACTCGGTGAAATTGTGGTCGTTCAAAGTCAGTATTTTGACCCTGACTTTAGGACAGTCTTTATTTACTCTTCCAGTTTTACGGAAAGGATGATTTTGCTCATGCTGTTCTAGTCCATGTGACAGGGAGAACTGATGCTTATGCCAAGGAAAAACAACTGCTTTGCCAGTCTGAAGGTGAGACAACACTTTTTATTGTGAGGGTGGTCAGCACTCAAATGGAGTCTGGGAGAGGTGGAGCCAGACTCCACCCCTTCTGGTCACATAGGTGAATTGCCTTCACCTGTGCTCCTGTGGCTGACTCATTTCTTGCCTCAGGTGACCGATCAGTGGTTCAGACAGTGATTCAATAGTTCCCATACAACCTCACTGTGTATTTTCATCCTTTCTGACACATTGTTGATATTGAAACATCTAATGGAGGACAGTGCATTATTACAAGGTCTTAAATGGTTGTGCTCTGGTTTTGTTAGAGCCCACAATTTGATTGAGCACCGTTTAATTAGTTCTCACTGGAGGTATGCTGTCACACTAAGCTTCATGAGAGAACCTCAGTTGAGCTGTGTTTTCTTCCAGCAGGGGTAATTGGGTACTAGCATCAGATTTCTGTGAATGATTTTAGTCAGTTTTCTGTTCGCTTCTCAACTAAATTTGAAATTCAGATTTTCAAGAAATTAAGCCCTTTTTTTTTTTTTTTACTGTACACAGCTTCTCTCCTCTTCCTATTCCCACCCTTGGAGCTCATATTATTGCTTAAACTTTCTCAAGTTGGTGTAAACAGAACCTGGATGAAGATTTTTTTGTGTGTTGATTGTTCTCTATTGCATCAATTTTGTTGTGGAAATGAAGTAATAATTCCTGTCCTGTGTGGTTGATGTTTTAGCCCTGCTTACACAGCCAGGGTCAAGTCTGGCACAAGCAGTATTTGAATGTCTTCCTGGGTACTGCCCAACATGTATTGTGGAGCAATTTTGGAATTAACTGCACTACAATGTATATTTAATATCCTTACCTTTCAGTAAGGTATTGAAAACAATATGTCAAGCTGAAAGGCAAATAAAAACCTTTGTGTAAAGATGCCTTGGAGGTAGGTTGATTGAACAGTATTCTTTTTTTTTATTATTATTTTTTAAATCTCTATGTCTTGTGAGAATTGTTCTGTTGGAGAGGTGATACTCTGCTGGATTTTATAACAAGATTTCAACAGAAATTCTAACAGCGTGTTCTGAGTTTCCTTCCTCCCTTCCTTGAGTTTTATATAGATATACTGACCAATCCATGTTAGCTTTTAGAAATCTCTGTCTTAGACAATGCACAGTGCTGAGGTGCATATTAAGCATCTTTCTTACCACCGATGGATTAATTATGGTGACAGAACCCCACCTTTTTACACAGGCTTTGAATTTCAATGAGTTCTTCAAACACTGATAATGAATTGAATACCAGTACTGTGGTTTTGATCATTTTATACCACAGAATTGCTGAGAACTTACTGTTGTACACACTGTATTAGATTTCATGTATTTTTTTCCTGTCTGGTATAATCTAGATGCCCTGGTAATGGACACACATGACTTAAGGCTGTGATCAGTAGGGAAAGATCTTACCAGTGTTGCCTGCACTGCTTTGACTGATGGTATCTCCTGAAGCCCAGGGTGAAAAGGAAAGGAAAAGGAGCCAGATCATAAACTGTGGACTTTTTGCCCTTACAGTTTCACTATAAGAAGCTGCATCATGAAAGAAAATCAGATGCTAATTCTAACTCTGAAGACAAGTCAAGTTTGAGTTGAAAAATCTGTTATCCAAAGATTTTCATAAACATATCAAGATTATGTAAAAAACGAAAAAATACAATAGTGTTCTTTGTTTTGAGCTTTTAGGATTTACTTGAGCCACGTGGAAGAACAGTTCCTGGTAACTATGAGGGCTAACAGATACCAAAATAAAACAAATAAAAATGAAAACTGAGCCACAGCATTACTCACATCTTTACAAGCTCAGATTTTGCAAAGAAAAAAAAAAAGCCCACAAATACCCAAAGGTACTGTGAGGATATACTTATGAGACTTGGCAATATCATTACTGCAAGAACATGAAAAGCAGAGAGTGAAGTTCTCTAGAAGCTGATGATGAATTCAGGTTGTCTGGCCTGAAATATGTCTGAAAAGAAACCAGGGACATTATTAATGATAAGAAAATGAGTCCCTTAAAAATTTGATCATTGCCCCTTCTGAAGTATATAGTTTAAGGTGCCATTTGGAATTTAGGAAAGAAAAAGTATTTTATTTTTGAAGATATCTTCCCTCTAACTTGGCAGTGCCCTTTTAAATAATTCAGAGCAGAAAAAGGAGCTGTAGTGAGTCAACTCTGCAGCTCTGTAATGAGAGGCACTGCAGTCTAACCATACAATAAGAAGAAAGAAAGAACATGGAAGGGAGCCTGAAAATGAATAAAGTTGGTGAAACAATCGTTACTGATGGATCTATGGAACATGGAGATATATGATCTCTCCTTCTGTATGAGGAAATTAGGCCTTGTAAATAGCCAGAAAAAAAAAATAATTGTATAGAGATCATTACATTTGCCTTTTGGATTTAGTTTAAATTTTCTTTGGCAAATTTTCCCATGGGAACCATAAGGAACAAACTGAATTTGACTTATGTTCTACTGGAGTTTTTGTCTTGGCTTTATTTTTCTTTTTTTAAAAAAAAAAAACAAAACAAAACTACTCTCCTACTTTCCTCCTTTGGAAATAAGGAAAAGAAAAGCAGAACCTGACCTCAGTTGTTGGTATGAGATATGACAGGTTAAACAGTGTTACTAAAACAAGAAACTCCCTTTTTCTCCTTCCAAGCACTTGAAAAGCTCACATTTTCATTCAAACAAGGATTTTAGGATTATCTCTAATGAGGATGTGCTGGACTGCAGGGCTTTAAGCACAGACTCTCACAATTCACTCAGTTGATCAAAGGGGAAGTTCTCACCAGCAGACCCAGGTCTCCTGGGCCCATCTTTAATCACACGCAGAAAGGGGATGAAAAAAATAAGAAATATCTTCTCTGCACAGCAAGAATCAGTGTGGGAACTTGAACTTGGCTCCCCAGAAGCCGATGAAATTAGGAACTTTGCCCTGAGCTTTTCATGCAGGGAAAACCATAAAGCCACAAAATGGTTTGGGTTGGAAGGGATCTGAAAGATCATGATTCCAACCCCCTTTTATGGTCAGAGACACCTTCCACCTTTGGTGTGCTCTTGTGTTTCATTCTAGGGCAGTTTTAGGGGGTGGTTAAGATGTTGGCTGATCTCCCAAGTCCTGCCGCCATGGAAGCATTTTTGATTCGTGCTGGAGCTTCCCATCCTAAATATTTAAGGAGTCTCCTGCCGATTTTGGAATCCAGAGCTTGTGCCTGAAATTGGATTCCCTGATCATAAGGATCAGTGAGAAGACTGTTCTGGTGTGATGAGTGAAGAACAAGCTCTCCAGCATGCATATTGGCATTGCTTGCACACAAACAAAAATAATTGAGTGGTTGGCAGACCTGCCCATGATAGGGGGTTGGAGCTCAGTGATCTTTAAGGTCCCTTCCAACCTAAGCCATTCTGTGATTCTATGAAAACCTGGAAGAGCTTGAAGTGATGGAGTCAGCCAAGACAGTCATTTGTGGTGTCCTACCCTTTGTCCCCTGGCCCAATGTAAAGCAGTATGTTAGGAGGGATTAGAGCAACCCAAAGGTTTTCAAAGGATAGAAGGGTCTGTCTTGAAGGAATAAGGCAGTAAGATGTGTCAGGAAGAAGCTTTCCCAAGTCTGATGTTCCCTGTCATAGCCCTGCAGTGATGTTCTTACAATTCCTCTGATGTAGACACCAACATCATAGCATGGCACAGCACTAGCTGAACTAAACCCACCTTCTTGGTGGATATCTTGTATATTGAGGATCAGAAAACCTGTGAGAGAGCAGAGGGGGAGAAGAAGGAGACCATTAGCCGACAGAAAATAGAACAAGTCCATTAACATCAATGGGCCGCAGCTGACACCAGCTAAAGCCCGCTCTTAAAATCATAGAATCATTAAGGTTGGAAAAGACCACTAAGATAATCTAATTCATCCACTGATCCTACCATGCCTAATAACCATGTGCCTAAGTGCCACATTTGCCTTTTCCTTGAACACCTCCAGGTTCAATGACTTTACCACCAGCCTGGGCAGCCTGTGCCAGTGCCTTCTGATGCTCTTTCTGAGAAGAAATGTTTCCTAATATCCAACCTGAACCTCCCCTGGTACAATTTAAGGCCATTACCTGTTTTTTATCACTAGTTGATAGAATACATACCTAGGAGAGGTGGCCTACCCTGTAGCATTGCTTTTCTCTGCAGAGACGTAGCAAGTTGCTTGGCTGACTGTGAGAAACCAGGAGAGTGAATCAGTTGAAGGGTCTCTACATATTTTCTTTCTTTCTTTTTTTTTTAATGCTAATGCTTGTTGAGAGTCAGGGAATATTTGCTGGACTGCCCTTTGATTTGTTTCAGAATAACGGCTCTTCTTTTCTCACCTGCAGACAGCACTTAGTATTTTCCACAGTAGATGTGCAAAACAGAAGATGCTCCCATCTGCCTTGTTTCTTTTGCTCTGCTCCATTTATCTGTCTTGAGTATGTGTGAGCAGTGCCATGGTTTTTTTTGTGGGGTAAATGCACAGTGAGGTGGTTTCCAATGGTGCTAATACAGCGTATGGGTGAGTAGCTAGTAGAATTACTTATTGTGTGTAGAGACACTGAACAAAACAAAGCTTGAAATCTGCTAAGTATTTTGTTGTTGTTGATTGCATTTGTGCAGTTAAATTATTAGAAATGCAGGCTGGGATTTCCATTGCTGACAAGTGATGCTAGCTCCATTAGCTAGCATCCATACCAGAACCAAGGATGTGCTCTGTAGCTTCTCCTTCCTCATCTCCCCAGCTGGTGCTCTGGACATCTGCCCTCTTTTCATGTTTTATGACACTTGCAACCAGCTGAATGAAAGCACAAGATAGTTTGAAAGCAGTAGCTTTGGCAATGCAGGGCTGGGTATGAGCTGACTTTTTCCTCCTGCAAAACAAAATGTTTCTAGTTTGGATGTAGCTCTGGTGTCTCTGTAGTTTTTCTGCTGATGATACAAGAGGGACAAGATTTAACTTGTGCTAAGTTGGACTGATAATGCAAAGAGAACAGGGGCAAAAATCAACAAATTCTGATTTTATTTTATTTTTTGCTTGGAGGTGTTATTAAGAATGCAAAGAATAAACAAGTTTATGAACTTAGAATAAGAAATAGCTATTAGAGATGTTTTTTAAAGAGCTTCACTTGAAGTGTTTTGTTTAGATTTTTAAATGTCAAGTTAATTCTGTTTGTTAATTGAGATTGAAATATTAAATAATTTCCCAGACGGGAAGAGTCCCTGTGATGTCATAACTGATACTACACCTGTCACTCAGCTACCCATTCCCTTCCATTTAAATGGATGAAAATCATGCGTGTGTAAAATTTGGAAAGGTTGCATTAAAGGGTTGCCTGCATTCCTTCATCCTCTCTGTTTTGTACTTAATTATTTTTGTTACCTTCTTCCCTATTCATAAGGGAGAACTGCTCTGTGTTTGATGTGGGTAATTTTTCACTGCATTATGTTTCCAAATTGATGTTTGTAAATTAAGCAGCGGTGTGCCATCCCAGAGAGAGCACCATTGTGGTACAATTAGAAAAGTAATTGCATGGAGTCACCTGGGAGGCAGCTGGGATTGGGAAAGCAAGGCAGATGCTGGAAACAAGGACATCATAGGTAACAGGTAGGATGTTAGAAAAAAATTATTTTGAGATCTTTCTGAGAGAAGGCATTGGACTAGATGATGTTGGCAAGGGCTTTCTGTGGGCATGGGTGAAATGTGAATCTGTTTCTGACCCCACCACTCACTCTATGCGTGTAAGAATAGGAAGTATGAAAATGCACATGATAGATCTCAACGTGTGGAAAGGAGTAGACATCCAGAGTCAGCAGATACTTCTCTAAGCTACCTTCCTGGTACTAGCAGGGGCAGTAAATATGTAGCATTCATAGAAACATAGGCTCATTTAGATTGGAAAAGACCAAGGTCATCTAGTCCAACCATCAACCCATCCCCAGCATGCCCACTAAACCATGTCCCTCAGTGCCACATACGTCCTTTTCTTGAACCCCTCTAGGGCCTTTCCAAGGCCCTTGCCCCTCCTGATGGCAGCAAAATTCAATCACCCACTTACACTGCTGAGGAGTTTTGAATTGACTCTGTCTTTAGCCATTGCGACTCAGTGTACCACAGATCAGTATAGCTCCATTAGCATGGTAACATGGGTAAGTATTAGGAAAGGACCTGGCTATGGGTAACATAGGAATAGCATAGAAATCTGGGGATGAATAATTTCAGAATACAGATGTAGTCATGGTAGTAGTAATAGTAATAATAATGTTTTCCCTAGTGGGAGAAAAGTAGACTTTTCATAGTTGTTGTGCCTGAAGCTATTAAATATGGATGAGACAGATGAAATGCTGCTTCTCCTATTGCAAAAAAAAAAAAAAAAAAAGAATAAACAGTAATTCTCAATTGCTATATGCATCTCAGGCTTAAAAAATCCCACAAAAACAAATTAAATATGAACACCTGCTAATGTCCTTGTGTAATAAAAGCTACTCTGAAGCTTTTGTCAACAAACTGAAAAGATTTGCTTCCTTATAAGCCTTTGATGGCAGCTCACCCAATGTGTATTTACACTGCTGAAGTTAGCAAAGTGGATTCTCACTCAGGCATGGGACCCAATAAGTAAGTTTATTTAACTGTTCTACTTGATGGGTTGACAGTGTGGCTGGTTTACTACATAGGTAGTAGTGTGTGATGTAGAAAGCAAGAAACTCCTCTGATAATTTAAATTTTCAAGGCAAGATGGCAGGGACAACCAGATTTTTATTGGAATGCTCTTCAGGGGAAGAACTAAGCTTTTGTCCGTACTTCCAATAGTGCTATTTTCGGACAGCAGCCTGTGATAAAGGAGGAAGGGAGAATTAAGGCAAGAGGTCTGCGGTGAAAACAGATCTGCTGCTATCTGGTAGCATGTGAAGATGCTCTTCCATTTAAGTAGTGGGTGCTGGACTGAGAGAACCTGGGGTTTGTATGCTTTACTCCCTCTCTGCTCAACTTCCCATGCATTTAATGCTAGTGACAGTGCTGCCTAATCCTGTAGGGATTTTGCAAGGATTAATGCATGAGGAATTCTGAAGTTTTGGGCTATTCTAACTGAAGGGACACAAAGGAGAACTGTTGCATGTCATTTAGGATATTGTAACTAAGTCTTGGGATGTGACCTTTATTTTAATTAGTGTCGTCTCTCCTCTAATCCTGCAAGAGACCACTATTATCTGCACCAACAGTAGAAGATGCAGCATGTGATTCATTTAAAGCCAGATTAGAGGAAGACAGAGGTTATATTTATTCCAGGGAGATCAGTCCAATAAGATCACAAAGGCTCTTTCCTCCACAGGTATGTGGTAAGCTTGAAAAGCTGTGTTCTCTCTGGACATCTCATGGTAATTCTCTGCTGCGTTAATTCCCCTGAAGTCAGTGGTTGCATTTATTACTAGACATCCAGACTAGGCTGCTTAGTGGAAATGATCTCATTGGATTTTACCATCAGTTAACCCTAAAGATGTTCCTATATTGGTGTCAGGAATTGACTCCACAGTATTCTACATGCCCATTTGTTACATGAGCTGCTGTCAGCTGCTGCTGGCTCTACCTCAGTAATAGACCATAGCAGCAGCTGAACTGGGTCAGGGCAAAAATGCAGCTCATCCAGTGCCTCATCCCTGCAGCCAATGGCAGATGTCTGGGGTGGAAAGCATAGGTGAGCATTTAACAATACTGTGATTGTTATAATGCTGTGAGTTTGCATTCAGTGTGATGTCCCTTCCTGAAGAAGCTGAAGAGTTCCAGTTCATTCACTAATCTCTTGTAACAGCGCTGTTTCGTACCTGCAGACAGCACTGTCTCCTGCCCTGATTCTGCCATGTCTCACACACAATGAGAGTCACAACAGTGCGCAGCTTTCAGGGTGGTGAGCTGCTTTCTTAGTCATCCTTAACACTGAGTGTTTCATGGGTTTGCCATTTGTTCATTACTCTTTTCTTTCTTCTCTACCATTCTTTATCCATGTAACAAGCTTCTCCTGTCCAATAGCAGCTAAGCTGCTCTGAGAGATTGTGTTGGTGCACTTCTTGAAATATAAGCAATACATCAACATGATCTCATCTGCATACATGTTAACTCCTCCAGAGTGCTCCACTACATTCCCTTTTCAAAACTCCTTTTCCTCAGTGTATCATGTTCTTTCAGGTGTTCAAAAGTTCTGTCCTTTTCTAGAGGGATGTTCTTCATTGTAGCTTTTGCTTACCTGCTGACATCAAATTTACTAATCTGGAGTTCTCTGTCATTCCTGAATTGTTGTTTTAAACTGCCTTTTAAAAGCTGTATCTCATAAACTGTTACTTGTTTTTGGTTACCCCTAGTGCTTTAATAAAAAAATTTCAACATGTGGTTTGAGCTGCAATACTGTCACCCATAGCTTCCCCTGAAATGGCTGCGTCAGTCAGACTATAACCCCTTCTACCAACCTTGTTAAGGTCTCCAGCATAAGAACCTCCTGTAATCCCTCTGCAGTGAGCACAGATTCACCCCAAAACTCATTTTGCTACTGTCCTGTGGGTTGTTTCATGCTTCTTCTGTGCTTGATTACTTCCTCATCCACTAGTGATAGAGTCATGGAATCATGGAATCACCAAGGTTGGAAAAGACCTCCAAGATCAACCAGTCCAACTGTCCACCTATCACCAATATTTCCCTACTAAATCCTGTCCCTTAGTACAACATTTTGCACAGTTCTGCCTTCTGATATGTGCAAAAAAGTCTACTGAATTTTTTGCCTCCTGCAACTTACTTTTCAAATGGTTTTTCCTGCCTTTTGGTTTTTATAAACTGTACCCACTGGAACTCAGAATCTGTCCTACTTCCTCATTTGGACACAATTTCTGATTCTGGGGATGCTGCCTTACTCTCATAGTTCCTCTTGCCCAGATGCTTGGTTTTATCAGACTTCTCTGTTTCTCAAGTTTTTTTTTTTGTTTTTTTTTTGTTTTTTTTAGATTTGTTCTGAACTTCGAGTGTTGATGTTTTGAAGCAGCCCTTATGCTTCCTGCAAGTGTTAACTCTGCCTCCTAAGAGCTTCTTCCTTCTTGCTAACTAGTTACAAGTTTCCTCATTTTTATAGTTCTCCTTTCCAAATAAAACTGCACTGAAGATTTAGCAAAAAGATACAGCACTTCTTTCCTAAGAGTTTTGGTTTTATTTTGTGTATGTCCTACAATGTGTAGAGTTTCTTGCCTTGGAAAGCAAAAGGGAATCTAGTTCTGCAGACTCTTTTCTTTGTTGAAAATTTTTAGTACAGTTCCCTAGTCTTGGTTTAAAAACTGTTCAGTATTTTTGTGATAAAACACCCACTACATGACAGGGGAGAACAGTTTTCTCCTTAACATCTTTCAAATGTGCTTTAATAGGAATCTAGGGAAAGAAATTATTTGACAGCAAATGTAAAATGAACTAACAAGCACTGTTTTCTTCTATAATCTACCTAAACAATGAAGCTCAGTTCTACAGGAGGCTGTGAAATTCAAGGTGTAGATAGATGGGCTCGAGAAACTGAATTATACAGAGCAGTATAGTTTGGGTAGCTAGTATGTTATGGATCAGTGCAAATGTCACTTTAAAAGAGATCCCTTTTTTGAACTGCTGACTGCAGGAAGTTTGGGAGATGTACTAGAGGAGGGCTTTTACACTAGATGAGCTCCATTTCTTACACTATATCCATTAATGACTATTACTGGAAAAAATAGAGTAGAGAGTAGAGTAGAGTGGAATGGAATGGAATGGAATGGAATGGAATGGAATGGAATGGAATGGAATGGAATGGAATGGAAGAACCTGGACTGCTCAGACCCTGTTGAGAGTTCAACATATCCTCCTTTAGCCAGGTAAAGGTTTGCCCAGAGAAGCTGTGGGTGCCTCATCCCTGTAGGTGCTCAAGGCCGAGTTAGATGGGGCACTGGGCAGCCTGAGCTGGTGGGGGGCAACCAGCCCACAGCAGGGGGATGTTTAATGATCTTTAAGGTCCCTTCCAACCTAAGCCATTACATGATTCTGTGATTCTATGAAAAAGAACTTTTCATGGACAATTAAGTGGCTTTACAATTTAGATCCTCAAGTCTCCATTTGCTTGGAATGACTTCTCATTTGCTTGGAAATGGAAATGTTTTGATGGGGAATGGGCTTTGTTTCAAAGAGGTCAAAAAAATTATAATCAAATTAGATTCTTAGTCACAGCAGAAAGCAAAATTGTTTTCCCCAAGGAATTATCATGCTTTTCTTTCTATTCTGAGAGTTTCATATATATCCTCTCAACGAGTTGTGTTTTAAAGGGCTCAAAGCTTATTTACTCATAGTTTGTCTCCCATCTGATCATAGCAGGGACAGACACCATCCCTTTTTGATCTACTCCTAAAATGACCCCAAGGAACAATCTGTGCATGTTCTGTCAGGATCAGGTGTCCAGCTCTCCCTTTCCTGGAACGCCCTTTCAACGATGGTAACCAGAATTGTCCCTGGAGGCCAAATTTCTGGAGTTTTTTTTTTTAATAGTTTTTTACCCTATATGGGGAATTGGCCCCCAGATAATCTTGGTAGAGAGATTCCTTTAATCCCACTATTCCTTGTAAATCTGCAGTTTTCTTCTGCAGTCCTTCCGGAGGACTTTCACCCATCAGTGAGTGTGTCACTTGGGAGGCTCTTCCTCTTTACTCATCTTGAAAAGTATGAAACAGCTTCCAAAGGAACACAGAATTTATTCTTGTGAGGTTTGCAGAGCTGTGTTCTCCTTTTCCCAACCCCATCCATCTCATTGGGTTGGTTTGGTGTTTCTGGGACCTGCTCTGAAGTCTGAGCTGGGATCCTGGCCCCACACAATGGCCGAGGAGCATGGTTTGTGGGTAGCATATCAGCCTGTAATGGAAATGAGTTCTTAGAAATTTCATTTTTAGAAACAGGTAGGGAGCGTGGCAGCCATCTCCTAGGAAACCCCTCATTGTATTATGGGGCTATAATGTGCTATGATTACACTTCAGATAAAGGGAATCAGAGTTGCTGTCACGTTGTTCTGCTGAAGTTTTCCAACACAGAAGGTCACTCATATGCAACAGTATACTCTTGTTGGTGTTTGTGAACTGGTTGGGATACTGAGATAGATTTTTCTGTGCTGTTGCTCACTGGAGAAGAAGAGATGAAAACAGAGACGTGTGTAGCCCTGCATAGGCAAGCATTTGTGCTGTGAGTTGAAGCCACGGGCAATTTATCACATCTGTGATGAGTCAAGTGAAGCTCAGTAGCCACAGCTTGCACAGTCTTTATCCCCTTACTAGTAGGAATCTAAAATATTTTATGGATTGTATGACAGAGATCTCAGAGACTGATGGCTTCCATGGAATGGATTCACCTCTCTGAGTGGGGAGATCTGTCCTCCTTCTTTTTTGCTGTGATTCTCTAATAGGCTCAGCTGCTTTGGTGCAGGTCTGCCATGCTGGAGGATCTCCTTCCCTCCTGACACTGTCTTTTGGTGGAAGCTGGTGCAAGCTTCTGGTTGCTTAGGTCACCTGGGGAATTTCCTGTTGACCAGTCCCATTATAACTCCTTAGTAGCAAAAATGCTGCTTCAGATAGGAGTGGAGGAGCATGATAATAGGTTTAGGGGAAGAAAAACTTGCTGATGCTGCACCTCTTTTGTCAGTAGACTCAACACAGCACCTTAAACTATGGAGAAATTCCTCACAAACAAAATATAAAAGGAAAAACCTATCTTTGCACTGAGGTTTGAATAAGAATAGGACTGAGGCTTGACCCCATGGAAAGTGTGTGGCAATTCTTTTAGCAGAAGTACATGTGAGTTTCAGAAGTGCCTGGTAACTTCTGCATACAATTACACTGAAATAGTCTTTGCCAAAATGTTTGTTTTCAAGCTTGCTGGTTACTAGGCAAACTAGTTTGCTAAGATTTCTTAACATTCTTCAGCTCAGACATGAAACCACATGTTAAGAGGCTGGGTACTCTTGTGGAATTTTAAGAGGTGTCCATTAAAAGTTAAAGTTTCAGATGGAGATCTTTTTATCTTGCAGTGGCTTTTTCTATCTATTATTCCTATAAAACAATTTGTATTCCATTGCATTGAGTTGTCCCTCTCTCTCCCCATCTCTTTCTAATTCTTTATTTTTTATTTTTAAACTCTAAGCTACAATTGGAGTGGGCAAGGATACAAAATACACATCATTTTTAGTCCAAATATTTTAAACAGTTACATACGCAAGACCGGCTGGATGGTTAACAACAGGATGAGAATAAGCCAATTAAAGTTTCATAGAGACACAGAAGGGCTCATACACAATGAGAATTGTTCAGCTGTGCACGTGAACTTTGTGGCCTCTTCTTTCAGTGGCAGCTCATTGTGCTTGTGGAGAGGGTTCTGGTTGGGGGCTGTAGGTTGGGTCCACACGATCATTCTGGAAGAGGCAGATCCTAGGAGATGTGCTTTGCTTACATGATCTGATTAACTAATCTAAATTTGTCCTTGAAATAGACAGGAAATGTGCTGTGCTCATGGATATAGAAGCCTTAAAAGTCCTAATCTTAGCTTTGATTTGAATATATGGTTATTCTGCATACTTCCATTCTATACAGTAGGGAGGTTTGCCTTCAAAATGTCCACTCTATAGATGTCTTCATTTAAGACATCTCAGTTAAGACCTCTTCTTCAAGGTTCTTGTTGCTCTCAGTGAAGACCGAGGGTTGTGTTTAGGGTGTGTTTCTTCTGACCATAATTAGTTACCCGAAAACAAACTGACAGCACTGCTGTATTGGCCATCTCTTGTCTGTCAGGTGAGCCATGGGGAAATAGCTCAGATGTCACCTTTATCCATGTAGATTAGGCCAGAGGAGTTTAATTCAAGGTGGTCAAATATAACTTTCCCTTGGAGTAAGACCATATGCCCCATGGCTGAACTTGCAACTCCTTAGTGGGCATCTTGGTTTCTAGTTTTTTTCACTAGTTTCTGGGCATCTCAGATGATGTTTAGCCAGAGTCAAATGGAGAATGGGACTGCTGGTGAAAAGGACTTTTGGATTTTTACATGATCATAGCATGCTTCCCACAATATGTTTTAGAATGGGATGTTATTTTCTATTGGAGATTCTCCTCTGTTGAGTACAAAAGGAGCTGTAAACTGTTCACTTTTAGATTATGTAAAGTTATTGGCTTTTAAAGAATTCATTACTTAAGAAGAATCAGCCCATGTGGTTCCTGTTCCCCAGCTCCCTCATCTGTAGAATAGATCATATAGTTCCTGAAAAACAGGGTCAGCATTCAAGAACCACAAGTAATGTGACTGTTTTTAATTACCGGGAAAGATCACCAAAACTGATACAGTGCTCTGCGTTGTAAAGAGAGAGCACTTGAAGACAAGAGGTACTGTGCATGCTTTTGAAACTTGGATTTATGAAGGTCCAGACACCTTTAGGTAAAACTCCTGGATAAACTGGAACTTCATGTAGTTTAGACCCAACTGCTAATTTAATCTTATCTATGCTCTGCTTTGCTTTAAAAGTTGCTGCGTCATCTATCTGCTCCTAAATTTATCCAGCCTCTTTGGAGAGTGCCATGGTGTGCCAGATAGTTTCTTAAGTTTCCATGTAGAGGAAGAGGAAGAAGTGTGCTTTTCCAAATTAGTATAATCTCCAGAAATCAGCTATGTTGTAATAGACCCTGCATACATCAACATCAAAAGAGGATAATGTGTTATGGAGATCACTTACACCTCAATAAGGGTTTGAGGTAATTATTAGAAAAACAAAGGTTATTTCCCTGTGAGAATGCTGCCATCAGGTAAACCCTGGGAGACAATGAGCTCCTTTTGTCTTACGAAATGAAAGGGGAAAAAAGTGCTTAAATATTCAGTTTGGAAAGAAAGTGAGCACCAGTGGAGAAAATAAACTGCTTAAGAGCTCATTTGTGAAATGTATTATAGAAGGAAAATCTCAATACAGAAAGTGTGTATTTTGCTTTTGATCCTGGATAGCTTTACTGTGACTGCCATGGAGGATATAAAGCAAGTGATAGGCCTTTAAAGACATCACTTCCTTTTCTAATAGGGGTCAGAACTAACCAGAAAGGAGCAAATAGTTCAGGAAAGAAGAGGATTGTTATAACAAACATGATTGGGAATCTGTGCTGGGCCAGTTTCCCTTTTTAGCATCCATGCATCTCTGTCTTAGAACAGACTGCATAACTTCCTATTGAATTAGCATACACCAGGCAGCCAAAACAAATTAGTTCATCTCAGAAAGGGAAGAGTTTCTGCAGAAACTTTTTCTTAGCTTGATTTCTGAATTTTATGTGATTTACTCACTTTTGAGCCTAAGTATTATGGCACCAAATCCTTGTCTTGCTCTGCTCATACCAACTTTTCTTGCACCATGGCCACGTGCTTTAGTGGCCTTCAGTCTGCTGTTGTAGGAGTTACTCTGCCCCAAGCACTGCTGAATTTCTCATCTGTGTGGCTGGAAGCTGTCCCAGTGCTCTGATCAAAATAGTTCAAATGGTTTCCTGCAGTTTTTCCGTGACTGAAAATTGTTGACCATGAAGGAGGTGGTTGTATTCTGGTGAAGACATTCTAGAGGAAGATGCATAGATATGAAGGAAACTGCCTTAACTACCCATGTTGCCATAATTCCATGCTTTATCGTGTGCAACTTTATATTGGTGTTTGATAGCCTCACAAAAGTCTCTCTTCTCTAAGTAGCTGATGGATTTTCAATCTTAATTTTAGCTGTTTTCTTTTTCTTTTTTTTTTTCTCTGAGAGTTATAAGTATTGAGGAGCAAAACCAAGAAAAAATCATTAGCCTCAAACTGCCATTATATTCTTGCAGCTGACTGGTGACAAACATTGTCAAAACACTAAGCTGTTGTTGTAATTGCAGATAATAGTCACCAAGAAAATAGAAGTTAAATCCAAGCACTTTTGGTGACCACACACAGCTTCATGCTGCTTGTTCCACTGTGGTGAGTTGCTCTGCAATGGCTAGGAGAAAACTAAGGTGGTTGCTTCTAGTGAGGGTAAAGAAGTTGTTTTACCTGGAGCATGATCATAGAATCATAGAATGGCTTATTTTGGAAGAGGCCTTAATGATTATTCTGTTACAAACCCTCACCATGGGTTGGTTGTCCCCCACCAGCTCAGGCTGCCCAGGGCCCCATCCAACCTGGCCTTGAAAGTCTCCAGAGATGGGGCATCCACAGCTTCTCTGGGCAGCTGTACCACTGCCTCACTGCCCTCTGAGTAAAGAAGTTTTACCATCAGCTCTATTATGGTCATAGCTATGAGTCCCAGCAGAGATCTGTGTTGGTGTGGTTCCTCTCCCTAAAAGTGTTACTAGATGGGGAGCCAAGAGACAAGGTGGTGGCAGAGGTGAAGCCCTGAGCTAAAGGACACACAGTCTGTCCCCGTGCATAATAATTCCCAAGCTCCTCCTGGCTTACGGGTAAGTGGCCACTTACCTACAGATAAATGTTTAACTCCAATGGTCCTAAAGTTCTAGCTTGGACAAAGTACTGAGAATACTGGCATTTTGCAATGGTCTGGGAAGCAGAGAGATGTGTCAGTGGTACAGAAAACTGCTCCTTGTCAAGGAACGTGCAACAAACAGCATTTTGCTCTTATTTGAGTGTTCACCAAGTAATATCAACAGAGTTTTGAGCATAGTT
This sequence comes from Oreortyx pictus, assembly GCA_036925125.1. NCBI lineage: Eukaryota > Metazoa > Chordata > Aves > Galliformes > Odontophoridae > Oreortyx > Oreortyx pictus. The sequence goes on along the minus strand of JAUPFR010000001.1, from coordinate 178,347,406 downwards.
CAGAGTGCTGTTCATCATCTGGAACTTGTATTAGCAGTTTCAGCATGGGACACCATGCTGAAATTTTCCTGCAGGAATGGGTGAAGATCAGCTTTGGGGAGGGAATCCTGGGTCAGACACAGTCCTGATGGCCAGCTGAGTTACAGAAGAGATTTGCTTTTCCCCAGGGTAGAAAAAAGCATTTTTGGCTTTGACTGGGTGGTTTGGTGGAAGTTATATGAGTACTGAGACTGAAAATACCAATGTTAATATAATGTTAATCCTAGTCATCCTTGCAAAGGTGGAGGAAGCATCACCATAGAAGGGGCTGCAGGGTTGGGATGGTGTGTTTGATGAATAAAAATGGCTAGAAAAAGCATTTGTCCTCTATTCTGAAGAACAGATGGCATCAAACAGACCTGTATGCATGCTTACTCTCACATAAATACACATTAAACTGCTGGGAAGCTGTAGCAGTATTTGACTTCTCCACCACACGTAACAGTCCCAAGAGTCTCTGTTCTTGGCTGAGTAAAAACAATCCTCTGCACTTTGGTTTTGTTGCCTTTCTCCTGACCTATTGAAAATTTCATTGTAAATTCATTTTCACACAGACCTTATTACATTTTTAGATGTGATTTTGGAGAAAAACCCCTTTATTTCCAGTCTTAATTCAGGTTTATGTTGTGAAAAGCCTGGAATTGGAGAGAGTGAGGATGTTTGTACAGAAATGATTGAGCAGAAAACTTAATGAAAATAAATAAGATGATTGTTGCAGAAAAATGGTTTAATGGGAAAATATTCTGCAGGACCAAACACTCCTCTGTATATGTTGGTTATACATATAACCTGAGCTTGTCACACAGTTACTCTTTGAGTGCCATGGGAAAAGCTGTACAAGTGCCAGGAAAGATTTTTTCCTGAAGTACCTGTCTCTGTCTAGGGCAGTTCAGTGCTGCTTTTCTCTGGGGTGCTAAGGAGCATAATTTATGTGTGGTTATCAAAGCCATGCTATGGAAATGGCTTTTTTGGTTTGATTGGTTCTACTTATTTGTTAGTCTCCCATCTCAGAGTGGTCTTCCTGATGGATGTGGTATATTTTTCAAACCATGAGCGTTCGCTAATTTTTTCCACAGTTTGGCTGGGGCAAAGGACACGCAGAAGACAAACTGTACTGTAATTAAGAACATTAGCTATACACAGCCTGAAGATGTGAAATCTGTTTCCTGACTATGTCTGTTGATTTAGTGTGATCGAGCACCTGCTAATGCAGTGGAAAACTGTTCAACACGGAGGTCTCTGCAAATGGAAAAATTAAGTTTTATCTCTTCATCAATTCTTTGTCTTCATTTGTCAGTGTTTCTGTGACAGCAGTATTTTTTTGCTGTCACAGTATTTGTTATTCATTGATTTTCTGAAATTAAGTGTATTAAGTTATTATTCACACAGATGAAGAAAAGTTATTTGGTTTTTTATTTTGCTTTGATCAGCAGGTTCCCCTTCTGGGGAAGGTTCTCTTTCTGGAGATTGCTCCTTTTGGAGTTTTTCCCCTGTAAGCCTTGGACATGGGTGAACTTTCCATCTCTTTTCGATTATTCCCGTTCACCACAATGATCTTTCTCGTTATACATCCTGACTACCGTACTATTTGAACTTTTCATTTTGTTAACTGTACACCTACATTAAATAAAATAACTGAATGAAAAGTAGTTTAAGAGAATGAACACTGTAGAATATTGCCAGTGCAGAGAATGCTGCTTGGTCCAGATGTGTGCAAGGAGGAATCAGAAGGTCCCAACCACCTTCTAGAGTTTGCTGTTACCTCAAAGTCACAAGTCAAGTCCTTTTTTTTTTCTTTTACACTGTTCCTGATTCTTTTAAAGAGTCTCGATTATAAAATTATTCCATGCTTTAATTAGAAACTCAAAAAGAGCTGATCCTCTAGGGTAAACGATAACATGGTCATAATTTTCAGAAACAGGTTCAATTGCTACACTTCTATTTTGTCGGCTAACTAGGTGGTTCAATTTTTGCAGAAGTTTCTTGCTTACTCATTTCCACTGCTATCCCTCTTCCTCAAAACCATGATATTATCTTTTTCATTTACTACGAGAGGGGTTTGGAGGCCCTAGTTTAGAGGGGCAAAGGCTGGGTCATTAGGCATTGGCCATTTCCCAGCTGTTGGGCATGGATCATCCCAACCACTGCAGATACCTTTTTAAATAATTACTTTAAATTAATTAACCTCTTCTCTCTGCTCTTAAAAAGAAATCTGTGTCACAGTGAAAAAATAAATATTGTCTCACATTTTATTGGGGAAGGAGAATAAAAATCCCTCATTTTCTAACCCTGGATGTTTTGGCAGAACTTTGAATGCAAATCATTTTAGCCCTCAATAAAATAATGTAATAAACTATCACAGATAAATTGCTGCCTTCGTTAATATCTTGATTTTAAAGGGCCCATTAATTCTTCTGGGGAAAGTTCTTCTTTAGCAAGCCTGCCAGGTTGGTAATTCTGGGAATCTCTTTTGAGGAGGTGGAGAATTTCTGTAGGATATATTACTGCTAGCAAGAAAATGAGCAGCCTTGTCTTTCTGACTTTAATGTTTATCTATTCATGTGCGAGACAAGAGGGATTCAGTGGGGGGCTGAACTGAATTATTAAGCGTGGGTGAATTCAACAATGTGTTTGAAATAAAGATAATCACTTGTCCATCCATATGCTATTATTTCTGACTCTCCCTTGACTCCAGCAGACTGCAGTGAGTGTCTTTGCTTATATTTGCTTGCTGATGCTTTCTTCTTCCATTTCTTTCTTCTTATCCTATACTTTTCTTTCCGCTTTCTTTAACTTTCTGATCTCTCTCTGCACCTCTTCCTTCCCTTCTCTTTCCTCCCAGTACTTCAGTTCCTTTTTTCCATGCTTGCCCTGTGACCACAGGAGCTGTGGACCGTCAGTGCCAAGGGCTGGAATGTGTGTGTAAACACTTTAAATGAGGTTCAGCTCATTTGATGTTTTAATGGGAAAGGCTCTTAAGGAGGTATGGGATTGTTTTTCATGAGTGTAACTCAGAGTTCCCAAAAAATTGCATTTAAATTTACAGTCTTCTTCCAAACCCATGCCTACCCTGGTATGTGGCAAAATAAATGCAGCAAAATGATGAACCCAGCTGAAGCGCAGACGTTTCCCAAAGCTGGGTATATTGCATAGAGGGATATAAAGGGATTTCATTTATTTTGTTGTCCTAGAACAGCAATGAAATCCAGATTAGAATGGAAGCTCCGTGTTTTATAGTATTGTAAACATTCAGAGGGCTATGTGAGCAGTAAATGACCAGTATGGATATGCTGCTGCTTTACACGACACTTAACTACAAGCAAGAAGATTGTTCAAGATACAGCTGGCGTGAAGTGGTGAAAGCCTAAGCAGATAGGACTTAAGAAGTTCATGAAACATAGCTGGGAGCTGCCCTGTGAATTTCTGAAGCCAAAGCCAATTAGCACTGAGGAGCCTTAAGACTTCTCAGAAAAAAGGATTTTACTGCAATTCTACTCTTGACTGTCCCAAGCATGAGGGTCAGGAGAAAGGCACTATTTAATAAACAAAATAATTAGGACCACCAATCATAGGAAAATAAAGAATAGTCTTCAAAAATACATTAAGTGGCTCAACTTTCATTTTTGTTACTCCAACAACCGGAGCCCACGATGCTATGACATGCCACAGCAGTTAATACACAAAGCTGAAAACAAAGTTATTCCTGTAGAGTAGCATGAATGAGTCTGGTCCTTTTTTTTGTCCTTTCTACCAAGCATGAGCCAAAGCATTCGTTGTTCAGAGCGTCATTGCCACATGTGGAGGCAAACTGTCAGTTTGCAAAAGTCGTTTTTAATACATTCCTAAACTTCCTGTCTCTTTTCCATGTTACTGTTAATGGTGAAAGTATTTCTGTGTAAACAGGCATCTCTTTCCAGGGCAGCCTCCTCTTCTTTCTGCCAGCTTCATTTATCCATTGGCTCAATTCATTCAGTCCTTTCGCAACTTGGGAAATGGTGATGAAGTCATGGGTGGTTGACTGTGTCATTGAAGTGCCTGGTCAGGAAACACTTCTGTTGATCGGTAAACATCTAGATAAGCAGTGATCATGGGTAATGAATCACAGAATATCCTGAGCAGGAAGGGACCCAGAAGGATTGAGTCCACCTCCAGGCTCCATACAGGACCACCCAAAAATCAGACCATGATGAAAGACAGCAAAATATGGTCAAATATTTACATTTTAGAATTGGGCTGGATCAGGGGTGGATTTGCTAAGCTTGCTCCTTACCTGTCTTCTCAGAGATTTATGTAGAACAAAGTAACCTAATGATGGGTAACCTGCTGTCCTGCCTCTTTTGTGTTTTACATATAAAATATGTCACTTCTGCTGATCGTGAGGCACCAGCATAGACTATCCAGAGAAGCTGTGGGTGTCCCATCTTTGGAGGCGCTCAAGGTCAGGTTAGAGGGGGCCCTGGGCAGCCTGAGCTGGTGGGGCAGCCCACGGCAGGGGTTGGAGCTGGGTGGGCTTTTATGTCCCTCTGACCCGAACCATTCTACAATTCTCTGCTGGTGGAGTTAGAGTTGAGGATCTGGTTAGACTAGTGCATGGTTCTGGTGCTTCTTGGGCAAGTCAGGTGCTTCAGTGTAAGGGGGATTTGCTGTTCCTCAGCAGGCCAATGCTACGCCTTGCCCAGTACCTCAGTGATAAACCAGTGATAAGCTAATCCTGCTCAGAGTCTCAAGGATGCTCAATGACTCCAAAAACAGTATGAGAACAGTAAAAACGCATAGGCCTGTAAGTATTCCTGGCCTCTTAGTCAGCTGAAGATGCTTCGGAGGAAGAGTGCATGTGTTGTGGAATAACCTAATGAAGGAGAAGCACTGCCCACTCTTGTCAGTTAGTGACTGGCTGCTGTGTGATGGTGTTTTCTGTATCCTTTATTTGTGTAATCCTCTCTGGGACAACTGCAGAGAGGCCTCTGTTAAGGCGGCCATTTGGAACTGTGATTTAATCCGATTGTTTGGCTTTAGCGATTACACGCAACCGTTTGTTTTGTGGAATAACTCTGTGCAGAGAGGAATTCTGACGCTGCCTCCCCGTCTGAGTCAGGGGTGAGGAGGGGTGAGGAGATGCTCGGGACTGCCAGGGAGGAGCACAGCGAAGGCCCTGACCTCTGGTGGTCAGTGAGGTCATTTTACACCCAGGAACTTCATGAAGTCAACCTCCAAAAACCTCAGAAAGAGGAAAAGTGCATCATTCATCAGCTGTCAGATCAGCAGCCTGGTTGCAGACCATGCCCTGTGTGTAGAAGTGGTACTTTCACATTTTTAGTCTTTGCTCAAATCTCTGCTGGATTATAGTTCTTTATTAATATTGTTGGGTTTGGTAAGCCTTTAATATTCTGTGTGAATGTGGATGTCTGCATATATTTTAGCATCTTTCACTGTGTTTTCATAACAGTATTGCTGTGATTAACAAGCGCAGCTATCAAAATCCACCAGAATGAGATTCAATTGCCTAATTTCAGTTAATGGCTTCCAAGGAAATGGCACTGCTTAAAACTTGATCTTTTCTTCTCTTTTTTTTTCCTTCAGGGGCGCTTTCTCTGAGGTTGTTTTGGCTGAAGAAAGAGCTAGTGGGAAACTATTTGCAGTCAAGTGCATTCCCAAGAAGGCACTGAAGGGGAAGGAAAGCAGCATAGAGAATGAAATTGCAGTCCTGAGGAAGTAAGTACCAGACCTTCATTTTTGTTGTTTTGTTTTCCTTATACTCCTGCACAAGAACAGGAGCAGTGATTGACAAGTGTGACTGGTAGGTTGTTCAGACTGTCATGGGCAGACAAGAATGCCTGTGTTTAAATGAGGCTGAAAATGTTTTGAGAGATGCTCTGGTTTTCTCATATATTAAGCCAGCGCAGATGACTGCGAAGTGACGTTGAAGAGGAGTTAGGCTGGAGTTAAAACCTATGATGCCCTGCAAAGCCCTTTCCCACTAATAATGTCAGCAGTTGGTTCACTGGCTTTGAGGAGAGTAAGAGCAGGGTTGTTATTTCCAAGTGCTCAATGTAGATTATACACTGAAACTTACAGCATGCTACAGATGGCTGTAGGTGGTGGTAACCTGTACCATCGAGAGGTAAATCTGACACTATCAGAAGGGACATCCTGGGTCAACTTTTGTTCTATCAGAATTGTCTGTGATGTGCAATTCTTTCCTGTCCATGAGTGTAAGACATAACTAAGGCATAAATAAGCATCTCATGACTGCTGTGAATTTGTTTCAGTCATTAGAGACTTGACCTCATCCTCATGCTCTGAAGGTTGGATTTATCTCACCTGCTTTGAACTTGTCACCTTTGAATTTCTTTCTTATTAATGGAAAGAGATCAGTGACTTTTGAGTTGGTCCATATAACCTGCCCTGTTCTTCTAAAAGCAACTTTTTTTCTCACTGAAATTAAACTAGTACAACAATAGAAGTCTACATTGAACTGGAGCAATCTGATGCCTGCTGCACTGCTGTCCCCAGTGGGACTTCTTGCCCCAGCTCTTAATCTTGTAGGAGCTAATAGCTTATTGTTCACTGAGCACAGTGAGGCAAAATAAATCCTGAATCTTTAAAACTGGCTGGATATTTCTGCACTAAGTGCTCAGACAGCCTAAGATGAAGAAACAAGTTCAAGAGCAAATTTGGCCATGTCAGTAGACAGAGGGGATTCTTTTCAGCAGAGGTAAGGATGTGAGGCTCCAAACAGGCACAAGCAGTTGTTGCTGTTGCTTTGCCATGGCCAGACTCCTGTCAGGTCAGTACAACATACACTCAATGATAAAGTGTGCTGACTTGCTATTTGGAGGTACTACAAACCTGTCATTAAGCCCAAACCACTGCCATCTCTGTGATCAGGTTGTAATGGGTGCTAGGCAGCCTGAAACATTCATTGTCTATATGGATCTTTCCCCTGCTACTCGTATGTTGTTGTAAGAGCAGAGATTGCAGCACCTGGGCTATTCCCACTGATGGAGTGGGTGCTGTGGTTTAAATTGGCAGGTAACTCAGAACCACAGAGTCATTTGTTCCCAGTGGGTTGGGGGAGGGAATCAGGAAGAAAAAACAACAAAGTAGAACTCATGGGTTGAGATAGAAACTGTTTACCAAGACAGAAAAGGGAGAGGAAAAAAAAAAAGGAATGATAATAGTGTGTGTGTGTGTGTGTTTATATAATGATATATATAGAAAACAAGTGACACACAAGCAATTGCTCACCACCCACCAAGCGATGCCCAGCCAGTCCCCAAGCAGGAGGTGCTCCCCTAGCCAACTCAGCACCATTTATTAAGGGTTTTTTTGCGTGAAGTCATATGGTATGGAATATCCCTACAGCCAGTTCAGGTCAGCTGTCCTGGTCCTGCCCCCTCCTAGCTTCTTCTATCCCTACAGTCCCCTTCACTGTCAGGACAGTATGAGAAGCTGAGAAACTGAAATGGCTCTGTGCTGTACTGCTCGGCAACAACTAAAGCATTGGTCTGTTATGAAAGCCAAAGCATAGCATCATACCAGACACCGTAAGGGAAAAAATCAACTCTGCCCCAGTTGAAACCAGGTCAGTGGGCAGAAAATTCCTTAATTTCAAACAATTCATTCTACTTTGTCTCTCATCCTACACTCACTAGGGCCATAAGAAAGATCTGACTTATTTCTTTAATCTGGTGTCTTCTACTAAGCTGTTGTTAATATAAAGTTCGCGTGTCATTGTATTTATTCTGAAAATAGACATCTTTGCTAGCAGATGCAGCACTGAATTTGTATGCACCACCAGGAAAACACTTAGACAGATCCAGTTTGTTATTTTCTACTGTTGAGGAGAGGAGATATCAACTTGTTCCTCTGTTCAGTGAACTGTCTGCCTCTAAAAAGTAGAAATAGAAATAGATTTGAAAGGGGTGAAGTGGGTCCTGAGCAGCTGTTGCCAAGACCCAAAGGTATCTACGTGTTCTGTTTTTGTTCCTCATAGCTTTCTACCAAGTAGGGATGGCAAGTGTGTTTGTTGTCTGATTAGTGGGTAGGATGCCAAAGCCCCAGGCTTCCACAGCCATGCCATGCAATACGCTAGCTGGCCACTTCTGCAAAGGATGTGCGCAGGTGCCTGGCAGAGGGATTTGTCCCTGTTCCCTGTAAGGCTTGTGCAGAGCTGCGGAGGGTGGATGCAAAGCAAATATAAATATGCACTTTTGTTCATCCTGTTCTCCCTTTCTATTTTTGCATGACGTCTCTGAGGAGTGCTTAAGCTCTGATGGGATTAAAATCCCAGAGGACTCCCTGTGAAGCTGAAATGCAAGAGGACTCTTTGTGTCCTCTTCAGACATTTTTGAGGGCAGTCAGATATCATAAAATCATAGAACCATTAACGTTGGAAAAGACTACTAAGACCATCTAGCCCATCACCACCATGTCCACTAAACTAGATGATGCTGACCATGTCCAGAACTGATACACATGAATGTCACGTGTGCTTTGTACCCTCTGGAGGAGGTTTGTACCAATGTCAGTCCTGCCAAAAATTACCTGGATATGACAGAATCAAAATGGAGAAGAATTTGCATGATGCTGTCTGTTGAAGTCATGTTTTAATAATGTCTTTTGAATTCAGGATTGAAAGCATGAAGCTAATGACCAAAATCTGTTCAACCTACTGTGAGGATCCTGCTATAGCAGGGGGTTGGACTTGCTGATCCCTACAGCTACTTTCCAATCCCTACAGTTCTGTGATTCCGTAAAAACCTTGGATCCTCTCACATTTCTTCTTCTGACTTCCAGAGTGACCTGAAATATCTCCTATCTTAAAAATGTATTTTCTGTTAACCAGACAAAATTTTTTGAACAAGAAGTTTTACCTGTAGAACCTTTGGCTTTCCTTTCTCGTGTCAGCAGATGCAGGAGAGCGGGACCAAGAGGGGAAGTTTCTGGTCTAGGCTTTTAGCACAAAACCATTGCAGTGTCCTGACAACTCTTCTCTATGTCTCACCTAAAAACCCATTGGAAGTGCTAAGCAAACACTGCGTTGGGGAAGGCTAGTGATGCCCAAGCAGAGTTCATGGGAGGTGGGCTAGGAGATTTTGTCTTTTGGATGCTCTCTGTGGGCTTGGCCACTGTTGCTGCCAAGACAAAATGACACATTTTAGAAGCGATGTTCTGCTAGCAGAGGAGCAAACTGCCAGCCAACTGATCTGCATGTTTGTGCCAGTGCCAGAGTGAATCATGCACACTCCAACATTTTGTTTTTCCATGGCCAACCAATCTGTTCTTAAAAAAGAAAAAAGACGGAAGAGCCGTTAAGTCAATATTTATGCCTAGCAACCTTAACAGGGTTCTTCCAATATGGACTCTCTTGTTTCCCGTGGAAATCCATGGCAACATTCCCCAGAGACTCTGCTGGGTGGGGACGTAGTGGGAAGGAGCTCTCTGCTGGGTGCAGTGCTGGCATGAGTGATGCATGCAGCTAATCCAGGAGCTCCAGCCTGACAGATTCTTTCAGCCTCTTCACAGCAAAGCATTTAACTATGTGCCTAAATCTGGATGATAATTGATCCCTGTGAAATCAGTGGACTCTTTGGGCTTACCTTGCTGAACTAGGGCCTAAAGGGATAACGATAGAATCATTCAGGCTGGAAAAGAACACAAAAATTTCTAGTCCAACCATCAGCCCATCCCCACCATGCCCACTAAACCATGTGCCTCAGCACCAGTTCTGCCCTTTTTTTGAACTCTTCCAGGGACAGTGACTTCACCACCTCCCTGGGCAGCCTGTGCCACTGCCTCACCACTCTTTCTGAGAAAATTTTTTTCCTAATATCCAACCTGAACCTCTTCTGGTGCAACTTGAGGCCATTCCCTCTTGCCCCAGTGCTGTTACCTGGGAGCAGAGGCCAACCCTCACCCCGCCACAGCCGGCATTCAGGCAGTTGTAGAGAGTGGTAAGATCTCCCCTGATCCTCCTTTTCTTCAGATGAACATTTCCAGTTCCCTCAGCTGCTCTCCATAACATCTTTGCTCCAGACCCTTCACAGCCTTGTTGCCCTTCTCTGGACATGCTCCAGCTCTGTGAACTGCCTCCACACAAGGAACAATACCACTCGAGTTATGCAAAATTCTTCTGACCTGAAACATGGGGAGTTTCATAACCTGCTCAGAAAGCAACACTTTTCTGTTTTTAAGCAGAAGGGTAAATGCAATCTCCTCCATTGTTTGCTGTAGAATAGAGGCAGTTTCTTCCCTGTATGGTAATTGTGCAGGTGTGAACAGGCTGAGGGATGAATCGGCTGTTAGACGGGTTTCTGCAGGCAGTAGGTGGTGTGAAGAGCTGGGATGCAGCAAGGCATCAGTCTGAGGCTCCAGAGAAATAGAACAAAACAACCTTGTAGGAGTCAGACAGAAAAATATGCCTAATTATTAATATTTTGAAATATATCCTTTTTTTTTTTTCTTTTTCCCAGACTACACCACTGTTTATTGCAAAGAAACTTTCTAGCTAGCTAATACCTGCATAGATTCGGTGCTGAGTCAGGGGAAGGTAAGAGAAAGAATCAATTCACCCAAGTGTATTGATTTCTTCCTAGCAGCCACACGTACAAATTAGTCTTGTTATACAGATGCTGTTTAGTGAGCAAATCCGACTCTGCTTCAGTTAGTTTCCATTGAACAGGGATTTAAAAAATATTTTTAAAGCTATTTAGGTATGTCCCCACTCTCATCTGCTCTTTAATCTCCTAGATCCTTGGGGAGGGGCACCATTAAATTCTTTATTACAAATCTGAGCCATGTCTAAATGCAGGCTGAAGCCATGTTCCTTGTTAAGCAGCTGGTGGTTGATCTGGAGCATAAGTATTATGGGGAGCAGCTGAAGGAACTGGGATTGTTTAGTCTGGAGATGTGAAAGCTCAGGTGAGACCTTACTGCTCTGTACAGCTTCCTGAGAAAGGTTGTGATGTTGTGGGGTTCAGCCTCTTCTCCTAGGTAACAGCAATAGGGCAAGAGAGAATGGCCTCAAGTAATACCAGGGTAGGTTCAGGTTGGATATCAGGAAAAACTTCACCACAGAAAGAGTGGTGAGGTATAAGCACATGCTGCTCAGGGAGATGGTGGAGCTGGAAATGTTCTGGAGGTATTCAGGAAAAGGGCAGATGTGACACTGAGGGACATGGTCAGTGGGCATAGTGGGGGTGGGTTGATGAATGGACTAAGTGATCTTAGTGGTCTTTTCCGACCTTAATGATTCCATCATTCTATATTTTGCTCCTTGTTGGTAGCCCATTGATGACAGACTTCTCCCCAAACCTCTATCCTCAACTCTTACTTCTGTAAGGGTTTATTAATCCCAGGTGAACCCCATAGCCACCAAGAAGCTGAATCCACGTGTAGTTTTGAAACCCATTAGTTATCTCTTATTAAACTCTTTTGTGCAATTTAACTCCAAATAAAAGGCTAAATTAATTCTGAATAAAACTGTTCATGCAGAAACTTAATGCACCTTAACACAAATAAGGGAGTTTAATTAATTTGGTTGAATGTTTCCGAACGACTTTAGAACCTCCTGTTCAATTCACTGGATGTTTTTGATTCAAAAAACAAAGCCCTTGCAGATCCGGGTGTCCCATGTTCCATTTTCCCCATCCAGAGGCTCTTCTGGTGCCCACCAATGCTCTCCTATGGCAATTGTTTTTCTATAAGAGGTCACCCAACTGCAGTGCAGGGCCAGACAAACTGAAGAGGAGACACTCAGATCCTGAGGTAATAAGTGTTAGTGTAAAAGCAAAAGTAATTAGGTCGTGTAACTGTTGTATAAAAAAACTACTGTGGGGTTGGTGTTTAAGTAGTTAATGACTAAATTACCTCTTGATGCTCCAGTGGTAAGAGCTCTTTTCCTTTAAAGAAGTGGATGGGATTGTTAAGAAAGGAAATAAAATTAGAAAAGCGAACACCTCTGACTGTCAGGTAAAATGATTTCTCTGAAGCTTTGTTTACCCTGTAGACAAATAGACTTGCTGTTTTTTCCTTTTTTTTCCCCACCCTGTGAATAATGGTGAGAGAATAGGCTGCCTCAGCAAGAACTGAAGAGACAACTGGTTATTATATTAAGTAATCACTTTCAGAGAAAGCTTTTACCTAGATTTACTAGCTAAAACCTGGCTTGCACACACTGTTGCCAGAGTGCTAGAGTGACAGAAGGGTGGGTCTGCCCTTCCTGAATTCTGAGCTCTGCCAGCTGCAAATCTCAGAGCTTCCCAAAATCCACATCCCCAGCAGGATCCTGAGGATGGATCAGGGTTCCCCAGGTAGGGCAGTGATACCGGGTGGAAGGGAGGCTTAGGTAAGCTGTTAGGAAGGAATTATTTAACCCAGAGTGTGATGAGACACTGGCACAGGCTGCCCAGAGAGGCTGTGGATGCCCCCATCCCTAGAGGTGCTCAAAGCCAGGCTGGATGAGGCCCTGGGCAGCCTGTGCTTGGTGGGGGCAGCCCTGTGTATGGAAGGGGGTTGGAACTGGATGATCTTTTAAGGTCCTTTCTAATCCAAGCCATCCTATGATTCTGTGAGTGGTCAAAGAACAGGACTGCCCCAAGCATAGATTTCTGGGCATTGCACATGGGTGGACTTCATCACTACTCACAGGACCACAGTTAGTACTAGGCACTACTGCAGGCATAGCCCCTAGAGAGGCAAGCTGGACCTGGAAAAGAGCCCAGATCTACAACATGCAGGGTATGGGGCCATTTGGGCTTGCCTCCAAGCTGACATCAGCTTTAGTCCATGAGATCATCACCCAAATGAAGGAAATGCAAACAGCATGAGTCGCCCTTCTCAGATGTCAGGCAAAAGTGAATCTGACCCTATATATATAGGTGTGGCATAATATAGCTTCATTTTGGCACTACTGCTTGACTTCTTGCTAAGCAGCTCATTTTACTGCAAAGAATTCACACTAATGGAAAAAAACACAGTGAAATCTGAAACAAAGCTGACACCATTTTTGATTACTGAGATGATGGAAACTTTGCAGCCAGGACTGCCCAGATCGTATTTCATGTGAGATTAGATATAAGCTGATGTAGAGAAGCAGATCACAACATCTTAAAAATCCTAAAATGCACTGAATGAGAAAGGAAATAGTAAACACAAACAAAATCTGTGATATCTTATCTTGTCATACACATTTTATTTGTAAGCAACATGCTCCTCAATAGTTTTCCAGTGGTGCACAGGTTTCAGTGTTTCAGTCTGCCCTCCTGCAGTGTGCTTAGAGATGGCCATGTTCCTTGAATGATGCTACAGTGTGAGAAGCCACAGCCTAATTTCCAGGTGACAGAGTGGCTGTGCTCCCTTCTGGGGAGCAGTGCTTTACCAAACATCTCTTGCATAACTGTTCCTCAAGGTCAGCCCGTGCCCTGACTCACCTGAAAAGATGGGTCCCAGAAGATGGGGGCAGGTCCAAGGGGATAAGCATACAGCACAGCTCAGAGCTTCTGCTTGAGAATTAATTTGGGACACTTAGGAAAAAACAGCTGCTTTCTGAAATTGTTACTCTTAGATGCTTTCAAATTAGCAGAATGTGTTTTTTAGTGTGAGCTGTGCCAAATGTCTGCTTTATGTGAAGCCCATCCTCTGTAGAGCTGCAAGCACAAAGCTGGGGTCCTTTCAGAGCTTTTAGCTAAAGAATGACAAAACATACTGTATTTTCATGTGTTTATTACTCAGGAAGATGGTTACAATCATATTCCATTGATACAAGTTCCTGATTATTTGTGCTGTTGTCTGTTACCTAAAAGGAACGAACTGTCAAGAGGCATAAAAACTCTTTAATAAGATCCAACAGTTTGATAAATGACTCAGCCTTATATCTGGATTCATAAGGTCTCTGTCACTCCCACGTGTTCAAAATGAAGAGTTACCTTATTGGTGAGCACCTGCCTCCAGCTAGGCCTCATAGAGCACCCAGTCTTTGCATGGGAGGACAAGTATCTGTTGTGCCAGCCCAAGCCATGGTAGATGAGGGATTGTGTTTAGAGGACGCAAGTTGTTGACTGCTGCATTAATAACAGGGAGAACATTTTCACGGGTTACTGCAGTCCAAATCTTCCCAGAAGCGCTGGCGCTGAAGATGTGGTCCTAAGTGGCTTCACTGAGCAAAATACTTCCTCTTGTTTTTTTTCTCAGGGTTCTTCATAGGTCATCTGGAGTACTTTATCCAAAACAAAGTTGTTATGCTTTGTTGTTTTCTTTCTTTTTTTTTTTTTCCCCATGAATTTCATTTCTTCATTTGGAAGAAATATAAAAGGCTAGTTACAGACCTCATGACCTTTGCAAAGTGAAGATGTTGTCAAAATGCTACCAACAAATAGCATTTTGCCTCTTTTCTAATTTCATCTTGAAATATTAACTAGAGGAATTCAGTGTTAAATATTAAGCTATTGTGATGTCCTGTTGGAGCCAGTTAGCTTAACCACACAACATCCTTACTTTAATGATGGATAAGTTATTTAAATGCGCAGTGCAAGCACCTCAATGGATATTGCTCTATCTCATTTTTTTTCCATTAAAATTCATGGCATTAATTCATGGAGCATTGCAGAGTGGTGAATTAGGGTATAATTTTCAAAGTGCTGAATAAAGTAAAACAAGTAAATGCAAGGTAGGATTCATCCGGCCAGCTGGAAGCTTCCTCAAGGTACACAGCTGCATCTGAGCTCACATCTCACTTGCTTGGGAAGTCATCAAGTATGCATTTCTAAGTGGATCAGAACGTACAGGCAAGGAAAATAACTATTCCAAAAACGTCAGTTCATGAAGGTAGAAACAAGAATCTTATCAGAAATGACAGTTTTCGTAAGCAGTCCTTGTCTAAAGCAGTTGTTGACTCTTAGGAGCATGCTAAAATGCTTTGTGAATACAAGCTACTGCATTTTAGGCCTCCATTATGTGGAGTTAGACCAACAGAGGTATTACTGGGCCAATTTTATGATTGATGATCTCAGTGTGAATTTAAACACCTCAGTTTACATCTCTCTTCCAGAGTGTTATAGTTAATGGGTCTATGTCCAGGTGGAGGTCAGTGATGAGTGGTATCCCCCAGGGGTCCGACTTGGGACTGGTGCTCTTCAACATCTTTATCAATGATATAGACAGTGGAATCAAGTGTACCCTCAGCAATCTAAAGACCAAGCTGATGCAACAGAAGGAAGGGATGCCAGCCAGAGGGATCTGGACAGGCTCGAAAAGTGGGCATGTAAGAAGATGAAGAGGTTTAACAAAGCTAAGTGCAAGGTGTTGCTCTTGGGTCAGGTCACTCCCAGATACGTGTACAGGCTGGGAGAAGAACTCATTGAAAGCAGCCCTGTGGAGAAGGACTTGGAGTTCTGGTGGACGAAAAGCTGGACATGAGCCAGCAGATAGTTCTTGCAGCCCACAAGGCCAACTGTATCCTGGGCTGTATCAAAGAGAGGGGTGGCCAGCAGAGACCAACTTTTTACACATTCTGATAGTGGTAGAACAAGGGGGAATGGCTTCAGATGGAAAGAGGGCAGATTTAATTTTGATATTAGGAAGAAATTCTTTACGCAGAGGGTGGTGAGGCCCTGGCACAGCTGCCCCAAGAAGGTGTGGATGCCCCATTCCTGGAGGCTCTCAAGGCCAGGTTGGATGGGACCCTGGGCAGCCTGAGCTGGTGGGGGGCAGCCCTGCATACGTCAGAGGGTTGGAATTGGATGATCTTTAAGGTCCCTTCCAACCCAAGCCATTCTATGTTTCTGCTTTCTATTTTCATTTACAGATGAACCACAATTACACTTTCTCTCTTGTTAAGGTCACGATTCCATGTGTCTGGAACCAGAGTTTGGCACAAGGAGCTGGCTCTGACCATAAGAAAATGGGAAAGTATTTGCACTCCATCCAATATTCAGCTGCACTATGTTAAACCTAGCAGCTACCTCTGTGTTTTGAATACATACTGGGTTGACAGCTGCATAAATTAATTGGTATTTTGCCAACTAAGCCTGCAGTTGTCATCTGTACCACATATTGATTCAATCTTAAAATGCTTACTCATACAACTCTTACTTTGTGCTCACTAGGAGTTTTGCAGAAAAAAAAATGTAAAGTAAGAGGTATGCAGCTAGGGATTTCATCTTTGACCAAGGTAAAAATGATGATGATTTTGTTACAAATGAATTAAATTAAAAGAAAAATATCAGAAAGTCTATTTTTAACAAATTTTATATTCACATGGCGTTAACTTAAGCAGAATAGATTTGTTTTACCCTGAAGTAAGACTGGCCATGCTATGGGGTCCAGCTTCTGCAGCTATAGGACTTTAAACTTATTAAATCAGTTTTCAAAGTAAAGCCAAATGTTTTCCTTCTTTATATCTGTATTTCTGTGTCTCTGGTTATCAGATACATGGCCCAGCTCTTACTCCTTTAAGTGCTCAAAACTGTGAATTTAAGCACTGGCAATTTGCAAGAGGACTACAAAAACATTTCCCTAAGAATGTATGGCAGCTAGCTCTTACTTTGCTAGGTATTTTATCAAATTAAAATATTGAGCATTACATTAAATAGGGATGCTCTTGCATCCTTTACTTTCTTGTTACTGCCTTTTTTTTCCCCCAAGGGAACAGACACAGATGAACTCAAGCTTTCTTAGAGACAAAACCATCTTTTTTGAATGCAACTAAACTGTCTTACGGACTTGATTTCTTTACCTTCAAAATTTGTTCAAAACTTTGGAAATATTAGCAAGAAGCATTAGCAAATAATCTAGGGTATTTTACAGCTCCACACTGAATCAGAAACAACAGACAAATGCAAGGCAGATGCCAGGTATGTTTATGCACACCAGCACTGACTCCTTCTGTGATTAGTCCAAAATTACTATATATACTCCGTTTGGGTTCCATCAAATGGAATAACAGCCTGCTTCAAATATCTTCATACCTTTGTGATATCTGCGGTCTTGACTGACACATCAGGGATTAAACTGGGACCCTTTTGGATTTACACATATGTGTCTGTGCATCCTCAGCTGATTCAGGCCATGGTGGAATGGGCACTAGGCACAGGGTTTGACTCCTGTGACATACTGCTTTGAAAAATGTGACAATGTGTACTTATTTTTCTGTTGTTTCATTCTTTTTTTTCTTTTCTTTCCATCCACCTAAAGCAGTAGCTGTGTTTGGCATCAGATGCTTTGCCAAGATGTGCTCTGGAGCAATGCAAACTGGTTATCCCATGTCTGCTGTAAACTCGGTAATTAGAACAGAAAACGGCATCTGTTCACAACTTTTCTCTTAAAAGGGATCATACAGGATTTCTAACTGTAAACAAAGGGTAAAGGGGTTTTTGTTAGTTTTTAAATGCTCTCTCTGTGAGTCATAACAAATATGTGAATATGGCGTGATCCACACACAGTCTTGATCTGCATTTATACAGAAACACTAGTTTTTCCCATTCTAAAGATAAAATCTTACTGTAATTGTGATGGCTGTCTGCTTTTAGCTTTCCTGCTTGTGGCTGCTGGGAGAGAAGCAGAAACCTTCATGAAGAACTTCGGAACTTTTCCTTCTGTGTTCCTTGGGCACGTGAGAACATTTCTTGTGGGTAGAGCTGCTGTGTGCCCTGCAGCATTTAAGTCTTGAAAGCATTGTCCTTCCCTTATATGGTGCACAAAGCCTGCATCCAGGCCATGCGGCATCAGCATGGATAAATGAGCGCTCGTTGTTAACAAATAGACGTGGGTAATATGATCTAATGCTATTCTGGTCAATAGGAAAATTCAAAGCTGTTGAACTTGGTTACATGACTCGTTGAGGCTCCCTTGAGAATTTCAGCCCGGAGCAAAAGTGGAAAGAAGCCCTAAGCTGAGGACTGTGGGCTTTTACCTTCTGTGGTTGCACAGTGAGCACGTAGGGCCTTATACACAGCAGATGTGCCATACGGCATCCATTCCTGCTTCCAGTGTTTCCTAATCTCAGAAAAATCAGTTTCTTCTTGCCAGTGTTTCACAAATCTATGTGGCTTTACTGCTCCAAAGGTAGTTATCCTATCTCCAAGCCCATGTAACTCCAGCACAGCTCAGCCAACATAGGACCAAAGCTTCCCCATTGAGGTAGCTCTCCACCATCTCTGGGTTACGGGTGGGTATAGTGGGGTTTTGTGGTGGTGTAGCTGATCTGGGCTGCTGTGACTGAGTCTTGACTTTACCCTACAGAGGGTGAATCTCCAAGTTACATACCATGTCTTCTTCCCTGTCCTCTTCCCTCCATGTAGCTCTAGATCTGGAACAAGGGGATCCAAAAAAATGTTTGTATAATAGGAATGTGGTATCCATATTACAAAAAGGGGTCTTCTTCTCCTCGGTCTTGGTGCTGGTACTGGATTAGTTTTCCTTCTAGAGATGAAAAGTCCAGGCACGGAGCTCACCACCAAACTTCACCCTGAAAAGATGGAGATGGCACGAAGAAATTTTCTCCTCTTGGCTCTGAATTACTGCGGTGGCTCTAGTTGCTGACTTGGTTTAAAATTCCTTCTTTCATTGAAAACGTATGTCTCTGACTTTCTTATGGTGACACAGTTTGCACTCTTACCCAAGAGCTGTTTTCTTAATAGGACCAACTATATTTGGAATCACTTTGAATTGCTCTTGAAATGGAAGATTAATGTCAGTATTTCTGGCAGTTTTTCACTATCTTTTTCCCTGTAAATGAGTGTTAAATAACTATTCAAGCCAGGAATACCTACACCACTTCTTTCTGAACATGATTTGATTTGTTTCATTGTAATACTGTATAAGCTCCTAGTGTAGCTGATAAAGGTAAAAGTATTAGCAGTAAAACTGGTGGAGGATTTTGTAGAAAGGGTATGTTGATGAGTATAGAAGGTTATGCTTTGCATCAATGTACATGCAGGGAAGTCATAAACTATCAAAACCTGGTTCATGTGTCATATACAGACTATGTCACACACACAGGTCCCACTGAAAACCAAGGACTGGGGATGTTAGGACACCTTTTACATTTGACATTCAGCTATAAATTTCTTGTACCATGTTAATGACCAATGCATCTAAGAAGATACAACTGTTCTTTGTTTTTAGGTTTCACTTTAGACTGTAAGCCAAAAAATCAGCACTGGCTCTCAGGATCTGGTCACGGGAGTCCCTTAGTTAGTGCTGTGACCCCTGGTGTGATCCTTGGCTTTCTGCTCCCCTGAAGGCAGCAGCTCAGAGATTCGGCACACCTTGAAGCATCTGAAAGTAAACAGCTTGCAGTCTCATTAGTACGGGTTGTATTTTTGTATTTCTAACTCTAATTACATGTCAGAACATGTCTAGCACCATATTGGAAACCTACTGAAGACTCTTTTGTGGAAGAAAAATATAGGGGCTTTTTTAAAAATTTTTTTATTTTGTCAAGGAAAAGAAAAAAAGCCAAACAGGACCCAAACAGACCAAAAGTATGGGCCCATTTTGAACTGGAATGTGGGCTTAAGAAAGCCACTTAAAATCAAACCATCTCAATAAAAACATGTATTTAACTCTGGACAGAGAAATTCACTCATCTAGTGTGATCTTCTGCACTATGTATGCTATGGGATTTTTTCTATTTACTGTGCTTAGATACTGATAACTGGATTTGACTAATGCAGTATAGTGGTTAGGAAGATAGGGTTTTGTCTGTCAGAATATCTTTTATTCACTGGAACTATGAAGGCATCTTCAATACTCCTAATTTTAAAAAAACATTTCTAATTCCCATTTGTTTGGATTTAACTTCCTTATTGACTTATTTTCTCTGTGTGTTTCTTACTGTATTAAAAAAAATTCTTAGTTTAATTTTCTCCCCACATGGGTGCTTGTTTTGTGTAATCTGTCTATTTTCAATAAGCAGAGTTGAGTAGAGCTCTTCTTTATAGACCCTGGCTGGTGCTTGGAGGCCTCCCCCATGTGTATTTTGCAGTGAAGAAGTGTTTTCATGGCACACTGTGATTTATGCGGAGAGTGACAAGAGGAAAAATGCATTTACAGAGTAGTGTAATCCTGAAAAGAGCACTTGATTTGTTGATAAACCTCAGCTGCATTTTATCTTCATTTTTTAAGTGCTTCTGTGAGGTCTGAACAACCGACAGGTAGGGAGGGCTGATCTGGGAGGATAGTGAAGCTGTGGGGGTGAAATATGACCAAGACCCACAGCCAAGAACATGAAGTACCTGGAAACTGGGTGTATGGGAACTATTGAATTATGGCCTGAGCCACTGACCGATCACCTGAGGTGAGGCACTGATGCAGCCGCAGGAGCACAGGTGAAGGCAATTCACCTGTATGACCAGAAGGGGTGGAATCTGACTCCACCTCTCCTAGACCCCCATTTAAGGGCTGACCACCACTAGGGAAGGTTCTCTTTTTGGAGATTGCTTGTCTGGAGTTTCCTATTGCAAGCCTAGGATACGGGTGAGTGGTTTTTTCCTCTAATTTTGATTGTCTCTTTTCCATCATAATAACCTAACTATACTATCTATAAAATATTCTGGCTATAATCCTATTTGGTGTTGTTCATTCTGTTAACGTCACATCTTGCACTGGATAAGAAGAGGGATTCTGGTGGAGGAATCAGTTCCTTGGCTACTGAGGGCAATTTCATTCTTGTATTTAGGTGAGTGAGAGAGTGAAAGCCCAAGAGCTTTTTCTAGAAATGGCTTTCTAGCAGTAGTTTTCAACCATTTCAATAGGCAAGTACTTCTAATTTTTTCCCTGGTGGTTTGTACACCCCAGGCTGGAAACCAGGTCTCTGAAGCATGTGGGGATGAAAAGGAAACTAAAACAAACAAACAGTAGCTCTAGAGGAAGGAGAAGCTAGCCGCAGCAGGTTAAAACTAATAACCATGCTTATGCTGGATGCCTCCAGTATCAGTGCAGTTGCTGAGTTAAGGTTGGATGTCTTTCAGGAAATCCCTCTGTGTATATATATATTTTTCCTTGTAAGTACCTGAGCCTACAGAAATATTCATCAGGCTTGCAGAAACCACAACCAACCCTTGCCTGTTCCTGCACTGTGGTTTTCCAAGGAATCACAGTGAAGATAAGCTGACCTAAAAAAAAAAAAAAAAAAAGTAGCTTGTTTCTCCTGCGTGTGAGGAGTGAATGAATGAAAGACTTCTCTCAGCCTCTTCCAGGTTAAGCTTTTCATGTAGAAGATGCTAAAAGAGCATCGCCTCCCTGAGCCTGCTCCTACTGGGTTGTTGCAGAGCCCAAATGAAATAACATTTTTGAAGCAAAACCATCAGCACTGATGAATTATCTAAATAACTCGTCATCTAGAGCTAAAAAGCAGTTAGCTAAAAACTGCTTTGTAGTGTTGTGTGTCTCTTTGTACTTAAACAAAAGTGGGGCATTGTTGAGTAGGTGATGAAGCTGTTTTCCCCATACTTTCTCCTCTTAAAATTGGATAATGTTGAGGAATTGCTGCTAATCAAAGAAGTTGTGTTGTGTCTGTTATGGGGAGACTAGAAGCTTTTTTCCAGCTTTGTCAGTAGGACTTAGGGGTTGGGAGTGACTTTAAAGATCGTCAAACTCCAACCCAAGCCATGCTGTGATTCCCTGACTTGTCACGTAACAAAACAGAAATGCTTCTTCCTCAGGATCACTACACTGGTAGTATTCTGCCCTTCCCAATGAAGCATAATGCATGTGCACATTAAATAGTAAATATATTCATACATGGCCATGTGAATGTTTTTATGACTGAGTAATGCTGGAGAAAGAGGGAATGTTAAGGAAACATGGAGCCAAGATGCAATGGAAGAGTTACACCAATTTGTATTCTGAGTGACATTCCAAAGCCATTAATTCTCAGTGTATTTTTTTTGTTCTCCACACTTAGAATAGGAAGAAAAAAACCTGAAAGTGTTGTCAAGTGCTAGGAACATGAATAGGAACTGTGAACTTCCATACAAATTTATTGTTTGTTGAAATTTGCCTTTTGTATTTTCTAGCCAGTGGGATTTTACAGGTGAGCTCTGCAATCTATAGAAGTCAAGTGAAATGATCTGCCAGATCACCCTTGCATTTGAGGAAGCTGTTTCCAGATGTCATTGCAGGTGTAACCCTGCAGCTGAGACACAGAGGCAGATTCCAGCCATAGTGATGGCTGGAAAATGAATTGAAAATATCCCACTTGGAGAAGGGCTTGGTCCTCCACTTGTTTGTTGCCTGAATCAAGACAAAATGAAACAGGGATCACTAAGTACACAAAGCTGCAGAGAAATGGGGCTTCAAGCCATTGTATCACTGGCTAATCCATGGGTGTCCAGAATTCGAGCTTGCCTGGGACTCATTGAGTGAAGAAGAATGAACTTGGACCACATATAAAATGTATAATATTGATAATGAATAGTTAATGTATACAAGTAACAATGTCTTTTTTAATTTTTTTCTTACTACCTAAAGTAGGAGGACAACAAAGCCATAAAGCTAGTGGGGTAGTTGGCCTTTTTTTTGTGGGGGAAAAAAAAGTCTGATTTATTGGAAGTAGTCGCAAATTCTTAGGGAGTTCTGTTGAGAATATATCGATGCACATCACATGGTTTTGATGAAATTTTATTCTTCCAGTACTTCATCCTTGAAAATTGTTTACAAATGTACACAATGCCAAAAAACAATGACATGAATAAGGGGTGATTGTGAATTGAAGAATGTTTTTCTCTGGCAAGACAGGTCATTGAAATCCAGTAAAGAGACATCACCAATTTTTGGGTTGAATATCTGATTGCAACCTTATAGATTACCTGCAGATTTTCAAAAGGAATGCATTCATGCCAATTGAAAATGAAGCTACAAATAATAATAAAAAAATGATGAACTTTTGAGCAATCTTGAAACCTGTTCTCAAATTTCTTTATCAAAACAGAAAGTAAGGCTGAGCATTTTTCATGATTAACAGGGTTTTCTTTAGCCACTGTGACAAAATGCATACAATTATTTTCCAAAACTCAAGCTACCATTATACTACACTCTCCCCATGCTCTGGGTTTTGCCCAGATAGTGCACATTGCACAGCATTGTTTGGTTGTTGTGAGCAATGGATGTATGCCTGTGGCTGAGCCAGGCCAAAATCATTGGAGAAGAGCTCCTGCCATTATGGCAGAGGACAGCCATGTGATGGGGTGAGCCAGACTGCATGTAGCCTTTGGGCCACAGATTGGACATGCTTGGGCTAGCCCATGTGCATCATGTGTGCGTGACTTGAACCAGCACTTCCTGATCCTCTATGCTCTGCAGCAAGATGCCCACAAGGATTTGTATCAACCTGAGAGAGCTGGCTTTGTGTATAAGTTGTTTCATACGGAGCACAGTGTGCACCATGTAATACAAAATAGATTTGTCTGTAAACAATGCTGACCTTTACTGCCATGGTACGGTCTGCTTGAAAAGAACACCCCGAGGAGACATATTCCACTGAGAAGTCAACACTCTGATTTCTGTAATTTGTATGTGGTATTTCTGACTTGGGAAAGGCTAAGCCATTTCCTTGCTGTCACTTCCCACCAGATATTAACACCTTCCTGCCCAGCTCTCTGACAATGCTGTGTAAGCCAAATTATTTCAGTAGGTTTAGATGTGTAGAGCCCAGTTCTCCCATGGACAACTCAGATGTTTTTGGATTCCTCTGGTTGGATCCAATGATGCCAACACAAATAGCTTGTCTACTGTGTGAAGTAAGGAGCAAGCCATAACTGATGTGGTGTCCGTTGTGGTATGGACCATGTTACAAATCTGTTTGTTATGAGATTGCTGGTGTCTCTGCTGCACCTGTTAGCCTCAGAGGAACAAGAGCAAGTGTAGAGTCTTGCACCTAGGGAGGAATAACATCATGCACCAGCACAAGCTGGAGGATGTTCTGCTGGAGAGGAGCTCTGAGGAGAGGGACCTGGGTGTCCTGGTGGATGACAGGCTGGCCATGAGCCAGCAGTGTGCCCTGGTGGCCAAGAGGGCCAATGGGATCCTGGGGTGCATTAAGAAGAGCATGGCCAGCAGGTTGTGTGAGGTGATCCTCCCCCTCTACTCTGCCCTGGTGAGGCCCCACCTGGAGTATTGTGTCCAGTTCTGGGCTCCCTGGTACAAAAATGACAGGGATCTCCTGGAGAGAATCTAGCAGAGGGCTACAAAGATGATAAAGTGCATGGAACACCTCCCTTATGAGGAAAGGCTGAGAGACCTGGGTCTGTTCAGCTTTGAGAAAAGAAGACTCAGAAGGGATCTGATCCATGTCTGTGAATATCTAAGGAGTGGGAGCCAAAGGGATGAGGCTGGACTCTTCTCTTCAGTGTGTGCTGATAGGATGAGGGGAAATGGCCACAAACTGAAGCATAGGAATTTCTGCACAAATGTGTGTGGGAACATCTTTTCACAGTGCAGTGATGGAGCACTGGCACAGGCTGCACAGAGAGGTGGTGGAGTCTCCTTCTCTGGAGACGTTCAGGACCCGCATGGATGCCTACCTGTGAAACCTGGGCTAGGGAGCTCCTTTGGCAGGGTCATTGGACCCAATGATCTCTAGAGGTCCTTTTCAATCCCTACAATTCTGTGATGAAGAAAGAAGTCTTCAAGCAGATTTGATTGTGGGATCATCATACAATATTCCAAGTTGGAAGGGACTCACAGAGATCACTGAGTCCAGCTGCACAGGATGACCCAAAATTTGTAGAAATTATTGGCGGAGATCATTTGGATTGTGGTGATACTTCAGGTCTAAGATCTTGTAAAAGCGGTAAGGACATAACTCCTTGAAGATGGCACAAGGGCACGTACTGTCCTGCTCTCCTTCAGGAAGATCACCTAGAGTGTTGGCTCGGCTTCTGAGATGTCTTTCCTCATTTCTCCTTGGATGTGTTGAACATATAATGTCTGACAGCTATTGCTGATAACTGTGTCTGGTAGAAGTGTGGCTGCTTCCTGGGATAGTGTGAGTTTAATTTACTGTAAGAGCCTTTTAGATTCGTACCAGAAGCTGTTCTTGTAGACAGAGCAGGGCACTGGCACAGGTTGAAATACTGTGCTGTGTTGCAGCACGTGGATGTTTGATCGACCCATAGGGAGAATGAAACTCGGCAGCCAGCCCAGTTTCTTTGCCAACTGTTAGGTCAGAGGCGGGCAAGGTAAATATGCCGAGGCAGTGATCAAGTCCTTTTGTTTCCCTCCTGAGAACTGGAAGTTATCCCTCCTTGCTCAAGACATTGTTGCCATAGGATGCCTGTCCTCAAATGGTTAAGTGCTGAAGCTTGTCTGAGGTATTTCCCTCTTCTGGGGAACGTGTTAAGCACTAAATGATGCATGAGCCCTGTTGGAGGGAAGTGTTACATTCTGTACACAGACTATTTATTTTTCACTGATGATTTTATTCTGAAGCCAGGTGTGGTTCCAGGCAAACTTGACAAGGTAAGCAGGCCCTGAAGCAAGGCAGTCATTTGCATTCCTCTAAACAAACACATTCTCTAATTACTGTTTTAAAGATGATCTAATGTAGTAAGAAGTAATAACAAATAATTCTGTAGGGTGGGACACATGTCAAACTGGCACTGTAGTGAAAGAGGTTGTCTTGAAGTTGTAACAACTTGTCTATTTTTTTGGCATGCTGCTTTGCTTGTCCCAAATTTAAGAAAATTGTGGGTGATATTTCTTAGGAAAGATTGCTATCTGAAGGATCAGTGTCTATCCCAACTGCAGAAAGCATCTTTTTCTTATTAGTTTCTCTCTGCTTTATGATTTTGCTTTCATTATTTCTTTTTTTCCACGTATATCTTAACAGGTAAGCACTAGTAAATTCAGCTGTTGACTAAACTGAGCTCTCCTGTGGTATAGATAGACATCATTACAGATTGTTAGAAGAGTCCATCTCGGGGGTTGCAAGTAGAGTCTTAATGACTGCAAATAGTGAAAGGGGGGAGATTCAGAACAGACAGTCATCAAAGAGTTACACTTTGAAGAATATGCAAGCATGACAAGCCAAAGTCTCATAGTAATTAAGACTGCAGTCAGCTTTCATTAAGATACACAACTTATGATCCTCTCTTCTCCCCCTGGTCATGACTTGCAAAGCTTAATTGACCTCGAAGATGACATATTTATTTTAGAATAGGTTGCTTTGATTTCTGTGGAATTAAAAGGAAATTAATCCAATTCTGTTTTAATGATAGACCACAAGGCAAGCTGACATTTGTTGAACACTTCAACAAGATTTTCTGAAGTTTTCATCCCTTACCTTTACAATCCCACCAGCAATGATGCTGGGTGAGTTATGGTCCTTGGGCAACATCATTCTCTGCTCTCTTTTGTGTTAGGTAAGTAGTGACAGCAGCTTCTATTTGAGTTTTTTATTTCACGTGTTTACTCGCAAAATTAGATCTCCCATGCAGTATGTTGGAGATGACAGGCACATAGTTATTTTAAAATCTCTCTAAGGATTCCCCAAATGCTCTTTATGCTATCGCTTCTTTAAAAAGAAAAAAACTAAAATTATTTAATCAAAATCAGTTACATTAGTAAAAGAGGTTGCCCTATCTCCTGGTTAGTTAGCTTGAGGTTGTTTCCCTCTTATTTTTATGAAGCTTTTCTGTCATTTCTGTTACACATTTTGTATAATAAAAAATATCTTCCTCACGGACTGAGAGGTAAGCAGTGTACCTGAAAGAAAGCAACCCACTAGAAATCACCCCAGCACACAGGAACATTGCAGTCTATCATGATCAGATTAAACAGATCTTTAAATAATTCAGCAAAACGTGATATTACCACTGACAGCATCTGCATGTTCTGTCAAAGTGTTCAGTAATGGGACACGCGTAACAACACTTAAGATAATACCCAGACAGATAATCAGTAAAGAGCACAGGGATATCAAGAACAGAGAAGGAGAAAAATGGCATTCTTAACTGCACGGCACTATCTGGATCAGTACAGCTCACCACCAAATGCCTGCTTAAATTTTGAAGACAAACACTTGTTTAAACAATTTTCTCCCATTAGAATTCAGTCAGAGGCTTCTTCGTTCAGACTCTTCCGAGGTGGTTATTTATTCTTCATTCAAACATATTTCAGTTTCATCAGAGAGTTGTAACATGCTCTAGCTAGCAATAACTTGAATTTACACAGTAAAATATTGAAGCCTGTCTTGGCAGCAAACAGTGACTTTAACAAATGTGTGTTCCCTTTTCTTAGTGTGATTGCTTGTGAAACATTAAGAATTGCATGCAGACTGAGGGATGTAGCCATTGTTTCTGTGAATGTCATGCACAGCTGAGTTTACATATTTGACACGATCCTGTTTGACTCCAAGGAGATAAATGAAATTAAGTTCTCAGAAAGGAAGTAATTAGGCCAGGGAACAATGGCAAAGATAAGGCCTTATGGGAGAAAATGTCCTAGAATGAACAGGGAGTGGAGGGAGCTCTTAGTGGAGAAATACAGGTTTCCTTAGCTCCAAATAGATTAGCAATGCTCAGATGCCTCAAAACCAAAATGAGAACCAGAGAAGCAGCTACCAAATGATCTAAGACTCTGGCTTTGAGAAGTGGGGAAGCAGATTTCTGGGGGGACCATGTTGACAAGAAATCTCCATCAAGACTGTGAGGTGGGTTAGAGCCAGGCTTTGGCCTTTTTTTCCTGTTTTCTGCAGACCTTCTGGGAAATAAATAGTGAATTGGCTTAAAGAGAAAATAGTCTGAGAGGTGCCAAATGTAGTTTTGCCATTTTTCGGATGGTGAGTGGAAAACAAGGAGTCTGCCCATTGGTAATGTTGGGTGAGAGGGTTTGTCTAGTGGTGTTCAGCTTAGGGAGAGGTAAAAGAAATGCTTGGCAAAGTATGCTGGCTGTTGACGTGAATTAATTTCTCCTAAATCTGGGCAGGTTCCCAGCCCTGAAGTCTGTCTTTGAAGTGGGTGAGGCAACAGATTTTTATTATTATACCTGACCTTTAGTTAAAAAATAAATGCTACCACTAGGAAATGCTGGCTAACATTCCCTTCATGTTATCTAATAACTTTTTGTTTGGAGAATTAGGCTGTAAATCTCTTCCTAGTAACATTTGTTTTGCATTGGTTTAATTTCTTTTACTTCAGCAAGGTTGTTTCTGAATTAAAATCTAACTTGGATGTAATCAGCTATTAGTATGAGCAGCTTGCAAACAGTGCTGGTAGGATGTAGAAGGTTTTTTTTTATGTGGATCAGCCAGGATGCCTGGAAACTCACAGTTGTGTTGGAAAATGGCCTGTTCTCTGTTCAAATTCCAGAAAGTAACTGGTTCGTTTTATCAGGTTCTCATGAGCCTGGCATCCTTAAAGGGATGGATATTGCTTAGTTACCTCATTGGATAAGGGATAACACTGGGGCTGACCAAAGCATGGGAGGAATCTTCTTTACCACAAAGTGCATGTAATCATACTGAATGCTTAGAGGTTAGTTGAGTTTAAAATATGTCTTAGTCCTAAATTAGCTGATTTTTAAAGATCTTTAATACTCCCCATTTCAAGGGCAATCAGCTGGATAGCATGTGCCTCTGCATGTGAAATGATTAAATATTTAACTAAAAAAAAATAGGTCTGTAGGTGAGATTAGATATAGCTTTAGAGCAGATAGTCATGCTAGGGGATAGGGAGGTAGGAACCTTGCATCAGATCTGGATCATGATCTGAAACTCAGTAAAGAACATGGCTTCTTGATTTCATCTGTTGGTCTTGATCCCAGCTATAATAATTCATCCTCAGACAGACCCATCAGCCTGTTTATAACAATATGAAAAGTAAATCCTGTTTGAATTGGAGGATTTATACTGTCAAGGGGCTGGAGAGAGAGCAGAGAGAGTGTGCACACATTTGTCTTTTCTCTTGTTTTATGCTGCAAACCATCATGACAGCGTCTGGTAATGCACCAGGTAGATTAGAAATTGCTAGGTCTGTGCTGAACTTATTGGAGGTGCTATTCACTTTGCTTTTGGCATTATAAAATGTGATTCATAAGCATACTTGCTTGATGTTATGTGGCTAATTTTATGTTTATATATTTAAAGTTTCTTTGTAACATTCTTGCTCTGGTGCAACGAGAAAATTGATAGATGTTTTAGTCTGGGAAGGAGTTAGAAATATTTGCCAGAGAGCTGTGTTCTGGCTTTTTCTAACCACCTTTGGAGATGCTTTTCCTAGCTAACGTCCCCAGCAGGCACATACACAAGCAAACCGTAGAACTAGGCAGCATCTGATGCAGCGGGTGGCTTCATCCTGGGAGGCAGCTGACAGAAATGTTTTCAGAAGGCAAACTCCTTCCTTGGGGTTTCTGCAAGGGAGAGGAAGTTTTCTGTAGGAGCACTGCTCACAGTCTGCTGAGTAAGCACATTGTCAGCTTGCTCTATGTATGCTGTGTTCCCATCTGGCATCTCTGTCTCAAAGGATGCTAAGAGAGAAATCTCAGCTCATTTCCAGGCTTGTAGTTCCCTCCCTTGGTGATTTTTTTCCACTTTCCAGGGCCATTTCTACTTATTCAACTGGAAGTTGAGTTCCTTTGGGCCATTAGACATCAGTTCTTCCTCCCAAGTGGATTGATATTCTAGAGAAAAAGAAACGGAAGTTGTTTATCTGCAGAGATCTTTGGCTAAGTCCCACATGCAAACTGTAGCATTGTTATTTGGAAGGAAAAGGAAGCACTGAGAACCAGACTAGGACACAGATTGCTTCAGTGTGGCCCAAAGCCTGTAGAAATCATCCATGGAGCTGAAAACCTCAGAGCAGCCTTCCAGAAAGTTAAAATGCTGGGCAGAGATTTTCCCAGAATTAAACAGATGTGATGCCTAAGATTTTGTCAGGTTGCTGATAGCTAGAAGCTGTTCAAATGTGGAGCAAAAATTGTTCATGCTGCAGGGGAACATGGCATGAGAGACTAATGCAGGCAGATGTCAGAACTGGGGAGATATGTTGGCAGCTCTCCCTTTTAGCAGAGGTTTTTCGGAGCCTTCAGTAGTGGTCACTCTAAATATAAGGAGCTGCTCCGAAATGTGTGGGTAACCAATGAGCAGAATCATAGAATCATTAAAATTGGAAAGATCACTAGGATCACTTAGTTCATTCATCAGCCCACCCCCACCCTGCCCACTAACCGTGTCCCTCAGTGCCACATCTGCCCTTTTCTTGAAGATCTCCAGAACACTTCCAACTCTACCAGCTCCCTGAGCAGCCTGTGTCAATGCCTCACCACCCTTTCTGAGAAGAAATTTTTCCTAATATCCATCCTGAATCTCCCTGGCACAACATAAGGCCTTTTCCTCTCAACTTATCACTGTTACCTAGGAGAAGAGGCTGACCCCCACCTCGCTACAACCTTCTCTGAGGCAGCTGTGGAGTCATAATGCCTCCTCCAGACTCAACAATCCCAATTGCCTCCGCCACGCCCTATAAGACTTGTGCTCCAGGTCCTTCACAGCTTCTATACCTTTCTTTGGACAGGCAGCATAGAGGTATTTCTTTGAAAGTTTTGTACTCTTCTTGATGGGCACTGCCTCCTTGTTGGAGGTGAGGAATGATAATTCCATGGGTCAGTTAAGACAGGGACAGACTTCTGGCAAAGAGTAAATTGATGGGGAGGAGGCAGCTGAAACCAGAGGAGAAAATAAGCGGTAAAACAAACCCCAAAATGCAAACACAGTGGAAGGCACTAAGTAACAATTAGGCTAATGCAAGATTAATTTTGTAATGTTTTAACAGTTCATGCTGAGAGATTAAGTACTGTGAGATTTGAAAACTCTGATTATCTGTTCAGAAGTATATTTATGCTGCCAGAAGTAAAATGACATCTTGGAAATAGATCCTTGCCTTCCCCACTTGTATCTGGTATGGAATTTGTAAAGTATAGTTGAACAGTCTATATTAATCCAGACAGTAACAGAGACCTGTGTGTGAATTAAGCACATTCACAACTGATACAATGGTAATTGCTCAGAGGAGCTTGTATGTGGGATTATGACTATTTGACTTAAGCAGCTCAGGGGCGAATGAGGACATGAGGTTTGGGCAACTTGACATCAAACTTATGATATGTGCAAGAGTGCATCCTTGGGATAAGAACTGGCATTCTTCTCCCCACCCTGTCTGACTGGTCTCACTTGGTAATGTCAAAAAGATATATGAGGTGACACGTAAACATTCCTTGGTGTCCAGTAGCACAGCAGGTTTCCAGCTGGTTTCTTGACTACTGTTCGTGCCTCTCTCTGCATGCCTGCTAGTTGGCGTGAAGTGACATTTTTAAGCCCAAAGAGAACATATTCTGGAAATGTGGATATATGACCCTTTTTTCCTAACTGTTTCTAGAGCCTTTTTGTAGTTTTTACCTGTGCCAGTACGAAGCCCAAGCACATTTCCATGCCAACTGCAGCTCCCTTTGAAATACTCCTAACTACTTGAACAGGTTCCATTGGCTTTGCAAGTTTTTATTTTTGGTCCTAGCTCTAAGGTGGATTTTTTTGAAGTGTGAGAACAGTGTTTCCAGCCACACTCCAGTGTTATGTGAGTGGGGAGAAATGTACTTTTTCTCCATATGCTTGGTTAGAAGGTCATGATTTCATAACATAAAATGGACGAAGTTAGGAGGTTAATGGAAACTTAGAGCTGCAAGTATTAACTCAGCAGGTAGCTTCCTCCCTCTTACAGTCCTATTGAGAACAAACAAATGCCCTCCTGACTGGAGGAAATAATTATTTGCATCAAACAGGTTGTTATTTTAGAATCTCATCAGAGCACTGAATAATGTGGTAATGCAGTAATAAAGCAACTGAAGACTAACTAGGTGGATATAGTAATAAAAAAAAAAAAGATAGATTGGGATGGGATTCTTAATAGAAATGTGTGAGGATGTGCAATAAATTCTGATATTCAAGCAATTCAAAGTTAAAATGGAAAGAGCATTTCACAGGAGAGTGTGAAACATAAGCAGGTACATAACTGACATGGATCTGTGCAATTCTAGATTTTGAGCTTCAGCACAAATTAGGAATTGTATGACATCTTCACGTGTATTTGTATTACATCTGGAATTGAGATGTTCTGTAAGTTCAGTTTCAAATCCAACTCTTGAGATATCACCCGATCACAGATGATAAGACCTGTGAGAATGTGTACATTGGTTTAGAAATGAACATCTAACCTCTAAAGCTAGTCACATCACTAGTTATTTTCCCTGCTGTTTTGTTGCTTAGAGTGCTTAGCATCTATGAAGCACTAATGTACGGGTGATCTGTAACGAAGTGTTACGTTTATTGAAGCTGCATAAAGCTGAGGCTGTGATAAAACAGTGGTTGTTTTGATGACTGTTTTATGACACGCTGTAAACTAATGCATTGCCCCAGACAAGCGTATAATGAGCAGGAGTGGGTGCTAGAAAATCACACCCCTTGCTTTATAGCTACTTTTCTCTTGTGGGACAAGCCAAGCAAAGGCTGAGCTGGAAAACGCCCTCTTCCCAAACACACCCTTCACCCAACATCTAGTTGTTGTACCCTTTGTAAAGGAAGATTTGTTGTTTTGGGGGTCACCAACTAGACAAGCTCAATTGGCGAACTCACTTTAAAAAGAACACAGTTTAAACATATCAGCTCAGTATTTTTTGTGGTGTACAACACAAAGTAGAGGGTGATGTTACCAGAATGCCCCGCGTCCATCAGCTCTAAGACTGCATTTAGTACCGTTTATTTTAGACTTCATCTAATAGCTACCTTTCATTCTAAATACCTTGAATTAATTAGATGTATTGCTTGGGGAAAAAAAAATGAGTCACTGTGTATGACTTGTATGTGTGACTTGGCTGCATAAAATATTAACTGCAGTGCTATAGATTTCTAATAAGTCAGTTGGAAAACATTCTCTTAAATGCCATGGAACAGCCTACTTTTTCATACTGATTTCTTCTGAGCTGAGTGAGCGAAAATAAGGAACTGACAAAGATTAATCTGTTGTCATGATCCTATGAAATATATTTAAGGGTTCTTATTTTCAAATCACGTTCATTCCCCTTTCTGCTTCTTCATGGCATACAAAGAATCAATGGGCAGTGATAAAACCTAGAATAATGGAAAAACAATTCACATGTTTATTGCAATATTTGTCATTAGGCCTGCTTTTCTTACTTTGAGTTGTTTTACAGGAGGCATTTGTTGCCTTTTAACATTAATTAATGATTATGGTTTGAGCATTCTGCTTGTTCTCTGAAGCAGTGGCACTGTTAACCTCCACTTTCTAAGAAGAATAGTGCTGCAGTGACATATTTGCTTTTTTTTTTTTTTTTATTCCATGTGCAGTGATTACTAGGGTTTAAAACTATGGAAAGACTCCTGGGTTCCAGCTCATTGTTGCCTATACCATCTTCAGCACTTATTTGGAGATACATTCCAAAGATATTCAGATTTCTGAAGGTACCCATGAGGTAGTTTGACAGTGCTTTGATGTTTAGTAACTGTAGAAAGTTATTTGCATCGTAAGATGCCTAATAATCTTTAAAAGTCTGGTCCTTTACTAAGTGGGTTCCCTCCATCAAAAATAGAAGTTTTATACAAAGGGTCCCTGTACACCACTGTGAGACAAGTAGCAAGAATAAATGAACTTCAACACTATTTAATTTTTAATTAGATCCCTTTTATCATATCCTTTTTATAACTGGGGAAATTAACTTTTGCAGATCTGTTCTCACCTGGTTAAAAAACAATTAGCTCTCATACACAAGCCAAATGTATCCTTATTAGCAAGAATTTCTGCTAATTGCATTGTTCCTGCTAAGTAACTTTTCTGCCATTTGGTGCATCAAATTCAGGTCTACTTTAACTCTTTAATGATGTTGCCAAGATCTGAATCCAGCTAAGTGATTATGGATTTGAAGAGCTGGGGCTGTTGTTCATGCTGGAGAAGGCGCTGAGAACACCTGATACCTTTCAGTATCTAAAGGGGGGTTGTGAGAAAGAAGGGGGCAGACTCTTCAGCAGAGTCAGTTGTGATAGGACTAGGGGAAATGGTTTCAAACTAAAACAGGAGAGATTTAGATTGGATAGAGAGAAAAAGCTTTTTCCAGTAAGGGTGGTGAAGCATTGTCACAGGGTGCCCAGGGAAGTGGTAGATGTCCCATCCCTGGAGGCATTCAAGGTCAGGCTGGACATGGCACTGAGCACCTGATCCATTAGGTGTCCTCGTTCATTGCAGGGGAATTGAACTAGATGACATTTAAGGATTCCTTCCAATGCAAATGATTCTTTGACTCTATAAGATTTGCCTTAGGTGAACTATGCTATGATAAATTTGCCCACTGGGTTCTGGAAAGTGCTCTGGGAGTTTCCCTTCTCTTCCATCCATTCGCTTCTATTCTGTCATCCACGTGCAAAAAACAAACAAACAAAAAAAAACTAATAGCAGTGAAGGTAGAAGATATATTTTTGTCTCCACTCTTTGGGAAGATTCATTTGAAATGGCAAGCTCAGTTACAGAGGATTGTACTTTCTTCCCTTGCTGCATGCTGTGCAGAGCAATGGCTCCAGGACTTTCAGTAGTCCCACAGCTTTCATACTGTTGCCAGGAGATGTAAATCTACCCTTGAGTTTGGCTTTCTCTACATCATAATTAAGGATATTAACTCATAATGAACTCAAAGCAGTGTGATGGTCTTCTGAGATCCATCCCCCGCTGTGCAGAGCTTTTCCACTTACTCTCTTATGGTATGGAGTGTATATGACTCACTCGAGGGCTATTGGCACTTCCCACAGGCAACTGTGGGAGCAGCCTTCTGTGTAGGAGTGTCCTAATACAGGAATGATGAAATGTGGAAACCTGCCTAGCCTCTTACTTTATCCTTCTGTCTTTCTCAATAAATAAAACAAATTGGCTTCCCAGTAGCTTGGTGGGGAGGGGGGGGTTCTGGCAGGTTGCTACTGATGGGTTTGCAGTGTGATTTATTTGAGTCAGATGTCTGGTGAGATGCCAGCTAGGGATTGCATGGGAGCTTACAGACTTCACTGCTTCATGGGCACACAGTCCTGGGCCCAGCTGGGCAGGCAGGGTACAGGCAACACAGCTGGTACACAGCAGTTCCAATGACACAGTTATGTGAGATCAAGTCTTGAAAGCAAACACGCTGGGAGAAGCAGGGTGATTATTATCCCCTTCTGCACCCATGGATGCTCCTACCACTTTGAGAGAGCATGTGCTGTTTCTCACTGTAGGAGACAATTGCAGCTAGGCAAATCTGGCAGTACTGGCCTCCAGCATGGCACCAAGGAACTGTAATGGGCTTTAATTATCGTATGCACACTCAAGCTGACAGGATTCAATAAAGGTTTGTGATTTACCAGGCTGCCCAGCAACAATGCTTGATGGCCCCATTTGCAGAGCTGATAATGCAAGCAACTCATCAAGTTCCCTGCGAAGCAAAACATGTATCTGAATGCATGACGTGGATGTTACTTGTATTTGGTTACCTGTTTGCTTTTCAACTTTGCTTGTGGAACGAGTATATTTTTGATGTGTGAAACTCTTTGGATATGACTGTAGGGCACAACCCTGCTTTGTTTTTTGAGCCAAAGTCTCCTTTTGGTTATATAGCTGTCTACTGAGTACATAAGCAATTTTTGTCTTTGTGCCAATGCTTGGCTTTGTCATCAGCAGTATGGGTCCACCTCCCTCACATGCACTAGCTTTTAAGTTAGCCCAATAACTAAAGATCCTATGCCGTCCACAGCTTGGAGTCTCTGCTGTACTATATCATGTGTGATGGTTACATTCATAGAATGCTAGAATCATTTAGACTGGAAAAGGTCACTGAGATCATCTAGTCCTGTTATCAACCCACCCCCACCATGTCCTTCTCTCTCAGTGCCACATCTGCCCTTTTCTTGAACACCTCCAGGGACAGTGACTCCACCACCTCCCTGGGCAGCCTGTGCCAATGCCTCACCACTTCCTGAGTGGAAGTTTTGCCTAGTATGGTGGAGGGAAATACTTAATACTTAGTTCTGTTACATCTCTTAGTTCCAAATAGGCAGTTTTCCATGAGTTTGCATAGCTTCTCTATACAGGTGTGTGGGTGGTAAAACATTCACCCCTCATTGTGTATATTCAAACCAATGAAGGAGATAATAGTAGACAACAGTATTCCTGTGTCTGAGTCAAATGGATGTTTCATGGATGGGCAGAGCTTTCTTTTCAGAGGTGTAAAGTCCATTGTCAGGTTTCAGGTCCAACTGAACGTATGTATACATACTGCACTCATCCAAGATCCAGGAGGCTATGAAAATAGGATTATATCTGTTATTTAGATCTTCATTTCCTGTAAACTAAATATGAGCTTTTAATTTTATGAGACAAGGTATTGGGATAGTTGCTCAACCTGCAGCCAAATCATCTTCCCAGCTACCCTCTTTTTTGTTTATCTCTCATTGCATCCCTCATTCTCCTTCAGAACAAACTACCCCAGCCCAGGAGCTGCTCACCACCTTTATTGGCATATAGCTTTTGAGTCTCCTGGGCAAGGGAGTGGCAATCAACTATAATTCCGGGCTACACATGTAAATCCACACTCCTCCACACTGGAAAAACAGCACTGCAGCCAACAGCTAGAAGATGGTTCACTGTTTTTGGCTGAGATAAATCCTTGCAGCGACTACTTCTTTTTCACCTTTAGTGATTAATTCATCATTAATATTTGTTTTGGTGTGTTTGAAATTAAACAGTCTGGAGGTTTTTACTCAAGCTTTGCAAGCATTTCTGAGTACTGCCAATTGTGTTCTGATTTGAAACCCTTATTCTGATGACTTGGTGCCTGCTCCTCATGGCAATCAGTGATGATATTCTTGGAACCAGGGGATAGCACTGGTATGGGGATCTCTCTGTTGGTTTAAATGCAGATGTAGGTCCCAGTGTAGGAGTCCAAGCACTTTTTTAAGATTATTTAGTCCTAGTCTTCCTGCTAGAGCCGAAACATACTGCAATAAAGAACACATAACTTGAAATTTATTTTCTTTAAAACTGAGCATTCTTCACATGAAAACCCTAAAGCCAAGTGCTCACTTTGTTACCTACAAGAGTCAGACACAAGTATAGTACCTGAGTCTGGTTGTGCCATCTAGAAATCTCTCGCTTTTAGTCTAGAAGTACCTACGTTTATTTGGTGTGTTTGTTTGGGTTTGTGATGCAGTCATAGAATCATAAAGGAATGACCACTGAGATCATCTAGTCCAACCATCAGTGCATCATCTCTATGTCCACTAACCATGTTCCTCAGTGCCACATCCACCATTGTCTTGAACATCTCCACAGACAGTGACTCCACCACCTCCCTGGGCAGCCTGTGCCAATGCCTCACCAGTCTTTCTGAGAAGAAATTTTTCCTAATATCCAATCTGAACATTCTTTGGCACAACTTAAGGCTATTGCCCCTTGTACTATTGTGCTGTTACCTGTAAGCAGAGGCCAACCCCTGCTTCACCACAACCCTCTTTCAGGTAGCTGTAGAGAATAAGGTCTCTCCTGAGCCTCCTCTTCTCTGGACTAAAGAATCCCAGTTCTCTCAGCTGCTCCCCATAAAACTTGTGCTCCACATCCCTCACAGCTTCACTGCCCTTCACTGGAAATGCTCCAGAGCCTCTATGTCTTTCTTGTAGTGAGGGGCCCAGAACACAGCGTTTGAGGTGAGGCCTCACCCGTCCCAGGTACAGGGGGACCTGCTCCTGCTGGCTGCACTATATCTGATACAAGCCAGGATGCCATTGTCCTTCTTGGTCACCTGTGCGCACTGCTGGCTCATGTTCAGCCAGCTGTAGACTAATACCCCCAGAGCCTTTTTAGGATATTACATCGTTACCTAATTAAAACCCATGTGTCTGTGCCAGGGATGTTCAGCCTTTGTCTGAACTTTGTTATGATCCAGAGACGATGCAGAACAGGGCCTAACCTTAGCCTGAGTGCTTTGGAGGCAGCGAGCCTGTGGGCTCACGCCTCACATGCTTAATGCACACAGCAGCAAAACAGCTGGAGCCAGCTATTGTTTCAGAAACTGTCTGGATATCTCCCTTAGCACGCCTTTTGCATCATGTTTGATGGCTAGAAAGTGTCTCCAGAATGAAAATTCATGTGCTGTGGACCTTGGGAGGTTCATACAGCTCTCTCTCCAGGAGGGGAAACAAGCTGTTTTTTGAGATGAGCAAAAAGTCCCCTTTCTTCAAGCTACACCGTGTAGCAAGGTGTAGAAGGTTGCTACCATGAAAAGCATCAGCAGATGCCTTGGGCAGTAAAGCAGCCAGACCGTGCTCTGCTCACAGGATCTGGAGAAAATAGAAGAAGAAGGATTGCAGTTAGGGAATGCAGCATGAGGTGGGTCATAGATCAGAAGTGTTGAGTGGGTTTTGTCACAGCCAGTTAGTGCTACAGCTGCTGAATTACACAGTTCAGGTTTCCAGTTGTGAAGTGTCTCCAAGTTGACGTTATCACAATGAAAACACATGAGACATACTGCAGCATTCAAGATGACAGAAGTGCAGCATTAGGGAAGAAAGGCCTGCTGTGTGCCCACCCTCCCTCCTCTGTTCATTGGGTGATGCCCATGTGCAAGCCCTGTGGAAGGCAGCTCCATGGGCACCAGGAACACTCAGCACTGTGCTGGGACACTGCCATGGGACAAATCCCATCCTGGGTCATTTCTTGGCGTACAGAAAAATTCAGCCCCAAATGAAGTATAAAACTGTGAAATAGATAAATACTTAAACTAGTTAATTTGAAAAACTAGTTAGTTTGAAAATCGTCTTCATGCTCTAAGACCAGTAGGGAGGGGCTTTTCGGTTGGCACCCATCTCCTGAGTTTTGGCTACCCCTGCTCTGGGTTGCTGGCTGTTTCCTACCAGCACAGGGGCTTTTTATCACAATCTCATCTTCAGTCAGTCAGGCAGGTGTATGAATGGATTGATCCCACCATACTGGCCTTTGAGTTCCATTTTACAAGGCATCCAGGATCATTCTGTTCTTGCAGAGTTTCTAAAGCAGACAGGAGTCTATGATAATGGTTTCTATCTTCAATTAATCCCACAGAAGCATAGAGATCTTAAAGATAATGGTGAAAAATATTATTTTCCTCCATGAGTTGTGAACAGGCAGTTGTTTGGAGACCACAGATGTCCTCTAAGTTAAACTCTTTGGCCTTCCAGCCAAAGATTTAGCTAACCTGGCCAGGCATTCAGCATATGGGGATAGAACCATCTGGCTTTGAGCTGGAATTAGATATCCCTCGTCTAGTCATTAGATCCAGCAAAGCAAGGTGGGCAATGCTTGTGTGAACAAAAGGTTTTGCTGTGGAAGGAGATCAGAAGAGGTCAGAAATACCATCTGGCTATGATATGCAGCGAGTAGCATTCCTATATGTCCACTCATAAATACAAGCTCTCTTTCATTTTTAATTCAAAGGAATATTCAGTACCAAATCAATAGAACTCCTCCTGGTCTATGTCATAAGAAAAATATGAATATAGCAAAAAAAAAAAAAAAAGAAAAAAAAAGACACCACACAGTAATCTAGATGCCATAGGGTAGAAAAGCAGGTATCAGGGTCACCTGTCATGGATGCTTGAAGTCATTGTACTGTGCTGTCAGTGGATTGGTTTCAGACCAAGCAACGGTGGTATGAAAAATTGAGTGGACTGAAATCATCAAGGAGAAGAAAAATTTGTGTCCTGTTTGAGGGAGGAGGGCTGCTATAAAGACACCTTTTGTAAGATACCAGGAATCCACGGATGAGAGAGGCCTGATAAGTATCAGCTGTATGAAAAAGGCTGGACTGAAGCTTACGTTTCTTCTTTTCACACCAGAAAGTCCATGTGGGTGGGAAACCTGGACGATGGGAGAAGTGTCATGATGAACTCTGCTCATGCAAATACCAGTGAAGCTATATGGGGAATATCCATCTGCAAAATACCCACCTTGAGGAACGTTTGGGGGCTGTGGGATAAGAAAGGGAGGGAACAGAGCTAGAGACTTGACTTTTCCCATCATCCATGTCTTTTCGATTGTCAGAAGTTGAAATTACAAGTAGCCTCACATGAACTACAAATCCTGGCACTCTCTCCCAGAGCATGAGCTGTGATTTCACAGCATCATAGTCTTTTTACAATTGAAAACGAACACTAAGATCATCTAATCCATCTATCACCAATATTGCTCACTAAACCATTCCCCTTAATGCCACATCCCCCCTCTTCTTGAGCACCTCAAGGAACAGTGACTCCACCTCCACCCTTGGCAGCCTGTGCCAATGCCTCACCATTTTT
Source organism: Oreortyx pictus (assembly GCA_036925125.1). Classification (NCBI taxonomy): domain Eukaryota; kingdom Metazoa; phylum Chordata; class Aves; order Galliformes; family Odontophoridae; genus Oreortyx; species Oreortyx pictus. The sequence continues at coordinate 178,307,019 of JAUPFR010000001.1, read as the reverse complement.
CCTGATAATTTTTTCCTAACATCCAGCCTGAACCTCCCAGGAGCAACTTGAGGTCATTCCCTGACGACCTATTTGAACAACTCCCTTGGCCCAGTGGTGACTTCATCAAACCTGGGCTGCTGGGAAAACCCACTGCAGGGTATACGTGGAAATAACTGAGCATTTGTTTGCAAAGATATTTAGTTACACAAAGCTACAAATCCTTACAGATTTTGAGTGTTTGTTATTTTTGGCTTTTGCAAAATTATTTGTGCTTTCTTGCGGCATTTTATCGCTGACGCGTGCTGTTCGTGGAGGTGCAGCACTAATGTCATGGCTTGCAACTATACTGCTCTGACTCAAAAAGAGTTGTTACGGAGGGAACCTGCCCTACTTAAAAGGCACTCATGTTTGCCTAGGGTTTACACGTGGTATTCTTCTAGCTGATCCTCATTTTCAGTGTTACATACGATAGATGCTAGTATGAGTGATTCAGCCATAGTTTATAGCATGCCTCTGCAGCTTGGAGTTTTAGCACGCTGTCCTGCCAGCTCAACAGCCAATGAGTCTCAACTCTGCCTTCACTGATGCTGCTCCTCTAATTAATGATCCATAGCTATATGCAACCAGTTTTCTTTGATCTTCTCAGCCTCTGGGATGATGGGGAGCCAGCAGAGATGTACAGGAAGCTCAGTCATGAAAGGATTTACCTTCCTGTATTGTACATCAATGCCCATAATTTATTTCTTTTTCTTCTTAATAGCAAATTCAAGCCCAAACCCATGTATTTTATTTATTTATTCATTTATTGGTGAATGTTGAAGTGAACTTTACTCAGTGGGGCTAGTTCTTACCCTGTTGGACTTCTGACCTTCTGGTGGCAGTGGGCAGAACATGGTGGCTGTGCCGCCAAGTCCTAAGGGTGGTTTTTGGCACCAGTGGGGCTCCACACCGTGATCTCATCCTTACTCCAGCGCCACAGAGCACCCAGTTCAGCATGATGGGAATGGTCATGCAGGGCCAAATGCCACTCCTAGTCAAGACAGGTCTTGTTTTGGGGACAAGTTTCAGCTCCTTCAGAGGTTGACAATTCCACATTTCAGTGGCACTGGATGCTGTATCAGGCAGGGAACCAAGGTTCCCAACCAAGGCTCTTGCACAGTGATTCTACAGCAGACAAAGGCGACTGATCTGTGCTTGATGCTGTGCAGCAGATCAAACGCTCTCTGCAGGCCCTTGTTTGCACAGCTGCCATACTTGGAAAAGTCGCACGCAGTTCTCAGTTGCCTGGCTCGGTTTGCTCCCCAGCATCTTACCTGGCAACTAGATCGCTGGTTTATATATGCTGTACTTCATTAGATTCTATTTACACACATGAGCTATTCGATTATTAAATTATTATCTACACATTAGATCATCAAAACTTGTTTATTATAAGATCTTTATATTCTATCTAATCTATGGTTTATAATCATTAGTTTACGTGTTACCTTGCTTGGATACAGCAGTGTCTCTGTTCACTTGTGTTGCTGACACCTCTGTAGAAGCTTAAAAGCAGACTAGAAAGTCCAGAGGTGAAATTCTATAATTTCAGTTGGTTACCTCTGCACTGTGACTTGCGGCTTGCATCTGTCTGCACAGCTTTTAAATCAGTGATGCTGTGATTTTGATGAATCCATTCTTTCATTTCATAGTTTCTTACTAAGATAAATAGTCTTTATATATATGTACATATATATTTTTGTAATGCTTAAATGTCCCTGATTCTCACTTCCAGATGTATTTGCCTCTACTTTGACCCCTTACCAAACTTTCTGAGAAGAAATCTTTCCTAGTATCCAACCTGGACTTCCCCTGGTGCAAATGAAGGACATTATTTCTCATCTTGACTCTGCTACCTGGGATCAGAGGCTGATCCCCACCTCTCTACAACCTCCTTTCAGTCAGTAGTAGAGAGCCATAAGGTCTCCCTGGGCCTCCTGTTCTCCAGACTGAACAATCCCAGAAACTGAATGGCCTCAGAGTGCTTCTGACAATGAACTTAGCAACAGTGGAGTGAGATGGCATCTTCCTTTCATGTCACAAATGGAGAGGTGTGTGGGGACACAGTGAAGCATAGAAGATGGAAGCAGCCCTGGGATTTGCCAGTAAAGAGAGGCTGTGTCTGGGAAAGCATGAAGTGTGATGAAGGGCAGATTAAAAGGGAGATATACTTAGCTGGATATTTCCTTGTTTTAACAATTTATTTAAACTGATCTCAAATACTTAACCATGCCCAGGTTTTCAGGTTTATTTTTGTGGCTTTTTTGAATCTGGGAAACAATTCACCAAAGCTGTTGTCTCCGCAGTGCCCCTGCCCCTATAGGAGAGGAGTCTGGAATAATATGTCCCATTGGTTAGGATGCTACCCTGGTTTTGAGGAATCTGCTTCCTTTTCCTGTGGGACTACAGAAGAACAGCTTGATCCCCTCAGTCTCGAAGTGTTATTGCAGGGTACAGCATTCAGTCACGAAAGTATCATTATTTTGCAATGGGCCTCTGGGGGATTGCTCTTCTATGTTTTAAAGTAAGAGGAGCACATGAATTTCTGCAGGTTGAATACATCTCAGCACAGCTGCTGGCTGCAGTGACCTCTGCTGGGAAGCACACGGCTGTTCGGGTTCACCAGCAGAACCTGCCCCTCGATCAAACCCATACGTTTCCACTCAAGCTATCTCTAATAAGTATTAGATTTTATTTTAATTTTTAATTATTTTTTTTTTCATTTGAATAGCCTATCATTTGAGATTAGCTCTGAGTGTGAGAACGTAGAGTTATAGAATATCCCAAGTTATGGAAAAGGACCCATAATGATCATTAAGTCCAACTTCTGGCTCAAAACAGGAGCATCCAAAAAATTAGACTGTGTATATAGGTATTACATTTTTCTTTATAACAAAAGTGATCATCCCAAATGCCAGACTGGAAGTAGATGTGGGCCAAGATGGTTAGCAAGATTTGCAGGGATATTAATCACTCTGCAATGCCAAGTTGAATGCCCTACTGGTCTTGAGGAGGCTCAGCCAGAGCAGAAGTCAATCATAGAATCAGAGAATGTCTCTGTCCTATTGCAGCCAACTCCTCCAGTGCACCAGCATCTGGGTGGCAATAGTGTGCAGGTGTCACTTCCCAGGACACCTTTTTTTCCAAACACCTTCATCCCTATGAGGTGATTCGGCATCTGCTGCCTTCTTTCATTGGGTTTCAGATCCCCTCTCTCACTCCTTCATTCGCTTTCTTTCCTCTTACTCTGTCTTTCACTGAGAAATCTGTAGTGTTCACGTCCTCTCCTGATTTCAAATTTGTAAATGTAAAATAAAAATGCAAAGCATTAATTTACTCTCAGTAAAAAATGTAACGTAGACTACCTTGGAGGCTTTAAACCTATATCACTATTTGTAGTAAAGCTACCTTCTTGATTATGATGATATCAGTTGCACAAATGATGTGTATAAAGGAAAATGGACATACCCGTGGAGTAATTTCCATTAACAGTGACTATTTGCTTTAAATGCTATTTGGAGTTCTAGAGTACCTTCAAGCAAAGAGCCTACTCATGTATCTGTCGCTCTGACCTCCCATAGTGTGTTGGATTTGGGTTCTATTACTGTTGATGTAAAATTTCCTCTGCATGAAAGTCCTTACATGAAAGCAACTTTTGATGGCTGATCATGGGTGTAAATTCAGGTCAGTCATAATCTATCTAGTGAACTCAGAGGAAATTGGATTAGTCTCTGTTCCTAGAGGGAGACCCTGCCATGTGTATGGGATCTTCTGCTCTCATCATCATCACACAGACATTGGGACTCTTGGGAATGCTGAGGATGAGGTCTTGACACATAATTAAGCTTCCTAATTAATCTGCTTGAACCTTGAGATTTGCAGAGAGCTCTGCATGTGCTGATATTGTACTTTTCCTTTCTGAATGCATCTGTATTGTGCAATGAGCAGTCTGTGCATGGCATTTCCCAGCTTCTTCTTGCTCTTAAAACAATTGTCTGTAATTGGTGTAATTAATATTCTGCCTCTGGGATTGTACTGTTATCTCTTCAGAGTTTGCACAACTTAAATGTATCTTTTGGAAATTGTTTTTTAAGTATTTAAGTGGCAAACCCAGAGAGGCAATGCTCTAAGTAGTTAATTAGATGTGTGCTTATAGAGATGATTTTTCTCTTTAAAGACAGCACTTTGACAAACCAGAGGTCTTGGAGGCTCGGTGGGAATGATCCATGCCCTCCAGCCACCTGCTGGGCTGTATGAAATCTGGTTTCCTTTCAAAGTGTGGTTTATGTCACTGCACAATCTGCCTGTTCCCACCCCTGGGGAGGAGAAGCGTGAGAGCAGGCTCACCCCTTAGGAGACATAGAAAATCCACATGGCAGATCACCAAATGCAGTCACTTTTCAGAAACTCTGTGTTTATGTAACTGTCTTCAGAGTGAGTACAGAGCAGCACTATGGAGACTGAGACAACTCTTGGTAGTGATGATTTCAAGGATTTCTTGGGCCATATCATGAGGGCGTAGAAAATTAATGAATGTGGTGGGAGCACTTGGATGGAAAGCATGCAGCACTTAGTAACACTGCAGGGAAATTTGGGCGTCCAGACCTGGTGTGACATTGCAGTGGGGGAATTCAGTGGGTAGGGGCATAGGGCTGTTGTACGCCTGCTCTATATGTGCTCCAGCTTCTGTCTGCATGGGGACAAATCCCTTCAACCCACACTCTGCCTCCATCCCCCTGCACCCAATTTGCCACTGTCTTGAGACTTCAACCTCCAAGTAACCATCTCCGTTCCTCTGACCCAGGGATTCCAAGCTTCTACTGTCCCTAATACTTAAGCATTGAGCATTTTATGGGCTATGAAGTGTTTCTGACTATTTACTTAGTCAAGATCATATTTTATCATGTTGAATAGAAGCACTGACAATTGGTATCTAACTGAAAATGGCTTGCTCTTTTGCTACCACTTTCTAAAAAAAGACAACATCATCTTTTACTTGTCTTATCTTTTTCCAGGATCAAGCATGAGAATATAGTTGCTCTGGAAGACATCTATGAGAGCCCAAACCATTTATACTTGGTCATGCAATTGTAAGTACTGAACCTAACCAAAGTTCTGTGTCGGAATTGCCAGCTCTTGTTCTAAACTTGTTTTTTAAGTCAAAAGGTTGGATAAGTGAGATTGTCTTGCATCCGAAATCCTTGTCTGGTGGTTAAAGTGAACCTTCAGGTGTGGTGGGTTCGATTGTTTTGAAATTTGGAGCCAAGGTCTTTTGCAAATGGCTGTGCAAAATCAAATCAAAGTAAACAGGGGATTCCCTTCTAAGGGAACCAGAACTGACTCTGAATACATGGAATTGCCATCCATGGTTCAGTTCCCTATGACCCGACAGATACCTGGTTTGCACTGAGAGGGAGTGGATGGGTGGTGGATTGCAAGAAAACATCTTGCTTGTCTTGGCAGCAGGACCATCTCATTACACTGTTCCTTCATGGGTCTCCCACCAGAACCACTCTTCTTCCTTATTTCCTATGAGGTTAAGAAGATCAGAATCCCATCAGATCTTTGATGTGTTGTGGCTGACCTGGCCTTCTTGTCACATCCACCTGGCAAGGAGAAAGTGATGATCATAGTGTTTTGATTTTTGTTTCTTTTACTTCTTTCTTTCTTTTTTCCTTTTTTTCTTTTCTTTCTGAAATTAACTTAAAATCATGACATGAAGTTACAATTTCTTATTATCTCTAGTCTCCCATTTCTTCAGTGATGACATTACCTGAAACATGATCAGAGTAGACAGATGGGGCAGAGGGATAAAGTGCAGCTGTGGAGAGACAGATGTGCCTTAGGGGAGCTTGGAGCATCTGACAGAAGTAGATCTGGAGTTAAATATCCAACAGGAAGCCATTGGGGACCATGCTGGGTCCTGGTCTGTTGGTAACATCCAGGGAAGCAGATGTCATTAGTAGATGTCCTGCTGGTTGTGTGAGAATAATAGTGTCTTGTACATGTTTAGTTTGTGTTTGTAGTCCTACATTTCTGCCCAAAATGCTGTAAAATGATTTGCACAGACACCTCAGCATCATACCAATTCCAAAATACCATCTGGATTGTGGGAAGTACCAGTTTCATTACCAGTTGATTTGCAAATCCTCCTTTTTTTTTTTTTTTTTTTAATCTCCACAGAAAAGAAAAAAACAGTGTTACTCCTATTTATTGCTAACTAGCTTATTGTGGAGTAACCCTCACTTTTCCAGATTTCTTGTGTCCATATTATTGGTTTATCTAAAATGTAGGACTGTAATCATAGGCAAGGTTGAGTATGCTAGTACAGACAGAATCATAGAATCATTAGCACTGAAAAATGCCACCAAGTTCATGTTAGTGATCCAGCTGTTGACCTATCATAGCACAGAATGGAATGGAACAGAACAGAACAGACTAGGCTAAACTGAAATAGAATAGAGTAGTTGGAAGGGTCCTTCAAAGTCCATCTAGTTCAACTGCTGGACCACTTCAGGGCAGTATCGCTCAATCCCATGGGCAGCACCCAGCATTTTCCTTTACTGAAATTCTACTTGCTTGCAATTCAACACTTAGCTAGTAAATTATTCTTTTTATCATAGCCGTGTTTGTAAACTGAGCCAATTGATTTCCCAAGGAGCAAGAATTTAGCTGCTGTAAATGGACAAAGCTTCACCAAAGCCCACAGTGGTGGGATGTCTGGCTGAAAGCAGCAGCTGGGACCCCATCTAGAATGCTCCAGGTTGTGGCTCTGAGCCCTTTGCAGCCAGGATGAGGAATCCTTCAAAACTATGGGATCATTTTATTTGAATTTGGGCACATTCTTGAGTGTGATCAAGAAACAGGGATCATTTTATTTGAATTTGGGCACATTCTTGAGTGTGATCAAGAAACAGCAATGCAAACTCCCACTCATGCAGAAAGCCTGTGTGACAAAACTCGTGCATGTCGTGTGCTCTATCAGCCTCAGCTATGGAGTAAAACACATCAGGTTATTTTATTATAACTAAATGTACTGAGTTATGCACAGGGTGTATTCTGGGAATAATCTGTGCTGTTTACTGAAAGGGTTGTGCTATGCCAAAGTGAAGAGGACAGCATGCTCATCGTTATCGCTGCAGACACCGCATTCATGCTGCCTTTTTGTTATGAGTTGGGATGTAAGACTGCATGTCCACAAAGTTTAAAAGACTTAAAATCAATTCTGCATGCCTCCTTTTCTGGTTTCTGTTAGGGAGAATGCATGCATAAATAATCTTGTTCCCAAAGTAACATGAACTTATTGATACAATAGCTCTGAAGCACTGTACCTCATGGCATGAGGTATCTATTTGTTTACTTCTCCTCCTTGTTTATTATTGGATTCCTTATGTGGTGTAGCTTCAGATTTTTGTATAATTCTCCTAAACTAGGCAATGGTTGTATGCATTTAAGATTTGATTTACCTGGTGTAGGGAACCTGCTCTGGCAGGGGGGTTGGACTGGATGATCTCTAGAGGTCCCTTCCAACCCCTATGATTCTGTGATTCTGTGATTTCAGTATGAATTTAGAAGTGATTGTGATCAAGCAGGTTCCCAGAAGCCACATTTAGATAAATAGAAAAGAGTATGAGACCAATACCATGGACACAGTGGATCACAGAATCACATAGAATCACAGAATCATGGAATCATAGAATGGTCTGGGTTGGAAAGGACTTCAGAGATCATCTAGTTTCAACCCCCCTGCTGTGGGCAGGGTTGCCCATCTGCCCTTCTCCTGACTCATTGCTTTATAAGCGAGCACTTACTCACGATTGCCATGGGAGAGTTTTTGTTGCACAGGCAGCATTTTCATCCCCAGCCTTCAGAGCACTCCTTGCAGTTCTGTGGAAAATCCACATCACAGCCCCTGAACATCCCATCACTCATTGTGAGAGAGTTTTTGGAAGCACTTCATACCCCTGTGCATACCCCTATGTGTTCACCCTTTTGTATGTCTGCTATTATTGAAAGCTATGCTTGTTAGCTGGTTATTTTGAAGGATAGATATTTCACCTCATTTACTCTATCAGAACTATGAGCAGGCACATGTGGCAGCATCTGTGCAGGATCTTGTAGAAAAGGAGGTGAGGATGTGGCAGTCTGTGTCTACTTGACAGTTTATTCCTGCAAGTCCCCCTGGGAGCTCTTCCCAGGGCTGTATAGCTGTCAATGAAGGTCCTTTGTGTTTCCTGGTATGTTCTTGTGAAAGTCATATCTCCAGCTTTGTTTTCAACCCTTTATTTTTTACGTACAGTGTATCTGAGCCATCATAAAACTATTCAATCTGTCACAGCCCTGTTACTTCAAGGTAGTCCAGAGTTGGAGATATCTGGATCTGACAGCTCGGTGTTTCATGTGCCATCCCAAAGCATTAACCTATTCCTTAGAAATGGCTGGGCCATTATTTCTTCTTTTATTTTCCCAAAATACAGGAATTTCAGAATGAAGACAAACACCAAAGATTTGGAAGGTTTGATTCCTTTTGGGTGAGATTTCCCCAAAGAAGACAGGGAAAAATAAAAGAATTTCATAAATCAAAGTTTTATTGAAGTTTATCTTGCACTGATAGTATGAATGATAGTAAACATCATTTGTGAGCAATTACAGGTTGCTTTTGGGGCTTCTTGATAAGAATTACCCTACCTAAGCCATCTGTCTCACTTCATCTTGCCAGAGCAGGGAAATATCTTGTTGCAGTCTGTATTGTCAGATGCTAATATTTCATTGGCATAAATGGCCTCGTTAGATATTGATGATTCATCCTTTGCATGCTGGAAAGTCATGTGTAAAAAGGGATTTACATAAACACGTAATTTCCATCTAAGTGTTATGGGACTGCTTGTATATGATGTTTCAGAAGGCGCTGCCTGTGCAGGTCAGTGCAGATCCCCAAAGCTCATCACTGACTTCATCTCCATTGTTTGCCGACATCAGAGCATGGAACAGCAAAGTTTGATCTCCCACAGACCTGCATGCACCCTCTGTTACCCACTGGTCATGCATGAATCTCCTGCACCTCCATGAAGATATGTTTCTCACTGCTGCTGGTGTTAAAAGTCAATGTAGATGTTCATTTCTTTGTTCTTCCTTATTCATTGATTTGTTTAAAATATGTAAGAGCTGTGTGTTTTTGGTCTCTCCAATCTTCTGACAAAAATCATTACCCGTGTGGGTCCCCTCCAACTGGGGATGTTTGGTGATTCTAGGACTGGCCCAAAAGGTCAGAAGTTTCTAGGGGCTGACAAACTGGGATAGACAGACAATGACGACATGTGCCTCACTTCTTATGGAAAACAGGCTGGAAATAGGTCTAACAGGTATCTCCAAAGCTAATGAAATTCATCCAGCCTTGTTTTAAAAGTCTCCAGACATAACGTTCTCCAGAGAATCCATGCCACTGCTGGACAGCCTCATGCCCATGGAGCATTTCCTAATAAAATTGCGTCTTTTGGGTTCAATTTTAACTGAGTCTCAAAGTCTTAGTTCTCTAATTCCTCATGAAGATAATGAGACTATAAAGGTGACATCAGCAGGCCCTGAAAGGCACATGGCTGGGTAATGATAAAACCTAAACACCCACCTTGGTGAAGAAGAGTGCCAAATCCAGAGAAATTTCTATTGGTACCAGGTGCTCCCTTGAAGCTCTGCAGTGCTGAAGCTAACTTTTGAGATCTTTCAGAAGGACACAGGAGTTTCTAGCAGAACTGAACCTCAGAGCTGAGAAGAAAGGGAGGCAAGAATATGGTCTAGTTTAAGATCTTTGGATCCAGTGACTGACAGCCCAACCAGTGGCCTCTTTGGTGGCTGTACAACACAATAGTGGCCTCCTCTGTAGGAAGGCTCTTTTACCTGGATCCTGTCAGTCTGTGCTCCTGATGGACCAAGGAGGCCAGAGCCATTTCCCTCACATGAGGTCATTTTGAGCCCATGAGGTCCATGCTTAGAACAAGTTTTATGGAGAGCGGTCCTCTGCAGTCAGCCCTGGAATACTGTTCCTGAAATGCCCCAAACAGCCCAAACTGAACCTAATAACCTAACCTTAAGGGTTTTCCAGCTTGGCATCTCAAGTCTGCTGAATAATTCAAATGATTTCCAGCACAGACAAGCCAAGATTCCTTCCTGGTGTAAGTCACGCACCAGATTATTTGTCAGGCTCAGAGTTTTGGTGCACTATTTCTGCTATTAATCAACTCTCCCCTGCCATACATAAGCATGTTGTAACACTGCAAGGGCCTGGAAGTCAGCTTGGATGGGCATGCACCTACCTGCAGTAAAATCTACAGAAGTTTTTATTGTTATTGGAACCCACACCACTTGTGATTTTGCCTTTCACCTGTATGCTTTGCAAATAAGCAAGTGAAGCTGGGATTGAGTGCTGAATTCCCTTTGTTTTTTGTAAGTTCAGTGCTTACGCACGCTCCAAGAGCAGTGGAGCATGGACAGGCTTTGCAAGTGACATTTCAATGAAAATATTCAGCCTCCAAGAAAAACAAGAGACAATTGAGGGAAGTGCCTTATTTGCCAGGTTCCTTAAGGAGTTTAGCAAGGACACACTGTGTTACAAAAGAGTGATCCACATGCCAAGGCACTATCACATCAGGATGCTAATTAAAGCAAAACATAGATCTGCTGCACCACATTCCTTAGATGGGGTTTATTTCTGTACTTGTTTTTTGTGCCCGTAAAGCATTATACATAAGGCAAAAGGAAATATCCCTTCATTCACAATGGGATTTATATAATATAGAAAAGCCATCTGGGTTCTTTAGCTGCAGAAAATTCTTGTCCAAGCAGCTAAGAGAAACTCCTCACATCACTGTTTTCTGTGGGTGATGTGCTATCATTATCAATAATGGTACCAATGGGAAGAGGAAAACAATTCCAGTAAAGGAGAACGATGGAGTTAATGACCATTGGCTAAGGGGTTTGGTTGGTCTGTGGTACAGTGTGGGACATCAGCTGTGCACCCATAATCTCTGCTTTTTATCTCCAATACTCCTGACTCATATGAGGCACACACTGAAAATACATCCAGTCTATGTCAAAAGGATTGAATCCATATTGCTGATACCTCATCATGCTGCATGAAAATGAGATGGTAAATTTATATGGCAGTTGGCTGTCATAGGTTTCATTGGTTAGAACACTTGCTAACCTTTGCTCTCAGTCTCTGATCAACCAAATATTTATGATATTTGACAATATGTTACTTTTTTTCTCAATACATATTTTTGAGCAAATGTTGCCTATGAATTACATAACAAATAGGTCTGTTGCACACCTGAACATGCCAGGAGAGAGACTGTGGGTGCCAACAGAGCTTTGCTTGGATTTTGACACAGCTAAACAGAGATTTAGGGGCTCCAGCTGGGCAAGACTTCATTTTGTCATTGCTTATGGGGCGAAGCATCACTGATGTGGCCAAACAGCCTCCAGGAGTGTGCATTGGAACAAGAAATGGGACAAGTTATGTCCTATGATAGAAAAAACCTTTTGGTGTTTCTTTGGACAAGAGCTTTTTGAACAGGGGATAGAGTGCTGTACAAGGAGCAGCTCTCCAGGGATGGATCCATCTGGGCAACACTGAAAGTGATATAGAACAGCAGCAACAGGGTTGAGTGTGTGTAACAAGATTGGGAGCATGAAGCACGATTCTGAGAGAAGTGTTCAGAAAAATGAATCCTGGGCTAATCACAGCCTTTGATGTGGGAAATTGTAGGTGTGTGCCAAACCACAGAGCTGGGATTTTAGATTTTGAAATCACACTCACTATTTGGGCATGTACAGGCTTGCAACGTTTGGGAACGGTTTTAAACTAAGAGAAGGGAGATTTAGATTACACATTTGGTGGAAATTCTTTACTCAGAGTGTGCTGAGGCACTGTGATGGTCTGCCCAGAGAAGCTGTGAGTGCCCCATTCCTGGAGGTGGTGCTCAAAGCCAGGTTGGGGGACTCTGGGCATCCTGAGCTGATGGAGGGCAACCAGCCCATGGCAGAGGGTTTGAACTGGATGGGCTTTAAGGTCCCTTCCAAGACAAGCAGTTCTATGATTCTATGGTTACGTGATTTTATGAGTCTGTGTACAATACAGGTTTTATTTTCAATCCATTTATAAGACTTGATAGAGTCACAATATTCTTTGGAGATTATTACATCAGTTGAGTTACACGAGTCAGTGTTGGACATGAAGGAGTATCTCTCCCTTTCCAGAGGCTGAGAGGGAAGATTAATGTTGGGCAAAGGTCAGGAAAGGAGCAGATTTGTTTGGTAATGGACTGGCAGACCACATGGTGATCTCCAAGACAACTCCTAGACAATTGCAGTTGTCTGGACTGTGTATAATCTGAAAAGTACAGTATGCACTTATTGTATGGTCCTATCTGCCTTTAACTTAGATTTTTCTTCTGCTTTTTCTGTTGTCCTGGAAGGACACTTTAGCTCCTGCTTTCTGTCCTCTCCAAGCACAGTACATATGGAAAGGCAGTGAACTGCAGCTGTATTCCTTCCTTGCACTGCTTTATGTCTAAGGACTTCAGCCCTGGCTAGGAATAGGACTTCTTGCAAACCCTGCACATCAGTACAGCCTTCCTATGGAGAGACAGAAATGTGCAAGTTGTCTTTGTTTTGTGACTATGAAGTCACCTTCAAGAGGTGTAGGTGAATGCCAGTGTCCTTGCTCCTAAACTTGCACTCGTTATTGTTAACTTAGTCTGAAGGATCCCACTATGAACTCTGACACATTAGCAATGTGACAATGATTTTTTTCAGTTTGAATCAAAGTGCTATGCTACTTCTAATGGGAGTACTGTGCAGCCTTGAGAATGAGGAGATAATGGAGAAATATTTCCTTGAACAGACACCTTTATAATGTTGCTTGCTTTTGTAGAAATGTGAACGGTTCCAATGAAAATGTCTTTTTTCTTTAAGTGATCTATTGTTGTGAAGCTGCTATTGTCAATAAAGAAAAGAAGAGATTTGTCCAAACTTCCCAATAAACCTTGTTCTAAACCATTATTCTTAAGAGTTGCAGGAAAACTAGAGGATTCATAAGTCAGAGAGATATTCATGACTATTTTCTGGTGAATACAGTAAAGAAGTCCTCTCTGAGGACTCATTCTGGGCTATTTCTCCTCCTGCAGACACTAACACATTGCTGAAAGAAGGAAATGAACCCTGTATGCAGCAGAAGACTTGTTTGAGGTTATGTCCAGTCTCCAGCAAAGGCTAGCAGCAAATCTTTAAGGGAAAATAGGCAAGTTGATTGTTTTTTACAATGAAAGTAAAATGTTGGCAGCATCAATACAAGTTTCTTCCATGACCAGATCCCCAGCAACTACCTTCCTACTTCACTGTGCCCCTATTGTGTAGCTCAGGCTGATGTAGGCAGTTCATGAAGCAGCAGTACATATCCGCCAGCAATCCTGTGTAACACCACTCCTACCCTGAGAGCAGGAGTGGGGCCTTTCTGAACAGCAGGCAGGTGGCAATTTGGATTCCTTTCCTTTCATGCCTTGCCCACATGTTTCATTGCTGACTGTTTGATGTTTGCGTAGTTACCAAATTGCTCTTGCACATTTTGTTCTGCATCTCTCAGTACCTGGTAATTTACACTGTGGTGCACTTACTGCCCACACTAAAATCAGTTAAATAGCTGGCATTGGCTTTGGGAGAAAGGGGCTTTGGAGTAAGGTAGATAATAAATGTTAAATCCATGTATGCCCCAGCATGAAAATTCATTATGAGATGTTAGGATCCCTCTTTGGCTCCACATGGAGGCATTCTGATTGAATGGTTGCCCATCTTTAAACTGAAAAGGGCTTTAGTAACAGTATGGAAAGCTTTGAAGGGAAATAACGGGGTACTGGAGCAAGATGCAAAATTAAAATCAGTGCTCACAAGTCTGTTCTTTTACATGGTGATACTATTATTAAAAATCGTTTTTTCCTCTGCATTATCTTCTGGAGGAATGTCAGTGTGCATCAGAAGACATCAAACAGATGTATGACAAAAAAGGATGCCTAATTTTCCAAGCATGCTCATATCACATCTTCTGCCTCTCTTCTAGATGGAATCGTCAGATAGGTTATTCAGTTCCAAGGCCTGTAAGTGAATCAGTGTTGTGCTATCTTGTAGTTGTATTTCTCTTGACTTATCAAGAGGAAAGTTACTGTTGAAGCATTAATGTCACATACAGAAGTATTTTATATTAACACTGAAAATCTCTTGCTTTCTGTTTCATTTGGAACCTGCCCCCAGAGCCCAGAACTCTGCACAGCACATCTTTTCAAGGCTAGGAAGATAGGATAAAGAAAAAATGGTTTCAAAGTAAAAGAGCAGAAATTTAGATTGGATATAAGGAAAAAATTCTTCATGATAAGGTAGTGAGGCACTGGAACAGGTTGCCTGGGGAGGTGATGAATGCCCTGTCTTTGGAGACACTCAAGGTCAGGCTGGATGGGGCTCTGAGTGCCTGATCTAGCTGTAGGTGTCCTTGTTCACTGCAAGGAAGTTGGATCAGATGACCTTTAAGGGTCCCTTCCAATTCATGATTCTATGATTTTATGATTCATACAGTTTTCTGTGGCTAGGCTGCGACCAGGACTGTAAACAAGATTATGTAAAAATGCAGAATTTTTAATGGAAATACTGGTTCTTAGCTAAAATCCTGTTTTGACTTTCTTTGTAGTGCTGTGGTTACCTCTTCTTACAGAAATTGTTTTCAAAGAACTGAAGGAGTTCTTGCCATAGGTTTCTGCTTTCAACATTACCCGCTGGAAAATTACTCAGTGGAAAAAACAAATCTGTAATTTTTTTTCCCCTGGAGCAGTGGTTAGGTCTGCTGAAGCCAAACTTTTACTTTTTAAAATATTTTATAGAAAAAGAAAATAACTACTGCTGATGAAGCCTTGCTTTGATGCATTTATAGAGCATCTGCTCATTTTATTCTGATTCATGCCACATGGTTATCTCTTATCCTGTAAAGGATGTCTTTCTGTTTTACTGGGGGAAAACTTTTGAGATCCTTTAGTCTCCCTTTTCCTTCTCTTAGACAAGGTCTCCTTTTCAATCTGAGTGACCCTGAGATCCTTTAAAAGTATTTCTATATTGGAGTGCTGAAAATGCATTGGAGGACATGGGTGTTTATTCTATTTCATTTTCCTTAGCTAGTTAGAAGTGAATAGAACTCTGTAGTTCTACTTTTTTAATCCCCAACTGATGATATTCTAAGGAGTGCTGGCATCTTTGGAATAGGATTAGTGCTGCCCTTAAATGTCCACAGAAAGAAGATAACTCTTCTGAAAATGTAATGAGAAAGAAGTCAGAAACCCATCCTGAAAGTGACTGAAAGAGAGTGGAGATATTAAGATCCACTTAAAGTGTAAGATGATGGCACAGGTTGTCCAGAGAAGTTGTGGATGCCTCACTCCTGGAGTTGTTGGATGGAGCTCTGGGCAGCCCAATCCGGGTGGCACTCAGCTTACAGCAGAGAGGTTAAAATTCAATTATCTTATAGGTCCCTTCCAATGTAAGTCATTCTATGATTCCATGATTAAGCACACAGAGAACATTACTAAGAACTGTGATTTAAGTTCTTACCGTAAATGTCAGTTAACAAAATAAAAATGATTTAAACATTCATTTCTACCATAGGGTTTCTGTCATTAAAATTCTGCTGTGAGTCTCTTACAACTCCAGAAAAAGGATTTTTATTTATGAGAACACAAAGCCAAGCACCAGTCCTACTTTCATGCTGAAGCTCGTTGTCATGTTGGGATTGGTATTCAGTCCTATGGGTCATGGTCATCCTATCGCCAGATGATTCCCAGTGCCACCAACCAGGAGAAATGCAAACATAACATAGCAAAAAAAAAGAACAGAGGAGAGGAAAATGACCTAATTCTGATCTTGCACCAGTGTTATCTGCAGCAATATTTGTTTCATCTCGGCTCAGGGTCTCTTCCATTGACTCACGCTGGGTTCCGTGCAAGCATGGGGCAATGCTATCCACAGAAAGTGCTGCTGACATTTTGCCTCTCAGGGCTAGAAACCCTCTGCCAGAAGCTTTTAAACATGCTCTTTTCAGACAGTTTCACAGCTGGATGTGCTGTGTAAAGAGTCTGCTTCACCTTGGTGCTGTCTTCCCTTGTTGAAGGATGGCAAGGGAAATGTAGGTGAGATTTCTGTCGCTGGAGATTAGGTAATCTTTCAGACTGCACCAGATGAAGTGAAATACATTTGAAAAAGCTAATTTCCTGGGAAAAAATATTTTATCTTGCACTCTCTTTGTCCTGGAGCTTTACATGGTTGTGTGTGTGTTCAAATGTTTAATGCAGAAAGACAATTTATGCAACAGTACGGACAAAAAAGACAGGAGGAAAAAAATAAAGTAAAAAATAAAAATAAAAAAAAAAAGAAAAAAGATAACTAGTGTAGTTACTGTGGATTTAGTTGAAGGTCTATAGCACCCTAAATATCCTTTTCAGTAGAGTGCCATTAAGATAGTCATTTAGTAGCTTCATAGATTCATAGATTCATTAGACTGGAAAGGGCCTACAGGATCATCTAGTCCAACCATCTTCCCACCACCATCCCTACCCACCAAGCTACTAAATCAAATCCCTTAGCACCTCATCTAAACGCTTCTTGAACAGCGCTAGGGACGGTGCCTCAACCACCTCCCTAGGCAGGCCATTCCAGTGCCTGACCACTCTTTCAGAGAAAAAATTTTTCCTCAAATCTAATCTAAATCTTCTCTGGCGCAACTTGTGGCAATTCCCTCTCGTCCTGTCATTAGTTATCTGGGAGAAGAGGCCAAAGAGAAGAGTAGGTTGCTACTCAATGTCTGAGCTTCTTTACCTGACCAAAGGTGTGCTTTCAGCCTGCTCCATTTATGCTCATCCTCATCCAAGATCTGCTTCCCAAGCAAGGTGCTCCACAGGCAGACTTATCACCCTCTGGGACAGTTACAGTCTGGGACATCCCGAGAGGCAGTAAGCAATACTCATCTCCTGTTCTGCTAGAGGTCCCTAAAGCTGTTTGACCATTACGAGTCATTGGATGCCAACAGGAGCCAAGCACAGGATTATTTTATAGCTCAGATGCCTTTCCTGTTATGTGGCATCCTCTGACAAGACAAATTGAACGATAGTGTGGCTCTAAAATTTTGAAGGACCACTGCAATACCTACCCACTGTTGGCTCTGAAATTTGACAAACAGGGGCAGGAGCAGAGGAGGCAACTCATGGCTTGAGAGAGGAGGAGGAAAAGAAAAAAGATTCTGGACCATATGGTACAAAAAGTAGAAACAGACGCAGTATCTCAATGGTAGACTGCTTGTGATGTGCTGGAAAGGCTGTGTGTGTTCTGCTAGAGGGATTGCAGTGTTCCTGTATGAGCTAAAAGATGTAGCAGTGCAGAGTGGGTAATGGACAGGTCTCTTTTATCTATGGAAAAATATTCTATCTGTTTACCAGCAGTGTACAACAAGAACCAGAGGCTGCTTGTCTCCAGAGTCCTGTGAGCATGTTTTTGTGGTTAGAGCATGCAGGTCTGAAATTCCAGGCTCTTGTCTTACTCTGTCATTGATTTATGTTGTGGTCTCATGTCATTTTGCCTTCTAATTTCCTTGACCACAGAAAGGGAATACTTTCCTAATTAATTCTGGGTAAGTTTTTTTTTTTTTTCCTCAAGTCAGTGCTACTCTTTCTATAGTAAATTGTTTCAAGACATAAGGGTGTGCAAACTGGCCCCTGGCCTTTTTCACCAAGGGGACCTGTGGGGATGAATAAAAGCCAGTGGGCTTCTTTTCTGGGACCTGTGATTATTTTGAAAAACGTACTCGGTAATGCCTTGATTGACTCTATTTTTTTCCCCATAGATATCAAATGCCGTGCAAGATCTGTATAACCTGTATAGATCATAATCCAGGCTATCTTAAGTGCGTGGATGTAGAAGTATGACTAGTGATGACCATCCTGATCTCATATTTATTAATCCTTATGGTGTAGCTATATGGGAATCTAAAACAGCAGCAGTATGACATCCCAACATTAAAAAAAAATCTGCTTTAATAAAGCAAGGAAGTCACCTACTATGTGCAGAAGTGGATGCAGCCAAATGCATCATATCAGTGATGGGGGAGAACAAAGACAGGCATCATTAAAAGCTTCAGTAAGGGAGAGCTATAAAAAAGCAATTTAAATCCAGGCTGGATAAAGACTGAACAGCAGTATCCAGAATTTGAACATCTATTTCTTTATGTTGTGGGTGGGTGGAAATGGTTATTGCAAATGAGGGGATGAAGAAGCACTGTGTGCAAGGACACGGTACAGTGGTCTGGCTCAAAGTGATGGATGACCCAGGAAATGATACAATAACAAGATAACTAGTCTTTGACTCCATGTCTGAAACGCTTATTGTGCTCAATAGACAAAAAATACAAAAGAGACCTCCAGGGAAAGTCCTTGGGGGCATAAGAGCCTTAGACTTGATACATGCCTTCAGACCCACTGACCCTACAGGGAAAGTTACCTGGTAATAAGTTGTTGGGCACCTTCATCCCACTCTGGGGAAAAGATAAGAATGCAGAGGTGACTAACAATGACCTTTTTGATTACATCTGCCCAGGCTCTCTCAGAAGTGTGGCTGGGCACATGGGAGCATCACCTCTATGCCTCTGCTCCCATTTGAGAAGTGAGAGTAGCAGCCCTTTCTGCCATGTATGAGGGCTGCCAGGATAAATATATTAAACTTTACAATGTCTTGAGATAATAATATCAGTTTTGGTATGCAAGTGCCTCCAACAAATCTTGTGCGCAAATGCCAAGTGGCTGAAAGCACAACTTTTGGCACAGTGAATCTGCCTAAAGGGAAGTTTAGTCTGATTTCAAAGGGTTTCTCAGGATAATCTTTCTGAGTCCTGCAAAAAAAAAATGGAAACACTGACATGAAAAAGCCATTTAAAAAAAAAAAAGAAAAGCGCTCAGATGATTTCCCCTGGTCTGGTTTTCCAGATTTGAGAAGCACACATCAGTTCATCTGTTGAGCTTTATTGATCTGGCAGTGGTACGACTATCCATTACCCTGCAGCACAAATGACTGCAGCAAGGGCTTCTTCAGGACATAGTTCTTTATAACCATAGAACCACAGAATAGTTTAGATTGGAGAGGACCTTAAAAATCATCTGGTTCTGGATGGGCAGGGACACCTTCCACTAAACAAGGTTGCCCGAGGCACCAGTCAATCCGGCCTACAATACCTACAGAGATGGGGCATCCACAGCTTCTCTGGGCAGCCTGTGGCAGTGCCTCACCGCTCTCTAGGTGATAAATTTCTTTGTTGTAACTAATTTAAATCTGCTCTCCTTTAATTCAAAACCATTACCCTTAGTCCTATCAGGATGCATTCTATTAAAGAGTCTCTTTCCATCTTTCTTAAATGCCCCCTGTGAGTCCTGGAGAGCTCAAAGTATTTAAGAGCTTTCTGGCTCTAATGCAACTCAAACTTCAGCCTGTCTGTCTCTTTATGCAGCCAGACCATCTTGTGGTGTTGGGGTCTCTCCCAACTACAGGACAAGGGAAGCAGAAAAAAGGAAAGGGAAACTGTTATCAGCACAAGAATTGCCTCTCTGTATTCAAGACACCCTCAATCATGCGTGCACCATGCCACATGGCTGTTAGCACAAAATTTCTCTCTTGCTGTTTACTGTTGACATCCTCTTGGCAGTAAATTATTTTCATGCCTCCGGGCCCTGGTCCTGCTGAATAGCTATTTGCAAAGGAAGGGAAATGTGTACTGTTTTTCTTCTATTTAGACTTAGAGTGTATAAAATAGTCTCTTTTCAGTCTGAACACGCGGGTGCCCTTTAGAATGTGAATATTAACATTGCTTTTGGAAAACATATTTTATTTCTAAGTAGTTACTTCTCATGTAGCGACCTATTTTAAAGAATTCAGCATTATTTATGTTTCTCGGAGAAATTCATAAAGTAAAAGGTGTCCTACTTTCCTTCAGGTGAATCCTCACTTGGTAAATAGCACAGTGCAGTGCAGTTCTGTCTTGTTCAGTAAACCTGTGAAGAAAAAGTCCCAAAGCTATCACCTTGCAAAATGCACTGGGCCAGACAGATGGAAAGCAGACTCAGTTGCTTGTAACATTTTCATGATGTATTCAGAATTTCTTTTGAAAATTCAAATAGTTAAGGGGTAATAAAAGTTTTAATAGAGATATCCTAGTTTAGACTCAAAGAAACATAAGTTAGATTAGGCATAATGAGATTTGACCAAAGTTCTTTTTTTTGTTCACTGATGCTTTTGCATTCCGGCCAAGTGATGGATCTACTTGTTCTTTGTGTTCCTCTGATATATATGACATGTACAAAGTTTCCCTCGTAAGCCCCATCTCTTCATTACTTGTCCAGGCATCTGGGAGGTCTTTGCTTTGGCTCTTACAGAGAAGCAGTGCCATGGTGTCAGCCACACAGGGTGTTCCAACCAGCCTTCTGTAGATTAATTATCTGAAGGGCTGTTTTTGGAAGCTTGGGTTCTTGCATTTGTTTCACTCTCCTTAGTGAGCTGAAAATAGTTTGTATTGTTCACATAATCCTTAGCAACTTAAAAACTGCCTTAAATTGAATTCTTCTTAATCTTTACTTAAAGAAAAAAAAAAAGAAAAAAAAAAGAAAAAGCTTAATTCATTTACTCCCGCAGTTGCTAATGTTAATTAACTGGGATTTTGATGGCTTTGTTTTCTTCAGCAGCTTTCTAAACATTTCACTTACCATTTCAGTGAGTCCTTTACAAGTCTAAGCCACAGTGATTAGCCTTGTTTCTACAGTGCATATTATTAAGTCAAAACAACATATGTAAAAGTATATGTCCAAGAAGGAAGATCTACTTCCACAAGTCTTGTTAATCATAGACTCAAAGAATCATGGATTATCAAGATCTATAATACCCTGGGCATGGTTTTGGCAAGGAAGCTGTTTATTGCCATGTCATGGGGTAGAAATAAATGAAGGCCATGTTGAGAGTCACAGAATCATAGAATCACAAAATCATTAAGGTTGGGAAGGACCACTAAGATCAATCCCCACCATGCCCACTGACCCATGTCCCTGAGTGCTACATCTACATGTTTCTTGAACACCTTCAGGAAGGGTGACTCTACCACCTCCCTGGGCACATTGTGGTGTAATTGTAAGTCAAATGGACTGGCGTAGTTGCAGGATAGATACAGGATGGATACTACAGACCCATCAGATCTAATAACTGTGGCTGAAATCGACCTGGAGGACTGCAGATTCCTACTTTGGGTATTTTGAGAACTATTTTGAGCTTCATTTGCTTTGTTTCCTTTTAAATTTTCTCCTTCTGTAATCAGTTACAAACTTTTGAGAACTATGTAGCTGTGATCAGAAAGGTCATATGAAAAAACTTGGAAGGTAAATTCAGTCTGATAGTAATTGATAGAAGTTTTGAAGGTTGTAGTAGGAAGGTCATCTGCCAAGTGAGCAGCACAAGTGGTCACAAACATAGTGTGATGTAGAGGAGGGACCACGTAAGTGCATAATGGTAGATTTTGCCCTCAAAAACAAGGGAATGTTTGTTTTCTGAGGCTGTTTTGTGACTGTGACTGATACCTGTTTCAAGAGGGGTTGCAATTATATTTTGAAACCCTGTAGACTCAGTGATTTCTGGCCTGATCTGTCTCCTGAGTTCAGTTGCATTGAACAAAGGCTTGCCTCTCCTATCAAAACTGCATTAAGCCATGGGCTGATGAAAATTAACAACCATCAAATCTGCTGAGAGCGTTAGATAATCTCATTCAGTAAGGAATGTCTTCCTACTTTTACTGTACAAACCAGATGCCTCAAAGGGAATTTCAAAGACTCTGTGGAGGGAGACAAGAGAAACAGCACTATTGGGATGAGGATGGCTGTGAGCAACACAGATCTGCTTTTCATCCCTGGCTTTGGAGTAGCTATCTTCCCTGGGGCTTCTTCAAGAAGAAAAGATGGAGTGTCCCCATGCTCACATCCAGGGATACAATGTGCTGCTGCTGTTGTCAGCCAGGATTCTGCTAACTTTGGTAGGATTCCTCCCATTGGTAACAGATTAAGTTTAACCTCTGGGCAGAGCAGTAGTTTATGAAGCAAGATTAGCATTACATGGGACAGTGAAATGCTTGTGATAAGCTAAGGCATTACAAAAGTTTGGCAAATGGGATTCCCAGATTCCATATCTAGATAAAATCTAGATCTGATCAATCTGATACTCCAAGAATTTTGCATGGTCCTTCTGGCTGGATTGGCTTGCTAAATAAAGAGGGTAAGGGGCTCATTTGTGGTCGTTGGGCCAAGTGGTAAGGACCAGCTTGCACTTGCCCTGCATCTCAGCTACAGGGATGCCACAGAGCATTGTCTCCTGGTTTCCTTTAGTTATCAGACTGTGCTGTGGTGGCCCTCATGCATGATCATTACACCATTTGGCTTTTTTCAGTTCAGGATGTTTTAAAGGATGTGAAGGACCATGGTGAAGTCCCCATGGTGTTATTTTTATAGTGTGACACCGAGGATGTGGTCTGGACCAGCATGGAAAGCTGTAAGATGTTGGGGAGAGTTTTTTGTTGGCAGTAATTCAGGAAAAGAGATAAGAGGGGATCCATGGACCTCAGGCATTCAGTGCTTCATAGAATCATGAAATAGAGTTCCCATCCAGTTCCAAGCCCCTGACATGGGCTGGTTGCTGCCCACCCGATCAGGCTGCTCTGAGCCCCATCTAATTGAGCCTTGAAAAGCTCCACAGACGTGGTATCCACAGCTTCTCTGGGAAACCTTTCTGTTTCCCATCCCAGCCAATGTCAGGACTGGGGTGTTGAGGCTGGTCTTCTTGTCTCCCATCCCAGAGGCAGCCCTGCTTGCTACCTAGCACAATAGAGACCATAGCCGATCCCAAGTTAAGTGTGGCAGCTGGTGGGTAGGAGTTGGTTTTAAGGCAGCATCCTGTGCTTCCCTGGTGGTGTGAAGAGCTGCTTGGCACCGAGGGAGGAGAGGAGGGAGTATGTTGGGAGGAAGCTGTCACGTATCTGCCTCTCATTGCTGCTCACAGGCCTACGCTGGCTGAGTCAGCGCTGGCGGGAAAGGCGAGACATGTGGGTGAGCTCTGGGGAAAGTCCACATTCACATCAAAAAAGGGTTTACATGGGGGAGAAAACCAACAGGACCTTCTCCGTAATCTTAAGAACTAAAAAGCCAAAGGACTGCCCAGAATGGACAGGGATGAGGAAGACTATCCAGAGCCTTCCTTTGCACTCTGTACTCCCTGCGTAACTACGCACACTGTTTGCATATTAAAAGGCTATCCATCTGTGGTGACTCTGTCTTTTGCACTACTAGTCCCATCCAGTTGTGGTGGAGAACAGTGTTTCCCATTCTGGAAGGCTCCTGAGGACCAGGAGATAGTTGGTCCTGTTGGTTGCCAATAGTAGGTAGCAGTCACCATATGGGCTTTGGTGGTCAGGTGTTGCTGGACTATCTCAGAGATCACTAACTTGTCAACATAGTTGTCTGCTGGGAGACTCAGCATGGATCAAGCCACTACATTAAAGCTGCTAAGAGCAAATGAAGAAAGACTGGGAGAGTTGGGCTGTTTAGATCGGAGAAGAGGCGGCTTTGGGTGACCCTACAGTGGCCTTCCAGTACTTAAAGGGAGCTTACAAGCAGGAGGGGAACCAACGTTTTACACAGTCTGATCGCAATAAAACAAGGAGGAATGGCTTTAAACTGATAAAGGGGAGATTTAGGTTAGATGTTAGGAAAAAAATATTTACTCAGAAGATGGTGAGACATTGATACAGGCTGCCCAGAGAAGTTGTGGAAGCCTCATCCTTGGAGGTGCCCAAGGCCAGGTTGGATGGGGCCCTCGGCAGCCTGAGCTGGTGGGTGGCTACTCTGTCCATGGAAGAAGGTTGGAGCTTAATGATCTTTAAGGTCCATTCCAACCTAAACCATTATATGGTTCTATGAATCTGTGAAATGAGCAGAGTGGTGAGATCTTCACCACAGCATCAAGTGAGTTTCCCTTCCTCCTTTCTCTTCTGCCATCATATCATAGACTCAGCAGCATTCACGATGTCATACCAGCAAACACAAATGATGTTCTGATCAAAAGCACTTTTGCAAAGGTCTCCTGGAGCTGCCTAAAGTGTTTTTATATTGTTCTTAGTTCAGATGTGCAAAGCTAAGCATGGAGGACTTTGAAATCAAGCTTATGTTGAACAATAACCTAAAGAAGAATTAGCAAGGACTTCAAAGTTAAATTAGCCAAGACAACATGTCAAGCCATTGAATTTCAGTTTAGCAGCATGCCAAAATAACTCAAGATGTCTTTTATGATGTATTTCGTTGTTACTTATAGTTTCAGAAGTAGAAAAATGAATAAAAATAAGACTGCATCCTTCTCGTATTTTTTGATTCACTGTCTAAAAATTTCAAGATGTTTGAAAAGGTGTTTGTAATTGTACATTTAGACTTCTACAGACATTTATTTTACTGTGCAATTTGAAAGTGATTCAGTTAAGCAATTAAGAACTAAACTAAATTCTCACACACACAAAACGATATTTGCATATGTTACTTACAGCATCCATTTCAAGCTGATTTCCAAGAGTGAAACATGAGTCATTCTGTTCCTTGCCTACACCTTTCCTAATAATTTTTGAAACATTTGCCAATTTGTGGTGTATTCGATGGAGGAGTAGAGTTCTTACATATAAATAGATCCCATTGAGTCTTTTGAAGATATCTTCCTGGTAAAGAGAGCCTATAAGTACCTCCAGCAGAAGGAAATGCATATTCTTGCGAGTTTGGGAGTGGTAGTACGTGCCCCATAAACAGCTCAGCATTTCCCCGTGGCAGAAGTAGAGAGGTGTTTCCTTTTCTAAGTATAGAGCAGTTATTTTGAGGGCTTGACAGGGGAATGTGGAGTTTCATGCATCACCCACGATGTTTGAAAAAGCATTAGGATATTGAGACTATCTATGACAAGAAGTACAGAAATGATTTATGAGCCTGGAAGAAATGCCAGGGAAGAGTTTAAAAGGGCTTGAGACTTTGGCTTGACCAAGAGATGATTAATAAGGGATATGTTAAATGTGTTATCTGATGGGTACAGACTGATAGAAGAGAGTAATCGGCTGCAGTTGGGAGTGTGGGACAGAGCTTTTGAGATTACTCAAAAGATTGCTTCTGGCTGCAGGTGTTAAAGAAGACAGGGGATCAGTTCTGGAGATATTTTAACTTGCTCTTTTTAAACCTCCCTTTTTCTGGAGAAGGCCATCGGGAGGCAGCCAGGATTGGATAAACTATGGTCTGGAAGGACATTTGGGTTCATAGCTTATGTGTCCACGTGGAACACTGCTCAAAACTGCTGAAGTCACTGTGAGCTTTTCCATATGCTGGGTAAGCTGTGAATCAGACTCTTGCTGAAGTGGAGGAAAAGATGGATCCTTTTTTTTTTTTTTCAGGAAAAAGCAAATACTGTCTGCAGAAACTTATGTTCAGCAAAAGATTCCAAAGAAAACTTTGGAGTTCATCTCTTCTGTGACATTCAGTTATGGTAATTTTAACATATTCCATTGGGTTCTAAAGGAGAGTGACATGTGGTCCGTAAACAGCTCCGTGTTTCCCACTAGTAGAAAAGAGAGGTGTGTGACTGTTGATACCAGCAGTGATGTTTCCACATACCCTCAGAAGGAGGAGGAGGAGGAGATCCTCATGTGGTTTATGTTGTAGCACTGGTTGAGTCCAACAGTGGCTCACAGAGGAAGAGCAGAATTTCAGAAGATTCTCTTTTGTTGCAAGACACTAGGGAAGAGACACCTGCCCAAAGGATGTCCAAGCTGAAGTTTCTGTGGTGTTACTTTGAGGCATCTGTCTCAGGGAAGGTAGCAATAGAATGAATGCATGGGAAGAATGAAAGACAAGGAAATTTTTATGATGAGTGCCAGGAAACTACTTATTAACATTTTAAAGCCATTAAATGGAATGGCTTGAAGTTGCACTGAGGAGATTCAAGTTGGAGAATAGGAAACAATTCTCAGAAAGAGTGATGAGGTGCTGGCACAGGCTGCCCAGGGAGGTGGTGGAGTCACCATCCCTGGAGGTGTTCAAGACCTGTGGAGATGTGGTACTGAGGGACATGACTTTTGGCGGACATGATGGGGATGGGTTGACAGTTGAACTAGATGATCGTAGTGGTCCATTCCAACCTTAATGATTCTGTGGTTTTATGAAACATTTTCCTAATAGTTGAAATTACCCTCTGAATGTAGCATGAACTGATCTGTCACTCAAAGCTGAACATGACAGTGAAGTTGGGTACAATCCTGCAAACTGAGAGGAAGTGATCAAAAGATAGACGGACAAAATGATTCAGAAGCTTTTTCCATACTTCAGTCTTCTGCAATTTGAAATTGCTTCTGGTGTCAAGAAAATCAGAACAGAAACCAACAATACCACAGATGCACTGGGTATGGTTACGCTTGATCAGTGAAGGATCTCATAATGAACTTACTCCTAAACGTTTGCAGAGTACATTTTGTATTTTAGTGAGGGAAAATGGGGCTCATATTGATTCTTCTCTGAAGAGTGAGAATTTCTGGGCAACAGAAAAAATGGGTAAAATTCAGATTTTAGCACATTTTGTAAATGCTTTAGTTCTGTTTTTTGTCACTGTTTTATGATTTTTGTTATTGGTATTCCACATCATAACATCATGTAGTGCACTGGGAGTTAAAGAGTAAATGCTCCAGCTCTGTGGATCGTTGATAGCTCCAGGTACATCTGTCTCAGAAGAGAAGAAGAACTACGTGACTCAGAGGACTTTGCGTTGCTTTGCATTTTTTCATTTTCTCTGCAGTGGGAAAGACAAAAACTGTTTGTGTGACACAAGGCACAGGCTCTTCCCTTTCGGACTGACCCAGCAGCAGGTGCTCCCTAGCTGTCTGGCCTTCAGCATTTAGCATAAGGCCTTTGGTTGTTTTTGTTGTTTTTGTTTGTTTGTTTGTTTGTTTGCTTGCTTGCTTTTTGGACACTCATTTTATTTGATTTATTAGCTTCAGTTCCAATTATATTGTATTATATTGTGTTATTTTGCATTCAGATATCATGTTTAGTAAATTAGCTTTCCTCCTCAGATTGTTGCTACCGTTTTGTTTTTAGGCCCATCTCCCTTTTCCTTTTTTCCTTTCCCCCTTCCCCTTCCTGGGGTCTATGGTTCCCCCGCCCCAATCATCACAGAACCGGACAAAACCAACCCATAAACCATTGATAGTTTTCTTTTTCAAATAGGAAAACACATGCTGTAGAAGAAAATTATTAAGAGATTTAATTTGAATAAAGAAACTACTTACGTGCAAATGTGAATGTAAATTTAAGAGAAGAGGAAAACTAAAAAAAAAAAAAAACCCTTTAGAGGTTATTACATCAATCTCAAACTTAATAAGCTGGAAGAGAATGCACTTTAGATTTTATATTAACCTCCTTCAGACTAAGTACCATTTTTCCTTGCAATTTAGTTTCCATCTCATTAATTCATTAATAATTAAACACTTGAAAAATAAAACATCTATTATTTCTCAAGTTATGTCCAGCTATAGATTTCTAATTAACCAGCCTCAGAGCATGGAGAAGCCATTCGTCCAGCAACTGTTGCAGCAACCAGCAAGCTTTAGTCACAGAAATAAAATGTAATTAATTTTCTGTGCCACAGCAGAAACCAGAGGCCAAAAGAGACTGTGCTGAGCACAAAGGCCATGCCTGAGGTGGAAGCCTGGTGTCCTAGGCCTGGGTATGGGTTCTGGGTGTGTTCTGGCTTTTGGGCAATCCTGTTGTTGTTTGGTAAAACAGAGTGCATGGAAGATAAGGAAGATGGATAAGGAAGGGTTCATCCATTTTCCTAACTGTGTAGTGGGGATGCTGTGGTGCACAGCTTGGTGAGAAATGGCATGAATACATTGCCCTGGAGATTTGTAGATAATGCAAGCAGCAGAAAGAAATTTTACTCAAATAAATAATCCCCTCTGCAAGGATTTGCAAATCAGATGCTCACATTACAGTTGCTGACACGTCAGGTGCCTCCAACTCCAGTGATCTCAGTCTGCAGAAAATATCCCTAGAAACTCTTTCCAGATTGATCAATATGCTCCTTCAGAGTGATTAAAAATAATAATAAATATTTCCTGGTTGCTGACTGAAGAGACAGCTGTGCACACAGAAGTAAACGGCAAATGCTCCTTGGAGCTCTTGAGCTCTGCCTGCTAGTGTGGTGCTGAGGCTCCTCCTGGGGGGACTGTGGAGAAATACAAACGATGAAAGTACTGGAAACATGTAGAAAGACTGGAGTAGGGATGCTGACTGAGGAGGGATGAAAGTCTTAGCAGTGAATTGTACAGGTAAAAGTATAAAGTAAAACCAGTATCTGTTCTCCCCTTGCTACAGAACATCAGAAGTTGCTGTTGTGTTTCTTAGCTTCTCTGCATTCGTTGCTGGAAGTGGTGGCACCTGTTCCAGCTGAAATCAGAAACCTGTGGGATTTTCTTTCAGGGAAACCCAGGTTAATGATGCTGTTTAAGTTCTAGGAAAGCCCTGACATCCCAGGGTTCAGATTCTGCAACCTTCCAGAAAGTTGCGCAGCATCACTTTGCTGAGGCTCCAGTGTGACTCCTATCACTTATTCTGGGAATGCCATTCTACATTGAAGGACATACTGTATAGTCACCATTTTTCCCCACTCCTAATTACCACACCTCCATAGTCCAGCGGAAGCCTTTCACAAGTACTGATGAGACCTGTGCAATGAAGCAAAATTATCTTTTCTCCCCAGAAAAAAATCCATATTCCATGTGGCCTCTGCACATAGAATCATAGAATGGCTTGAGTTGGAAGGGATCTCAAGGATCAGCTAATTCCAACCACACTGCTATGGGCAGGATTGCCTACCACTAGATCAAGCACCAGGTTAGGCTGCCCAGGACCCCATCCAACCTGGCCTTGAGAACCTCCAGGGACAGAGCACATGCCCTGTACTGGATGGAGATGAATGAGTTTAAGTGAGGAGCAAGAACTAGATTATGTTTTTAAAGGCAATGCTGCAAAGTAATAGTATCCATTTTCCCCACCAAACGCCAACAGAAAAGGAGGTTTTTGCCTGGCATGTTCAAAAAAAGCAAACACATGGATTTGTCTATCAGCTAAACCTAGTTATGGTAGTGGCATTCCTGCTCCACACTGGGTTTTCTCATGAAAATGAAATGAAATATCTTCTATAATCCCATAAAATATCTTGGAGACTCTCCTGCTTTGTACACTCACACAGTCAAAGTCAGCCCCGTGGGGGATTGAGAAATGAGGTAACATTATATGCTGGAGGTAAGATGGAGCAAGAACATCGAATCTGACCCTGCCTGATCTGTTTGAGAGATTCAGATTCTGGAATAAAACCTGAAAGGAAAACTAACTAACCAACACTGTAAGGAATCAATGTACAGATGGAGAGGTAGGGGTCAAATGCAAAGAAGAGGGACTTGGACATCCAAAATTATGCATAGCTGAAATGCAAACATTAACATCCAAAAGCTACCATGGTGAAGACTCACTCTTTAGGGAGCTGTTTTCAAGCCCCTGCCCCAGGAGATGGTTCCAGGATGCTACCTCCTCTCTTTCCATAGCAGCTTCCAGGTTCCCTTCCCTTCCCTTTTCCCTTCCCTTCCCTTTTCCCTTTCCTTCCCTTCCCTTCCCTTCCCTTCCCTTCCCTTCCCTTCCCTTCCCTTCCCTTCCCTTCCCTTCCCTTCCCTTCCCTTCCTTCCACCTTTCCAGTATTCCCAAATTCCCAGATACTTTTCTCATTCTAAAATGTATAAAAACTCCCGTGGAAACATGTTGAAGTTTCCTTCAAAGTTCAAGTTCAAGTTTCCTTTTTTTTTTTCAGGTTGGTTGTTTTTTGGGGAGAGCTCACATTTATGGAGTGGGAAAATTTTGTCTGAAATTTATACACTTACATTTTAGCTTACTATGCTCAGTTTCTCTATATATATTCTGTGGGCTGGCCAGTTTAGCTCAGAATCAGAGGATGTCAAGAGCCCAAGAGATGAATTTTAATTAGAAGGCAATCAAACCACCAGGTGGCTCCCTGACGTCTTAAATCTCCACTTGGGTGGAATAAATCGATTTTTCTTGAAAACGGAGCTAGACTAAATTTTAAACAATGCCCCAAAGCTAAAACATGAAGTAATTTTGCATCGTTGTGAGAATAATTTGTAGACTTCACGACATACACTGGAGTGTTTTATTTGTTTAATATAAAGCATTAATTACTGAATCATTGGTCGATTTCGCAGTGTGCCTCGTGATCTCTTCTCAGCATGGCTTTTGCTTAAAAAAGTATTTAATGCTTGGATTTCTTTGTGCCCAATGAAAGAAAATAAGCACACAAACACACAAAAATAAACAAAACCAAACTCTTTGTGAGTCTCAGTTTTAGTATTGTGCTGCTCCTGAGAGCAGTGGCAGTTTGGGTCTGAACCACTTGCTGTGATTTTGATAGGTTCCCCGTGGACCTGCAGAGGTCCTTGCCATCTCACCATGAGTTGGTAGCTCATGTGCCAGCATGGGCCATGTGCTGGGAGAACTGTGTCCTCCTGTCCCAGAGCTGCTGCCCTACAGGGCTACATCTGCTGCCACAGGAGGGGACAGCCTAAACCACGTCTGACTGTCAGCAATGAGTTCAATTGCTGTATCTAACTTGGCAGCTTCCTCCAAGCTTCTAAGTGATCTACGATTTTGTGACTATAAATAACAACGGTGGCAAAAATTTGTGATCGTTGTTGTGCTGTCTGCCTCTGAAGCAAGCTCTGTCTTGTGATCTAAACCCTCCATCAAGGAGGCACTGCTCTGCAGACATACATTCTTTTGCACGCTGTCTGTATATTGCGTTGTAGCCTGAACTCCTGCCTTGTGCTGCTGGGCTTTCTGGTGTCAGGGTGGCCAAGAGAGAGGTACTGCAGGTTGTGTCCTGGAGCATCCTGCACTGCAGGGGTGATTGACTGTTGCTGCAATAACTTTACATCTTCAGAATCACTTGGCCAGGTGTGTACATCTGAATGGGACATGCATACCATCAACAGACACATTGGGCTGTCACAGAGCAGGTGACTCAGCTCCTGGAATCTCCTGCACCTCTCATACTGTTGCTGTTACCTGGGTGCAGAGGCCAACCCCCACCTTGCCTCAACCTCCAGTCAGACAGCTGTAGAGAGCAATAAGATCTCCCTTGAGCTTCCTCTTCTCTGGACTGAGCAATCCCAGTTCCTTCATCTGCTCCCCATACGACTCATTTTCCAGTCCCCTCACCAACTTGAATCCAGAGACATCAGTTTGCACAGGATGTGCTATTTTATTTACATGTTATCTCTTCTGTCTAACCTAGGAGAACTGAACCACAGGAAATAATCCCAGTAATGCAGTGCATAATCCTAGCATGTGGATTTGTGCAAGTCAAGTTCAGGTGGTTTTGTGCCTGAGATATCTGTACGGAGAGCACTGGGACACCAGATGTGTCCTCATGTGTTGGACACCTTCAGCGTTCAGGTGCTGAACCAGATCATGAGAGCAGCACGATGATAACAACTGTAAGAAAAGACCTAAATCATAAAAATGTCGAGTCCACTTTCCCAATAAATAGTTTATTTTAACTGGGTATTATACAGAGGTGCTTTTACATACTGGCATGTCAGTTTAACAAAAAGCACTTTAACAAGGGCTTTAGACTGGTGTTTAACAGCCACGAGGCCGGGGGGAAACATTTGGCAATTCTGTTTTCCTAACCTCCAGAGAACACACCAGAAAGATTCCTCTTAATTGAACCCTTAAACTTTTAATGCAGTCCCTGGACCGATATGCATTTGCCATATGTTTTACTTAGCTGTTAAATGGTTGACTAAGGCCTTTCCCTGCCCTGTTAGACTGAATTGATGACATTTTAATATTGCACAGGGAATACCACAGGCAAATAGAAAACAGACATCTGTGATGCTGAGACGGGTCACCCTGGCATGGGACTGTGCCGCCGGAGCAGGGAACTGAGTTCTAGCAACCAGAGCAGCATAAATCACACTGTGAGAGCAGGAGAGCATTTGCAGCAGTGGCTCTGAATGTTCGTACCTAGTTATAATGTAGTATTTAAAGATTTTCTAAAAGCACTTTATAAATCATCAGCATGAAATCTGTTTTCCATGCCTGTCTACAGCAAATGAATAAAAATGAATAGCTTCTTCCACTGCATAAGTACACCTCATTGCCTGCTGGAGGGGTAGATGCACTGTCTCTGCAAGACCAACCTTGGCTTGGGAGTTTCTGAGTTGGTGGAAGGCATGGGATAAGATTACCATCTACTGAAAGCATGACAGGACAAGCATATTTCTTAGCAGAATGAATTAGGCTCAATGATAAGGTGAAGGGAACAACTGGCATTCGTTTTAATGGACCTTGTTACTTCTCCGTGACTTTAGTATCAATAATGCAGTGGCAATGCTGAGTAAGTGTTGCGGCACTGGGGGAGTCTCGAGTTAGTTTCTGAGAAGTGGAACATTTACAAATGGAGGTATGGAAAACACCCTGTGGTTTGGAGCACTTTCCAGAGGCTGGAGACATTGGCTTGAAGCCCCCTCTCCTCCCTTCCAGTTGGAGCCGGGAATGGAGTTTGTGCCCCACATTCCAGAAGCTTCAGTTCTTGTGGTTAGTTGCATGGCAGGTCTTGACCTATTGGGAACAGAAGTACCCGGGTTATCTGAACTACATGTGTGACCACAGATGCCCCATTCCCCTTGAGGCGCCTAAGACCCTTTTTAGACTCATCCTTCTGGGACTTTCCCAAGGTCACACAGAAAATCAGTGACAAAGCAATGGCTAATAACCCAATTTCCTGGCTTGGAGCTCTGATCTAGTGCCTGGTTTAGTGGCTGGCAGCCCTGCTCACAAATGTGGATTGGAACTAGTTGACCTTTGAGGTGTCTTCCAGCCCAAGCCATTCCATGATTCTATGATTCTTGCCTTGCCATGCTCTTGGGTTCATCGAGTAGCATGATGGTCCTGTATATCCTGCACCTCCCTGCCCACAGAAGTTTAGGAGAAAAGCTGTCAAGGGGTTGGACCAGATAAACTCAGAGGTCCTTTCCAGCATCAGCCATCCTGTGATTCTATGATGTTTTCTTAACAGGCAACTGGAAGGTCAGCTGAGCGGTCAAACCATCTGATGGAGGATATTGAGCCTTTCAGCACTTTTCTTTGGTCTTTTCCTTCAGGCCTGCATTACAGCAGTTTGTTGATTTGACTGCACCAGCTCAGGGGGACGCAGAACTTCCCTGGCACTGCCTGGGCTACATATCTTGATTTTCATTACCGTTTCCTATGCCTTCAGAATTACAGATAACAAATTGCACAGATATGTTTGTCCTCATATAATTACAGCATCATTCAGGCCCTTAGGTGCAGGGAGGTAACTGTGGAAAAGGCTTCCCTTGCATTATATGCATGTGTAAAGCATAGACTGTATAAAAGCTAAAACAGCATCATTCTTTGGCTAAGTGAATTGGGTTTTCAGTCCCATGATACCCAGATCTTGTCTCTATGGGACAGTAGCTGGAGTAGCTGCTATAGATAAGCTTCCTATAGATTCACTTTGCGCCATGTTGGGTAATTTTACTCCAAATTAATTGTTAATTGTATCATAACCTTGCCTTGTTCTTTATAACCTCTCCCATTGCTGGTCACACTGACTGCACACTTATTTCCTTGTCATACCCCACACTGACTTTATTTGAGTGAAATACTCCATTGTTGTAATCAGTGGCACCTCTGGGCCTGTTTTACTCAGTGTTTGCCCATTACATGCCTGCTGCTGAGTGCTGGACACTCAGGACTGCTGTACAGCACTGGTGAGACCTGCAGTTGCAGCCTCTGCTTCATTTTGTCTATTAAGTTTTGTAATGTGCTCTGACTACCATATTAGCAAAAATATCCAGCTGTTTTCTCAACTTCCTGGCATTCTCAGTCTGTATATAAGTCACACAGCCCAGGAACAGAATGAGAGCTATATTTTTAAATCACAGCTGAATACATGAAATGATGCAGTCATGTTTTACCAGCAGGAATGCCCAGTACAGTATCAGATCTTACATTAGCCAAATGAGTAGCCAGCAAGTATATGCTAATGTAGTTCCTATGAAATGCCCTGAGCTGTTGTGGTGGCACTTCAAGAGCACAGAACCATGCCCACAATAAACCATGTTACATCTGTCCTTTTCTTGAACACCTCCAGGGACGGTGACTCCACCACCACACTGGGCAGCCTGTACCACTGCATTACCACTGTTTCTGAGAAAACAGTTTTCCTAATGTTCAACTTGAAACTCTCCTGATGCAACTTAAGGCCTCTTGTCCTATCAATGCAGCTCAGTCTCCGTTAGCACAATTCTTTGTGTCCCCACAGGTGGCGTAAGATCCTAAACTGCATGTATTGGCTTACATCTTGTCTGTGGTCAACATGCCTGGCAAAAAAGCATGCTCTTGGGTCATATCCTGCCATGGAGCAAGCAGCAAGTCTTGCTGAGAGGACAGTTCCATGTTTGTAATCTGAAGCTGATGCAGTTCTACAGCTTGTGTTTTTGCTGTTGCTTGGGACTTGGTCATGAATGGGATTTTATAAGGCATTTTAAGTATGAAACATGAAATATGGGGGCATTGTATTTTTTATGGTCTCTAGGAGGCAGAGTTCAAGGTAGAACTGAATGGAACACAGCAAATGGTAGGAGGTAGCAAGTTTTTTTCTGGGGTTTTAAGGTAGCCCTGTCAAATGCTTAAAGGGCAGGGAGAAATAGTTTAGGTCCTCACTCTTCACCCACTCTGCTTTGGGATGATGTTTTCTAGCCTTTGGGATGTTGCACCTGAGAGTGGGATTTTTATGCTGATTTCATGTGGTATGGACACAAATGTCAATATGCCATGCCCCAGTACCACTGGTGTGCGGTGCTGGTGGCTGGATCTTGAGAAGATGGCTCAGATACTTGCTGTATGGCAGAGAACAGGCTTTGAACTGTGCTGTATTGGTCTTTTGGCATTGGATGTGATTCCTGCAACTCCTACACCTGAGAGAAAGTGGTGCAGCTTTTTTTCTTTTTTCCATTTTTTTCCAGCAAAGCTTTTTTGTTGTTGTTCGTTTGTTTGTTTTTTGTATCAGTTATGGCTTAGTTTCTTTCAATTATCAGATTTCACATCTTGCCACAAATTTACCTATTGAAACATATTAGGGAAATAAACAAAGTGATGGTAATTCAAACTCCTAAAACACTGAGCATGAAGCGTAAGGATTTGCTTATTGACATTTGCCTTCCTGGCCTGAAAATAGAATTACTGTGGGGCTACTTGTGTTGATTAGTGAAGATTAGCCAGAGACTGTTGTTTTCTGTGTCAAGGCAACTGTGAAGTGTTAGAATGGAGAGCAGCCTTGGAGCAATAATGTAGAAGTGGATATTTACAATCTCTCCCAAGGCCATGGGACAGTCCCAGTAAAAAACAGAAGGCCTGGCAGTAGGCCAGCCCAAATTGTTAAGAGGCAGGAGCGAATAGCTACCTTTAAAAATAACATACATAAAATCCTCTCTCTGTTGCTGAAGTCCTCATTATTAGCATGAACATGTGTCTGTTTTCATTTGTATGATTAGATTCTTGGAATCCATCTCCATGATAAATTGATGATTTCCATTAGAAACATCTCAATGGCCTGGACTAAATCAGCCACCAGTAAGGCAATAATTGAAGAATTTATTAAAATAAGCCCAGGGCACATTTGTTTTATGTAGAGCATTCTGGAAACTTTCTCTTTTGTGTACTAGAGTCCTACTTTATTTTCCAGTAAATTCTTTCCCGACAGGAGTAGATTCAGAAGACAGTAAATTCAGTGACTGCACAAGATAAAACGATAAATTTGTGGCTGTGGCATCTGGTTCGAGTCTACAGCGTTGAACAGACAGAAGGGACTGAGCAGGCACAGGATGTGGGCAGGTTCATAGAATCATATAATCATTCAGGTTGGAAAGACCACTAAGATCATCTAGTCCGACCATCAACCCATGCCTGTGACTGCTCTACACCATGTCACTCAGTGTCATATCTACACTTTTCTTGAAAACCTCCAAGGATGGTGACTCCACCACCTCTCTGGGCAGCCTGTGCCAATAATCGTCCTTTCTTCTCCATGCCCAGCTGTTTTCCCTCGGTGGTTGCCCAGCACTTTGGAGGCCATCCTTTCTACTTGTTGGCCAGCTTTGTTAGCCATTGATGGCACTTCTTTCCACCCGTGTTCTGTGAGAGACACCATGGTCAGAATCTCCTTAAGGAGCTAATACCAGGGTAACTGATGACCAGAAATAGCTCCTTGGTGGCACACATTTGCTGAAAAAAAAATTGAGGGTTTTTTTTTGTCAGGGTGGAGTGGCTTTTTTGAGTGTATCAAGGAATAAGAACCAGATGCCTATTTTTTCTTTGAGAAAACATCCCTTTTGTGCATCTGCATCATATATCTTTTCTAAAAGCTCTGAGAGAATATCTGAGCTACCCACCCACCAACCAAATCACAATAAATCAGCATGTCCTCCTGGCCCTTACTGTGCTTTATCTGTGCAAAGGGCGTAGCTTGGAAATTCACTCTTTTAGTGGGAGGAGGCATCTGTCAAGCTGCAAATAAACATGGATTCGGTTTGGAACCTCACTCAAAATTGGAAAAAATCATTATCTAGTCTAGAAGATTGGGATATTAAATTGGACAGCAGATACTTAGTACTGCTCTGTATCCTGTCCAGGAATGGCCAGAGCATTATTGATGCAGATGTAAGTGAAAATACTCAACATGTTATCATAAATTTCCAAATGGAGGACCAGAACCGAATACTACTCTATATACACTCTGCTTCTCAGCAGCACTTTGCAGAGGCTGTGAAAGCAGGTGCTGACTATCATGTTTGGACAGAAATATCATGGAGGAGTAGGAAAACCTAAAAAGAGCAAGGTTGCTTTAATATGTCTAAAGAGCCTGTAGTCCATGTTGAAAGAGATCCAATGATAGCCCATCAGAAATTATCACTGGAAAGAAACTTGATGTAATTAGTCAGTGTGTGTAATTAACTGCTGGATAAAGCAGACAAGGGATTAATGGTATCTTCCAAGTCAAGCCTGGATACTCTGCTAAATGATAGTCTTTTGTCCAGCCAGGAGCTATGGATCTAAGGCAAAAATTGTACTGTCTTTGTTTTGTCTGAGTTCAGATTGGATTATCATAATGGCTTTAAAATCTATGAATCTGTCGTATTTGATTTTAAATGAGTGAATCAAAAGACTCCCTTAATGTAGGTATGCACATTCAGGACAAAGTTGACTGAATAATTTGATAATTCATTTGATGAACACAACCATAAGAACATGAGCAATGTTTTATTGGGTCATACCAAAGATTTATCTCTTCCAGGATTACTCCTCCAGTGACAAAGGTTTCTGCCTTAAGTCTGCCAACTGCTAATGTCACCAGGTCTGCCATTTCTCATATTTTGTGTGAAATAATTCCTTATATTTCTCTTTTTCATCTTCCATTCCTTTAATTATCTGGTAGAGATCTATCCTATTTTCTCTGTCATCTGTTTGTGAATTTTTCCTATCATTTCACAGAGGTGTAGGCTGGCCTCATGTTATTTCTTCTCTCTGCTTTCCTAGTTTGACTATACTCTTCCTTGATGAGATGACCAAAGCATCTTTAGGGAGTTATTTTTCCTAGAGATCATCAAGGTGATGTTTGTGCAAATGGACACAGAGATGGATGTTTCTGT
This sequence comes from Oreortyx pictus, assembly GCA_036925125.1. Classification (NCBI taxonomy): domain Eukaryota; kingdom Metazoa; phylum Chordata; class Aves; order Galliformes; family Odontophoridae; genus Oreortyx; species Oreortyx pictus. Next base: position 178,269,023 of record JAUPFR010000001.1, on the reverse strand, counting down.
TTGTCATGTCCTAGAGTGTGAACCTAGGAGCATCACACCTTAGAAATTTCTCCTTCTTTGCACTGGCTGAAGGAGCCAAGGGTGATAGCTCACTTACAGGTGTTTATTCTGTAGGCTTGCAACACTGAGTGAGATGAAATTTGTCAAAGCACTGAATGTGTGGGTGTTACAGGGAGAAATTATTTTCTTCTTTATGCTTAGTTTTTTTTCCCCAAACCTCCTACTTGCTTTCTTGTGGTCACAGAGCATTTTAAGGAACTCTATCATTTCTTTCCTGATTTTTATTATTGTATATCTTAAAGTTGTGTGCGTACAATGGAATGGGTCTTTCCTTGCATTACCTTCAGATATTTACAGATTTCTTAACATTACATTATAATCAACTAGAACTTTGTGGTTTCCTTTATTGATTCAGCATGCAAGTTTCTTCACATTTTCTCAGAAGCTGAAGAGTACATTAATAACATTTTAATGTATATTAAATACATTTTTAACAGTTTGATAAAATAATACCTACATAATTTTGTATTATGCTGCTTATTTTGGTTTAATGTGTAGCTTCCTGTGCATTGTTTCTATTCACTGCTTGGAAAGTTAACTTTTGCAACAACACATTTTGACTGGTTGACTGCATTTCTTTGTTTCAAATTAGATTTTCCTCTGTTGTGCTCATCTAGAGCAGTAGAACAACTCAGAGTCTGTATGTATCCAATAGAAAAACTAGGTAAAAACAGAATTTACATGAGATACAGGTGATAGAAGGGCCTTCAGAGTTCTTTCTGCATTGAGACAAGTATCAGTCAGTGTTATTTTAACATGGTCTCTTTCCACAAATGAGGTGTGCCTGCAAACTTACTTGTGAGAAAGAAAATTTCTGTGTGCTATTCACAAAAAAAGCTGGACAGCTTAAGCACTGGCTGACAGTAGCTTTAGTATATTTTCTGTGGTCTTCTATGGTATTTAGAGCAATTCTTCCTAATGCATTCATCTTATATTTCGTAATTGTTTACTGTACATTGCATAATTTATGGCATTCATTTTAAGTTAGATTGGTTCTCATTTTTAGGTCTGTTCCTCCTAGTTAATACTGGCAGGACATTGAGGTTGGTTTCCACTGGAAAACAAGTCAAAAGGAAAACAAACCCAACCTATTAGTGCTGAAACCTGACCTACTTTTAAATTGCTGTCAGGTGAGGAATATCCTCCAGATTTTTACCATCCATTTATTTTATGGAGAACTTGAGGAACATGACGGCAGTTAGGAAATACATTGTTCCAGACACTGGAAAACATATTTTGTGTGGTTTTTCTGCAGAGCTCTACTCTTCTGTTTTCCAGAAGCAAAGTGAGAAAGACTGAGGCAACAAAATCGCATACGCGTAAATATATGTATACAATGAGCATGGTGATTATGCTTGGGCTGATTTACTGACATCCTACATAAGGAAATATATGAAGCAAGGAGTAATTCAACACTGAATTTTTGGTTGATTTAATGAATTCTGTGCATATTCTAATGAAATGTCTTTAAATGCTGGGTTGTTTTTTTTAACAGTGAAACTCATGGTGCATCCATTGTTCACAAAGATTCATAGAATAATACAATCATAGAATGGCTTAGGATAGAAGGGACCTCTAAAGATCATCTAGTTCCAACCCCCCTGAAAAATGACATCTAAGCACTGACTACAAAGAGCACAGATGGAAATCAACACCAAGCTTCAGTTTTCCCTTTTTATTAAAAGCCAAGTTATGAAGTGACCTCAACAACCAATGGACATATCCATAGACCTTTTCTTAAATGGCAAGGAGCGCTCTCCAGAGTAATCAAACTGTTAACACTGCCCCATCTTCTGCCCTTCATAGAGGTTGCAGACCTCAGAGGAGTGGTAGCGATACGCAAGTTTGCCACAGAGTTACTTAGGATTATATAACACAGGGTTTTATTAATGCAGGTTGCTTTACTACAGATATGTGGTTCATAAACAGCAATAGCTGACATTTGGAGGGCTGTCCTTATCTGTTGTCCAGTAAGATTTAGTTGCTAGAGTCTTAAAAATCTGAGGTCCTTTGTCATTTGCTAACTCTTAGTGCTGTCCTACTTGTTACCACTGTTGAAGCTGGGGAAATTTTGAATTCAGTGTTGAGTACTTAGCTGCAGAACAAAATTTTGAGTAACAGAAGATAGCAATGACCTCAAAAAATCATGGAGTTTAAAAATGCTCCAAAGTAGGGAGTCAGTGAAGGAAAATCTTGTCTCCAAAGATTTTAACTGCCAAACAACGCTACATCCCTAAGCAAATCTCATCTGAGGTTTCCAGGGTCCTACGGTCTTTCCCCAGTGGAAACAGAAATATGTTCTCCAAAGTACAGCTTTACTACAACTACTCAGCAAGTGGTCATGTAACACTTTTAATGTAGGAAAATACAAAAGGAATTATTTTGAACAGTTTGATTCTGAAAGCTCACAAATCACTTCTACCCATAGCTTTCTGCAAAAGAATCTCTGCCACTGCCTCCCACCAGTGTTCCCAGGTGATAGCTGGTTGGCACTGTTGGAGAGAATAATGTGCTGGGTCATACCCTGAACAGTGCAGGGAAGATACATGCTTACGTGTTGGTACAGGCACTGCCTCTGGTGTAGCCACCATGGTGGAAGTGATGAAGAGCTGAAGCCATCTGCCCTCCAGAATAAATTCCACAGCAATGTTTGGAACAGTGCTGTCAAAGGAGTGCATGCCAACACTCATCCATCTCTTTCTACCATGTGCATGCAGTATTATTCTAGAAAAATAAGCCCAAACCAGTCCTATATCCTTTGTTTAGTGGCCTTGGAGCATGTATTTATGTTACCATTAGATTTTAAGGGGAATGATTCAAAGCTACAATAAGAAGGAACAGTCCTTGCATCAGTCAAACTGAACATTTTATGATGTGCTGCAAATGTGAAAGCTGGTGCAGTTTTCTGACTTATATACTGAATAATGCAAGTTTCTGCAGGACGGAGTATTTCTTTAGCAATATATGCCCTTGCCTGATTAACACCATAGGATATGGCCACTAGGAGAATTTTAATTACATAATTACATTTGCAAGAGGTCAGGTTGAATAGCCATAATGTTCCTTCCTGGGTCTAAACTCTATTAATCTGTTTACTCATTTTCTTTTTATGCATTACATCGTTTGAACAATGAGATGAGGGCAGCCAACTTCTCTCTCCTTTCAAATGGTGAGATAGAAAGGTTTGCTTTCTGGTTCTCATGCATTTTCACAATGCAGAGGAAGTTTAAAGCCAAACAGAAAACCTCTCCATTAAAAGCAAAATAATTTTTTAAAATGGAAATATTTGTATAAATAAGAATTCCTTCATTAAAAAAACTGTTAGTCAGAGGCAGAACTTCCTAGAAACATTCCCTTTGGTCTTTCTTATCTCACCTCACACTCCCAGTTTCATGCCCAGGAGCCAAGGTATGTTCTTTTCCTGACTTATATTGTAGGAAGCTGTGAATGTTTAACTTCTGACCAGTAAGCTATTCACTGTTATTGGATAATGCTCATATTTTACTTATTTTTCATATTGACCTCAGATCCCTCTTGCTCCTAATTTCAGAGATCATCCTTCTTACATTCACATCCCTGATCTACATTTGTAAACTACGCTGGTGAGTCCCTAGGAGTATCTCTGTCTTTCTGTGCAAGTACTTCTAGCCCAGCCTGATGGTGCTTTGATGACTTGTACACCAAAGTCTAGATCATGGCTTCAACTTCGTGTACTTCAGGAGGGAACCACCTGGAAACTCGGTATAGCTTTGGTGGGAATTTTTATTTATTTATTTATTTATTTATTTTTCTTCTACTGAAAAGTTGCCCAGGGAAGTGGTGGAGTCACCATCCCTGGAAGTTTTCAGAAAAAGAGTAAAAGTAGCACTGAAGGACATGGTTAGTGGACATGGTGGTATCAGTTGACAGTTGGACTAGATGATCTTAGTTGTCTTTACCAACCTTAATGATTCTATGACTCTCTGAGTTCATCAGTAAAATGTTTGATAAAAAGCAATTAAACTTTCAAACAGTAATCAATCCAGAGCAACTCCTGCACTCCAGAAGAGATGGAAAAGAAAAAGTACTGATGTTTTGCCAAGTGGAAAAGAAGTGGAAGCAATATTTCCAATGGTGTTGTTTTCCAAGCTCCTAAAAAACAAAACAAAACAAAACAAAAAACCAGAAGGTTCCTATGCTTAATGACAGTGTGGGATGCTGGGGTGCATGAATGAGGAGTTATCTGTACGCACAGATGGCACCAGCATGAAAAAAAAGTTAACGTGAATACATTACTGTCAATATGTGACTCATATATTTTTAATTCCACCATTTGTTTCTTATTTCATTACTGCATTTGCTTATCTGAAGGTTAACATATGCAATGTTGTCCCACACCACATAGCCTCAAAGCAGGAGGGATCTGGCACATACCTGGCAAAGAGACTCAAGGAGCGTGGATGCTTTGTCTGCTGGCAAAACCACCAGAAATTCAGACAGTTTGATTCTTGGCTTACATTTATGAGTTTGGGAGCCTTAAATGATGAGGATTTGCTTGATGTTTTATCTTTCATTAAAGAGTTTCTCTGAAACTTTGCATGTTCAGCTTTCCTGATAACACTGCAAGGTTGCTTCACAAAAAAACTGATAACATCATTTCTCCTTACCTGCAGCACGAGTTGTTTTCTTTTTCTTTTTTTTTTTTTTTTTTGTCAGTTTGGTTCTTTCATGATGAATTTGATGGTGAAATGGATTAATGTAAATTGAAGGTGAATTACTAATGCTGAAATGTTTCCTTAACTCTCCCTTGGTTACAGCTGTAAATTAGAAACTACAGAAGTTCAGAAATTGCCTTGTGACACAGATGGCCACTAGCCTTTGAAGAGAGCCTTAATAATTATTAGGACTTCATTAGAATGGCCTCTTCTTCCTTTTTAATGGGGACTGTGGCATCTTTTGGGATTTGCGTACTGTGTTCAGCCAACAGTGCCCTCACAATCTAAATAACCAGATACCTCCTTTGAGTGTACAAAACCACTTGCGTCCATAAAGTTGCTTAAATCCAGTCCTAACCTGAGATGTTCAGTGTGATTGTCTGTGCTGGTGATTTCAGCTAACATTTAAATGCCAAATAGGGAATAAACAAAAGACAGAATTCTCAAATGCAGACAGAAAGACAAACACACAAAGAAATAAAGGAATTGTAACAACAGATACTGGGTCTGTTTTTAACAGCTGTTTCTGTTCTCTTATTCATCTTCATTAAGTCTATGCAGACTTTCTGTAGCTAATCCCATACCAGAAAATCCTAAGAGTCTGTTGTAGACTCCAGCACCAGGCTGGGTTCCCTAAAAGATTTGCATCATCTGCTCAGTTAGCGCCTGAGTTCTTCTTAGTGAAATCCTAAGTCCAAAAGATTTGATCTCAGGAAACCCTGAAATGGGTAAATACTGTCATGGTGTTGATGGGCTGACAGTTGTACTTGAAGGTCTTTTCCAACCGTTATGATTCTATGATTCTGTGTGCCAGAGTGCCATTTATGTCTCCCCATTGGAATTGCAAGCACTGTCTCTTGTTTCATGTGACCAAACTGTGTCCTAATGACCGTCATCAGATCTTTGAGTTTTGATGTCAGTGTGTCTTTCTTAGCAGGGTAGGGCTTGTGAAACATTACTGTATGTCCTGATTGTTTCATTGAGACAAATCTGAGGGTTTCTGTCTTTAGTTCTCGCAGATACAGAATTGAAATATTTTTACTTCTGGCCTCCTTCATGCTGATAGCCTGTGATGTGTGCTGAAGTCCAGTAGAAATATTATTTCCATTTTCTCATTGGAGGAAATAGCTTCAGGTGAAAGTTGTAGTAGATGTGAAAAGTACTGATATTTATGCAGTTAAATTCTTCTTTCAAAATAGTTTCCTGTACTCCTGGAGCCAGTAAGGGAAGATGCTCAGAGTGCCCATATGGGATGTGGATACCCAGCTTATCTCCTTCTCCAAGCACTTGTCTTTCCTCATGCCCCTTGGTGAACCATGGGAGAGTCACTGCATGGTGGACAAGCAGGAACCAGGGGAGCAACACACACTGGAAGTCCCAGTAGTTGCCCGTACAGAAGATACAAGTGTAGCTGTTCTGCTGATTTTTGCCCAAATCCAAATCTCTGGGTGGTTGTAATGGTACTCTGGATCTCAGCATGACACTTGAGATCTTCAGAGGGTTAACTGCTTTTCAAGTAACTGCACTTGGCTGCTTCTCTTTCGATTTTTTTTTTTCTTTGCAGGGAACCAAGATCAAAATCAGCAGGGGAAAAAGGTTCCTTGTGCTGATGTTTGGGACAGTGTGTCCAGCCACATGAGTCAGTGCCAGGCTCAAGATGGGAGCAGTCTTCTTCCAGTAATGAGAAATTCCTCCTCCCCTCTCTTTCTGCCCAGAAAACTTTGTCTTAAATTTCTTTGAGACAAAGACCTAATTCTGCTCTTGCTGCATGCAAGCCTGTACACTGCTCAAAATTGCAAAGCTAGTGCTGCCATTGAAAAAAAAAAAAGAAATGTATCCCAGAATAATAATAAAAACTGAAACAATGAAATTGCAGCAGTGCTTTGCCCAGGATGCCAAGTCCTGTCTCAGCAGGACAGATGGGGTCGGAATCAAGACCAGCTATCAACCAACAGGACACAACTGTACCATGAGCTAAGAACCCAGGTGCTTTTCCACAGCTGCCTCTTGCTGGCTTGCTCCTGACATGGCAGTCCTTGGGCACTGTGTGGAAAGCGAGGTTCCCAGTGACATGACTGAGTTGATTTTGAAGGATGGGCCTGTGGACAAAAGCTCCATATGGAAAGCAGCACCCATGGCTTTGAGTGCTGTGTTGCAGAGTATGCCTGGGAGGTGAGCCCCAACCGTGATACTTGTCCACAGCAAAGGAGACTTTATAGGTGAGTGCAAGCATAATGCAGATCCGATGCAACACAGCATGGAGTCACTACACAAGTAAATGCGAGTGTGAGTCCCTCAACTCACTGTGTGTACCTGGGGTGCTGTTAAAGCTCTGAATAAGCAAGCTCACCAACGATTCACTGAGTCATCATAATATCATAGACTGGGTTACATTCTGTTTTGCAGTGTGTCGTTTAAGAGGTTGAGAATATTTTCCGCATGTTTAAAGAAAATTATAAACAGATTGAGCCTGGGTACAGTAGATCCACTAAACTAACTTTTACTAAGAAAAGCTTTTGATTAAAGAATGAGCCATGAGAGGAGGGAGGAGAGGGCTGGGCTGGAGGAGAATGTGGTCATTTTAATGGAAAAATATGTACAGAAGCACACTCTCTGAACATGGAGAGAATCCTTGAGTGGGGAAGCACCTAATGTAAATCAGTATCTACTAAAGCAGTCCATTCAAATACAACCAAAGCAACTCTATGAAACTGCAAGGCAGCAGACATGGCATTTTTGTTGGGATATGTGCTGTGTTCAGTCATATTAATTACTGCGTGGGCTCAATTTTCAATGCAGTCAATCCATGGGAAACAAAAGAGCTGCAGGGGAAATATAAAAAGACTGCCAGCTAATAAGAGCCAGATTCAGTAACACTGTTTGCCTTCTCTGAATGATGAGATAGAGATTGTGATTGTTCTCCTGTGGCAAGGCCCGTCACGTTACTATGGGGCATGCTAAGAGGGGCTTGGAGCAACATCCTGTGCATCTATATAGGTATATGCATACCTATATACACATGGCACAACTCCTTTAGTGAGAAATCCAGGGATGTGGTGGAGTTACCTTCCCTGCAGGTGCTGAGGAAAAGGGTAGATATGGCAATGAGGGACATGGCATAGTGGGCATGGGCGGATGGGTTGATGGTTGGACTTAGATGAACTCAGTGGTTTTTCCAACCTTAATGACTCTATGAACCTGGATAAGAAAGGTTTATAATTCAAGGTTTCCCATGTGGGGTTCGGAGTGTGCTCTCAGAGCAGTCTGTTGTGTGATAGCACTTGGGGCATCCTCCACTTGCACTGTCTCTTTCCCTGCACTGCTGAGACTCGTGGGCTCTCAAATTTGGTATGATAGTAGGGCTTTCCTAGCCCCACTGTCAGCCTGGCATGGCTACACTGGCCCTTCTCTGCAAGCCCCACTGAAAATGCCATGGGTGTCCTGGGAGAACTTCAGGTTGTGGGGAACTTCACCTTTACAGCAGAACTTCAGTTTAATGTCAGTATTTCAGCAGACTATTTGGTTTGTTTGCCTAGTACTTAATAGGGGGATTATCTGTTGTTAATTGTTGTAGTATTTTTTTTCCAGATTGTTTCTCAGTTTTGAAGTTGAACTTGGTCATTTTCTCTTCCATTCAGATTCCAAACTTCTCTAGGAAGTGACTTCATGGCATTATTCAAGCAGATTATTGCCTGGAGTGGCTGTGGCTGAATAACCTAGTGTTTGGATAATGGCAAACTCCTAGTGCATATGTATTTAATGACTGTAATCATTTATTACTTCCCTTTATTGGGTTTGTTTTTAAAGAAAGTTTTACAGCGCTATTTATGATATGCTAAGTGGTGCAACTTGCTGAAAAAACATATCACATTCATTTTATTTTTAATAGGTTTTGCTTGTTAAAATGGAAATCTTTTATTTACCCTAGTAGGGCAGGTTTTCTTTTTTTTTCTTTTTTTTTTTCTGACAGTTTTATTATTTCAATTACTCAGATATTTCTTTCCTCTTTTGTTTCTCCCAGTATTCCTCCAGGGAGTTTTAATGTGTCTATTATTTAAGATTGAGTTCAGAATGTGTTATTTCTAGCAGGGCAGAGGGAAAGCATAATATAGAAGACATTAAATAGTGGGATGTCAAGGTTTTATTTTCTTTCCTCTGTGAGTAGTGGAATCATTTTCCCATCTATGTCATCTAGTGATTAATTGGACTCACAATCTGTGCCCCACCATCAATAACTGCCTGCTACCGTGCCAGGCAGGGGCTGTACTCAAGACTCATTTGACTAGAGGATTTGTGGCTGCTGATAAATGAACATACACGTATTGTATAGGTCTTGCAGAGAGATCTTGGCAAATTCAAGGGGTTGTTAATGGCCAATCACATGAAGTCTAACAAGAGCAAGTGCTGGATACTGCACCTGGAGCAACCCTGGCTATATGTACAAGCTGGGTGATGAGATACTGGAGGGCAGCCCTACAAAAAGGGATCTAGGGCTTCTGGTTGATGGCAAACTGAATCTGAGTCAGCAGTGTGCCCTGGAGGCTGAAGGGCCAGCCATACCTTGGTCTGCACCATGCCCAGCACTGCCTCTGGGTGAGGGAAGGTACTGCCCCACTCTGATGGCAGTGGGCACAGAACAGGCTGCCCAGGGCAGTGGGCTCAGCCTCAAACTGCCAGAGCTCTGGAAGCATTTGCACAGTGCTCTCAAGATGTAGGCTTTGGATCTTGTATTGTGCTCTGTGAAGCCAGGAGTTGATCTCGATGATTTTTGTGTGTCCCTTCCTACTCAAGGATATTCTATCAGCCTATGATTCTATGTATGGGTAATTGCTAATTTACTAATGCTCTGTAGATACTGGCAGTGACTACAGCATACATTTCACACACCTATGGGTAAAGGGCCATTCCTTCAGGACAAAAACTGGGCCATCTTTTGCAATTCAAAACGTGTACATAGAATCATAGAATGGTTTGGGCTGGAAGGGGCCTTTAAGGTCATCTAGTTCCAACCCCCACCCTGACTCACCCTGACTCTTAATTGAGGTGGAAAATTACGGTTTCCTTCTGCAAATTGTATTGTGTTTTTGGCCACTTTCTGGTAGAGGATGGTTTATTGTCTTTTATAGCATGGTCATTTCTGGTTTAGTCCTCTCCTCTCCCCAGTCCTCATCTTCTTTCCCCTCCCCTCCCCTTTTCTCCCCTCCTCTCCTCTATCCTCATTTTCCTTCCTCTCCCTTGCCTTTCCCTTCCCTCCCTTGTTCTCTTCTCTCCTTTCTTCCCTTTGCTGCTCCTCTGGTCTTGGATTTTGGGGAAACAATCAAATGCTTGTTGGGACAGTGGGAGAGCCCCCAGAGCTCCAGATGTGTTTGTACTGTCTGTGGATACTGCACGTCCATGACCATTCTTTAGAGAGGTATAAGGTATGTTAAAATGCATGTCCTCATGCTTCTACATGCTGTTATGTTTTCTAGGGTGTCTGGGGGAGAGCTTTTTGACCGTATTGTTGAGAAAGGGTTCTACACTGAGAAGGATGCCAGCACCCTGATCCGACAGGTCCTGGATGCTGTCTACTACCTGCACCGAATGGGCATTGTCCACAGGGACCTCAAGGTATGACCACAACTTGACCTAGTCTTCCAATCAATGTTAATGAAGGTTGTGTAATTATTCAAGTCTAATGCATGTAAGTCCAGCCTCCCCTGGGGATGGATGTTTCTGTAAGGGTTTACCATAAGAGGGCTACACATCCTTCCATTGTAATTGATTTTAATAAGAGCTCTTGCAATCAGTGCTGTTAGAGTCAACAGATATTTTGCATGTATGATTTATCATGTATCATTAATATCTGGAACATCACATTAAGACATAAAGCTCATCTCAACTGGGATGTAAGTGCACACTATCTTGCCAGTTTGCTGTGCTATATTTATTCTTACTTTAAAATTATTAATAAAAATAAATTATGTAAGAGGGTTGAATGATTTCCCATCACGTTATTTTGTCCAGTGTTTCTGGAGACCTTTTTCACAGCAAGAATTCTTCTAAGGAACATTGTGTGCCAATGTCATTTGAAGATAGTCATCCTTTCAACTATACCATGTTATTATATCAGAAGCCCTCAGCTTTTCTGATTAAGCAACAAATACAAAAAAAGAACAACACATCACCACAACAATTACAGTGAAAACAAGCAAGCATTATTTCTAAATTATTTTCTTTTCATATTTTAAAAATGTCATTAGGATAAACAGAAAAGCCTGGATCTCACAATATGCAGCTAAACCACTCTGCCTTTAGCCAACTTAAATAATAAGAATGCTAGAAACAGGAATTGCTTCGAGTGTTGATGCTGTAGCATTGAGTTGTCCACATGCAATGATACTGGAATTTGGCAAAATAGGTCAAATTATATAAAGACTGAATGAACATCAGAGGAGTCATAAGCCACAAAGATGCATATATATATATATAATTTTGAATGCAATTTAAACTATATTGCATTATTTATTCTCAGTGTTAATCTTTTTGCTGTGTGGGGGCTGTTCCCATGGAATTGTGGGCTTTTCCACACCTTACTGCTACAAGGTATTTGCCTTAGTCCTGAACTCCTGTACAAAAAATGGATGCTATATGATATTCACTTTGAATGACATAACAGAAGGTAGAAATATATAAAAAATATGTTGAGACATTTTAAAGCAAAACCTCGAATCTGCTGGATGAAAATATGCACTAATATTCACAATCAGTTATTTCCTCTTTGGCGTTGTGATGTCTAGTCCTAAAAGTCCCAAATAATATTTTGATTTTTGTTTCACAGGGACACTGGTTAGTCTTCTGTCTCCTATAGTCTTCATGTTCTGCCTACACTTCCCATTCATTTCCTGCTCCTACTCTGATCACATAAAATATCATTATCAGAGTTCCAAAGTGCTTCAGTATGGAAGTGTTCTTTATTCTTTTGATGACTAGTTCTCTCCCAAATTCTATTTGTTGGAAATAACTTTGGACATTTTTTTTTCAAGAGAGACCTTAGTGGAAGGTCCCATTCTTTTTAATTGAGATACTCCTCTGTGTGAACTCTTAATATTCCTATCTATCTTTTAAAGGGATGCTGTAACTCCTGGAACTAAACAGTGTTTTTTCCTTATTTTAAAATAAATTGGTTTTATTAAAAAGTTCCCATAGTAAAACATGATATATTGTAATTGGAAAGTATAATTAATCTACAAATTGCTTTGGGAATTTATTTAAGGATATGGTGAATTTAGATCAAACAAATATCCTTCTTTGGCAGTATTTTGGAGTGAAGTCTAGCTCATTTTCTTTCGTTTTGTTTGCAAGTGTTTTTCAGTAGCTTATCTGTTGTTAAAATGACTCATATAGTATATGAGGAACACCTGCTGTGCAGTACCTGTTAGCACAAACACACCATGAAGGCTAAAATAGGAATGTAATAAGGCTTTTTGTGGTTTTGAACTGTCAAGATAAGTGCAAGTTTCAAATTGTGATCCCCTAAATGAAACCCTGGGAAAGAATCCACTCTGAAAAAATGCAACTCTTGAAATATCTGTAACAGTTATTTATTGCAATTATGTGTTATTCAGATTCCAAAATAGCACTTGCTGTAGTTAGGAAAAGCAGATCTATACTCCAAGTCTCTGATATCAATAACACAGTGGAAACTAACAAGAGATGGCAGCAGATGAAATCCAGTGAAGTCCAGGATTGGCAAAAGGAGTGAAAGGATGGGGCAGCTGTACTTGTTACAGAGCCATCTTGTTAATATTTCTTGAATTAACCAGCCCTCTTTATAAAAAGTGAATTTGTTTTAATTAAGTTTTAAGCAGGTTTAAGTTTTAAATGGGTGGATTTATTGGCCTTGCTAAACATGAGTAAATTAGGGATCTGAGATGAATCAGTAGGAATAGCTAGAAAATAGTTGTCTTTCTCTTAATTTCCAACTCTACCAAACCTGCAGCTGATCACTATCACTGGAGACACAAACGACAAGGGGAAATGTCTTTGAACTGGAAGAGGGCAGATTTAGACTAGATATTAGGAAAAAATTCTTTATTGCAAGGGTGGTGGGACACTGTAACAAGCTGCCCAGAGAGGTTGTGGGTGCCCCCTCCCTGAAAGCATTCAAGGCCAGGCTGGATGGGGCTTTGAGCAACCTGGTCTAGTGGGAGGTGTCCCTGCCTGTATCAGGGGAGTTGGAACTAGATGATCTTAAATGTCACTTCCAACCCAAACCATTCTGATTCTATGAACGTTATTTTTATTTCAGTGAACAGAATTGTTCCTTTTTTGCCTCAGTCCCAGCTGATTCACAGCTGCAGCTACAACTTTCCCTTAGTTTATAAATCCTTTGTTGCCATCATGTCCATGGTTGAAGCCATCATTATGTGATTTTATGCTGGAACCAGGCAAACACAAAATACTTCAACATCAACTTGAGGTTGAGCAGGAAACCCAGAGAAGGGTGAAGGTAATGTCAGCTTCCATTGCTTCTTCATCCACCTCTTTCCCTAAAGTAGGAGTTTATGATGCAAAAGAAAGAAGGGCAGATGCCAGAGCTGCTGCAGTACAATTGCTTCTTCTTACACATCCAAGCTTGGATGTATCCCGGGGAATTTAATGATGTTGCACAGTCCCATCTGTTTCTCATCATTTCATTGAAACCCACCGCTGAAGCACATAACTGACTGATAGACAAAATGTGTTGCTTGTGGGTAGGCATTTGCACTAGTTTCTAGGTAAGAAGCCCACACTGGATATGCATCACTCTTATAGATGAAGAACTCATGGTCCAAGTGGTGCAATAGAACCTTATTATTGCTGGGCTGCCAGGATGCTAGGACCAAAATATAAACCCAAATATTATACGTGGGAAGAGGCTTTTCACAGCAGCTAGCAAAAGCTTTGGGGTATTCACAGCTTAGAGCATTCGATTTAGAAGATTTGCTGAATGGCACCTGTGAGGTGGTTGGGCATTCCAACCTGCTGACTTTGTGAGAAGTCTCAGGGCTTTGAGGAGCAACTCATGTTTTCTTTCAGCATAAAGAAGTTGCTGTGCTCAGTTGTGCAGCATTTTTTCCTAATCTGCTGTAGCTAAAATGTCACTGAACAATTCTGTTGATTTTAAAGTCATTTTCTCTCTCAATAACAGTTGATTTCCAATGGAGAAGATATAAAAATTCTCCAGTGCCTATTGTTTTCTTTCTTTCTTTCTTTCTTTCTTTCTTTCTTTCTTTCTTTCTTTCTTTCTTTCTTTCTTTCTTTCTTTCTTTCTTTCTTTCTTTCTTTCTTTCTTTCTTTCTTTCTTTCTTTCTTTCTTTCTTTCTTTCTTTCTTTCTTTCTTTCTTTCTTTCTTTCTTTCTTTCTTTCTTTCTTTCTTCCTCTTTCTTCTTTCTTTCTCCTTCTCTCTTTCTTATTTTATACCGTATAACTCAAACTACAGCTGTGTCAAAAAAAAAAAAAAGAAAGAAAGTTGCACTACTTGGATTTACCATATTTATGTGCTTTCAAATGAATCCTTGTTGTATTCTGGAAATAATTGTATATTGGACACACCTCCCAAGTAAAAGATGAGGATTAGTTCATATTTGGGGTGCCAAAGGAGAAATTCATGAATGCAGATAAGTTACTCAAAGTTCAAGGTGTCAGCTTCTTCCAATAGTCACTATAGAGGAGTTTGGAGATGTTATCCATATGGGTTGTAAGAGCAACTCTTTAAGAGAACAAAATGATGTTAGTGCATGGTATAACTAAGGATTGTAATAAATATAAGCATCGGCCAACCTTGTTACTAGACTGATACATTCATATTCCACTTTACTTGTTCTTTCTAGCCCGAGAACTTGCTTTACTACAGCCAGGATGAAGAGTCAAAAATCATGATCAGTGATTTTGGATTGTCTAAGATGGAGGGTAAAGGAGATGTGATGTCCACAGCCTGTGGAACTCCTGGCTATGTTGGTAAGTGGTTTGGTTATAATGTCATTTCACTCCTCTCAGCAGTTATACAGAAACATGGTGGAAAAGGATATGGCAAAGGGAATAATATTTGTTTCCTAGTGCCACTACATACTGGAGATTTTGCAGATGTTTGTTAGAACTAGAGATTTGAGAAGTTGCTGATGTTGTGTCCTGTGTGCTCTTCTCCCTTGGATCACAATCCTGCAATCCAGCTCATGGTTTGTGGGATTAGCTTTCATGATTTTATTTCTCTGCAAAAGGATTTTTGTCAAATCTTCTGCCTGGGACTAAATTAGAAGCATGTGAAGAATATACTCAAATGGAAGCATGTACAAGAACCTGTAATACCAAGACACTTTACATAATGTAGCATATTACTGTAATCATAAAGAATAGTGTTTCTCAGAATCCTCTGACAGAAGACAGTAAAATGAAAGAGCTAAGTTTATTCAGACAAGTTCAGTAATCATATATTTCAATTACATTAAGTTACTGACTCATTTAAGTGTTTAAAAACTCTTTAGATCCCTGAGACTTCCTAGGTGGTAGCAAATTGTTACCTATCATGTATTCCTCAATATTTTGTCCATTCAGTAGTGACCATGCCAGGCTACCAATTAGAAGCGCATTTACCAGTATCCTTGTAAAAAAGATAAAGCAACTGAATATGAGAAAAATAGGGCAGGTGATGACAGGATCTGTGAGAAAGCACTATTTGAAAGGTTTACTTCATGCATGGGGCACTCAGCAAGCCAGTATTTCTTACGATACCTAGCTAGCCAGGTGAGAGGGCAAAATTAATGTCTAGGGTTAACTTGTGGTTAAATCCATGAAACTAAATTAACATGTCTTCTCCAAGGATAGATTTTCTATCCAGTAGGAAAGACATTATTTTTTCTACCAGTCACAGAGAGACTTCTTTTGCTTTGCTGCTGCCATCTTACCTCAGATGACATCCTGGTATAAGAACCCAGACAGTTGATCAAGTTATGACATAGTAATCGGGATTTGTCCTAGGAATACCTTTTTCCAGGTATTATCTTCATGATACTCAGGCACACTTTGTCTTGATAGTATCAAGGAAAAAAAGTAATGTATTTCGTTTCCCATCAAGAAGACATCAGACCATAGGCACATGAGTCAAATTGTCCTCCATATAGCCTGAATACCTGTCCTGTGTAATCACACCAGGCTGGAAATCTTCCAAAGCCTTAGCAAGATCTGAGCTTAGACAGCAATTTTCTTAATTTTTACTATCAGCTTTTCTGTCATTAATTATCAGTTTTTATTTTGCTCAGAAATGGACACTGACTGAAGTAAGTCTGTAAGATAATGTAAATTCACTATCCTCTTCTTAAAAAACATCTTCCTTATGTCCAATCTAAATCTCCCCTCTTTTATTTTCTCCTTGTCCTATCACAACAACCCCTGCTAAAGAGTCTTCTTTCTATCCATTTCCTTCTTATAGCCCTGTTTTAGATACTGAAAGGCTGCTCTCAGGTCTCCCCGGAGCCTTCTCTTCTCCAGGCTGAACAGCCCCAGCTCACTCAATCTATTCCTCACAGTGGAGGTGTTCCTTCCTTTGGATTATTTTTATGGCCCTCCTCTGGGAGCACTCCAACAGGTCCTCGTCTCCCTGAGAACTCCACATCTGGATGCAGTGCTCCAAATGAGGTCTGAGCAGCACACAACAGAAAGGCAGAATCACCTTCCTTGCCCTGCTGACCATGCTTCTTTTGATGCAGCCCAGGATGCAGTTGGCTTTCTGGACTGTCAGGGCACATTGCTGGCTCATGTCCACCTTGTCATCCACCAGTACCCCCTTGTCTCTTTCAGCAGGACTGTGCTTAATCCTTTTGTCCACTAGTTTGTACTGATAGTGGGGGTTTCTGTGACCTATCTGCAAGAGCTTGCACTTGCATATGTTGAACTTCATAAGGTAAATTCCATAGCTCCATGGTTGCCAACCAGCACTTAATCCCAGTGTTAACTTCTGCATTATTTGACAGGAGAAAGTGCTGCTTTGCGATGGCCATCAGAGCACGTGGATCCTGAGGCACAAGCATTAAGACATGTCTTTACCTACAGATTAAGCCCCAGCATTGTCTTAATTCTTAGTCTGGTCTACTGGGCTCACATATGGGAATTCTGCTATTAGTTCCCTAACTGGAAAGGAAACCTCTGAAGAGAGACATGGCTCAGTGGACATGGTGAGGATGGATTGATGGTTGGATTTATGATCACAGAGGTCTTTTCCAACCGTAACAATTCTGTGATTCTACAGGGACCCACTGGACCCACTGTCGTGATCTCTCTGGATGGCATCCTATCAGTTGTTGTACTTGGACAGATGTTTCAGAGCTCTCATTATACATGATCTAGATGCTGATAGCTACACAAGTGCCTTCAGGTCCTTTATGACCTTACTGAACACAGGATTTACTTAATGTGGTTCAAGAAGTCATGGTCACTTGTTTTAGAAGTGCTGACAGGAGTTTTTCACCTCTCACACAAAGAAAACCTCTTTAAATGTTTTTCTATTCCTTTTCACTTTTCCGCAGGACAGAGCTCCTGTTATTGCTACTTATTTTTTTTTTTAAATAATTGGTTGCCCAGACAACATTTTCGAAGCAGTGAATGTTTTTGTTGCCATTCATCACAGTAATGCTGACAAATAGTCCTCTGTTAGTGTTACACCCAATTGCATGTCTTCTGCATACACATTCTGCAATTTGTCTGCATCTGAAAGCTTTTGTGCCTTCCAGTCTCGCTCCGGTGCCCTCAGTAAATGCAACAGATCTTCCCTCTAATGGCACAACACGAATACAGACAACCTCCACACCTTTCTATCAAGTCGTTTTGTTTTTCTTCCAGCTATTTTAACTAGCTTTGAAGTAACACGCAAGAATTCTCAGCTTAAAACATAATTTCTGTCAGTTTTATTTAAAGATAAGTATAACATCCCATTTTCTGAGATTTAATGAGAAATTAATACATTTTTGTCAGTTTAATTTTGCTTTTAAATTTCCTGGAAAAAAATAGGTAGCTATCACATGCCAAAGGCACCAGGACTCAGTTAAGAAATCTTTAATGTCAGCTACTCGTTATACATCATCTTCTGAAATAGATCCAGTCAGATCCCATTGTGCAAAGTGCTACACAAGTTTCTGACATTGTACAACACTTGATCTTAACTCAGGTTTCCTGTCCTTCACATTTGCACATGTGCAAGACTTCATGCAATTTCTGCCTAACTTCCCTGAATAATGCATACTCTCAACTCTCTGTGATTCAATTTTTTTGTTTAGTCAACCTTTTTTAGTTAGGAATTTGGTGTCTTGGATACCATCATTCTTTAGATTAGCTCTAAAGAGCTGTCTGTGTGTGTGGTTCAGAAGTTCATCAAATAGAGAAAGGTAAAGTTATAATTTAGCTTCTTCAGAAATATCAGCTTTCTGAAAATCAAACTGTTACTTACTGAATTGGAGGGTGTCTAAAATGTGCATAGCTAGTAATGCATGAGCACATTGGCTTGGCTTTTAAGGCTCTGCTTTCCAGATTATATTACTGTCAACAGTTCAGAGACCTTATTCTTTCAGGAGTCTTGTCAAAGATTTTGACCCTATGCTGAAAAGATGACAGTGAGAATATTTTCACCCCATTAGATTTAGCTGGGAGTGCTTCTGTTAAGATACAAATCTAAACCTTTACTTAGAGTAGATGAGAAGGTCTGATAATACAGCCTTTTCTAATGAAAAGATCTTCCATTTTCTTATCTGCTTACCATTCTTGTCTCCTTCCATTTCCTAGAAGAGAGTCCAGGTGATGAGCTGAGAGTAGATACCCAACTTTTAGATAACAGCATAAATGAGGTAAAATAAATCAGCTTCTATGATTTGACTCCTTGTAAATTATGCGTGTGGATTGGTTTGCATGGATCCCACCCATCTTCTAGACTGGAGTAGAAGTAGTGTTTTCCAAATCCTCTGAATGATCTATGGGATTATGGGCAAGATCTGTATAAACCATTAGTGATATGTTGATTTAAACATCACAGATGTGGACTGCTTGGAGACCATTTATAAAAGCTTGGTTTTGATGGAGGAGGTGCTCAAAACTGCATGAAAATGAGTTGTCATTGAGGTGTGTCAAGTTGGGCACTCGGTGAGTGACTCTTCAGTCACTCAACAAATTTCGCTGAAGAGATTTTGGCTGCTTGTAAACTAGGTCTCGCTGATTGACTTTCTGTGAGATTTGATCTCTTAAAAGTTCTGGTTACTTCTGCAGATGGGACTTAGACTTACAAAGATGCTTACGAAAACTGGAAAGTTTGGAAAATATGTTGGAAAGTCTGTCTCAGCAATCTGATCTCCATTTACAGAGACACTGAATTATTAACTGTGTTTGTGGCTGGCTAATGTCTTAATCCTACTGAGATTTAAAATTCTTGTTTGGGGCCCAAAGCAACTTCAAGTAAAATTTTATTGTATTTCCCTGTCTTAAGGATTGGGCTGGACCCTGGGTTTGTGACTGATTCCTGAACACCTCACATCACTTACTGGTTTTATTTTCTGTAGAGGCTTTAGATACGGTCATCTCACACCTTTCAGCTCTGCCAGAAATCCAGTAGAGAGTCCAGATCTTATCAAAGCCATGTGTTTCTCTTAGTCCTGTGCAAAACTGAAGCACTTAAGTAAACAGTAGATTTCCATGTTTACTTTTGACTTTACTTGGTATCCTTTGAATAAAATGCTTAAAAATATTCAATAAGCCTTTGGAATATCCTTTTTAACAAAAAGCAACCCCAGGAGTTGTTTAGGCAGTAACATGAGTACTAAAGTAAAAATAAGGCATGGGAATTACTCTGATCAAGGCACAGGCTGGTAACAGTGCAGTCACTCAACTCCAGGAAATGGACTTCACTGGATTGTGGTTGTAGCTGTGTTATATCCCCTGATGGCTACTTAAATCTGATTCAGAAGCATGACACAGACAGCTGGACCAAAAGAAACAAGCAGAGCTACATCAAAACACTGTTGTCCCTACAGAACAGTACCAAACTGTGAACTCTTGGCCAACCAGAACAAGCTGAACACTGGGAGACTGTGAAAGAGGGAAACAAGTGGTTTACACCCCAGGAGTCAGTGGAAAGGAGAGGTTCTGGTCTTGTGATGAATCTGCTTTGTGTCTCCCAGCCTGTTTGCACTGTGAAGAACACATTTTGTATGATGGCAGCAGAGCTTACACTACTCTTGCTCTATCTTTGGATAGGTTCTTAGTGCAACCAACTGTCTACTCAGTGGTGTGGAGTTCCTTTCTGTCCATCCTCTTGAGGTGGTACCCTCGAGTCCTAAGCAGCAGGTCTAACAGTACTTCTCTTTGATATCCCTTACAAACCCTGCCCATTACTCACCTTTTATTTTGAATTTCATGACTGTCTTGCACCAACACAGCTCTATCACATTTCCCCATCTTTCCTTAAGAGACCTGTCTGCATGGCCCTATTTAGTTACCAGCTGAGCTCCTAGTCCTGGAGTGTGCAAGGGCAGTTTGCTGAGATAGCTGAGTTGTTTCCCAACCCAGTGTAAGCAGGTCCCTGATTATTTTAACTGTATTTAGATATTTTTATTCCTCCCACATATACAGCGCACTCCTGATTAGTCAATCCTCTGGGGTCTAAACCATCACCCTTTGTTCAAATGCATCATTCCTTCTGGCATGCCTTATATGGGAAGCCATATAAACCACAGAAAATAGCATTAGACCGAGTTCCTGTGAGACAGCAAAATCTGTTGAGAGTAGTAATATCATGAGAGTGAAGGAGAACTTCTTTTAACTATGAGACTGGAATGAAGGGCAGGCACCCTCATGACTTCAACAGGCTTAAACCACCAGAGCAATCCGCATCAGCTGAGCTCCTTGCAAGAGCATGGATTGCTGGGCTTGGCATCCAGCAGCTGCACTTTTAGGGAGCTTATCAGGAGCTGTGCCCACTGGGGGTAATGGCATTGTGCTCTGGAAGGTTTCCAAATCTTTTTATTCTGAACCCTTTCTTAAAACCTTCATTTGAAATAAGTTATTCATTTTTTATCTTATTAAAAAAATAAATAAGCACCCTAAATGTAAGTCAGCAGATTATCTGGCCTGGAAGGGAAGCGTCCTCATTATTCAAAGAAAGGTATAACTCACTCAGGACTGGTTTTTCTGTCCTTCCAATTGCTTTGGCTGCAGAAGGTTCAGAAAGAAAGATCTGAATACCTTTTACTTTCTGCTCAGTCATGTTTTCCTGGCACCAGAAATGGGTGTTCTGACTTTTCCATTCTCCTTTCTGCTGTTTTGCTTCTTCAGTCAACTGTGTTGATCCTTTAACACCATCAGCTCTTGTTTTTCTTTATCATTGTCTCCTGCTTTCTCAGGCGTCAATCTATTGTCATTTCTCATGGTTCCTCTGAGTTGTTTTTCAGCTCATTAAATATTTCCATCATTTTTGTGTATCACAGACAGATGATGCTTTGCTTATGCTTCCATTGCTTGTTTGCTTTTTGGAACAAAAAATGAAAACAGCCCTTTGGCCTTAAAATAGTTATATAAAGCTCCCGCCTTCCCTCATTGAAGTTTACCAAAGGTGTGGTGACAGCCTCATAGTTGCTTGGGGCTTGATCCTGCAGTGTCCTTACCTGCTTCACAGCTACTGTCTATAGCATCAATTGCCTGTTATCAGTGCTCTGCTCTCCTGTGAAGCAGAGAGAAATACTCCAGCACGACTTTGATGTTTAAGAATGAGAATCTTTATTTAGTTCACATCCCCTCAACTCAGATTTGTTTTCTATTATGTTAATGTGGTCTATCCATATAATGTCAGGAGCTCACTTGTACCTGTGGTGTTCAGAAGCAATTTGCATATTTTCTTTGGGGAATATACAATGTATAATGTTTATCAATCTTGAAAGTGGAGCAAACTGGAACTGACAGTCAAAGGTAGAAGAGGTATGCGAACAGATCGTTGAAAATTTAGAAGAATGAGAGAGATGGAAGATATCTAATTGCCAAAGCACAGAGGAAAATAAATGCTCCATCATGCTTTCTCATGAAACTCAGTCACAAGAGATGGGACAAAAAATAAATCTTTTTAGAGACTGGAATTTTGATGAATAAGAAAAGAAAATGAAGTTAAGGGATGCAAGGTTTGTCTGGGAATGTTATCCTGGGAAACTTTGTGGAGCAACTGTTAATTGGCAACAAGAGAAGTGTGAATTTGCCGTACTACCATCTTGTCAAGTCAAACTTTCCAGTGCATCATTCTTTAGTTCTTTTATTCTTCAAATTCACCCTCACTGGATTGACTAGTACTAACCTGACATGTAGTCCCTGACCCAGCTGTTGGGAGTGGAGTCATGTTTTGGGTGGCAACTGAAGTTGCCTTTTATGTTTCCACAGCTCCATCTCCTTTTGTGGGAAGAACATTTCATTCTTTGCCTCGCTAGGCTACAGTAGTATTTCAGGGTCCTGTAAGGGGACAGGGACTTCTCAGGGATTGGGATGCAGGTTTCTGCCAAGCACATGTTGCCAGGTCAGAACAGCTTCATAATAGATGCAGTGGAGAGAAACATCCTTTGGCATGCCAGCAGATAGGTACTGTAGTATTCACACACTGCAGCATTGTATGATGATGAAAAACATGAATAAAAAGAAACGTCATTTACATTTCTGCATGCAGGAGTTTCAGTTTGTTGACTCGAAGATTGGGTTTTCCCTAACCCTGTGCTGCAAACCCACCCTCAAAAGACATCATAATCCCCCTGTCAGCTATACCTTTACCCACGTTCCCTTGGATTTTTTCCTTTTTTCAGCGTCTACCCAGTGTCTTGACCTGTTCTATCATTCTGCTCCTTTTGGAAATCCAACATGAATTCCCTTTCTCATCTACTTTGTGCACTGTTTCCCTGTTAGTCTCTTCTTTAAACTCTCATGCCCAAGCACTAGGAAGACTTTCCAGTTTCCCATTAGTGCTTGTTGCTCCATTCCTTGCTGGCACTTTTGACCTTAGTTTTATTGACTAGCTTAAAAAGACTGCTCTTAGAAGAGTTCCTACCAATACCCCAAAAGCTTATGTAGCAAATAAGTGTGTGGCTTGAGTTTTAATGCATTTATGTTCTTCAAAGTTTTATTCTTTGTTCTATAAATAACTGATTTGTAGCTGGTAAGACTCCTAGCACAGTAAGGTGTAATACCAAAGAATTTTTTTTTGCTGTGATTTAGCCTTCACTGCTTTAAGTTGAACTTTTTTGTTTTGTGAGGGTTTTTTCTTTTCTTTTTTTTTTTTTTTTTTTGTGCATTTAAACTCTAGAGTATTCGGGGGAAATACGGTGCTTTTGTAGACCCCGTGTGGTGAGTTTGCTTCAGGAATGCCACAAGCAGTGATTTGTTGCATTGTTGTGGACTTTTTGCTTTGAAAATGCTTTGAACATGCTAAAGCCTCTTTACATGAAAACGATTAGAGTCATGGGTTTTTAAAAATTGACTTTAAGAATTTTCAACTGAAAGGTCCAAACAGGGAAAGCAGAATGGTCCAGGCACCCAAACAAAGATTTTTCAGCTCTCTCTGGCTTAAGAAAGGAAAGCAGACTCACAGTTTCAGTAAATGGCCATGCTGTCACTTCTAGCAAAATTCAAGCTATGGTAGTGGGAAGCTATACAGAAGCAGAGAGGGCGTCTCTGCATCCAGTTCCTGCTGCTTTATGTCTCTTACTCTAAGAGGCAGGAAGACAAATGATCTCCTCTTACTCTTACAACTAGGAGGCTTCCTTAGTCAGCAGGTGATGGCATGGTGACAGCTCTCCTTCCTCTCCTGCAGACCTAGCTTATCACTTTCCCAACACGTTCTAAGTTGTCTCTTGAAGTCCCTTGTTTGGCAGTATGAGACAGTGGAGCTGTCAGGGTGAAAGGGCATTTCAGCGCCGCTCAGCCCCAAATGTCCTAAACTACCTATGGGAGGCAGCTGATGGCCTTGCCACACTGAAATTTCTATGCGTTCTGTGTTCATTTTTCATTTTTTTCTTTGGTGGTAGAAAGGGAATTTATTCCCCTGCAGGAGTCATACTTCTCCTTGAGGATAAGAGATTCTAAAACATCAGAATTTTTGAAAAGTTGAGGGCTGAATGTAGAAGGCAACAAAGAACTTCAGGTTTCAGGGAGCACTATCAATTCCTACTTCTTATCAACATTCAAATGGTTGGTCTTGTAACCTGCATTTGTTTGGCTTTTTGATTTCAGCTCCTGAAGTGTTGGCCCAGAAACCCTACAGCAAAGCCGTGGACTGCTGGTCCATTGGGGTCATCGCATATATCCTGTGAGTATCCACTGTGTTTTTAATCACAGACAGCTCTTGGGCCCACAGTATATTCTTCCACACTATGTTTACGCTCTTTGTATGGTCCAAGAAGGTATCTCTCTGATGCTTGTGAGCAAGGATAACATGTACCTTGGATACCTTCCAGTTATGTAAGGGCTAAAAATAGTAAATGAACCAGTAACCTTCAAGAAGTGAAAATCCCTGCTCCTGACTGAATTACGTGTTGTACAGTATTATCAACTTCTTCAGGTCGTGATGTTAGTGAAGCTATTCCCTCATCTGCTCAGATTAGCTTTGACCAGAAGCAAGTTTGACTATGTCCAGAAGGCACAGCATCATGCCTATAGCTGTATCCTATAGCTGTATCCTGAAATATCGTAGAATCATAGAATGGCTTGGATTGGAAGGGACCTCAAGGAAGTACTCATGGTATTTCTTTCCTTGATAAGGTAGTCAAAAGGAACAAAAGCTTTTTGCATGCTACTGTGAATTATTTTCGGCAAAGCTTAATATAAAACAAAATTTCTACTGAAAATGGTGGATCATTTAACACCTCCAGCAACTCCAACCTTCTGATCCCATAGGATAAGATGAGCTTATTCCATTTCTGTCCTCTTCATGGCAGAGCTATCAATGCTTTCCTTTTTAATTTTTAATTTTACATTTAATTTTTTTTAGAACTGGCAGAGTTATAGAAAACTGCAGGAAGAAAAAATACCAATAACTCCAATGTGGGAGCAGCATTACAGCATTCCTGTTTTGTTCCCTTTCTCTTTATGCAAACATTTCATGTCCTGTCAACATGAATAACTTTTTGATGTAGTAGGTCCATTTGTGCCAGAACACACCTCTTTGCTGTGTTGTCTACTCTGTGCAGTGTTCATTCTTTACAATTTTAGTTAGTCTTGAACAAAATAGCTTTTATATATAAAATAGAATGAGAACACTTTGTTTATTTGCTTGTATGTTTTTCTATTTAAAGTAAAGTCCTGCCTACATACATCATCCTTACGGCTGGCTTTGCTATTCCACATGAATATTTGAAAACTATTTGAGTACAAAATTTTGTAGGGGGGATGGATTTAACTTGGAGCAACCATTTTTAACTTGGAACAACTATTAGCAGCTGGATTCAGAAAACTATTGCATAACAAAGCAAAAATCAACGGTGCTGACACGGACTTTTTGTTGAAACCCAGCAGGACATGCTGCAGCAGCAAGGAAGGGGTCAGATGTGCCAAAATACCTCAGAGACTGCTTCACACGTCACTCCCTAATGCTCTTTCAGATGAGTGTGGGGTGTATTGACCCAAACTTGCCATATTGCACAAGCAAGTCTGATAATGAGAGACTTAGATATTTATCTTTCTCAGTATTTTTGGTCCTCGCAAGCCTTTGCTGGTCAGTCAGATAGAGTTGTTCCTTTTGCTTCTTAACTGAGTACCAGCTTCAAAGAGTAGAGAGAGGATGATGCAGGTGGAAGACAGTAGGCAGTACTCTGCCTCACTTCCAGGCCTGACTACTGCCCAGGTTCAATTTAAAGTCAAATATTCACTGTGAAAATATGTGTCCACCTTACAGCCTGCAGGAGAAGGGGACTGGTTCCCTGGAGATAAATTTGTCTCTTCTTTCCTCCAAGTTTTCAGTCCCATTCGACTATGGTTCTTGTGCCAAAGGTTTTTACTACTGGCAGACCTGACATGAGTTCATTTGCTGCTTTTAATGTGTTTTGCTGAGGAATGAGACAGCGCTAAGCAATGTTATACCCTGTTAAAGAAAACATCTTTAGTAAGAAAAAGGGTTTTAATCTTTTCTATAAATCATGGGAGTCTACTCTTTATGTCAGGTCCACCTCAGACATTTCTTGCTCTGTTTTCAAAATCAACACTTCCTGGGATTTTCAGACAATTTCGTATTTGCTTTACAGAGACTTCTCAGTCCTGAAGGTTTAAATCAGCTCAGTAAGAATAAGTCCCTATATGAATTCCTGTTTGTGGGACAAGGAAACTTTTTCATGGTTTCAGTGCTTCATGTAATAAGGTCCTGATTTCTATTATGTACAGTCAAAATTAGTGGCAATGATGTGTTGCCGTGGGAGTGTGGTTATGTGTTCACAGGCTGTGTAACTCAGATTGCTTGGGTGGAATTAGGTCTGAGATCAAACTACCTCCTGGAATATTTCTACACGCAAGCTACATCTTCCAGCTCCTGGTAGAGTCAGCAGTGCTCCAGGACCCATGTCAGCTACCTTCACATAGATGCTAAGTGATATCTGAGCCACCCATAGAGTCCTACCTGGATTCAAGCTGCCACTGCTACTGATCCAATCCCCACAGCCCTGTGCTGTTCTGATAGCCAGACACAGGTGTTTCCTGTACTTCAGTGACATGGGTGTTCCAGAGCTTCTTTGACACTGGACTCTTCATGTGGGCACCTCAACCCAGGCAGTGTTGATGCAGGCAGTCACTTCATTAGGATGTGATGTTCTGTTGCCTAAAATATACATTTAGAGTCACAGTGGGGTGGCTCCAGCACAGACATGGATTTGGCAAATGTGTCACACTACTGAGACCTTTCTTCTGGAGTGGCAGATGGAGGCCAAGCAGGATACAGTGGACCATGTGGGATAGCACCAGATGCTTGTGCCTAGGGCACTGAATCACTCCATTCCCCATCCCCAGCCCTTCGCCTTCATGGAACAATTTCATTTGAATTACTAGTGCATTTGTGTTATCCTTCATTGACATAATCTCTGGTGACTGTAATGGGAGCTTAGAAACCCAGCCCACACTTTCATGTCCGAATCTTGAACTGGATCTCCCCTTTTCTTCTAGGAACAGCCAGAAGCAATAGATGTGCCCTTGTTGGAAAGTGAATTTCAGAGGAGCATTGAAAATAGAGAAAAAGGGAGGTTCTTCCCTAATTAGGAAGGAAGTACTCCTTCTTGAGTATCTGACATCACAGTGATGGGCACAGGTTTAATATCTAGGTTAGTCGCCTTGCAAGTGCTGCACCACCAAATCAGGTGGAGATGTATTAGTGCATAGAGCAATCCAAGCACATCACCCTGCATCATCTTCGCACCTCTCCCACGACTCTTCACAGCCCCTCTGAATAGTCTGTTGTCATTTAAGAAGATGGGAACACAGAGGAATCCAACATGGAAACCAAGCATATATTAAAGATGTTCTGAGTTATTATTACTATAAGTGGCTTGAGTGCCTCCGGACACAAGCTCAAGCTCACATGAAAGCATTCAGTTTGTGACACTGGAAGAACAAACTGTTTCTGGGGCACCGATGCTCTTGACAGCTATTTGTTTCCGTAATAGGCAAGGTGAAGGATGTCTTAGGAAAGAATACCTTTGTTTCAGTGCCAGTTTCTAATGCTTTTCGTTAATGACAACCAGATTGTAGAGGCTGCACCAGCAGAGTTTTTATCAAAACCTCTTTTGCATGAGAAGTCATTATTCACAAGAACTAATTTTAGCAGCTTGAAATTTCCTGTTATTCCAGTTGTGATATTTCTCAATTTGAAACAACCTCCTTGTTGATTTCAGCTTTTTACATATCACAAGACAGTTTTGCTATTTGTTCAGCTTCAAAACATAAAAGAAGAGAAGAATGGGAGACCTCCCTAGACACCAAGTAGCTGGATTTTGGACCTGCCTGTGTCACATGAAAGGTTATAAGGCCTGGGAAGCTAAAATTATTGCATGCATGCCTGATATATATTAAGTTAGCTGATGCAAAGAAATAGTAGAAAGTTTCAAAGCTGGAAAAGAGCATGGGGCCACAGATTGCTTTGCCTCTGCTGCTACCTATCCACTGTCAACACATCCCGTCTCTTCTGCACTAGGCTGAATGCATTTTGGCTTGAATTTTCTTCCAATTCTGTTGATTGATAAGACAAGTGAATTACCAGTTGACTATTACTGTTTATGAACACACGATGTGTGGAGATATATCTTGGATTATACTCTTTCCTGGACTTTTTTGGTGCTGAGTTGCTTTTGATTTTCAAGTAGATGCGCGTGCAGTCACAGAATCACAGAATTGTAGGGGTTAGAAGGGACCTCTAGAGATCAGTGAATCCAGCCCCCCTTCCAGAGCAGCTCCCTAGCCCAGGTTGCACGGGTAGGCGTCCAGGTGGGTCTTGAATGTCTCCAGAGACAACCTCTCTGTGCAGCCTGTGGCAGTGCTCCGTCACTGCAATGTGAAGAAGTTACCACATGCATTTGTGCAGAACTTCCTATGCTTCGGTTTGTGCTCATTTCCCCTCGTCCTATCACCACACACTGCTGAGAAGAGTCCAGCCTCATCCCTTTGCCTCGCGGTCCTTAGATATTTATAGATATGGATCAGATCTCCTCTGAGTCTTCTTTTTTCAAGGCTGAACAGACCCAGGTCTCTCAACCTTTCCTTATAAGAGGGATGTTCAAGGCCCTTTATCATCTTTGTAGCCCTCTGCTGGACTCTTTCCAGGAGATCCCTGTCTTTTTTTTGTGTACTGCAGAGCCCAGAACTGGTCAAAGTACTCCAGGTGAAGCCTGAAGGCCTCATATCATTTATGAGTTGTTTGTATAAGAAAATTAGCCTTGGTCAGTCCAAAGTATGGTTTTCCAGAAGAAGTTTTTACCATTGTCCTTAAGTCATGCATTGAGAAAAGATTGTCAGACATCTCGGTCTTTCATCATCACACATGAGTCTCTTTGGGAAAGTGAGTGATAACTTACTTGTTTGGTTCTGAAGAAAGAATTAGCAGAGGGAAAACATACATAGGTACACTGGATTTCTCAGGATACCACATTAAAAGACTGGGAAAACAGCCTCAAATTATTTCTTCTCGTTGCCTGCTTCTTAATTTATTTTTTACTCCCCATGGTAATATGTCCTTGTCCACATTTTCCTGAGGGCACCTATCATCAGCCAGCATTAAGATTTCTTCCCAAAATAAGAAATACACGTGTTTAGCCATAAAAACAGCACTTGGATGATTTTCTGCACCATATATCTCAGGTCTTTGAGCACTTACATATTTTTTTGCTCTGATCTCACAAAAAAGTAGCTTGTAAGACTAACCCCATGCTTCCCGTGTTGCAGATTGTACACTGGCCATGCAAATGGGTTATTTAGCCTTCAGCATCATCCACAATATGCAGTGGAAGCTTGCACAGATATGCTTGCCCTGCCTGTTGAAAAGGTGTGCTTACTGTGCTTTATGATGGCTTCTTGCAACGACTTTTGGCAGCATCTTTCCGTTGTGCACCCATCTGGGTTTTTCTTCTTTACACCCCATTCCTTTTTAAGTCAAGACTAGGAATAGGAGGTTAAGGAAAAATCCGTTTCTGATATAGTTGCTAAATAGTTATTAAAAAAAAAAGAAGGAAAAAAAAAAAGAACCTTTCATCTGGTGAAAATACAAGAAAATAATGACAACTAATAGCTGACAGAAACTCCCCCAGGACAATGCAGAGTTCTTTCACACTGGAGACAGAGGGGTTATTTTTGTATTTCTGCATATCTAAAGAAAAGCAGCAGAACCTCTGATACTGAGGTCATCTTTTTTTCTCACAGAATTGTCCCAGCAGATGGAAATGAACTTGGTGTGATTTTGATTCTGTAAGAATTAAATAAAACTTATAAACTTTGGCAGGTGGCCCAGTCATGGCCAGCAAAATTTCCTCCAGCCATAAATGCAATTTAACCTAATTTATTGGGGCTTTCCCACCCTTTGCTGCAAAGCCAGAGCTCTAAGTTACGTTAAAACTTCTATGACTTCCCAAACCCTGGTTTTAAAGTAAAGGACAGTAAGACATTCTGTATTTTGGCTCCCACCCCATAACTCTGGCAGAATGCCCATGTGTTTTCCTCTCACATGCCATCTCCTCAGTTCTAAGCTGCTGGCTTCCTTCTTCCATGTCCTCAGTGGTTTACCTCCTGGAGGAAAATCCTTGGGTCCATCTTTGTGTGATGTTTGTCCCTTTGTTGTCCCCTCCAAAGCCAGGACCTTTGCCCGTCCTCAGTCTGAGTCCTCTAAGGCAGAGTGCTGACTTGGAGGGATGTTCCTGTCCACAATTAGGAATAATAACTCTTATCAAGCTCTCTCCATTCATCACTGAAGAGATGGAAGTCTGGGAGTGAAATTCAAATGGTGATCATAGTGCTCGTGCTAGAGATAAAGGGCTCAGCACCTTCTGGAAGATCTCTTCTGAAAGCTGTGGGGACGTCCCATAGCTAGATAACCAAACGTGTAGATTCACAGTCCAGACTTAGAGGAAGAGTCTTCTGGAAAGACATTTGAGAAGGCCATTGGAAATGGTATATTTAACAAAAAGCCCCAAAAGCTGCTATTCACATAGACGAAATACTAAAATGGTGCAGAAGTGCCCAGGGTGGAGAATGGCTCCTCCACCTTTCTGGAAGATCTCTTCTGAAAGCTGTGGGGACGTCCCATAGCTAGATAACCAAACGTGTAGATTCACAGTCCAGACTTAGAGGAAGAGCTTGGAGGAACTTGGGGAGAGCTGGATGCGTGTAGGGAAGGGATGAAAGGTTCTGAGAGGGCTGGAGCTCTTGTTGGGGCACGCACAGCTCTGCTCTGTTGCTGGCAGTGCTACAGCCTCCAGCTCTGTGCTGCTCAGCACTCTGCTCCTATGCTTTGCTGCCACAAGCATGTATAAATCATCGCGGCCCTAACTTGTGCTCTTGTACCTTTGCCAAGGTAATTAGCACAGTGTACATTTTAAGAGAGTTATTTCTCTCTCTGGAGCAGCCTGACAGCACCTCAGCATGCACAGTGCTGTCTGCTTGCTTTCAAATGCTTTATCAGAGCACTTTGATTTTCTTTTAAGGAAAGTGCTGAGGAAGGCAAGAAGTTAATGGAGGGCTGTCAGACTGCTTGTGCAGAGCCCATGGAGTCTCCCAGGAATGAGGAGCATAGGGACAGCTCTGAACACCTTTGGAGGAGCCATTCTCCACCCTGGGCACTTCTGCACCATTTTAGTATTTCGTCTATGTGAATAGCAGCTTTTGGGGCTTTTTGTTAAATATACCATTTCCAATGGCCTTCTCATATGTCTTTCCAGCACATTAGGGGAATGTATGCATATTATAGGAACTGCTGCATCAATCCCCATACACAAGGACATGCCCATCAAGTAGGTATGTGGTGCTACTTCAGATGTAGTTTCTTGTCTGGCATGAGGTCATCTTACTTGCTTCTGGTAATGGCAATCATCCAGTGGGAATCAAATGAAGACTGTCTCATCTGTTTTGAAAGATAGAGAGATGTCTGATTCAGTCGAACCACAGTGAATTCGTTACAATGCTGCAGATTTCAGTAGAATTCTTCCAGGTCAATAGGGATCTGATACAGAACAAGATCTCACTCCCCATTTAAATTATTTATCAAGCACACTGGCTCTTTGGAGCTAACAAAACATTGCTCTTTTCACCCTCAAGTGTTGAGTTGGGTCAAATAACCTCCAGGGCAGCCGGCTGGCTTTGGGTTATAAATAACTTGAGTATTTCATTACTTGCAGTTCCCCCCTCCCCAACCCCCCCTTGCTCTGTTTTTGCTGCAGTGTTATATTTCAGCTAGATATTTGGTCTTTTTATAACATCTAACTCTCTCCAGTTAAATACTTTATTGAGGTGGATTGACTCAGGGTTTAAGAAAAGTGTAGGAAAAAAGATGATTTCACTCTCAGGGAAGAAAATGAAAAAAATCATTCATACTATAAACTAGAGATAAGACAAGAAAGTGAGACATCTCTATGCAAATAGAGGTAGAAAGCTCTCTGTAACTCTGTAACTCTGTGGGCAGGATGGGTTTACTAAAACCTTGGACAAGCCTCTGAGGTAAATCTGATGTTGCAAAACTTACGTTAAAATTGAAGAAGGGATGTTCTTGGAGACATCTGCTCAGAGAGGGACAGGCTATAGCATGAAACATAAGCTTTGTGGCTGCATTTCCTCAATACAGTACTTGAGGTGGGGTTCCTATGTCCAGTATTTGCATGACTGGAGTAGCCATGCTTTGACAAAGTGAATGTCCTGCTCCCTGCAGCACAGGTAGGGTGTTTCCTGAATTCTTTCATTCAAATTACACAAATAACATTTGATGTCTTGTTTGTCCTGGGGCTTGGTTCTCTAATTGTAAGTACTGAAGACCAGGACTGCTGTTAGCCTTAGGCAAGGTAGGCAAGGGGTCAGCAAGATTACTTGCAGTAATGAGAGGAGGAGAGATTCTGCTAGTGCAGCAGCAAGTAAATGTCCAGCCCATGGAAGCTCTGCTGCTTTTTTATCCGGTGAGAGCAATCTTTACCACATGTAGAGGGGAAGATGGCTCATGACTGTGTTGTGCAATTGTTATTCAGGCTGCACACACAAAAGCATCCAGAGGGAAGCCAGGATATATGTACAAGTCAGTGTAGCATCAGTTGCACCATGTTTCCTTGGAAGAATTCCAGTTTGTGCAGGACAATACTAATCTTCAGAAGTGTTTGGTGGGTTGTTTTTTTCAATATGTTTCTGAACAATACTCTCAAGGTAGTACTTGTTTGCTTGAAAACCTAATGGGGCAAGTCTTAAACGAGTTTATCCTTCTTTCTCACCTTCTTGGCAAAGACAGATCTAAGTGTCATTTGTCTCTCCTTCTCCATTAGGCTCTGTGGGTATCCTCCTTTCTATGATGAAAATGACTCCAAACTCTTCGAGCAGATCCTCAAAGCAGAGTATGAGTTCGACTCTCCATATTGGGATGACATTTCCGAGTCTGGTATGAAGCTCATTTACTTACCACAACTAGGCGTGCACGCAGCAATGCCTGTCGTAGATATCTTCCATCATGTGTGAGAATGCACCCTCTGTTGTATGTGGAGCTTCTTTAGACTGAAGATCACTGGGAATGGGTATCTTTTTTGGCTAAGTAGTTACGGAAAGTTATTTTTGCAGGAGGGAAAATTAAGTACTGTTTCATCCAGACACACACAAAAAGTGAAGATAGCAGAAAATTGTCCCAAGAAGACAAAGTAGTTCAATATCTCCATAATGTCTAAATAAAATGCAGGTATTTTATGTACCACTAATAACAGAAAAGTAGTTTGGTTCTGTTACTAAAAGTGTACTGCAAGTCCAAAGTGAGAATACAGTGCATACAGCAAAAAGAAACACAAGAAATCAATAGCTTCTAAAAGAAGGATAATAAGCAGATTTGCTAACTGGGACTGCTGTCCATGTAGCTGGTCCCAGATATCTACCCCTGTGCTCACCCAGTTCCTCACCCAGTGGGAAGCCATTTAACCCACTGCCTGGACCTGCACAGGCCAGCATCGTACCCTGTGGGTGCCACTGATGGGCTGTGGCCTCCAGGAGGTCACACAAGCTTGGTTTCCTTGCTCCCCAACCTGGGGAGATGTTTGCCATTTCACACAGCAGGGTAAATGAAGTTTAGGAAAAATTTACCATATGAAAATAGAAATACATGGTTCTGATTTCTTAATAGCACTGGTTAAGTCAAGTAAGACATAAAAAGTAATACTTTATTTTAAAATTAATTATATATCCTGCTATCTCCTCATAAAACAACATTACATGCTGCTAACATCTGTGGTCTAGATATCATTGTGTGGAATTGCTTAAAATATATGTGACGAGAGGTTTTTTTAAGCCCATAATAGTTTTCTGAGAAAATATGAAGGTCTGCTGGCAGACCCCTTTGCATTACCAGGGAGAAAGTCCATCACCTAAAGAAACACAAAAATTTTCCTGCCATATTTGGTTTTCCTGGACTTCAGCTGCTCTCTCGTGAAATTACTGGATGCACGCCATGCTGCGATGTCCCCTAGCACCAATTACAAACACACTACTTCACGCTCAAGAGAGTCTCTTTTCCTCAGTAGCTTGTTTTTAAATACAGCACACGTTCTCACCACTGCCCACATTGCTCAGAATGAGCAATGAATGCCTCTTGCAGCAGTGCTGACCTTCTCTTTGTCTTTCTCTTTCAACTTACCAACATCTTCAACAGATGTGACCATATTCAGACCACTCAAGTGGTCAGAAGTGCTTGGTTGACCAGGTAACTGGAGCTAGCAATCTTGAATTCTGCTCATTCCAAATTATTTACATTATCTCCAAGTGTACCTGCCACATTAAATAGCTTGGATTGGTCCTGAGTCATTTTGGTTACGTCTGTATTAATGAACAACAAAAAAGCCAGGGACATTTTCTGGTGCTGGTGGCACTTGGCAGTCTGGTTCATATGTTAACTCTCCCTTTGCCTTGAGAGAAAGACAGCTGCAAGCATCCTGCTTACAGGAAACAGGCCATGCTAATTCCCAAAAGATGTCTGGGAAGGAGATACTTGATCTCAGTGAGTTTTACCAGGGACAGATCACAAAAGTAAATGGTGGCATTTCATCAGCTGTGAAGATTATCACAGAATCATAGAACCTTTTGAGTTGAAAGAGACCTTTAAAGATTAACCTTTTTAGGAATCGATCTTTAAAGTCCAACTCTCCTGTAATGAACAGGGATGCCTACAACTAAATCAGGTACGCAGTACCCCATCCAGACTGAACTTGAGAGTTTCCAGGGATAATACATCCACCACCCCTCTGGGCATCCTGTTGCAGTGCCTCAACACCCTTATTGTAAAAAACTTCTTCCTTATATCCAATCTAAATCCTCCTTTTTTAGTTTAAAACCATTTCCCCTTGTCTTATCATAACAGACCCTGATTCTGTTTTGCTTGGTAGCTCAGACATAGTTTTCACATAACCTGAATAATATGTTCCACACCTCTAAATAATTTGCTGTTAGATAAGCCTTAAGTCTGATCATCCTGAAGAACTGAACATCAAACCTATTGTTTTAAGTTATTCTTTTTTTTTTTTTTTTTCTTGATAGCTAAAGACTTCATTCGGAATTTGATGGAGAAGGACCCTAATAAAAGATACACCTGTGAGCAAGCAGCACGGCATCCTTGGTAAGCAGCAATCACCACTGTGTGAAACACTCAGGACAAAAAACATCATTTAATGTTCATGGGTTGAAACATTTTTAATGCCACATGGCTTACTATTCTCCATTAAATAATCCCTGCCTTTATCCTCTGGATAATGTGATGGACTTTAATCTCTTACAGCAACCTGCTGAGTATCTCTGTAAGGATTCACTGATATGATGCACTGTGTTGACCGGAGTGCGACAGTGGGGTACACTGAAATTACCTGACCCAAGAGACACATAAGGGGGCAAAAGATCAAATTCTGCAGGTGTACAGAAAGATGGGTGTCAACGTGCCCTTAAGGCCATTGCCAAGGTGATATCAGAGCACTTAAGAGCATCTCAAAAAGTAGGAAATCGTCTTCTGTGCTTCAAAGACTTCATGCTCACAGTAAGGGTCTGGTTTTGCATGCTGTTTGCCCTCTTTTGTGGAATGGGAGAGGCAGGAAACCAGAGTGGGATAAGCTGAGACTGCATTGGCTCCAGCAATCGGCACTGCAGCTTCTCTGCAGTAACTACAGAGAAGAACTTGGACTGGCTGCGCTTGTAATTTAGTCCTCCACTAAGTGCTCTGCATGAGGTGATGCCTTGGCACATGGACGACTTGACCAGCATTACCTAAGGATTTTATTACTGAAATAGGAATGGCTCATGTATTTTGACCAACTCTGAATGGCTTAACATTACCCTACACTACCAGCTGCACCCAGAAATGGGCTTTTAGACACAAGTCTTCTATGTCAAGGGTCATTTTATAAGAGGCAAGATATTATATTTGATTGTTACAACAGCTGCAACAGAAAGAAGTCAATGACAGGACATTTTCACCCCAGGTGCACATTAGACTGTGCTTTTTTGCCATCACAGTTACCACAAACACTGTTTCCTTTTTCAGTTTCTGGACTGCTGGATGAATAAGAGCTTAAGGCCGTGCATTTCTCAGGGAACAGAATTTTGTCCTAAGTGTCCTTAGCCCCTCAGAAAAGCTGCTAAGCCAGTGTCACAGCTAGCTCAATAGCTTGATGGATCTTAAAACCATCCCAGTGATGCAATCTGAGCCTAGTGATCAGCCTCAAGTACTGAAGCCAAGGGCACAAAGCATGCTAGCAAAAGCATAGGCAGAGATGTTACTGATGATTTTCAGGGTAGTTTCAGCTTCAGGTGTTCATGCTTCACTCCCTGACACTCACTGGTTGGTCTCACCTTACTGCTGCTCCTGTTCCTGGGACAAAATGGACAGTAAATTCTTTTAAAGGTTTTTGTAGGCAGAAAAATACCATTCTGGCTTACTTAATTATGCTTTTTTTTACCATTACACTGATGAATTATCCTTATCATTAATTAATAATTTTGATAATTTGACACTTGTGAAGCAGTAGTAAATTATGACTATGAAAGTAGACACTGATTTTGTCATGGTGGGAGTGAGATACCAATGTCTGGCTGTCAGTTGCTGTGATACCAAATCAGGCTGAAGATAAGACTGAGGCTCCAGATTTACAATTAAAAAGTTGTAGAAGAGATTTGGGATGCAAAGAAGGAAATACAAATTATCAAAAGAAAGCAAGGTTCTTTTTCATCTTCTGTGTGACAGTGAAGAATGTTTTACAGATGATTAGCTAGGTCAGTGTGAATGGAAGATGGGGAGAAGTCAATACCTGGGACTGCCCTTCTTCCAATGTCCCATCAATAATCGTGTTTCCCATCAAGAAATGCTGTCTGTGTGACAAAAAAAAAAAGAAATTTGGCAAGTGAAGTCCAGCTTCTATGAGATGAAAAAACACATATTTCTAAATTATACTAACCTGAACCTCAGGAAATTAAACAAGTTACAAAAGCCAGTATTAGAAACACAGAATAAACAATGGGAATGCAACTCCCAGCAGAGAATGAGGTGACCATTTGTATAACTGAGAGGCAGATTTTCCAAAGCCTTACATCCAAGATACACAAAGCGTAAGCATCCAGTTCTTGGCCCTGCTTCATCTGTGTTGGTTGCTGGAGTGCAACAAAGAAACGTGGCACTTGTAACACACACAGCTTCTGGGCCCTCCTAAAGGAACAAAATGATTAAAAGTATTTTCATTTTTCTTTTTTTTTTCTTTTTTTTTCCTTTTTCTTGCATGTCATGGCCAGCAGCCGATGGAAACTCCCAGACTGCTCCATTATGTTTGGTATTTTCTACAGAATCCAATATTTCTTTGAAAAACCAACCCCATAAAGGGATTTCTTCCATCTCTGTGGCAGGGGCCTTAAGCCCTTTTAAGCTTAAAATATTCACCATATTATCCCCACCCTACCCCAAATCCACCTCTGCCCCATGTGATCTGCAGACCACAGCAGATATCAATGGCAGTACATGCCAGTGGATTAAGGAGAAGCAGGGTTGTGCAGTGAAAGCAATCCATGAAGATATCCAGAGATGGCTTCAGGTCTGCCTCCCTCCTCTCCACTGTGTTCTTGAGCAGATGACTCAATGTGTTATTTCCCCTTGCTCTGAAAACCTTCCTGTAACGTAAATGTTGCAGTTATAGCTGTCTCTGATTTTTGGAGGGTTTGGATCCTGTCATGGTAAACACTGCTCAGTTGTGGTTTTGGATAGTCAAGGCCACTCACCCGTGTGTTATCTGTTATTTCAGAACTAGTGCTAGGATCTCCTTTGCCAAGCCATTGCTCAAGAAGCACTTTCCACACAGATAGCTTATGCCAGGAAATCGTGAGCTTTTACTGTTCCTTTTCTAATTCTAGCCATGATATCTGCTGCACTGGCATCCTTGCCTCCCCTTTGAAGTAGGGGGAAGGTCTTTTTAGTGGAGGAGGAGGAGTAGAGCTCAGTGCTTCTTCCCAGTGGTCGAATGTGACCTTTCACTGCCTGGACATAAGCTTCCAGCAAGTCCAGGCTTGAGTTCCTTTGCCTTGTGGTGGCATTTTTTGTCACAGTAGTTGGAGACAGGGGTGCAAGTATTTAGCCAACAGAAACAGAGTACCATGACTATTTCAATGAGGACATCCCACCCCACCTTCTCATGTGAGCATGTGTTTTTCAGCACGTATCCAAGTTGCAACCTCACCTTCCATAGTGTCTGCATAGTATTGTCTTCAATGTGTGACAAAAACTAGCGCAAGTACATAAGTCTCCTGGCTTGGCTGGAGGAGAGGATGAAGCAGAGCAGTGTAAACAATGACATGGCTCTATGTAGTGACATTTTCCAACTTTCTCTTTCTCCTGTGAAACCTTTTCCTTCAGTGATATATCTTTATGATCATTCAAAAGTTGGGAAGAAATCTGTCAAATCATGAATTCTTTACACAGGCATTATAGTCTAATTGTGATAAAAATATATACCTGTGTTTGAGATGGATACCTGGTTGGGTGATTTTCTTGTTTCAGTATATAATACTTATGAAGAATAAATGGGCTACAAAATATTCCACCAGTTTTAATTACTATGTTTTAATTTAAAACTTTCAAATTACAAGAACTGGATCTTTCAAAATATTACATTTGTGCCTTTAAGGTTAGTAATCCCTTGGAATTTTGGGAAACTGCTCCAGAATAGCCAGCTATTCACATGACTAAATGTTTGTACAGGATCAGACCCTAAAAAAAGTAAATACTTCTTCCCAATGGCCCATTTTTCTGTGCTGTATCTGCTCCCCACATGTCTGCATTTACGTGATATTTTGCTATTTATAATCAAATGGCCTTGGCAGGAGGACGGTATGTTAAACTTGGAACTGGCAGAAAAGGAGGCTAATAATTGCAGTGAAATATGGTAGCAGAAGCAGTACAATATGTAAGACTTGTTGGTATAATGATTACACCCTAGCCTATACAGTCTGCGCACTTATACAGATTTATCCAGGTTAATGTACAGGTGACTTATGCTTTCCATTGGAAAAATGATTTGTTCTATAGAGTATCTTTCACTGAACTTTTCACTGTTAGTGATGTGTTGCAAAGGTGCAATGCTCTGCTTCACTATTCCATTGTGACTTTTCCAAAAGGATGTGGAAAACGAAGGTAACAAAAGAGCAGGGTCATTTTGCTGCAGCTTGATATGTCTTAATGTTTCCCAAGCTCATATTAATGACAGAAATTAAATTTATTAAATATATTGCCATGTCAGAACCCACATCCTGTTCAAGGCAGCAGCTCAGGCTGCAGTAATTAAGGGTGAGAAGCAGAAACCCAAGAACCTGTTGTTTTTTTTTCAGCTGTAGGACCACACTGCACTCCCACTGGGTGGAGCTGGGTCCTGCAGCCCTATGTCTGGCCCTAAATTCAGTCTCCAGCTTGTATGCAGAGGGAAAGAAAAGAGTCCTCAGTTGGAGAGCAGAGGGTCTAACAGTTAAGAAGCTGATGTGGGAGCTGGAAGACATGCCATAATTTTTTTTTTTTTTTTGCTTTGTCTTGCATTTCCCAAGTGACCTTAAATGTGATTTAAAGCTTTGTGCTGAAGCTGGTTCTAGCATCATAGGCAACTTGGAACATCTGCATTGAAGGGTGTACGTATCCCCTCCCTGTATTAACTGTATAGGAGGAAAGAAGGTTGTGGTACTTAAATTGTTTTGACACCTGTGTTAACAGATACGAGTGTGGCCTTCACCTTTCCCCACTGCCCATGGAGAGAGGGGGTGGACAGCTGGGACATGCCGACATGCATCCCCACCTACGCTGAAGATTGTAAAGCTTTGGCAAGGACTGAGCCTCTGCAAATTATGACCATGACCCTGAGTGTTTATTATGCGCCAGAGAGCATGAGCCAGATAATAATTTCCACCCAAAGAATGGACACGATTTACAAAGAGCTCAGTTCTCTGACAGTGCTGTTTGAAGTGTGAAAAGGGCTCCCTGAAGAGAACTGCCGATGTTTACAACTTCAAATCAAACTCTTATCGAGTTCATCCCTGCACTCTATTTATTTTGGAGCATCAGTGACACTTGTATGTGTGTATGCATATTTATACACATGCGTCTGTGTATATATGTGTATGTAAGGAAGAGTTATGATCCCTCAGCATTGTCCATTACAGCTAACTCTGCATTTCCTGTCATCATACTCAAGAGCATTTCCAAGCACTGCTTGGCCAGCACCACGTTTGAGTTGGCTGCCTTCAGTGTGTAGGAAGGTTCAGAAAATAATGAGAGATGAAAGACTCTGCCTGCCATCATGAACAGGGGGGACATGGCATGCAAGAGACATTTGCTTGCAGTATGATAAAAAAGAATCATCCAAAAGGAAACTCATTGTTTTTTTCTTTGATGGAGGTTCCTTTCAAAGCTTAGAAGTGCTAAGGCTAGATAAATTGCTGTGATAGCTTTGAAACTGGATAGAGAGGTAAAGTAAATTGCATACAATTAAATAATATTTGATTGTTAGATGAGATTCTAACAATGTACAGGACCTGTTTATCTAATGTACAGGACCAGCTTTTCAATGGTTGATCATAAGCACTGTCCTTGTTAGCTTCAGGGGAAGTATATGCAATGGAAAGTAGTCTGATTGTGGTCACTGGTGTCCAATTCTTTGTGCTGACACACTCATAGATTAACAACTTGGATTTAAGAACAGCTTCAACACAAAACTCCCCAAAGAGCAGTCAGGATCTAGCTGGGTATGTGATTCCTTGCTCAGTGCTGGGTGATGCTCAGCTTGATAATAGACTGTTCACGTTTGTTTAGTTTTCTTCTTATGTGTATGTGGTAACTAGAAGAAATATATTTACTTATTAGCAGGTACAGTTGGTAAAAACAAACGAGTTTCAGTGCTGCCATTGTTAACTTCTATGTTAACTGCAAATTTGACTAAAAAAACCTGTCTCTTTAACCTGATGCTGAAAACAGTTAATCTCTGAAAAAGAACGTGGCTCCTTTTCATGGTGAGTGGAGCTGATTCCTGTTGAAGGGCATGCTATGATGAAGGAAGAAAAATTATTAAAGTCTTCCTGTCATGAAAGGAAAATTAAGATGGTTTATAGCCTTTGGATATAGAGAGTTAGAGAAAGGTGAAAGGGAGATTATAGTATTCCCTAAAAAGTCTCTCTTTACTTGACCTCATGTATCATCTTTGCATGGGAACTAAGGTTCATGGTGGAACAGGTTTAATATAGATGTGGTGATGCTCACAGTACCCACCTTAGTGCGAGTTTGAATGTCCAAAACTCATCATGTTGATTGTGTAAAAGACAGGAATTCTACCTGCTGACTCCCACTTCCCTTGCCTGCAAACTTAAACCACTACAACTCCAGCAAACCAGCTCCAGAGGAAGAATGTTAACATTTCTTTTAGTTTCCTATAAGTAAATCTATACTATAAACACTGTAACACTCTGAGCATTTTATAAAAGTTTGAAGGTTCTCCAAGTGCAAAATGCAGTATAAGTGCATAGTCCTCATGTTACAGCATTGCACTATTAACAGAATAGTTCTTCAGAGACCTCATGTAGAACAATCCCACAGCCAGCTTTGGCATCTGGATCTGTGATTTGGGCCACAGCATTCAACATTCCAGCACGTGTTTGAATGTCTCCTGCTGTGCTAAATTAGCCCCAGGACTGCTGTTTAAAAAATTAGAATATAAAAAGAGCTAATCCTGCTGGAGAGACCTTAGATGCAGAATGGTCTCCACCAATATAGTGCTTGAGAGCTTCACAGGGTGTCTGTCCATCCCCTAGTGAAGCAAACAAGTGTTACTCTTATTTAGGAAACATCCAGACATTGAGGCATTTTTTCCAAGATTATCAGAGTTGCATATTCATCACAAAGTTTGTGGTAGTAGAAGACAGTCTGTGAACTACTGGGACCAGTAGCTTCTTACTGAAATTACCGTGTTTTTCAGAACATGATCCATAAACTCAAAAAAATAGATAGCCTATATTTGAGCTACATGTCTGATGAAAACCTTCATATAGCAAAAATGCATTTCCAAGTCCTTGTGGAGACTGATAAATCAGATCTGGGATAGCTGCAAGAGTATCATCCCCTAGGAACTTGTTCTGTGCATGTTTCCAAAATAAAATTTGGCAAGTGGGAAACGTGATCTGTGCTTATACAGCTTGTTAACAAGCTTGTTCATAAAGAAAAATGTTTCATTAGCCTGGGAGGAAAAAAAGTTTTTTGCAAATATAAGTGATCTCTTTGCAGCTCGGACTTTTTGATCAGTTACTGAACAGACACTTTGGTTTGCAATTGTTCACATATGAAGTGTTTGACTAAATGATTTTGTTTTCTTCCGCATGTATGTGCTAGGACAGCCCCTGCTCTCAGCTATTACATGTTGAGGGCATGTGCCTTCACTGAGGAGATATTCTTGGATGGAGCAGAGTGATTCTGACATTTTGAAGAAACTCTGACTAGAAATTGTTCTCCCACCGCAAAACTCTTCTGGAGAGCATCTGCAACAAAAGGCCTAGATGCTGCCTCAAAATGCTTATAGCAGACTGGACCTAATGGGAAATACATACCAACAATCTCTCTACCAGTGAGAGAAATGATCAGAAGGAGCCTTCTTAAGAGGAAGATCTGAATATCTTCCAGTTCTCAAAACCTCCACATTTTTACTAATAAGACAGCCCCGGAGAGGGTGTCAGGTGTCATTTGAGAGCCATGTTTTGTTTGTGGTACCAATTATTCTGCCTTCTTTAGAGGACAGTGATGTGGCTGTGATGGTTAGCAAAGTGCCCTTCCCAGATGGAGGTGGGCAGTGGGAACCCTGCTCCTTCCCGGCTCCAGTACTCTTGAGTAACTCAATATAGATTAGGTCAGTTGCAACAGTCTGACACTGTTACCTCTCCTTTTTTGGGCACTGAAGTTTTAGCCCCTCATTTTCCTTCCAAAAGTAGTGTCTCTCATCTCTCACATCTTGGGTCATGTCACCAGCAGGAAAGAGGAGAGCAGTTTGGAGGAGTCTGATCCTAGAGAGCACTAGTTACACGTGCCATTGACGTGAAAGTAAGAATTGTTGCATGTCCTTTGAAGAAAAGAGTTACAGTTCAAAACGATCTGGGCAAAATGAAATCAACTCATGGGATGCATAAATGGAAACAGCAGGCTGGGATATGTAAGCAAAGCAGTGCTGCCATTCCGCTGCCTTAGTTGGAAAACAACGAACGGTTTGGGTACCGCCCTCTAAGGAAGATGTGGACTTGTTGGAGAAAGTCCAGAGAAGCTCACTAGATCAGAGGATTGGAAAAATATGAGTTACGAGGAAACAGTGAAGGAATCAGTTTGTTTAGTCTAGAGAAGAGAAGATGGAGAGAAGGCATGATATCAGTCTTCAAATATGTGAAAGGATGCTTCAGAGACAAAGGGGATGAACTAGTTTCCATGTCTTATGAGAGACAGTGGCGCACTGGAATAAGTTGTCTAAGGAGTCTGAGTGTTTTAGAGATATTTAAGGATTGGTTAGCTAAATACCTGTCAAAATTACTTTGAGATAACTGGGGGTATGGAATGGGCTAGATGACCATTGTGTTCCTCAGATTCTCTGATTCTGTTATTGGAGGTCCCCAGACCAGGAGGCTCTGAGTCTGATGTATGTCCCAATTCTTTTGATTTCTTATCATTTTCTTTTACTAATGGGCATAACACCCAGGCTAAAAAAATGATTTTTGAAAATATTCAATGTAAGTGGCAATCTTTGCTTCCTGGCTTCACCTACATCAGGTAGCATTAATTACCCCAGATATCCCCAACATTAGTCCATGAACATGTCTGGTTTTCCAAA
The DNA here is from genome assembly GCA_036925125.1 of Oreortyx pictus. Lineage (NCBI taxonomy): Eukaryota > Metazoa > Chordata > Aves > Galliformes > Odontophoridae > Oreortyx > Oreortyx pictus. The sequence goes on along the minus strand of JAUPFR010000001.1, from coordinate 178,225,195 downwards.
AGATCTCATGCCTTGGTGAATTAAATGAATAAACAAAATCCTCTTGAAACAGCTATGTTTACCAGAGATTGGGATGTGACTATCTATTCAAGAAACTGCACAATATCAGTGAAGTTTCTCAGTCAAGTGTTGTTCAGCATAAGCTATTCATGCAGGCAGTGCTAATATAGTAAGAGTCCATGTATCTACTTTACTGTAAATCTACATTAATCATGACAAATAGCTATGTACATTGCAGTGTGGCAGGAAAATCTCCAATGCAAACAAAATTCAGACAGGTTGGAGTGGCTCTGGAAGTGACTGCATGGTTGAGTCTAAAAGTAGTCTCAGCCTGTTGATGTTAAATCTTTAGATGTAAGGGGAAAAAAAAAAAGAAAAAAAAAAAAAAGGTACAATGTTTTCATCCAGGGCTGTAATTGTGATAGAAAGCAGTTGCACACCAACAAAAGAAGGTCGTACCTCTTTGTAGCTGCCAGACCTGCAAGCCTTATCTGTGCTTGCTTTTGTTGCTCCGTATTTTCCATCACTGCTGCCAGCAGAGACAAAGGTGGGAAGTTTGAGGCCTCGTGTGAATGAAATCAGCGTCTCTGCAGCAGCGCTCACACCTCGGACCAGACTTATCTGTTGAGGTAAAAGAGTATTCGAGGAGAGCATAAGATGCCTTAAAACCTGTCTTGTCTGCCTGTTTCAGGATTGCTGGTGATACAGCGCTCAGCAAGAACATCCATGAGTCTGTCAGCGCTCAGATCCGGAAGAATTTTGCAAAAAGCAAATGGAGAGTAAGTGACCCATCCCCAGGTCCAGACATGTCAACTCTTTTAACACAGAAGCTGCGCAACCATTAATGCTCAAATATAAAGCTGCTTTGTGGCCCAGCCTGTTGGGTACCATAGTTTGTCCTATCTTAGGTAACATGGTGTCACAGGGCTGTTTATAGAGGGTGCTGCATCATGGCTGTGAACATCAGGAGTGTGACAGATGAGACCAGGTCTAAAGCACCAGCTGTGATTATGTGTTATAAGGTTATAGGGTCAGCCTTGGGGAGAGGACATGAAGTGACTGGGACACCAGTGAGCTCTATAAGGAAGGATGTGTCCAGCACAGCCTCCTTTGTGGGCTGCCACGTCCCAGCTGAGTGCTAGAAGGAGTGAGGATGTGGAGCAGGGCTACTAGCTTAGAAAACAAGAATTAGGAAAAGCTGGGATAACAATGGGCTCATCTCGGTTGAGCAACCAAGACAAGGGCAGAAATTGCCCTATCTGCCTCCACATTTTTATTTTTCTTTCTTTTCTTTGTTCCTTTCCCCAGCAAGCATTTAACGCCACAGCTGTGGTGCGACACATGCGGCGGTTACACCTCGGCAGCAGCCTGGACAACACAAGTGCCAGTGTCTCAGGCACACTCAGCCTCGCCACACCGCTGCCCGATGCAACCACCCGGAAAGATTGTGAGTAGTGGGAGCAAATCTGTGGGAAACGCATTTTCTCTCTGCCCCCCAGGCTGCAGTCCTTGCTGCCAGCAGGTGTTTAAAATAAGGACTGGAAATGGACTGAGACTCTCGTGTTAAACTGGCCAAAATGTAATGATTCTATTGGAAAAAGTGACACACTGAAAAGTTGAGCTTTCAGCCCAGTGTGGTTTTTGGGAGGGCGATGTTCTTACAGAGAGTAAGGACTTTCAGATAGGAAAAAGACCCAGATGCTGATCAGCAAATAGCTGCGTATTTGGCTGAAAGTTGGCAAAGTTTCATCCAACTGCTTATGTTTGATTTTCTGTGTTGAGATAAAACCTTCTTTTTTTTTTATTTTTTTTATTCTGTTAAAATTGGCTTGTTTTTCATTTTCCATGAGGGAGACAGATCCTTCCAGTCCAACCCAACTGGAGCCAAATGAAGCTCCTGCAAAAGGATGTTCAATTGTCTGAGAAGGGCTCAGGCTCTGAGCACTGCCACAAGGCCCAGACCCTGCCCTGTTCGTTCCAGGCAGCAGTGGAGAAACTCAGGATGTGCAAAGGGATCAGATGCTCGGGGTGTATATTTTTTCTGAATGCCAGGAGAGAAGACATGGCAGGGGAGGGAGCACTTGGAAGGCAGAAATGTTTCCTTTGCAGTGAAGCCTATTTAATCTTTGACTTCAGGGCATTTATTGTGTTCCCTTCTGTCCATCTATAGAGATTTTTATTCCTGCCCAGTGCCAAACCCTACGGCTGCTGCCAAAAAAAAAAAAAGCATCCCTGCCTCTGGCATCTGCAAAGGACTGATGCAGCGCTGACCAGTAGCAAAGCATTTTAAGCATATGCTGGCAGTGCAAAAATGTTGAAAAACCATACAGTGGAGAAATGCATCTTGATTTTGCTTCCTGCAACAGTACAGACCCCAGTTAAGCCTATGGCTTCTGTTGGCATAACTGGTGAGTGATTAATGTCTGTCCATCCAGTTGATGGATGATCAATATCAAAAGTTGATCATTATTGGCTCTGTGTATTCTGAATAGTAATGGGAAAACATCTGTCCATCACAAAGGGAAGAAATCAAAGTCTGCTTCATGGCTACAGCATCCCAAAGGCCTCTGTGCAGAATCCAGCTATAATTCTCAGTGGATAAATCAGCAAGTGTATGAAGGATAAAACCACATTCACACTGGTGAAATTTTTTTCATGTCAGATATACAAAGTAGAGAAGTGTTCATTTCCAGGCATTCCAGGTTAAGTTCAACAGTAGAGCTTTCCAGAAAATGCTGAAGAGCTTTCCTTTCTCAAAGAAATTTACTAAAGAGAAGAGTTAGGAGATGTTGAAGTCCCAGGGAACTGGTAAGGAGAGTCAGGAGCAAATGCAGGGAGTGACATTAAGAGGCAGCTGATGTATTTTATACAGCCCACCAAATGCCTCCTTCTGGGAAGAAAGAAACCTTGGAGATCTGTGTCTTGTCTCTTTCTTCCTCAGTGGTTTTCTCTTGGGACAGATTTCTTGCACAGAAAAGATCCCATGTCACAAGTTACATGAAACGTCTGTGACACCATAATAAAATATAATCCTGCCTAATGCTATTAGTAGTATGTTTAATGAGCTCTCTGGACAGTTTCAAATGAAGCAATTTCTCAACACTAAAGGCAGTTAAATACAGCCCTAGCCTGAGAGAAGATTATGTCAGGCTGCATCCTAATTCTTTTGCTGTGTTAGGTCAGAGCAAGAACATACATGAGGATGGGTTACACTACCTGACTAGATGAACCAGTTGGGATTTCTGCAGTGTATTGGTCTGATTTTCAGCCTTCTGTGCCTGATTTGTTTTATTCAGACGTGACTGGGCTGCCTAGATTAATTAAAGAGCCTAGATCTCTGTCAAATGTCAGTACTGCTGTGAAATGGGATGGGGATGAGTGTAGGTCCAGCATAGCTTTCCCCAAGGCTGAAACATCATCTCCAGGCATAGGAAAGTAGGCAAAAGTCATAATAAGCACTGAAAAGATGCAAGGGGCCACATCGGACTCTAGAGTGAGATATATTAATATGATTTCCATCCATCCCTTACTTACCAGGCTCGAAAAATGAACTGTATTTCTCATCACACTAAGCCTACATCTTTTCAGAGCTAGGTGCCACTTGTTGCTGCAGGGGTCCCACTCAGCTCCAAGTGGCATAGACCCCATGGGATGACAAAATTCAAGGATCTCCCCTGCAGAGATTCCAAGACTGCTGGGAGAGGGGCAGATGCAGAGTGGAAAGTTTTGTTGAGGACAGATTTTATTGTTTGTCATGAGTGCTTTCCATTGGAACAGTCAAAGATGTGCTGGAATATCAAAATCCAGAATCAGTCATTCAACACTCAGCCTACTTTGTATTCTTCAGGTGTTGTGCTTGGGAGGGCTGTGTTTTTTAGATCTGTACTGAAAGGTTCACTGGATGTGGGCACAGTCTATAAACTTTTCTGCGTAGCTGAAATCCCATTCTTTTCATTTAAAAAAAAATCTGTGAGAAGTCTTTAATTAGTTCAAAAGCAGCTGCTGGGTAAAAATTGTGTTCAGGCACTTCAGCTATATCAATTTATGTCTCTTAACTGGAAGTCCTGGAGACATATTTTCAAGTCCTGGAGCAACATAAGGTATCGCTAAAGTGATGTCCAAGTCACACAGATTTACATTTCCTCTAAATTTAAAGGAACTCACCAATGAGTTTGACCCACTATATTTTTTTATCAGTAGCTTTGCAGGATGCCTGGGGAAATGTTTTTAGCCCAGGTGCATGGTCTGTTCATTTCGCTAGATGTCCTTGATGAGAAGTTTAATCATCTTTGAGGAAAATTACTTTGAGCAAATACAATGCTGGAGGGACTTTCAAATCCCACAACTCTTTGTCTTAAGCCCCAGAAATCTGGCTGAACACATAGCGAAGCCAGACGTTTATTCATTGTGACATGTGTGCACAACTGCTGGTGGCTGTGGACCAGGAGGGTAGAAGATCCCCATGGATGCACCCAGCCAACCCATCACTGCAGAAAGAGCACCGTCTCCAGCTGTGGTCCCCTCCTCTCTGGAGCATGCTGCGGAAGCAACACTAGGCTCAAAAAAGCAACTATGCCCACATTCTCCCCTTCCAAAATTAACATTTCTAACTGTGTTTCTGGCTTTCCTTTTAGGTATGTCTCCATCCACTCTCTGTAGTTTTGTTTCATCTGCTTCTTCAGGCGTTTCGGCGGTAGGAGGGGACCGGAGACCCAGACCCACCACAGTGACCACAGTGCACACAGGGAGCAAGTGAGAGCCCGTGTGGTCAGGAGCAGGCAGGCACAGGGCTGTGGATTCCTCCAAGCCACCCCTCGCCCTGCCCCAAGTACCCGACGAAGGACTAGAAGAAAGAAGATTTTTTTATGGCCATATTTTATACTGCAATTCTGAAATATTTCATTTATCACAAACTGCAATGACTCCAGGGGGAACGGATCTAACAGTCTCTGGTGCTGTACATATATATACATATATACAAATATATATATATATATATGTGAGTCTAGCAATGTTCTAACTAATGAACACTCATTCTTTTCCCCAGTGACTTACTCTTTTCTCAGTGTAGGTAACAGTATATGTTGTTGGTTTTTTGTTTTTGTTTTCCATTAACTATAAACATCTCAACTGGATTATTTAAATAGATAAACTTTTCTGAGCATTATATATATATATTTTTTTCTTTTAAGAAGTACTTCCAGTAATGTCCCTCCTCCCAGTTTCGGGGGAATATGCTGTTTCTGTAGGTAGGAGTTGGCATTAACTTTGCAGTGCAGGGGAATTGCAATGGCATGCCATTTCTCACTCCTCAGACTGGACTGCAAGTCTATCTGGCTTTGGCAGAGCTGCTGCTGCTCAGAGTAAGAAACTGCTGCTTTCCCTCCCCTCCTCCTCCTTGAAAGCCATGGGCAGAGTTCAGTTGCCACCAGCCAGATTCCTGCAGAGCTGTGAGCCTGCAGTACCCTTGTTTGAGAGGAGAGGTTGGCACACGTTACCTTTGAGGAGCAGACCAGAGCTGAGCAAAGAAAAGAACAGAGACTCAGCCTCCAGCAATTTCCCCTTCGATAATCCCTTCCACTGTGCATTCTGGGCAGAGCAAAAGAAAAGGAAAATGTGGAGCCCAGAGTAGTAGTTGTCCTCTGCCACCAACTCACTGTGCTGCCCTTGTGGAGGACATTTAATTCCCATCCTCCCAGTCCATCTTTGTACTGGGTGCACACCCAGCCCATGCTCCCTGCACCACAGTTGCTGAACATCCACAGCTAAAAGGAGCTTTGCCCTCTGCTGCTGGTCCTCAACAGCTGTCAGAGTCACCAGCCATAAATGAGGATCAGGACCCAGACTGAATAGGAGTGATGCTTGCATCCCTCTATAAAGCTACAAAAATTAACTCAATTTCAGTTATTTTTAAGTACTACACGCATGCATTTTCAAGGCTACAAATCCTGGTGCGTCATCTAGGAACAGTCATCATTAATGTTGTGTAGTCATGCATTAATACACATTGGAATAGAGAGAAGAGCAAATCTGCTATCATTTACCCAACTGCTTCACATGACCCCAAACAGGTCCATCCTCTACAAGAGGCACAAACCTTGTGCTCATTTATCCTGCACAAAAAATTGTGAAAGCCAGTCACAGACTGAATGTATCAGGCAATAGTGAAAAGCCATAAGATACTTACTCGTCATTGAGACCTCAAAATCTTTCTTCAGATTCACTTGGTTGGCTTTGACCAGCAGAGCTGGGATTTCATCCATCCTATTTTGTGTTCTAGGTGCTGGAAAAGCAGGTGGCAATGAGTACCAAACCCATTTGAAGAGACCACTCTTTCGGTGGCACTTAGTAGGGTCCCAGTTTCCTTTCTATTAAGCTATTCTACATGCTCAGGGGACTGTAGCGTATTTGAGTGAGTGTCCAGTCTTGGGACAGCTGTCAATGCCTGCAGGGATTAGCAAAGCTGTTTGGGTTGCATATGATCACTCATGGGCACATTTGGTCTGCTGTTGCCATAGCAAAATCAGAAAGACACAGTGTCCTTGTTTTATGAAAGCTGCTGCATATTGGTAGCAAAACTCCCTGTAATTTCCCCTCTGAGGACTTCTGACCAAGATCTGGGCAGACCAAATAGAAGAGAGTGTCATGCCCAGACCACTGTCACGAGGTACTCGTGCTCCACTGACAAAAAGTCTTCCTGCAGTGGTAGCTGGAAATTGGGAAAGTAGAATTTACACTCTTGCTAAGGCTGCTTTATTTTGCCAGCCTAAGCAAGCAAGCCTTAGTTTAGGAGAGACTCCTATCACACAAATATGAGTTATTTTGAACACAGGTGATTTCATAAACTCGACTCTCTTTTAGTTTTATGTATGTACATGGTCAGTCCCCAGACTGGAAGTCAGTGGAGTTCCCTGCATTTACTCACATGCAACTGAAAGCAGGATTTGGTTAAAGAGTATTTTTATCCTTGTTCAATCGTGGTTGGACAAAGATGGTTGTGACTCAGTGCTTCAGTACTTCCTTTTCATATTCTCTTCTGAAACCTGAGGTTTGAGCTCAGTGTAGTTGCTGAGGACATCATGCAAAATACAGCATTCAAATGTATCTTGCAGGAAAGAAAAGAAAGAAAAGAAAGAAAGAAAAGATAGAAAAAGAAAGAAAGAAAGAAAGAAAGAAAGAAAGAAAGAAAGAAAGAAAGAAAGAAAGAAAGAAAGAAAGAAAGAAAGAAAGAAAGAAAGAAAGAAAGAAAGAAAGAAAGAAAGAAAGAAAGAAAGAAAGAAAGAAAGAAAGAAAGAAAGAAAGAAAGAAAGAAAGAAAGAAAGAAAGAAAGAAAGAAAGAAAGAAAGAAACAAGTAAAAGTGAAAAGCAAATGGATTTCCATCTGCAAATCAAAGATCAGTGATGGGAGTTAGAGCAGACGTGTTGTCCCATATCCTGCAGTTCTGGAGTTCCCATACAACAGCTTGCCCTCCATGCTCAAACTTTCTTTGTTTTTTTTACTGCAGGAGCATTTCTTCCTTCCAAACATGCAATTGGGTTTTTATACCTGATGTTCTGGCATAGTTATGTAATTTATCACCATTCTCATAGGCTTATTATCAACCACTGGGATCGTAACGTGAGCACTTGGAAGCAAAATTGTTTCTTTATGATGCAATTTTGAGTGGTGGGAAGCTTTTCTTTTGCATCAGTAAAATACAGCTGGAGACTTGACCAAGTTTGTTGCATGCATAGAGATATCTCAAAACGGAGACCCAAAGTATTCTTTGGTTAAAAGTTCTCAGTTTAAACCAGACCAAATCTGTTTATCAGGATGACTTAGCAGCACTCGGATAAGAAGGGTAGGTACTGGAGTCAATTGTCCTTTGGCAACAGACTGGCACAGCAAATGCTCCAGCATCACTCCAGTAAATAGTGTGTGCCCAAAAGTAGAAGATTAAAAGCAAATCCAGATTTTGCCATGCAGAGCAGGTAGAAAAAATCCTTCTGGGATCTTTCCCAATGGGCTGTCCTACTAAATGTGGTGTGATTTACTCCTTGCATGAGGACTTCAGCCTGGACTGGCCTGTCTGTTACTCTTTTCTGCTTTACTTGACTGGTACCAATGTGTTTTTCGTTTGTAACTTGTTTTCCTCAGCTCCTTCCCCTTCTTTGTCTTTGCTTGCAGCTTTGATTGTTGATTTTTACCTCCAGAGTCACAGAGGCCATCTTTGATGCCAACATCAATGCTCTTGCTGGGAAAAAAAAATACCTAAAAAATAAACCTCCAGCTGGCCCTTAGCCTGCAGAAGAAGTGTGAGGACAGGCTGCCCGTAAACTCTGCGAGATGAAAGTTAGTGTTGCAGTGGCAGGGGCTTACACTGCTGATTTTGCATGTGACTTCATTCCCAGTGCATCCTAACTTCCTGCTGGATCACCCCTTCTGAGCACAGAGTGGACGTTGGCCCCACCACACAGCATGGGGAGAGCAGGAGGACAGGGAAACATGGCAGTGATGCTTTCCTGAATCTGTGTTACCCTGCTGGTGATGTCTTTTCTGTCCTGGTTGCTTTTGTGAAGGTGCCACTAAAGTAGTGGGCTCCAAAAAAAACAAAAAAAGGATTTGACTTACTCCTTGTGTCGTGGTTGTGGTGATGAAATAAAACCAAGCAGTGATAGAGAAATGAACCACAGAAACCAGTATCAGCCCACTTGGTAGACATCTTTATGTGGTTCTATTGAAGGCATTAGAATGGATTTTGCTCTGTGCATGTTCCCTGCATACCTCCATGGCTACTGACAGTATTTTTACTACGAGCAGTTTTTCTTCCTGCATAGCCCCGAGGAGCTTTGGAGCTTGCCCAAAGCATTTGTCAGTCCTGGGGGCCAGCACAGGCCCTGACTTCTGTCTTTTCTCCCCAAATCCTCTGCAAATCAGAGCTCAAGAGATACAACTGAAACCAGCCCCAAGGCTGGCCCTCCTTAAGCATGACCCTTCTTTTAGCAAAACAAGCTCCCAGAGAAAGACAGACAGCTTTTAGTCGTCAGCAAGAAAAGAGAGTGTTGTCCTTCAGCGTAAATTTGTAAGATCAGCTATAGGAAAAGCTCTGCTAAAATTTCCCCATTGAGTAAAAGCTCTAGGTCTGAGCAGTGCTAGCTAGGTGAGCCCTCCATAAAAACACCAGATCAGTTCTGACAGTGAGTTCATGCAGACAGTAAACTGTTGCTTTTTCTCCTTCTAAAGACCTGGAGGATTCTTATACCTGCAAAGTATCAGTTTCTAGACTAAGCCCCAAGGTACCTTCTTTAGATGTTCCCATTTAACGAGATTACTTTTGTTCTTGCTCCTATGCATGTTTATCTGGTAGAACTGGAGCCTGAATGCATCCCTGAAATTATTCATGGGAACGGAGTTTTGCCTTCGTTATCATGTCTATTTGCACTAGAAACTCAATGCAAAGAATTACACTAATTCAAGCAAAGAGCAGAGACACACACAAAGATGACTGCATCCAAGGAAAACAGCATCAAAATCAAGCACAGAGGATGAGGAGCTGAGGAACCTGCTCACAAGCACTGTGCAAACTGTTTCCCCTGGTACATCGCTCATCCCTGACTTCTTGCCCAACAGCAATTCTACACAGCCACTTTCATTTCCCCCAATCCCACCCTTTCCTGAAACTGGGTCCTGCCTGTCCATCCCTGTGTACGTGCATGTGTGTGCATGCTGCAGCCCCAGGGATCACAGGTCCCACTGGTGGGAAGCCAGGAGCTGGCTCAGGTTTTTTGGTCTGACTTTGTGCTGTTGGGTCAAAGCTGTGTAAATAGTGTTTAAAGCCAAGGATAAAGGCTCTTTATCCAAACTGATATTCAAGTACCCCTTCCCCACCTTGAAGCAGGCCACTGCTCTGTCCAGTTTGCTATTTTTTTTCCTCCTCTTCATAAATTATAAGGTCAGAAGAGGCTCTCACATTTTTCCATGCCCTAGCGTGGACTCAGGGCGTGTATGCTCGCGAGCGCTGTGAAAAAACACTGCTGAGCTAATGGTGACATCGAAATGTCCAATAGATGCATGTTACTGCACTGCATGTATTAAACTACTGTTCACTACTTTTGTATTTCCTGAGCCTTTTCTTCATGCACATTCAATCCAGCCTTTTTTTCAAGGGATTTATTCTAGGTTTTGCTTTCAAACGACTCAATGTGTCTGTAACTTGAAATCCATTGTTAAGTTTGAGAAAATGCGAAAGCCAATGTTTTGTAAACAAGATACTGCAAAACCTGATAATGTATTTTGTCTTTCTGTGGAATGCTCTGCATGTACACAGCATGCACAGGAAGAGTCACCATCCAGAATAGCTTAAAACTATGCAGCAGTCACATACACACTACTAGAAACAGGGAGTCGGGGAGGGTCCCTCTGAATATGATGACAAAAAGGTTGATCTGCATCTAACATACCTTCCTGGGTTGTCCAATGCTCAGGTCTGCCAAGAAGCATGTCAGTGTGTCTCTTAAGGGTTGTGGGTTGGGTTTTTTTGGTTCCTTTTTCTTAGTCAAATCTTTGGCTGGTTTGCTCAATTCTTAGTATTTTTCTCTTCCCGTGAGGAATTTCTTTCTTGCCTGCTGCAGAATGAACTGTGTTGTGGGGACCAAGATGCTGTGATTATTTGCCTGAACTAATTAGGGCAACAAGTTGAGCTAATGAGCTCATCATTTCCAAAGCACATTCCCCAGTATCACCACCCAAATACTTGCACTCAGTCCTTCAGCACCTCCACATAGCAGCACCACCATCTATTCACAGAAGAGTTTGGAGCGGGATTTCTCCTTCCTCCATGGAAATCATGGCTTTGCCTTTTCTTCCCTCAACCATTGACCCATTTTCATTTGTGCTGGTCTTTCTATGGCAGAGCAGGGTACAGAATGGTCATGTGGTGTTTTTAGCACACCTGGTCCAGTCCTTTTGTGAGAGTTGGCAGGACACTGGCCCCAGCTCCTCAACAGTCACTGCTTTCATGTGGAAGATGTTCATTTTGCCAAAGCTCAAAACAAAGTCATCTTGAAAGGCTGAGAAGTGGCCTTCTGATACAGGCATGCCAAACAGCTTTAGGGAAAGCCCTGATGGTGTAAGAAGGTTGCCCTCCTTGGAAGCTATGTCATGGACAACTCTGCGGTGACTGAAAGTACCAAGAAGGCTTGAGCCTACCAACCAGCATGCTATGCCGTTCTCCAGGGTGCTGCCTACAGGTATAAAAATCATCAACAGTAGTTGTAAGTCTCCCCATCTCAGGTTGCCATGGCAGCATGTGGTGTGAAAATCCATGAGGAACTGAACATGTACTGTGGTTCCCAGTGGGTGGGAGATCCAGGGAGGTTCTCAGAGCAGCTCTAAGTTTTTCCATCTATCATCTGCATCCCACAAGTCCAGCTGCTATTGTGCATGCCTTCTCTTACCAGGTCAAGCCATAGCTTCACCCTCAAAGTGAAGAGCATGGAAGGTCGTGGCTCAGTGGGAGATACGTTGTGGCTCTCATTTCTGGTCAACGCAATGTCAGCGCCCCATTGCTCATTTATCTCCAGTTAAGAAGCAGCATTTTGGTCAATTTGGGCCTTTTTTTATATAAAGACATTTGATTTGGGTCAGCAAACAACCAAAAGAAGCCCAGTTTGTCCAGAGCAGTGCCTCCCCAATATCCTCAACTGCAAAACATCTCTTGGCCGATTTTTAATGAAAATGCAAGCATGTTTTCTACAACTGCTTAAATCTTAATCAAGGAATGTCAGTGTGCCTAATCTTGCAGGTCTTGTGATTGATATAAGTTCATAACAGCATCATGTCCAAAAAGAAGGGTGAATGTGTATTTATTCCATGCATGTATTAAGGCATCGCAAAAGTTTTATCTGCATAATGAGTTTGCAATACTGCAAATTGTTAATGGGGCTACGTCGCAAGTGGTTCTCTGCCTTGACAATCATGTATACATATCGAGATTTCTATCATAATGAGAATTTAAAGGGTTGATTAATTGTTTTCCTCCAATAAATCCAGTTTAATCTCCCCGATGTGAGGTGTGATGTTTTTGAGTGCATGAGTCTTCACCTATGTTCAAAGAAGGGAGTAACTAATTTCTATGGTGGCTCCACTGTTTTATGCAATGGTTTCCAAAGGAGGACAGTGAGACTTTTTTTCCATCTCCAATTCAATCCTTAATCCAATGGCTCAGAAGAGTGATTTGGTCATCTTTTTTTTTCTTCCTGAAATTGCTATCGAAGTTGATGCTATATGGCAACATTGGGAGACTATCTCTTGGGGGTTGAGAGTATCTGTGTGTAAATGAGGTGCAGTTCTTAGGGACAGATGCACCCTTGAGTAGGTCCTTGTGGTTCACACAGCTTGTGGTAAGAATCATTGCCAGGGAAGAAACAAACACCAGAACCAGTGTGTTTACTATTTCAAATCCATGGTATGTGACTGCGACCATGGAACAGGGATTAGATGCTGGACTGCACCAGGAAAGATGAGACAGTCTTCCATTTGGGCTTTGGAAAAATACATCCATGGGAAGGTACATTTTTGGAAAAACACATCTGTGTTAAAAAAATGGTGACAGGGAATGGGGTAGATTCACATTTTCAGGAGGATCAGTAAATCCTACTGAAAGTCTTCACATTCAAAGTAGGAAACCTGAAAGTAGAAAAATTGCTTTTGATCACTGGTATTGACAGGACTTTTTAAAGGCAGGACCTGACCTACCCATGGTGTGACTCACAAGCCTGAGCCATCTCTAATACCATCTCTCCTTATTTAGGGCCACACTCTCACTTGTGTAGATCAACTCTCCTGATTTCTCTTGAATTCAGCAGATGTACAGTAGCTGAAGGCCTATCCCAGATATCATCATTAAATGAAAATCTTAACAGGAATAATTTCTTATATCTTAGATTTAAAATCATGCCTTCCTCTACAGTCATGACTGTCACTTAGAGTGCATGAAGCTTTCTCAAGTGCCCAGTAAGACAGGCCAGGAGATCACTTCAGGACCACTGAAATACTAACACTGTAAGATGGCCTCTTGATGTCATGTCAGTATTTACTTGACTTTTCTGTAGTTTCTCCACTGTTGCTGCAGAGAATTCTTGGCTGCTTGCTTCAAATGACATAAAATGACACTACAGAGAAGGGAAAGGGGCAAGACAGTGATGGGCCCATAGAAAATATTATGATTGAGACCTTGCCAAGATCTTCAGCTATGTTCATAGCAAGAGAAGGGGTCTGTCCTTATTTTAAAGGCTTTCAGAGTGTTGGTGTGTACTGGACATCTGGTTTATGTCATACACCAATCTCTAAGCCTATTTCTCAACTCATTTGCTCTTCATCACTGTCCCTCAAAGTATCCTGTGCTCTCTTGGGCATCAGTAGGCTGGCATGTCTTCATCCACAGTCAAGAGGAGTTTTGCAGGGCACAGGCCCAACTTTGAAGACCATCCAGCCTGAGCAGGGGTGGATACCCTGTGGTTCAGGGTCCCCCAAAGCTGGGTGATGCTGAGGAAGAAACATTCTTTTCAGTCTTTTCAACCACAGCTCTTGCATCCTTGCAGTGTAGATAGCCCTACTCTTTGTCCACTTATACCTGCACTGAATTCCTTTTTCTGGACCAACTTACTTCTCAGCTTATCTGTGCATGCACAAGACCATGTGTTCAGATACGGATCCCTTCAGGGACAGAACATGGACTTGCACTGTCTCAGAAAAATCCTAGGGCAAGCAAGTAAGCTGCCTTAGTGACAGAGACACATGCTTTTCCTATTACTTTATGCTTCCTCTCAGCTCTGCACATCCTTGAGGAGAGGGTCCATTACCTTTGCCGTGGATATGTGCCCTGCCCAGCACATATATGTCCTTAATATGGTGAAGCCTCTCAACAAGGATAATTTGCTGTGATAATAACCATTTTTGCTAACTGCAAGAGCAGGAGAAAGGACCATCTGCCTCAGCACTGTAAGTGCTTAACTGAGTATTTCCAGATTGTTTGGCACTTGGGCTTTCTGGATTGCACTGAGATAAATTCCTGACTTCCAAGCTCTGTTTATTTAGCCTGAATTCCACATTTCTTTCCTTTTTTTTTATCTCCTTTTTTTTTTTCTTTTTGTAACTGCAAGATTTTGATACAGTTACAGTCAATTAATGATCCATTTACCTTCTTCAAGCAGTGTTTTGTTTAAAGACATTGATAATAATAATAGAGTTGGGAGGTAAATTGTTGTTCCCAGTTAACTCATGAGCTTTATGCTTTCTTTGGCACTGTATAGGCTCTAGTATGTTCTTTATTTTCATTCTGTAGGGCATAAGCAAATGCTTTGTTCACATCCTTGCCTCAGCTTTCAGTCTAGCAGTGACCAGAAATGCCTCATAATCTCAAACAAATGCTTCCTTATACTGACGGCCAGCTGGTTAGGTATCCTCTATTCTGAAGAGACACATATTTATGCTTGAGCTATTTCAGGTTTGCATTTGCTCAAAATAACACCTGGAATGTAACTTTCTTTCCTGTTTACTGATGCAGGGCAGCTCGAAAAACACCAGAGTAAATCAAATCCTTGATCAACTGCAGGGAAAAACTGTGCCACTGAAGTCATATTTACTGACTTTCAACGGTTCCTGTCTCAATAGACAGGATAATTCAGGTATGTGAAGGACTTCTCTGGGTATATTATTTATGTCGTACCACATTAATAATTTAAGTCACATCATACTATACTATCAGGGTTGTTTAGCTTAAAGAGGTTCCAGGGAGACCTTACTGCAGTTTTCCAATGCATAAAGCATTACAAGATGGGGAGACTCTTTCACAGGGTCCTAGGAATAGGACAAGGGGTAGTGGATTTAAACTGAGAGTAGATATAGATTAGATATAAGAAACATTTCACTCAGAGTGGTGAGGCACTGGAACAGGTTATCCAGAGAAGTGCTGATGCCCCACCTCTCCATGCCTAGAAGTGTTCAAAGCCAGGCTGGATGGGACCTTGATCAATCTAGACTACTGGAAGTTATCCCTGCTCATGGCAGGGGCTAATTGTAACTAGGTGATCATCAGCTGAGACTCTTCTTCAGCCTGAGCAGTTCTTTAGCAACTCGGTATCTCCTCTGCACTACTGGAAAAACTGTGAACTCACTCAGAGCCAAGGATCCCGGTTGTGTTTCCTTCACTCTCTGTCTAAATTCTTAAGGCATTCAACTTCACTGTTGCAAAATGTGACAACATCAGAATTTGCTGCTGAGTCAACTGATGATCACTGTGGAAGCCTGTGTTGAAGAATTTCCAACTCCTCTCTCTCCGTAAGTACTTGCAGCACTTACATGATCATTTCTAATATGCTTTTCAGGAATTTTGAAACATTACAAATAACAGAATTCTAGAGAGGCTGGGAAGGACCTCTAGATGCTTCTGGTTCAAACTTTGCTCAAGCAGGATCACCCAGAACACATTACCCAGAATCATGTCCAGGCAGCTTTTGGAGATTTCCAAGGAAGACAGTCCACAAGAAAGGCTTTCAAGAGTCAACAGCTGCAATAAAGAAGGATTTGTCAGCAGGACACCTAGGGATCATTTATCTCCAATTGTGGCTGAACAGATGGGCAGGCTGCAGACAGTTGCACAGAGTTTAGATCCTTGTGCCTGGAAGTCATTGTAGCCATGGCCACTGCATGACCAGGGTGGGCTGCATGGCAGCTCTGACAGCCCTATACCTGTACCCATCGCCCCTGAGTTCGCTGTAATAGGATAAGCCTGGGACATCAACTGGAAAGGATTTAATTCTTCAGATTCTCCCATGGAAATGTTAATACAGTAATTCTGTTTAGCATCATCCTTATAACTTGTTATGATTATTTGTGGTCTCAAGGTGGTGATTTAAAGTTACTAATTTACTGATTCAATCTTAATTGGGCCCTGAATTGGGTCCTTGCATCATTCTGTCTCTAATTGCTTCAGTGAAAGTCCAGTAAATTAGGCTGGTAATATGCTTGCTTAGAGGGATTTTTGCCTGTTCATGTTTCTTAATGAAATCCATAAAAATTTAGAAAAGGAATCCTACTGAACTGCCACTTGTGCTATGGAGTCTGAAACTCAGAAAATCAGTCTGCAGTGCCCTTGCATCCCCACAGTAAAGGGATGGATGGAAGAAAACGGAAAAATGTGATTTTAAAGCCTGAGTTCAATTTTCTGCTTTCGGGACTTCTTTTGACTTTTCATTCAAGTTGTTAAAAAAATCTCAGAAAATACTTAAGATCCCCCAAACTGAACTGTGGCCCGTGAGAATTTCTTCTGTCCTGGAATCCCAAATCTTTGTGGTTTTTTGAGTTCCTTTGGCATGTCTACAAAAGTTTTTCTCATGCTCACACTCTTTTCAGGCACTTTGGTGTCATGATGAACACTTTGATGAACACAGGTGGAGAATTTAGTTGTACCTGTGAGATGGATCACTGTCTCTCTGCACTGTGGCCTGATATCCATCCTCGGCCATTGTGGCTGCCCTCCATCACTGCTGGACACTGCACAGGTCCTCATAATGTCTCCCCTGCTATTTTTCCTGCAGGCTGCTGTATTTGCATTGCATTTTCTACCCATCAGTAATGTGGACTGTGTTGCCAAGGCTGCCTCTAACTTCTTACAGCTTAATGCCTGCAGTTTTATTGCTGGAAACACACTGCTTCTTCCCACTCTGTCAGTGAAGACCGTACGTTATGTTTCACTTGGTGGTGGCTCCTGCTGCAGGAAAAATACCGTTACTTTCCAGCAGAGCAAAACCCCCCACCAGCCCCATTCATACACCCTGAAGCCTGTTTCTGTAAAGAGTACAAAGAGTCTGCTCCAAAGATAAAGTTGTGAAACCAAAGAAAATCTGCAGTTAATTAAAAAAACACGAGAATTAAGCACACAGCAGATGAGGATATAAAGTTCAGATCAGCTTGATCCCCATTGTGAAAATGCATTTTATTTTATCCGTTTAGCAGAAGAGGGATTTTTGTCTCCACATGGGCTATAGCGACGTGGCTGGAAAACTTCCATTGTCTTTAATTAAAACAGCGTGATTGCATTTTCCTTTCTGCATCTTTTGCAGACCCTGAATCACTGCTCAGAATTGAGTACAGGTGGTTCGTGTGCAGCAGTAATCAGGGCTGAATCTGGCACCTGGATAACCTGGTACAAAAAACCTCGTGACAGATCAAACCCACCTAATCTGGAGATGGACATATGTTATTATTGCAAAGCCAAGACAATACATGATGTTCCAGTTTTGCTGAGAGGAGGAAGATGGTCTTGCTAGGAAGAGAGAAATGGATTGTGTCTGCTGTAAGGAGACTTGCAGGAGTGAGGCATCCAGATTCTGTGCAAGTGAACTTGTGGAACTTAATCTCATTCCAAACACCCTGGCCTTGGATAACCCACAGGGCTGCAAGGAGAGCAGCCCTGCACCTGGTGCTTAAGGTTCAGCAGGTCCATGTGAACACAATGTGTTATCTCCCCCTTACACTCACCTGTGTAATTGTGCAGAGGCTGTGAAGGCTCCTGGCACACGTCAAACATCTCATTAGTGGTGCTGATGTCTTCTGCCTCAGGCCATACCTGGTCAGGTTGGGTATTTGCTGTCTATGCTTGTCCAAGGCACACCGAGTATAGAGACTGCGTTCATGCATGTTGCAGCACATCAATGTGCGTTAACCTCCAGGTCTGGCGCCTTCAGGATTTTCACCTGATTACATGCACTCACCTGGAATCTGCAAGTCCTGGGCCTGCGCCCTGCTTGTTCCTTACATGTTAAATTGCTCTTGGATGAAAACACAAGACAAATGCCTCCTGGATCAGGCTTTGGCACGGAGGTGTCCTCACTGCAGTGTTGCTGTCACCAGGCCTTAATGCCACATTCCTCACAGCTGGAACTGGGAGCTTTGGTCCCAGTGTATGGAGGGCTTGGGGAGGTCAAGCCATATCCTGCTTAGGAAAGTGGAGTCATTGTCCCTGGAGGTGTTTAAGAAAAAGGTAGATGTGATACTGAGGGGCACGGCTAGTGGGCCTGGTGGTGAAGGTTGGACTAAATTATATTAGAGGTCTCTTCCATCCTTAATGATTCTATGATTCCGTGATTTTATATTAAAAGCAGACATTGTCACTAAGGCAGGCCACTGTCTGTCTCCATCTTTGTGGTTATTTTTTCAGATATAAATTATTATCAATTTCTGTTAACAATTATTATGTTAGTATTTCCTTAAAATCTGTGTCATTATTCATTTTACCAGGCTAGAAACAGTTCCAGATGGGTGATGTTGTTTCTTCTCCTTAATATGAGGTAGCAAATGTGAACTTTGTGACATGAGAGTATAACTACCGAAATGCTTCCTGGCAGATGCTTTTAGCAAGTGGCACCACTTGGACCATCATATTGCGCTATATTTGAAAGCTGCCCAGAGTGGTTGTGGACACCTCATCCCTGGATGATGTAGTGATCAGCAACCTCACCTGCTCCAGGGGGATTGGAAATAGATGATCTTTGAAGTCCCTTCCACCACAAGCCATTCTATGGTTGTGTATTACGCACCTATGGTACAATGCTGGGGATTCTATCAGTGGCCAGCACAAGTGTGGTTCTTAAGACCAGGCCAGTAAAACTATTCAAGGAGTCTTGGCTGAAGAGCTTTTAACCGTTAACTACAAGCTGCCTGAATCCAGGTGGGTTACTGAATAATAGGTTTGATATATAAACATCATCATTAGACTCCAGGTCCTTGCACAGGAGATGGTGATGGCTAAAAAATCAGCAAAAATATTTAGAGAAAAATATTCTTTTTTCAGTTGCAGACAGAGATGGTTGACAGTTTGGAAAATATTTTTTCCATGCACTGCAGCAGAGACAGGCACCAGCAAGGAAACTTTCAACTTAAAGAGTATAAATACAGCTACTGAGAATGTAATAAGATCAGATCTTCTCTAAATAAGAAGCACACGTTCCAGATCCAATTATACGATCAATCTCTTGAGGCAAGAATTAGAACTTCATCATGTACACATGGAGATCAAAATGGAGCCCTCATGTTATGCAAGTGAAGTAGAATTGATTGTAAACCCAAAACTAGCCTGAGTCACTGTTATATACACAAGAGAAGAGAGATTGAATTATAAGATCTTCTCTTGCTACAGAAAATATTTTCATTGCTGCCAGCTTCCAACTAGCACTCTATATCTATTGGTACTTTTGCAATTTCTAACATATCTAAGAGAAAGAATTTGAAGATAGTGTAGCCCATCATGTTTTTCTCCAGCAAGAGCTGCTTTTCCTGGCATCAAGAAATGGGAAAAGTAATTTATTGACAACAGTCTGTGACATTTCCTTTTCCTTATCTCTTGAGGCCAAGTCTCCAGCTAGCAGGGTATTTTAGAAATAATCTTAAAAGTAATATTAAAAAGAAATAACCACAACAGTTGCTCTGTTCCCATGGAAATGCATGGGAACAGTTCAAGTGAGCATCCCTTTGCAATGCAGTCATGTGTTTGTCCTCAGACAGTAAGCAGAGATCAGGCATCTCATCCTCTCTATTGTTCTGCTGAGGTATGACTGTCACGGAAGATGAAATCCCTTTTTCCCTGGAGGTTCTCTGCTTTTCTCTGGGAAAAAGAAGTGAAACATATGCAGGTCGGGGCCCCAGACTGCCCAGAGAAGGTGTGGATGCCCCAGGTAGGCGGGGACCTATAATGATTGAATCCAACTCCCAGCTCCACACACAACCATCCAAAATCCAAACCTATGTCTGACAGTGCTGCCCCAACACTCCTTGAACTCAGGCAGTATGGGGCTGAGCTCACTGCTCTGGGCATCCCGTTCCATGCCCACACGCTGTGGTGCAGACCCTGTCCCAAACACCCCCTGTCCCTCCCCTGACACAGCTCCATGCTATTCCCTCATTCAGCACTGGCCTCCGCTCCCTGTGAGAGCCGCAGCCGCCATGAGGCCTCCGCTCAGCTCCCCTGCCCTGGGCTGAGCAAACCCAGGGATCTCAGCTCCTCACACACCTTGCCCTCCAGACCTTCACCATCTTTGTAGCCCTCCTATGAACACTTCAGGAAGGAAGTGCCTTTTACACAGCTTTTCTTCCCTTTCTCTGCTTTCCTCACACCTACAGAGCGGATTTGCCCTTCTGAGCAACCATCAGTTTAGAGACCTTCCAGCTGCTGAGGAGGCTCTGGGCAGAGGAAAATCCTGAGTGTGTCAGCCAGCACTGACTCAGCTGAGCAAAACCCTGGCACAAGAAAACTTTTCCTTTGGAGCCTAAGCAATGCATTGGGTGGAGAAGCTGAGCAGATGACAGTGGAGATGCTTATAAATATCATGGAGGGGATTTGACAGTCTTGTAAAAATAAGAGTTTGGATTATGGGTTATCTACTAGAGTAAGCAGAAAAGAATAAATAAATAAATAAATAAAAAGTGTCAAAAATTCTCATTATTCTCCGAAGAGTCTGCGTAGCCTCTAAGGAAACACTGAGAAAAAGCAATGGGTTTCCAACTCCTGCTTTATGGAGAGTACTGGGAGAGTGCTGCAGGTGGTAGTTTATCAGCCCAAGTGCTTGCTGTCCTCTGAGCACAGCTACAGCAAAGGCAAGGCATCAACACAGATCCTACCATGAAGAATTCCCCCTTTTGTCTGTATGCAGTAGAAGTCACAAATCCAGGCAGTCAATGGGAAAAACTCTGTGTGGGGGTTGTGTGAAGACTTTCAATAGTTGGAGGCTGTTGAAAGATTTCTTGATGCTAAGGTAGAGATGAAAGCTGCCTGGGTTTTGTTCAGGCCGAGATTACATTTGTCCCATTCCTTTTGTTTAGTTAGATGTGTTCCTGTGTGAATAAGCAATCCAAACTTGGTCATCTATCACAAGCTGCTCTGACCTCCCCTCTGTAGGGAGCTGCACCCCCTCAATGACATTTTAGCACGTCCCCTCCTTGCTTGTTTGGACAGTTGGTGGTTTTAGAAATCAGATCAAGGGCCTAAATTCAGATATCTATATCTACCCATATCTGCCACTGAACTATTGTATGCATTTCTGTGACTTATGTGTGTCTTGGTGCTTTGGACTGACTTTGAGAGGAAGAGGATCATGCAAAACTTTGCTTAAAGGACTCCAAGCGTTTTAAGGACTCAGTGGAAGATTGCAGTTGTTCCCAAACTGTTATATATGGGCTGCTTTTTGGCAGCTGGTGGCCCTCCAAAACTTAGTGGGTTGTTGGTTTCTTTCATTGCCTTTCTTGCACGAAAGATCCCAGGAGTCTCGCATAGAAAAGAAGCCAGACCTCTTCATGTGGATGCTGTGGATGCTGGCAGCGCTGAGTTGAGCTCACCTCTGTTCTTCACCCTCCACTGGACTCTGTCTTGAAGTTCCCTGTCTTTCTTGAGCTGAGGAGCACAAAATTGAACAGAGTATTCCAGATGTGCCCTCACCAGGTCGGAGTAGAGGGGGAGGGTCACTTTCCTCAGCCTTCTGGCCAAGCTCTCTTTTAGTTCATCCCAGGTACTATTGGCCTTCTTGGCCACAAGGATACACTGCTAGCTCATGGCCAACATGTCCACCAGGACATCCAGGTCCTTCTTTGCTGAGCCAAAACCTTTGATATGCCAAAATCTCGGGAAAATCAGTTCATCAGTAGTATTACCAATGACTTGAATATCATCACTGTTCCTGCTATCCAAAAGGTGAAGTGAGACCAGTTGCCAGAGATGGCAGGATTCTGATCAACTTGCTCTAATAGGTTAGGAGGGCATGGAGTTGATAAATCAGATTGTCAGAGGATACAGTCAGCAAACACCTGTCTGACACTTTGAAAGATTTATATTTGTAGAAAACTTTTTACTCAGTCCCCGTTTTGTCTCACATCTGAACGCAGAACTGGAGCTCTTCTGCACTGTTTCCCAACAAGATATGGCAAAACAAAGCCCACCAAGGAGTACAGGGAGTCTCAAGGGGCATGACAACATGGACAGCCACAGATCATCTTGATAGACCTGACTCCTTTAATTGCCAGCCAGATGAGTCAAGAGTGTTGGAAGCTGCACACCTTCTTGCCTGAGCTAATATGTGGTTTTCTAGTAATGTTTGTGGACTGGCCTGTGGGCACAGCACCAACCAAAGCCAGAGCTTTGCTATGCTCTTGGTTAGAGGATTTCCCTTGAGTTACAGTAGTTTTGTGCTGTTGTCACAACGTCTTGGTTCTGTTCTCACCAGAGCTACAGATTTTTCCATGTCATTCCAAGTTAGGTTTTCAAATTGCACTGTAGATACACCTGATGTTTGGACATATTTCCAGAGATGTGTGAGGTTTTTGTGAGCCAGATGAAGTACCGTGTCTGGAGGCAGCAGGTTGAACATTCCAGCTTTTACTTAGCCCCTCTACTGCAGTGCTTGCAGCATCATCTCACACCTCCCACCATCCCATTCCAAATAGTGGGTTTGGTTTTTAAACAAACCAGTTACATCTCTGATCACACTGAAATGTCTCTGATACACAGCTGTGGCCTCAGCAGCTGTGGGAACTTTGTATACCCTTGCACAGACCTCCAATGAATATTGCATGGCAAATTACTCTCCTTTTTCCAGGAGTCCCATGAAGGTTCTGGTGGCCATCTTTGTAGGACCATTCTGGCTCTGTTGGCAGTTCAGCTCCAGTGTCCCTCCTGTAGAAGACACAGAGTTTGAATTTTGAATAGTCCTGTGCAGAGCCAGGAGTTGGACTCAATGGTCCTTTTGGGTCCCTTCAAAGTCAGGATAGTTTATGATTCTGCCTGTGTTGCCTTCTTTGGCACTTCAGTTGTCCAGTTGGGATGAAGACCCAAGAGAGGCTCAAGAAGGCTCAGTAAGGGCATTCGCTGCAGTTGTAGCCATGAAGCACTGTGAAGGCTTTACTGAGAATGCACTGCACTGCAAAAGTGAAATATTTCAAAGACATACTGATGATTTTTGTTTGGGAGGAGTCATAAGGATGCAAAGGGACTTCTGCCAAATTTTGTTATGACTCCAAATCTTGGGAGTTTGCCAAAGAAAATGTCACTTCACTGGTTATATTTTACAATTGTAAAACAATTACTCCCCACGACAACCGTGCTGTGATAAATAACTGTTTGTATGTAGAACATTTCAGTGAAAAGAAAAAAGAAAGCTATCTGAGATGCAACTAGAGAGAAATGTCACTGTATACAACTAATGTCAACTACAGCAGAAAGCAACTGCTAAGACACTGCCGTAAGGAGAAACCTCCAACAGTGTTGTGATGCCACCAGACCCATCTAACTGAAAATCAGCCAAGTCACCAAATCTCAGATCAACAAGAGGTGGTTCCTTGGTAAGGAGCCATCCCTCCTGCCCTACTCTACTGTCATTTGCCTGCCTCACTGAGTGTGAGATCCAGTGCCATCTGGGAAATCCCCACTGGTGCGACTTGGCCATGTTCCCCAGACAGCTGAGGCGACCAAAGCCAAGGAGTCCTCCCAGCACAGAGCCACGTACACTGGAACACACTGTCCCGCTCACTGTGTTTGTTTTACAGGATTAGGAACATGCTTAAACCCAAGTGCATGTTGGAAACGGCGTTTCACACGCAATGCAGTCTGGTTTGGAGGGAACTAGCAATGTTTCTGTGATTAAATGAAAGTAATTGGGGTTAAATGGGGAGGAAAATGAAATTTCCTTGCAATTACTTAGATTTATTGTAAGAATGAGTGACACATCTCATCAGTTTTATCTACTCTCCATAGTTTTCCTTGTATGTTTTTTTTTTTCTCTCCCTTTAGAAATTAGTTTGGACTCCTTTGCCTCATTAATGAGAGATTACCTAGCTTGGCAAGAAGACTTGTGTATAGGAAAAGGGCCTTACTGATGTGGCTCTGAACCACTGATCTGCTCTTCTCCTCCAAAAACTTTCTGCTAAAACCCAGAGAAAATAACATATGGAATTAATTCTCTTCTCAATGGTTTTGATTCTGAGAAGCAGAGAAAGCTGCTAATGTTGCCTGCTGACCATAAGGCCTTTACTATATAGCTCTCTCATCTCGATAGCTTGCTATTTATGAGAAAATAACTCAGTTTATTTAATGTGCTTTGTTTTATAAATATCTGCTTAAAAAAAAAAAAAAAACAAAAACAAAAAAAACCAGATGAGTTCTTCCTATAGTGATATCTAAGGGCATAAAGTACTTTTTGGATGCAGAACAATAGAAAATTGAGAGAGAGTGAAAAACTGCAACATGTTTGTGGTGATGATGCCAAGAAGAAAATCCTAAGTTTTCCTCTGTCCTGTTATCCTCTGTCATTTTTCTCTCTCAGTTCATCTCTTCTGTTTCTTGCAGTCTGGAAGTAGAGTTGTTCATCATAGAATAATAAAGGCTGGAAAAGACTTCTAAGATCATCCAGTCCAACCATCAGCCCACCACCACCATGCCCACTAACCCACGTACCTCAGTGTGCTGCATTTACAGTGTTTTTTGAACATCTCCAGGGATGGTGAATCCATCACTCCCCTTTATTCTTTTCCTTATAGTTTCCACCCCTTCAACTACTTTATCGATTACAACTGAGTGTTCAGGTAGTGTTTCCCTTGAATGATATGGAGTGAACTCTCTATCTTCATGTAATTATACTGATCCAACAGATGGCCTGTATTGAGTGATACTGAGTGGCTGATATCAATGCAGTGAGTCTCATTTCATGCATAAAGACATTCTTGTCCTTTTACGTTACCTGCATTGCTTTTCATTTGTTTTTGTTGCCAGTCATCCAGTATCACACATCTAATTCTGAATTCTATTACTGTTGCTACTCGTTTATTGTCTGGCCTCTTGAAAACCACTGCATCAGAGACTCTAGCACCCTTCAAGCCCCTGAAATGTTTGCAAAAGCAAATGTTACTCGTTTGTAAAATATCTCTGAACTTATGAGGGATGAGTGCCTCATTTGGCATTGTTTCTAAACCATCGTTTTCCTCACCTGAGCACAGCTGGAACAGGCTGCCCAGGGAGGCACTGTCCCTGGAGATGTTCAAGAAACACGTGGATGTGGCAGAAAGGGACATGGGTTATTAGTGGGCATGTTGGGGATGGATTTATGGCTGGATGAACTTACAGGCCTTTTCCAGCCTTTATGACTCTGTGATTCTAAGCATCCACTCTCTCTCTCTTTTGTTTTTGTATATTTTTAACTTTTTTTTTTCACAAAGATATTTTATTGGATTTCCATACCACCCCTTTACATCTTATTTAAGCTTGCCAACCTCCTCTGCATTTCTGCCCTTTCACTAGTGTTTCCTAGGTAGCTCTTTAATACGGACGTACTCAACTATGCCCTTTGCATTCATTTGGAAAATGGCACGGATTTGTGCCCTTCTTGTGGGGTTCCAAATTAACTGGTCCCCAAAACAGATTAAAAATAGGTCTAAAAATTAGCATCTCTGTCAAGCTGTGTGTGACATACCAATATAGGTGGAAATAACCTGAATTCTCCTTCACACTCATGTTTCCTACCCATACAGTCTTCCTGGCTACTCTCTGGGTACCATCATCATCAGGAACAAGTAATCAAGGTGACACACTAAGGCATTTTTACTTGGGCTTGACATCTCCAGTTATTTTTTAAAATGGTTATCTTCTGGTCTGATCTTATTGCCAGTTCTAATCTCCAGAAATGATCCAGATCCCACAGGGTACACCCTTCTTTGGTATTCTGTTTGAAGGAGATATTTTGATTTATGTTTGGATGTTGCATCTGGGGATTTTATTTTTGCTTCCTTTACAGAGTAACAAAATTCTCACAAAACTGATGAGATAACAAAATGGTTTACCTTTTTTTTTCCATCTAGAGAAAGAGAGTAAATAGGATGGAAATCTCAATCTTTTCATCAATAAACACAAATATCAGCCAAAAGAGAATGCTTTTCTGTATTCTTTGGAAAATTTGTAAAAATAGTGAAGATGTTATCATATTAACTATGCTTTCTCAGCTTTATAAAAACATTTATAAAACACGAATGAATGACAGGGAATATTTTTATTAACAAACAACAAAACCCACAAGCTTTTAATACCTATACCAGAAGAGTTAATTTATTCAAACAGCAGTGTAGAAACCAGAAACAAACAAACCAACAAAATTAGATTCTTTCCTACGGATTTACATTTTAGAGTTAAAATCTCTTGATGGCTTCTAGGGAAGCCTTATGTCAGTTGTAGTTCTCAGGAAACAGCAATGCTGACTATAGCATAAAATATCTTAAATTGTGCTGATTTGGTAGGCAAAGCCTTTGAAACCAGTGGAGCTTGTGGAGAAGTCAGAATCTTAAGAAATGCCAATATTATTTCAAGGAGGGAGTGGGGAAGGGAAAGCTCTATTTCCAAAAGGAGCAAGTCTGGAAGGTAATTAAACTCAGCGGCATCCTAGAAGCCAACACAAGGCTTAACTTCTGAGCTTAACTTGGACTGAAGCTCACAGCTGAAAGCTGATATGGGCTTTTCCTAAGTGCAAGGATAGTTAAAGCATGATCCAACAGAGCTGCAGCCTGGATATACTCTATTTTTAATCTCTGAGAAACAGCATGGAAAACATGCAGTGACCTGGCAAAGTCTGGAGAGTTAGGAGCAGAATGGTGGTTTCCACACAGTTACTTCTGAGGACCTTACCTCTAGATTAAAGTTCATCTAGATTGGTCTATCGTGTATAAATCAGGTTTAGCCCTGGCAATTTGTCAGCATTTCCTGACACTAAGCAAGGACTCTCTGATCCCATTGAAAAGCATGAGACATATCTACTCTTGAGGCTCAAACTCTGCTTTCATCTTCCATTCCTTATGGAGCTCTGTTATGAAGAAAGGTTCTTTAACTACCATGACCAAAGACACGCTCTGGTACATTAACATAGCTGAAAAATATATCAGTCATGGTTGCTGATGCCTTAACCTATGATGGTTCAACAGAATTCAGTTTTTAAATGTCTAATAAGGAACATGATGAACTTTTTTAACGAGATAACCAAGAAATGGGATTTGCTTCATTTTTTAAGAAATTAGACTATATCAAATGTGTAATAAAAATATTTTATAGGATTTTAGAATATATACATATATAAACTACCTTAATTTTTAATGCCCTGTTGATATTGATGTGATCCCTACAGTATCTAAGCATAACTAAATGAGGCTGCCCAGCAACCTCCTTTATACCTCAAACAGTGATTACAAAACTTGAAGCCTTGTCCACACTGTAACTTAAATCTGCTTGAAAACAGGATCTGAAATTGTCCATCAGACCTGATCCAGCACCCACTGACATCTAGGCTAAATCCGCTCTTGACGACAGGAGCTAGATTAGGTCCTATACACAGATTGAGACCGATAGGTCTCCATCTCCATTGGCTGAGCAACACTGAAGGCACATGAAGGAGTTACTGCGACTTAAGGCATGTCCTAGTAAAATGAAAAATATTATATATTTTTGTTTAGAATATTAAGGAATACTTAGACACAGTCTTAAGACAGTTTGGGCACATGTGCATTTCATTTTGAATAAGGGCCCAAACTGACTACGCGTCCCAGACATAGCCTGTGCTCATATTCAGAATACAGTCTTTAGTCAAGCTTAAGGCCAATGGAGGCTTGGGGTTCATGATGGAGCATAGAGCATTTATGCATGCATCCTTCCTGCAGCACCCGTCTCTGTACATCTACTTGCTTGCCCAGTCCACGTAGAGAAGGTAAGTTGGCATCAGATCCCTAGAAGAGCTCCCATGTCAAATGCCTGGAAAAACTTCCATCACACCCACCCCACTACAGGGAAACCTGAAACTGGTGACAGAGGCAGGAGGATGAGGATCAAGAAGCACAATGTGCCTTATATTTCAGTCTGGCCCTGAACACCATGAACTTAGTTTTGGGCTGTTCCTCCAGCACCTAGACAAATCCAGTTTGTGTTCCTGTTTAATCTAGAACTGTGTCTAGAGCAAGTTCAGATTCATTTTCCATGCAAGGTTTGAAGCACAGTGTAGACAAGGTGTGAGGGCCAGATCCTGATCTAAAGCAGGCAAAATTTGCCGTTATCATTGGCCTGAGCTCTTACCCTTGCATTATACTTTAAGGTAGGTAGCATGTGAGTTCTCCTGCTTTAAAGAGTTAATATAGGGAACTTGACCACCTGCAGAGGACAGTTTCTCACTGAGCTTTCGGTTCATCAGCTCCATGTGCCTGGTATTTTTCCTAGCTTGTCGGAGAGACCTCTTGACTTTCTTTACCCGATCTCGCAGCTGTTTGTTGCGCTTCTCCAATGTTGCCACCTTCTGCTGCAGCTTCTTCACTCTGTCCTCCTCCTCAAACAGGGCTTTCTGGACCGAGGAGCACATGAGCTAAGGGGACAGAAGAAATTAAATAGGAACAGATGAGCTTTACACAAAAACTTATTCAAGTAAGGGTTTACTCAGGTGTTCCCCAAAGGACTTCACAACTCTTCCAAAGTACAACAGCTTTTTTAGATTCATAGAGCCATAGAATCTATTTTTTTGAAATTCTACTGACCTTTTTTTACATCTCTTCTATTAAAAGCTTTGCTTTCACTTCTGCATTCAGATAAGATGCAAAATTGTAGATTTTAATGATATTAAATGTTCACAATGACTTTTGTGAGCTGCTCTGAAGGACCTGTTGAGCCAGTCGAAGTTAAGTTGAATTTATGGAGGAAGGCTGACCTATTCATGATCTGAAACTGGAATTCAATCCAGAAGGTATTGCTATCAAAAAACTCTGGGCTTGATTCAGCTTAGAAGCCCTTCAGAATCTCTAGATTTTGATGCAAGTCTGTCCTTTGTTCTTTACTTCAATATGTGAAATAAGTACAGAACCTGCAAAACATAGAACAAGCTGTTTTTATCTTTTCAACCACAAAGTTGTCTTAAATATCTCATTTAATGGGCTTCTTTCAGATGAAATCCTGAAGTGTAAAATCTCAGCAGTCTCCAGGAGCATTCAAGATTCCATAGTCTATCAAAAGATATTTATTTATTGGGTCATTGGCTGAAGACCACTTCTCTCATTTTCCCACTACCAGCTTACCACAATACTGCTCCCAGTGGGGACAATGAGGAGCCAGTGTCAAAGATATACCCCTTTTTTTTTTTTTTCCCTACAGAAAACATTTTGAGACACTTCACTGTGCATGTAGACCTTTCAGCTGATTGCTGTCCTGGTACACTGTTAGGAAAGACAGTGCCTTCTGCTGAATTTATCTCCTATATACATTCAGATTTTTAGTGCGAGTCCACATATGGACCTATATGGGCTTTATCTGACAGAATTTTTGGAACAGACAAAGAATCTAAGCAAGCAAGCAAATCCTCTTTGTGTTGATGAAGAATTGCATGTTTCTTCCCATCTTGCTTTGTAATATTTTCAGCAACTGAAAGTGAGGGACAGAGTCCACTGTAATGACTAATATTCCATTTGCTTTGGAAACCCCCAGCAGCAAAAACTATGGTTGGCCAACAGAGTGGCTGCTTCCAGTGGCCATAAGCTCAAGTTTCCTGTACAAAAGCACCACAGGGCTTTGCTGAAAGGGAAGTGCTTACCCTGACTGCCCTCTCACCAGGAATCTTTTATAAATCCACACTAGGAAGACTGTGAGTTCACAGAGGAAGGCTAGAAATTACACTAAAGAGGAGGGAGTTTGATTCTGATCACAGCTCATTCCAAGAGCTGCTAGAAATCAGCCAACACCTCTTGGCTGTTCTGTTTGCCAAACCCTTGTGAAGCTTCAAAGCAGAACTTCATCTTGAATTTAAATCCCTACACAGGAGACCACTGTTTGGACAAGATGTTTGCTGGGAAGACGGGAGGTGGAAATTCCACCTCCTGAGGTACTTCATGCATATTTCATTATGTTCTGATGGACAGGCATATACTGATAGACATATCATAGAGTCCAGTGAATTCATGCACCTGAAGTGTGTCATTGTGTGAACCCAACCTCATCTACCTGGGCTAGTTGCTGAGGGAATGGCAACATCTGATGGCTGGCATCAGGGAAGGTGTTAGACTCACCGCAGAGGCACTCCCAAACCTTTGAGGTTGGTCCCCTGCCAGAAGAGGTTGGGCAATTGTACAGAACCACTACAAACTTCTCAAGAACTATTAGAAAGCCAGACAGCTTATTTGCTTACACCATGCCTCTTCCAGATCTTCACTATCCATCCTGAAGATAATGGTTTAATGTTTAAATCACCTGGAGATGCCCAAGGGGACCACTGGAGCAACATAAATAAAAAACTAAGACCCACACAACTTTGCCTACCAACGGGGCAAACAATAGGTAGAGCCTCACTCTCTAACAGGACTCCTACTAAAAATCACAGGACAGCTAGCTGAAAAATGAACTCCTTTGATCCTTCTGCATGTGGAAAAACAAGGCAAGGTCCACACATTCTTGCCAACTGGTTGCAAACATTATTTTTCACAGGCACTGCAGTAAGAATCATGTACAAATGTGAGTTTCCCCTGCTGCTGCTGCTGGAGCTGCAGTTCACATGGGTGCACTCAAGTTATTTTTAAACTGTTAGATCTGATGCTGAGAACTGTGTAAATGTGACAGCCTGGAGCTCAGTCCAGCCAGTGTAATTAACCAGGAATAAGTAGGTGAGGAGTAAGACAGCCCTTGGTTCATGTTGCCACTCAATACATTTTGTTTACTGCCAACTGAGATATCCCCACTTTGGGCAATCCTTCCTATCAGAGCATATCTATAAAGTGGAATTTCACACCCCATTTCATCCAGTCTCATGAGTCCATAAACGTGCAGAGCTTGCACTGATGAACATCAAGATCAAGTTTTAATCCAAAAGCATTGCAAAAACTACTGAGAAATGCTTTTCTTTTTCTAGGAAAGACTCTTGCTCCCATTCCCCATGACAGCTTGTTATGCCAAGTACACTAGAGTTTTTTCCTCTTTTTTTTTTTTTTGACATCACATTTAAAAGATATTGAAATCTTCATCCAGCAAGCTAAGTCACTCAAGAATCAGCAGCAGACAGTTAAGCAATAGGTCTGATCTGCTGTATTTCACATGGTATACATGCCAACAGACCTGGGAAGCAGAGCGAAAAGACAGCTCTTCAGACAAATCTATGCATTATTTTTCAAGATTTCCTTCAGAAGTTACATTATTGGATGACCTACAGAGGATCCGTTTGTTCAGGACATCTCTGTTTGTATATTCCACAGTTGTGTCAGCAAGACATCTTCAGTGATATTTAAGCAAATCCAGAGCAGTATGAAAAATGTAGCAAAAAAAGGTAGCACAAAAAGATTCACACATGTTCTTAGGATTTAGTCCAGACAGCATACAGCTGTGAAACCACAAATTACATGTATTCAAGTATTTGTCTGAAACATCCTGTCACAAATACACCCGGTCTTAAGTTTCAGCACATCTAGATGATTTACACAGTCTGTCTATCCTCCAAACAAATCAGCACTGCATTACATCGAACTGATTTTTGGAGCATCACATTACAGGCATGTGAACCTTTTACTAGATACTCTGAATTGACTTATGTAAAAATTCCTGACTGATTGACAGACACACACATCTGCTTTCTGTAAGTGTCATTAGAATGAGACAGTGGATGGGAAAACTTCCACAGACGAAGGCACGATGATAGTGGTTCATCCAACACAATTTGTCCATACATGGCTGGAGTCAGTGTTGCAGAGCTCAGGTCTCTCAGAACAGCAGTGGTACCCAAGTTTTGGCCATCATCTACTGAAGGGAGAGAAGTTGAGATCCAGCCAGCCTCTAGTGCATACTCCCAATGGATTGCACTTCTAAATAGCGCTGGAGAGCCATTTAAGACAAGAATTAAAGACTTCAAGTTGCACGGGGGAAGATTCAGATTGAATATTAAGAAAAACTTCTTCTCAGAAAGAGTGGTGAGTCATTGGAACAGGCTGCTCACAGGAGTGATGGAATCACCATCCCATCCCTCAGAGTGTTCAGGAAAAGGGTAGATGTGGCACTAAGGTACATGGGTTAGTGGGAATGGTGAGATGGGTCAACATTTGGACTAGATCATCATAGTGGTCTTCTTCAACCTTAATGATTCTATGATTACAGAGAAGTCTTTCATTTGAGGTCTCCTAAAAATGTCTTTCACATCAGACAGAATTTTTGCACATGGATACCTATTGTGCATCATCAGACAAGATGTTTGTGCATCTTTAAATGCACATCTGTAAGACCCAATCTCCCCTGCATGGACAAGACATTTCTTCAGAAGACCTGGGGATAAGTCACTTTAGTTTCTAGTCCTCAAGCCTTTTTCTGGACCCACACTGCTGACTGTGGTTGTACTCCCTCAGCATCCCAGACCAAGCATTACTCTAACGCAACCTGCTGGGAGCATTCAGTGAAAACAGCCCAAAAGCTGAGATTGGGAAACACAGCTACTGTTTCACTGTTGAGCCTCCTCTACATTGCACCCCACCAGCTCATCACAGCCCCATACTCCTCTCCTCTCTTCTGTAAATCTGTTCTGCAGCAAAGGTGAAAGCTGTCTGAATTTGCTGCACATTGCCACACTGTTCTGTGCTTTATTACTGATAACATTATAGAGAACATCTTAAACTGAAACCTTATGCAGCATGAAGCATGTTCCTCCAGCTCTATGTGTCTCAGCACAGCAATAATTCATACACTCTCAAAAGGAGCTTGGGGGCCAAATATAGCTCTTTATTTTTCTTTTATTCCACCAGGATTTATTTCTCCAAGCTCTTCTGTGTGCTCAGCAAGACAAGCTCTTGGTGAAGCTGATAGGGACACAGCCCAGCTCAGGCAGGCAAACCTTGTCTGCCCTGGCAGGAGCAGTCCCCTTTGAGCCATGCCTTGCCATCACCAAATTTCAGACTGTGAGCATCACTTTCTCCTTCTGTTCAGCCCCTTTTGGCAGGTTCACTGGGAGCAAACAAGCTGGATGGACAGAGAGACAATGTGGTGGGGGGAATAGAAGGAAGGCTCTAGCAGTCCTCTGCCAAATGGGGTTCGGGAAGGAGTCACTTAACCTCCAGTTGCTGGGGGTTTTCAGCCAAGACTAACACTCCTGAAGTGTGGAAAAGCCCCTGTCAGCACTGCTAAGCAGTCATGTTGGGGAATCTTTGTTAAACTACCACTGCTTGCTGGCTTGCTGTGATGCTGCACCTTTCAGAGGTTCTGAAACTGTGCCCAACGGGAAATCCATCACTACTGTCATTAGTGGGAATTAACTGGTATTTCCTTCTAGAGCTTTGTACAGAACACTAAGGTACATACAACTGGGGTAGAAAAAGAAATGATGGTGGCTGTTCTTCTAAGGATAATTTAGTCAACATTTCTTCATTACGTACATGATTTAGCAGGCATGGTGGTGATGAATTGATGGTTGGACTGGATGATATTAGTAGTATGATTCTACTTACTGTGAGAAGTGTAAGGTTTGTGGCATAAGCTATGAGTTAATTCAAACCATTAGAAACAGAGATACAGTGGAATAGGAAGCACTGCTTACAGGGTCCTCTACCAGCCTACAGACACCATGACATTTCTTTCTTCTCCTTTCCACTGTACACTAAAGGCAGATTTTTACTTTAAATCTCTAATAGCCTGCCAGTAAAGACAAGTAATCTCAACATTCCTAGTAATCAGTAAGACAACTGGGAACACCAGAAGGAAGACTTCTAACCTTAGACGCTTACCTAGTGTGTAGTTAACAGAATAAGCAACTCGAGTAGCATAGTACCCTGGATGTATAATGAGAGAGATTATCACAGTAGAAGGGAATTAGAACACTTACCTATGTCTCAGGCTCTCAGTACAAAAGCTCCCAAGAGAGCAATCTCCAGAAAGAAAGCCTTCCTCAGGTCAGCCCTTAAATGAAGTTTAAGAGAGGTGGAGCGAGGCTCCACCCCTTCAGGTCACACAGGTGAATTGCTTTCACCTGTGCTCCTGTGGCTGACTCAGTGCTCACCTCAGGTGATCAATCAATGGTTCAGGCCATGATTCAGCAATTCCCATACATCTGGAGAGGCTCAGTTCTGAGGCCCTTTCCATTGTCTGTTTAACTTGCTCTGAATTGCGCCTAGAAATCCATAAAACGGCAGCTGGCATCACTAGCTACCTAGGGGAAGCTTCAATGGCACCATAAGGATATTTGGAGGAACTTGCTCTAGAAACAGAAGTAAACCCATATTCTCCAATCAGGAGACTTCTAAAGCAGACCTGTTGCTTCTGATCTGCATTAAGCTGTTGTTTGGTGGAAAACCACCTGAAGAATCACTCAAGGGCCTGCTGGGGCAGCTCTTGGCCTATGTTTTGGCAGGTCTCTTGGCTGATGACATTCCCCTGAGCAGATGACCATGGGCCATCTCCCTGGAAAATGTGAGTGGTGTTTACAAGCTGTGACGTAAAACTTGAATGCCAGCAGCTCCACCAAGGCACCAACTCAGCACAGAGGATGGTTAATTTACTGGGAAGAGTTTTTTTCAGAAGGAAAAACACCCACATTCCTTTCTTTTTCTTCTGATTTTTTTAAGCAATAACCTTAAACTGAACAACAGATTTTTTTAAAGAAGATCCTTCTCCATGATGAAGCACTTTGAAAAAACAGTCCTTCCTCTCTGGCAAGGTGTCTGAA
Source organism: Oreortyx pictus (assembly GCA_036925125.1). Taxonomy (NCBI): domain Eukaryota; kingdom Metazoa; phylum Chordata; class Aves; order Galliformes; family Odontophoridae; genus Oreortyx; species Oreortyx pictus. Next base: position 178,190,485 of record JAUPFR010000001.1, on the reverse strand, counting down.
TAGCTGGTAGCTCTCGCCTGCAGTGGATATGGAAAGCATCCATTTTGAAACCTTGCCCTTCAAACTTTCAGCCCTTGACTCTCTGCAGCCAGATTAGGATGATTTTGGAGGTCACAGCTGGAACTGGAGGCCCTTTAGAGATAGTAAAAAGACTTTCAGCCCTGAAAATACCTGGATAAAGGTCTCTAGCTCCAAAACCATGCATGGAGCATTGCCTGGGCTCTGCCTTTCCTGGATACATTGAGTCCTGAAGCCTGAGATTCTGCTAAGGGGAAACATGTGAAGATACCAGGTGACAGCCTGGCCCAGTCCCTTCTGGTGGAATGGGGGATGATGGTGGAAATTTGACTCCATGATACTTGCCTTGTTTACTGCCAGAACCCAGGGAAGAACCAACTGAATTATTCCTTGAATTTGCAAAGGAAAGAGGTAATGGTTTAAAGAGGAGAGAAACCACACAGAACAAGAAGATGGGAAAGGAAAAAAAAAAAAAAAAAAAAAAAGGAAAGGAAAGGAAAGATGCAGGGTATGAGCCAGGCTGCCTACCACAGGCACTTCACTGGTGCCAAGTGAGCAGATAAGTCAGACCAAACAGAAAATCCTTAAATTCCCTGTACAGCCAGTGGGAGACAGTGCCTCCAGGAAGAGGAAAAGATATCATGAGGGCAGGACCTCATTTTAGGACACCTCCAAGCCCCTTCCCTCTCCTTGCTGAACACAGGCAGCCAGGGTGGGCGAGAGATGTGCACCAGGAGCCAGCTGACTGGTTTTCCCAGTTGCTCCAATGTGGAGGGGCTGCATGCTTGTCTTGTTTCCTTTGAAAGCATTCCTCCCAGCAATTCACCCAAGATGCCACAGGAATGCAGTGGTGGATCTGGGAGGGAAGCAGCAAAGTCTCACATCTAAGAGTTTAGCAGGAGCAGCCATCCTCCTCCTTGCTTCTCTAGGGATACAGAAGGGCTGAGTGTTGAGCTCAGTGCTTGGTGTTCAACCCCATGCCTTGTGCTTCCTGCATTTCCAGCATCCCTCCCAGCTCAATCATGGGGATGGGTAGGGTCTCATGACCACCACAGGGATTCAACTCCATGGAGACGTGGTGCAGCCTTGCCAGCATCTTTGCTGAGATCTATGTCCCTTCTACATTAAAAGCACCCTGAGTGGGCAGTAAAATAACAAACTGTGGGGTGACACATGCATAGAAAAGCAGAGAACATTCTGATCCTAGCTCTCCCCATTCCATCACAGAGAATACATCCACAGAGAGCAAAGACTTTGCAGCACAGCCACAAACCAAGGCTCTGGCTTCTTCTGAGCACTGTCACAATTAGAAGATATTCCTGATACTTCCTGTTCTTGGAGAATGAACTGCAGGTATGGCTTAAGCTGATTAGTTAGAAGCAAATGACACTGAAGTGCAGTACCCATCTCAACCTTGCTGAGCTTAAAGGAAAACTATGTAAAGACAAGATTAAATCATGTTTTTAATACGGAAATAAAAACATTTCCCTACTGCTGGAAGCAATTTAGATGCTGAGAATGAGCAAGTTTGTAGGTTTGCCTCACAAGTCATGCTGCTTCACGGGTTTCTGCATTTTGCTCAGCCTGGATTCTAAAAACAACTCAAAAACAACTCAGCTGCTGCTTTTTTTTTTTCCCTTTTTTTTTTTTTTTCCAGTCATTTTTGTCTCAGGGTTAGCATTGTAGTTTCAGTTGGGCTTCATAATTCTCAAAGAGGCTGTTTTTCTGTAGCTTGTACAAAAACATTCCGTTTCCACAGATATCAAAGTTTCCAAAACTTGCAATCCACTTTAATTTCCAACTCAGCTTCTCCCCACAAGGTATTATTACTGTCACGATGAAGCTAATTAGCTCTGATATGCCTACAACTACTTTGCCAACATACCTTACCTCAAGTCTATTGTTCCCTAATTGAAAGTTGCTGTGTGACCATGTCTATACCTAAACTTGTTTTGCTTGGCATGTATTTCAATGGAATTAGGTCACCATTCCCCCTACACATACACACAGTGAATTAATTAAATATCAAGGAAGGGATACAACCAGCAAGACCCAGAAACAAAATTGATTGTGTCTTTCCCTCCCACTGATGGGAACACAAGGAAACAGGGCATGGCTGATTGGAGCACATGGCATCTTATGCACTGCTCATTTCTATTGAAATGTGTGTGTTGGTTTTGAATGACCTCACCTCTGCCTCATGCTACAATAGCTCCTGCGAAGTTAATGTAATGGTGCTGTTAAATGTGCACCTTTATTTAACAGTGAGGGAAGTACAATACTTTCAAATATATCATCCCCTGAACCATATATTATCACAGAATCATTAAAGTTGGAAAACACCCCTAAGATCTAGTCCAGCTGTCAACCCAATCCCATCCAACTGGTCTAGAGAGCTGCTTTGGCGGGGGGTTTGGACTCAATGATCTCTAGAGGTCCCTTCCAACCCCTCCAATTCTGTGATTCTGTGAATCTGGACGTCCCCCGCTGCAACTTAAGGCTGCTACCTCTCATTCTGTCTCTACTTACCAGCAGCTGTAGATACAGTTTAAGATGAGAACCAGCATCAATAATGGAGAAGCCAAGTTATCCTCATCAATATTCATTTGGATGAGAACCATATTTGTTTAGATTAACATTGCACCTGATTCAGAGTGTTTGCTTTAAGCATTACTTTCCTCCAAACAATGCATTATAGTCTGTAGGAGTTCTCTGGAGGCCCCAGCAGAGCTGACTGATGCTCTGGAATGGCAGGTGCTGCCTGGATGTCTGTAGGCTCAGATTTAGATTAACTATTGCTGTTAATTGCTTTGTGAGAAAGAGAGGGCGATGTGGGTGGTGGCAGGATTGGAGTGGCTGAATCAAGAGCCTGTGTCCCTGCAGATCAGCTGTGACTGCAGTCCCACAAAAGCTTAAGAGCCATGCTATCATAGAATCATAGAATCATCTGATTTTGAAGGGATCCTTAAAGGTCACCTATCCCCTCACCAACCCCCCTGCAGTGAACAGGGACACCTACAGTCACTTGGAGCCCTGTCCAGATTGACCTTGAGTGTCTCCAGGGATGGGGCATCCACCACCTCTCCGGAGAACCCACTCCAGTGCCTCTCTACCCTTATTTATAAAAAAAAAAATAATTTAATTATATCCAGTCTAAATCACCCCTCTTATTCTGAAACCATTTCCCTTTGTGTGCAATGAGGTGAGAGGAGACAGGGGTGGAGCAATGTGGAAACAAGGTTAACTGAGGTCACAAGGACTTCAGAACCCCCTGTGAGTAAGGCAATGCCAGCAATGTGTTATACACTCAACACGTTCAGAGCATGGACGGTGAGTATCCTCTTTGCTGAGAAGTTAGAGCATCAGGAAACCTCCAAGCCCCTCTACTTCCCCATCCCTGGGCTTACTGCTCCCAGCAAGTGCATCTGCAAACTTTTGCTCCTCTGTCACTTCTGAGGCCAAATGGAAAGAGGTAAGAAGAGTAAACTCCAGCAGGGGCGTATGCAAATACTCCAAGTGTGAGTATAATGCATTCAGTGACATCTCTCATGAAGTCACAGAAGCAGAAATGTTTGCTGTAAGTGGTGTCCGCAACTCATCCTCATCACGTATATCATAATTTGTGCAAGTTTTACACACAGGAGGAAAACCCGTGCTGAGAAAGGCAGATGTTTAAAGTTAACACAACATCTATAAAAGTCATGTTCCCCTATAAATTCCTCCACTCTGGATGTTTTGGCTTCATACTTCACATAAGCTGCTGCAGCTGAGCTGCCTTTACAAACAGATAGGATTTCCTTGGCCACAGGCTCAGATGGAAACTCTGCATGTACTGCTGTTGCAGGAAAGCTTCTGGATTTTGAAGAGCAAAAGTAGGTGCTGTGAGGCAATCTGCCATCACTAATGCCACTAGGAAGCCAAGGTTTCTTTATCACTCCTGAACGTATAGAGGAATGTTCATAGCTATTTTACTTAATTTGTCACATCCACTTGGTGTAGAAAAGTCGGGGGGGGAGGTGCTGAGGAAGGGCATACTCCAACCTGCATTTGGCTGGGTTTGGTGCATCTCTTCAGAGAGTCTTTTCACTACCCTACTTAATGCATCTAACCTAGATCCTGGGTAGGAAACACTGGTTTTATGGGCTGTTTTGACAGTCAACAGAGAAAAAGAAATTCCTCTGGAGGGTGAGTCAGGACAACTAATCCAAAGCAGGAAAAGAAGCACTAGAAACAGCTCGATGCTGTCCTTATGCAAGCAGCTGGAGATGCCTCTACCATGGCAGGAGCAACGCAGAGACTCTATCAAAGGCTTTCCCTGTAAGCCGTGGAGATCAAAACGTGAAACCTTAAAGGAATCAGGAGCAATGACACTGAAATAAGCCTGGGTGAAGGACAGGGGCTTGACAAAAGACATCTGTGTCTGCAGAGAGCCAAGTTCCTGAGCTGTTCCATGAGCCCAGCCCAACCTGGAGACCTCAGCAAGGAGCTGGTGGCTGTGCCCCTTCCAAGTCAGGAAAGAATCATAGAGTCATTAAGGTTGAGAGAGACCATTAAGAACTTGTAGTCCAACCATCAATCCATCACCTGTGCCCACTAAAGTTGAGCATGCTCCCTAGAGGTGATGGAGCAAGAGTTGACAACATGTGTAGGCAAAGCAGAGGAGAGGGCTCAGAATTAATTCAGGGCACAGATTCCCAAAGAGGTGAAGTGGAAAAGCTTCACTGAGGGTGGGGAAAGCAAAGACAAAGGCATGGCAAAACAAATATCTACAATCTGCAGGTGCTCACTGGCTAACATCAGCATGCTGAGAGAGAAGCTGAAGAGGCAAAATGCCAGGAAGACTTATCAGCAGCTCCAAATAGCAAACTCAGAGCGCTAACATCTGGCTGGTGGGGTTGCTGCTCAATGATAGTCCTGTCCTAGTGTTCTCAGCTCTGAGTGCTGTACGGGCTGTAAATCCTGAGCAGCCCCAGACCATCCTGGATGCAATAAATGGGCAGCAGACTGCTCTAAGCATGGTAGAGTTCAGTAAAAATGTGCTGGGGTGCTGTATTTAGGGGATCACCCTCCTGTCTGCCTAAGTTTAAATGGCCCCAAACATTCAGTTAGTATTCAATTGCTGCTTTCCATTTGAGTTAAAGGCTGCTGCTTCACTCCAGTACGACCCCTCAGATATGGTCCTGCTCCTGAACCAGCATTTGAATTCTCCTCAGAAACTGTGGGTTGTGGAAACATAAGGTCATATTTAATGACACAAGTCTCGCCCTACAGCTTTGACATTCTTTATATACACACAGAAATATCTGCTGGGTAACTTACTGCCTTTTACAGGGAAAAGCTTTTCACACAGGAAGACTTTTAAAGTGCCTGGAAAATAAGGTCTCCAGGTAAGGGTGAGTCAAGTCTCCCATGCATGTAAGCCTGCAGCTCTCATCCCAGTCTGATTTTAAGAGGCGATAAAGAGGGCAGTGCAGCTCAAGTGACAGCCACAGCAGCTCCAGACACTGTGTCCCCAGGCTGATGAGTGCCCTGTGGTGAACTCAAAGAAGAACCTAAATTGGAAAGCATGCACCCAGCTGCTGGTTCATGTAACAACGGTGGCTCTCAGCTGTTTAATCCTAAATTCATAATTATGTTGGAGTGGGATAATTGCACGGCAAGCGCCACAGCTCACTGCACAGTGAGCACACAGTGACACCTCTGAGACAGAGTTCAGTCACACCCCTGTTTTCTTCTTGGCTTTTTAGTGAATAATTGCCTTGTGATCTGCAAAATCTGATAAGACATTGCTGTCGTGCACACTTACCTGTGAAATCTGCTTTATTAATGGCTAAATATTTATGGATAAGTATCAAGTATGTCTCTGTAAGTCTGTATTACTGTTTGTATATGTGTTTTTCTAACAGTTTGAAAATCCTGTACATAATTTATTTTGTTTTTCTTACAGTTCTCTGACACTCAAGTTAACTGTGCTTCACCAGTTTTGCACTGGATCCCATTAGCAATAACAAGAACTGATACCTAGCTTGGAGAAGAGAAGGCTTTGGGGAGACCTCATTGTGGCCTTCCAGTATTTGAAAGGAACATATAAACAGGAGGGAGAACAATTGTTTACATGGGTTGATAGTGCTAGGACAAGGGGAAATGGTTTTAAACTAAGACGGGAGATTTATGTTAGATGTTAGGAAGAAGTTTTTCACTCAGAGGCTGGTGACGCCCTGGAACAGGTTGCCCAGAGAGGTTGTGGATGCCCCATCCCTGGAGGCATTCAAGGCAAGGCTGGATGTGGCTCTGGACAGCCTGGTCTAGTGGTCAGCAACTCTGCCCATGGCAGGGTGGGCTGAAACTCAATGATCTTTGAGGTCCTCTTCAACCCAGGCATATAACTATGGTTCTATGATTCCATGACCTGCACAGTCCAAAATAACAGATGAGGGTGGAGAGGCACTGGTACAGTCTGGCCAGGGGAGATGTGGATGACCCATCTCTGGAGGTGCTCAAGGTCAGGTGAGATGGGGCGTAAATCATGGAGCCCTGGGCAACCAAATCTAGCGCCTGAGTTAGTGGTTGGCAACCCTGCCTGTGGCACGGGGTTGGATAGATGATCTCTGAGGTCCTTCCCAACCCAAGCCGCTCTATGATTATATGGTTCTATGATTCTATGATTCTATGAACTGAACTGTCTCCCACCCCTCCAGCAGTAGCAACTTACAACATCTGTATCAGAAACTGTCCATACAAAACCATATGAACTGCCTAACATCACTGTAATAATAAAGATTAACAACAAAATAAAGCACTGTGAGGAAATCCAGACCAGGGCTCCAGTCTACTCTCTTAACTAGCACACTTTTGTTGTCTTTTGGCAATGGTAATTTTGGAACAGTGAAACAGCAATTATTTTGAGCTGTGTTATCTGAACAGCTTGTTCTCATTAAGCAACACACACACTTCACACCTAATCAAAGCAGGCAGATAAAATGAGTGTCCTAATCAGTGGAAAGGAACTGGATGACTCCTTTACACAAGGAGCAATCATCAGTTAGTGAAAAAATAAGATCTAGTTTCCCTGTGTTTCCCTCTCTCTAAAATGGATAACAGGAAATATGTCATCTTGGGAGTCTTCTGAGCTGATAAATTCAAGAACTAGGAAAGTCTTTATTCAAAGTGAGTTTGGGTAGTTCAAGAATGGAAGCACTAGGGGAGCCAAGACCTGTGGTCAGATTCTTCACTTTCATGGAGAGTGATCTCAGCGCTTCCCTGTGCAAATTCTGAGACCAGAACCCACAGTTTTCCATGAACAGTAATTCTGTGCACTGTCTTCCACGGTCTCCCTGACTCCAGCAATTTGGAAAGTCACTTTCTAGGAAGGATCATGGAGAAACTGCCGAGTACTGGAGCATATGACTGGTTGAGCTTTCAATAATTAGGAGTTTATTAAATAAAAGTTTGTAATACAAAATCTGTATCACTGAATGTCACAGATTAAAGCATGTAAATCCACATTATCCAAGAAGAGGAAAGTTCCAGCTGTGTGAATGTCGGGGTGAGACATGCTAGTAGCATCCAGGGCATTTGGGTGTGTGCTATGTCATATTTGTTATAGACCAGAGGAATTTTCAGAAGTTCATGGATCCTACCAAAATGGGGACACTTTCGGAAATCTCCCCATGTGTTTCATTTACCAAGAGTTTGCTCTAAGTCTTCTTTGAAGACAAATGTAATCTTGTTAAATATAATGCAACTTTACTCTCTGCTGAAGAGAGGAGAATGAGAAGTAGATGATAAAAGAGGGGGGCTTTGCTCTCAGAGGTTTATAACAGTGGATAGAGGGATCTTTGTGGCATTAAATAATGTTTATTCTATGTTTCTGTCTGTCTGCAGGGCAAGGATATAGCTGGTCAAGTGAATGAAAGTGGAGTAGTGTGGAGCCTAGTAAATTACAAAGGACAAAAACAGTTTAATTCCCTGTAAAAACACCCTGTTGGAGCCATGTATTTGTTGGTTAAGCGCAGTCAGATCATTATCTCTCATCTAGATGGGACAAATGTGCCTTCTCCTAGGTGTGTGGTCACTGACACATTGGTATTGGAAGGGCATGGACACATTCATGCTCCTTCTTGGCTCCAGATGTACCTGGTAGAGGATGCATCCAGATGGCTGGGTGTCATAGCCCCAAGACCAAAATGTTCAAGCAAGACCAAAGGGACAATTTCCAGCAGTAGCTCTCATTAGGATATGGATGAATAAACTGTCATATAGTTCATGTTGATCAGCAGGGACAAAACAGGCACAAGCACATGGGCACTCACTAACATGATAATGGTCCTGCCTCCTCTGTACTTACATGCCTACAAAACATCAGAAAAGCAAGCTGACAAATGCAGAAGGGATTTTTATAGAAAATACATGAATTATTTATTCTCATTCATTGGTTGCGACAGAAATTAATGGGAATTTGAACTACTGTGGGAGAGTCTAACAAGAACTGAGCACTGTAGGGATTGGTAGTCCCTTTCCTGCAGGTATTTGAGGCCTCTTTCCATCAATAAGATGTGATTTAGGCACAATACATGCAAACAACAGCACAAGCTCAGCTGGAAAAACTGGATGACAAATTTGTTTAATCTGATTCCAACACATACAGATCCCCCAGTTCTGCCTTGGTCTACTTAATGCTGCTAATAAATACATTATTGCGCTAATATTCAGCTCCTACAGGTCTAGTGGCAGCCAACGGCACCAAAAGATGACAAACAGGTGATCTACTCTGCTCACTTAGTATATCTGAAAGCCATTTCAAGTAAAGAAGCACAATAATAATATTGTATTGCATAATTTTGAGTCTTTTTCCTTCCATCCTCTCCCCACCCCAGTGATCCTGCTACTTACTAATATTTCTGTATCTAATCCTTTCCTAAAATAACCTTTTTCCACTGAGAAATTTGCAAATGGTTGGGAAGGGGAGGAGTTGTTTGCTGTTGTTTTGGAAGGAGAGAAAGGAAATTATTTCCTGGCTGAGATTTATGTGTCAACTTTTAGCTTGCAGCCAGAATTTTTATCCAAGTTAGAAAATCTGAAGATAATTCCAACTCTCCTCCTCTGTGACTTTTATGAAGTAATTCCTGATACATGTCAAAATAAAAGAAGGCTTTGCGCTGTGGAGGCTTTCAATGGAAATGAGACCTATCTTTGCATAGAAGCAAAGGGCAGAAACAGACGTCACTCTAGAAAGAGCTGATCATCAGAAGGAAGGAGCTCAACATCAGCTTGCTAAAAACTGGTCAACACATTGATGAACCCATGAGCAAGAGGGAGGAAGCACACAGCTCTTGCTCTTACCAGTGGATAAAATGAAGATAAGCTTGGTTGAGGCATCAAAATTGTTGGAAACTCCCATGAATACTGCAAAGATGCTCTTGATCCACTGAGACTATACAGCTCATCTCTGGAAGGAATTTTGATCCCTCAAGCAAAAGGACATTGAGTCATGGGCATTGCTGTGCTCTTCCTTCCTTTATGTTACATTTCCCATGCCAGACCAGGACAGACCATGCTGGGATGGTGAGGTGACCAGTACAGTCACCAACAGACTGGCTCAGAAGGAAGAGCACAGGGGCTGCAGAGATGAGTAACCTCATCTACTTGAGTTGAACTCACTGAGAAAGGGTTAGGACTGTTGGCTATATCCACGCTAGTAAGCTGGAGCAAAGTTTCAGTAAGCTGGAAAGTTTCAGAAAAGAGTAGCCCTCACAGTCAATGCCGTGCTATGCAGCCAGCTGCTTGCTTGCCTTCCATCCTTCCCAGTGGGCCCGATCCAGCCTCTCAAGGTCTCAGAGCTGAGCTCAGATGCAGATGAGAGGTGGTGATGAGTGTGCAACCACTCCAACCCACACAGCTCTGGGGTTGTGTAATCCAATTGTAACAGAGAAACAGAAGCTGGCATCCTCCCAGAGAGCCAACTACTACAGGAGCTCATTGAATTTCTCTTACTTTCACTGAAAAGCTCAAGCAAAGACAGCTGGCTAGGCTCTAAAGTAACCCACCATAATTTCCCTCTACTCCACACCCTGCAAATCCTTATGGTGCTGAAACACATGCTCTCCCAAACTCCCACATTTTTTTAAGAACCTTTGAACCAAGTGCTGGGAGAAAGCAAATCCCGTGAAGCCACCTTGGCTGTGTTTTAATGCCTTCTGGAAAGATCCTAATGAAAGACAGACGTTCACGATATGTTTGCACTTGTAACTAAGCTCTGGCTACACTTGAGCTTGGCTTTAACAAGCTTTCCTCAGAATACCACACATGAAACACAGGCAAAGAGACAAGGATGTTGGTTTCAGAGTTATGTGTGACAGAAGGCAGATGTCTAGAAGCTAGGAGTAGATATGAGGATTCCCATACTCGCTCACACCTCTGCAATTAACTGTCCGCACCTGTTTAAAGTGGTTTTGATACTCCATTTGAGATGCGGGTCTCTTAGACACAGCTAGGACACGATCTGCAGGAACACCTTGAGGTGTACTGCATTCAATAAAAGCCACAAGATGCTCATATCTGTTCAGAAATACCATGGAATGGAGTTTGCCCCCCACCTTCTATTTTGTGTGAGAGCTTGGTAAATGGCAGATCAGAGGTGATGCTACACTATAGATTCAAGGCAACGAGTCCAAGGCTTGGCAACATGACCAGATAGCAATTTGGAGAAGGTGACAGAAAGGAGACAGAAGTAGCGTGATAGTGGACAAATAAATTGCTGTTAGTCCAACACCCACATGACAACTTCCATTTACCTTTTAAAGTCAGTTGTATTACTTTGGATAGGTGAAAGCTCATGCCTTAGGTCATTTATTTGAATACTCAAATTAATCTGAGTAAAGACTATTGAAAATGCAGGCCACAACCCTGCACAAACTTATGATTGCTGAAGGAAAGTTTCCTAGACATTTAAAAGTTTCAGTATTCAAAGCCCTGGTTAAGACTCTTAAAATAAAACATGCATTTGTAACAAAAATCAAGAAACAAGAAAGTTATAGGGATAATTGAACACAAACACTGGTTGATTCAATTGCTGAGCTGAACCCAAAAGTCCAGTCACATTTTTGGGTTTTCAGCCAGCCTTGTGACCCTTTGACTGGACAAATCCAAACCCACATCTACTCCAGACAGTGCTCATATAGCAGTGCTTCTCCTTTACTACTTTATCTTACCAAAGTATACCAACGACCTAAGCTAACAAAGCCACTTTTATCCAAATATTTGGAAAAAGGCTTTAGATTTCAAAATCACGTATTACTTTTGATATTGTGAGTCATAGCTCATGAGGTCTACACAAAATCACACACAGAAGAGGAAAATTGAGAGATCCTTTAAATGAAAAGACGGTTAAATATCTTCCTGTATCAGCTCACCTTGATGTTGAATAGCAACAGTAATAATTAATCAGCAGTTCTGAGCTTAGTTTTGAATCATGGGCAGCGGATGGTGCACACTGAATGCATATGCAGCTTGCTTGGACTTCAAAATTCCCAGTTAAGAAACAATGAAGTTACAGTAAGGGCCACAAAAAAACATGTCTGTAGGAACTGCAGCTGGGCACTCCTCAGTCTTCAGTGTGTATATGTTGTGCATTAAATCCCTCTAGGCACAAATAATTCACACACAGCATCTGCAAGTCCTGCAAAAGTTCAGAGGAAAAGGAACACAGATGGAAGAAAGCCACTGCTTGGCTCTGACAAATTGCAATCAATTCCCCATTGCAGATTTTCCATGTCACTGAGGACAGTGCGGTGCTGTGGGCCACTATCATTCCTCATCATCAGCAGTCAAAACCTTCCTGAAGGCTACCTCAAATATCCCTCTCTGGATTTCCATAAGAAGCCTAAAAATTCCCCATAGCAGCAGTGAGCAGATGTTCCTCCAACAACCCTTCCAACAGCTGCTGGACAACTCTGAGAATGGGGCCACAATGGTAAGACCCGTGTGATGCAGGGCTGCATCCCTGGCTGGTGGTGGGTCAGCAACATGTCTCAGACTTCCAGCTCTTCCAGCTCTTCCAGCTCCTTTCTGCTCCTCTTTTTAACTTCATAGTGCTAGCTGAGTGGAAGCAGTTTTCTGGATGCTTTCCCATTTCCTTAATACTTCAACATACAGTACTAAGAGTGTGGAAAGGCTCAGCATGCATTTTTAAGGGAACCCGGGCTTGACAAGTACTACATGGCCATCACTGCTGTGATGGAGAAGTATTGGGCTTTGCTTTTCCTGTTTTTAAAGCTGCTCTACAGAGTGCTTTATTGCATTTGATGGGGAGTGTTAAAAGGCTCCTGTTCTGAAGTGGTTTTAGAAGACAGCCTCCATACAGCAATACTTTTCACCACTCTGACTCTTCAGATATTGTTGAGCTTGTTAAAACTGTGCAATGGGCAACCTCTGATCTTGCCTTCAGAGCTGCTTCTTGTTCATTCCTGTAGTTGGATTTCCTTGTGAGAGATCATGGCTGTATGAGGCTTCCCATGGACTAAATGGACAAAAATCATTAAGGATGGGCTTTGGGGCAAGAATATTGAATGCTTTGTCACATCACACATGGCCCCAAGGAATACACTTTATGTTAACCAGTCCAGAAAATATCTGAGAAATAACACACTTAAAGTTCAGGTCCAGTATGCCTCAAGAAGAGATTTATACTGGATATAAGGAAAAAGTTCCTTATGCTAACGGTAGTGAAGCACTGGAAGAGGTTGTACAGGGTGGTGGTGGGTGCCCCACCCTTGCAGACATTCAACATCAGGCTGGACAGAGCTCTGAGCAACCTGACCTGTAGGTATCCCTGTTCATTGCAGAAGAGCGAGACTAGATGGCCCTTAAAGGTCCCTTCCAACTCAAACAATTCTAAGATTCTATGATTCTAAGAGCAACAAAAATCAACCTTGATCAGAACAGATTGGTTCATACAGTTGAGCCTTTGATCTGATCTCCTGTACAAAATTGTCCAAAGACATCACTTACGCTCACTGAATGACCTCAGCAAGTCTATATATTCCCTAGAAAAAAGATCCAACCCCCTTTTCACTGGTGGGGAATTCATCATGACCCCTGGCAAAGTAAAGGAAAGATTAACGATTTACTTGGGTTTAAAAAATGCTTTCAAGTTGGGTTACATATACATACATTGCTACCAATTTCCAGTTGCAGATCCAAAAACAAAACAAAACAAAAAGATCTAAAGCAGAACACTCCTGGTTTGATTTCTGAGTCAGGAAATCCTCTCTATAATTGCAGTCTCCCAGGTAAGTCCTACTCTCCCACCCACACTACATCCAGGTGTTTAAGGAGGTGCTGCTCTCCTTTCCAGAGAAATGTGGTGGCCTCCAGCAATCCCTAATTAGCACCTTGCTGATCCACAAAGCACTGAATAGTGCTTGCTTCTCTATCACTCAACTCGGTAACCAGTAATTACATTTTTGTCAGGCTGCCAAGATCCTCACACACACCTGCACGCTGCCCACACAGTCCTTACAAAGAGATTTATAATAATTAATTGTAACATTCCTATCGCAAATCTCTTATCCCACTTCCAGCAGTGGCATGCAAGTCTGACGACAGGCATGTCTGATTTCCTCTGCTTGTTCACCAAGTTCAGTTCAGTTAAGACTGTCTTCTCTCTGTACCCTTTGATGCTTTGATTCATTTTTTTCCCCTGACATCTTAATTTACATCTAGGTGAGGAATGGTGCTTTTTTTCTTCTGTTTTCTCCCAGTTATTTGTTCATGTCTTCCTGACTAGTCTAGACAGCCCTACCACTTGTAATTTTCCCAGGATGGATGCTTTCCAATTTTACGTCTCTCCTCCCACAAGAAGTGGGCCAAGTTTCACAAAACCAAACCTCTTCCCACAGCTCACCATTTCCCCAGCTACCAGTTGTCTTCCAGAGCTGAAGAGGTGAGAAATGAAGGCTTTGTAAGGCATTCATCACCTCCAGGGCCCTTCCCACCACCAAAGGTATCTAATGTCCATGCAGCATCCCACAAAGCTACATCCCTCATGCTGGAATTCCTGGTCCCTCTCCACTTTATTCTCACCATGGAACATCCCAAGCTGCTAATGCAGATGAGTACTGCTGTAATACTGCTCCTCTTGTTGGTCATGATGCTGCCCTTCTTCACTAAAGCATAAGGCTTTGTTCATATTTGCCTTCTCCATGATTCACTTCTAATCTGTTTTACATTTTATTCTTTTTTTTTTCCATTTTTTTTCCACACAATATTCTGTTTTTACGTTCTTCTCAGTTTTCACTTTCTCTTGCAGGTTGCTGGCACTGTTGACATCCATCTGCACTTAATCTTTTTGGGGTTAAGTCTTACACACAAATATTTGCTTTCCCTGTTGGCACTTTCGGCAGTCTAAGCAAAACTTTGATTTTTCCCTGTAGCAATAGCTGTGGGAGGTCTCAGACAGTGAGAGAAGGGGCTTAGTTCCCTCATTCCGCATTGACTTGCATCTCAGAGCATTTGTGGTAGTTGATTCCCATCCAGGATAGGGTAGAAACCACCTCCTTTGAGGCTCAGCCGTCAATACCATCTGCAGCCTTGGATCCTGTGCTGCAGGAGGATTACAGGATAGAGATCTACACACTTACGAGCTCCATGGAGAGAGTAAATAGTCTGACAGTATCTTCCAGCAGAAGATCTGGGAGTAGCAGACAGCATAATGGGAAGCAAGCTCAAGGCAAACGAAAAGTGATGATTCTCAACAAGGCTGGACAACTTAATGAAAGATAAAGCCACTAAAAGCAACTAACTACATTAAAAAAAAAAAAAAAAAGAAACTAATTCACTACAGAGTTCTTAAACTGAAAACAATTGGAGGTCAGAAGATCATCAGGAGGAACTGTCATATCTCATTGCTTCCTTTGTACAGTCTTCCCTGGATACCTGGGACACAACCATTCTCATTTTATTACTTTTATTATTTTATCCCATCTTACATGGGATAGCTGTAACACATGGAATATAGAATCATAGATTAGCTATACAATAACTTCTCCAGGGCTGGAGCTTCTATGGGCAACTTTTGCCAGTCCCTTACCATCCTCTGAGAGAACAATTTTTTCCTAATATATAACCTAGATCTCCCCTCTTTTAGTTTAAAGCCATTTCCCCTTGTCCTATCACTGTCAGACCATGTGAAAAATCAGTCCCCCCTCCTGCTTGTAAGTTCCCTCCAAGAAGGCTGTATCGAGGTCTCCCCCAGGTCTTCTCTACTCCAGGCTAAGCAAGACCAACTTCCTCAACCTTTCTTTACAGGAGAGGTGCTCCAGACCTTTGACCAGCTTCGTGGCATCTTCTGGACCCTCTCCAGCAGCTCTATGTCTTTCTTGTGCTGAGGGCCCCAGGCCTGGACACAGTACTCCATATGGGGCCACATCCAGAATCATTTAAATGGTGGAATCATTTCAGTCACTGTACAGTACCCTTCCTGGCCACCATCTGATGTTTCGCTTTCAGTGGAAACAGGACAAGGTTTCAAAGTGCTTCTGCTAAGTAGATGGTACCAAATACAGGAGATTTGGCTCTTCGGTGAATTACTTCACTTGTATGTAGTTTAATTGCCATGTCAACTTCTAAAATAAAAACAGCACAAAACTCACACTTCTTTTGAGGAGTCTAAACTTGTATTCTCCACTTCTTTCTCAGAAGACAAATATTTTGCACTAATTCATGGCTTCCAATATTGGAACATTTGTCAAAAGAATTTCTGTACTGCATTCTGTTGGCTGCAGAACTATAGAGAACTGCATGGAATGAAAATCAGTCTTTCCTTCCATTTTGTAAGCAATATTGAAGAGGACAAGCTAATGCTTTTCAAACACTACTCAATATATAAATAAATATATTCATATATCAACCAAGAAAGCAATTCAAAACCAAAATGTTTATACATAAAATATGCGGAAAAATATGTTCAAAATCCCATCTAGAATATATACTCGAAGAGCAAATAGAAAAAGCCCTAAAATTAATGCTGAAGTAATTCAAAAAGCTTAAAGAGAAAGGTTGTCTTACATGATGGTTCCAAGAATGCTACCTGGATTAGAAAGCTTATTGTGGTTGTTACTGAAAGCTTTGGAGTCTAAGGCATTCTATGGTTAGAGATACTGTTTCCTCTCAATGAAGTATTGTTAACATATGTTCTCATTTCTTTTTTCCTGTCCTCACACTATCTTCACTATCTTGAAAAAATCCTTTTTTTTTTTTTGGAAGTAGAACTATTTACACATTTTGCCCTTTTCCCAATCAGTCTGTAATTGACAGCAAGCTCATAAAAAAAAAAGGAGACTTGGGGCTTTGGAATTTCAAAACACATGGAATTGCTTTAAAGCAATTTAGAAAATTGGATTTAAATCCACAAACTAAAACTCAGTGTCTTACAAGCATTCAACAATTCTTATCCAAAGGCTTCTTAAGCTAGAAAATAAATATTCCAATAGGCATCAGAAGTTCTGGGCAAATTCAAGCCACCTGCTCCACACAGCATTGCACAAAGGAGGAGGACCCTGGGCAGGCTGCAGTGCTTGCTTCAAGCTCTGGTCTTTTCTTGAATCCACTGAATCTAAGCCCAGAAACTCTAGATGAAGGAAAAGCACATGGTGAGACAGACCCATACTCATGGTTAGGGTGTTGAGGAATAAATGCTGCAGGACCACATCAGTCCCTTTTAGATCACATTAAATCCATATAGGGTGAAGGCCAGACCACAATGTGAGCTTAGATGAGCTCTATTTCTCAACGTTAATATAACACCTTCACCCAAAAGGCAAGAAGAAATTTTATTTGCAGGGTTACCCTCACCACTGGATCTAGCATGGGAGCATTTTCAACTCACATATTTTGCTGGTCCTGGACTTCCAATTCCCTGCACTGCTCTAAACAAGAAGTTAGGAACACCAAACGCAGCTGACAATGCAATTACAACTCAGGTTAGAGGAAGAACCAGTGCAGCGATTCCCTCAGCCCTACAGAAATCATTAGATACTGATAAATCTTGGTCTTGGAAGCACTCAAATCTAAAACCTGAGACTACTTCCCCAACCACATGGTAAGGTCTAGTGGCTGTGGCACTGAAGATATGGAGCTCAGCCTCAGAAAAAGCCTTTGCTTCCAGGAGAGAGCCATCAGCTGCTTACTGTAAAGGAAGTGGAATCGTTTTACTTAGGACTCATGTGAGACCATACCACATTTTTTGTGCCATAAGATGCACATTCATTAACTTGTCATTACAGTGTCAGTTTTGGTACAGAGGAAGCAACAGTGCTGCAAAAGAGAGGATGCAGCACTGGTGTCACTAAGCTCAATGCCTCAAGCATTTCTATTAGTAGTAGTTCATTTAGAAACTCTCTCAATTAAAAAGATAAATGAAATGTGGGACAGATTTCAGCTCAGACACTAACACACTTAAGTTTAGATGTTAACAGGTAGATGTCTGTAGAGAAGACCATTGTCTTGATATTTCATAACAGAGGAGTTCTAGAGGCCAAATGAAGCGTCCAACTCTTTCGTGGGCAACTTCAGGTGTCCAAGACATCTGCTGAGAACCACAGATAACTGCTCTTCTTATCCTAAAATGAACACTTCTGTTTGGTTATCTGAAATGCTCTCTGTCCTTTTTTATTTGGCTTATGCATCTGGACACATTGTGCCAGCTGCTGCCACATAAAATGTCCATTTGGTCCCCAGTCTGACACTACAGAATCACAAAATCATAGGGGTTGGAAGGGACCTCTAGAGATCATCAAGTTCAACCCCCTTGCAAAGCAGCTCCCTACACCAGGTTGCACAGGTAGGCGTCCAGGCGGGTCTTGAATACCTCCAGAGAAGGAGACTCCATCACCTCTCTGGGCAGCCTGTGCCAGTGCTCAGAAGGTGATGTTCAAGTGAACAGTAAGCTTCCTGCTGTTGCCCATCTTCTCCTCTCTCTCAGATTTCCTAGGGCATCTCAGATGGTAAGAGGCACCAATTTCAGGTAACCAGATTATTCTCATTAGGATCTCAGCCCAGCCACATATTCCTGCCCAGGGATGGAAATGCCAATGATCCCTGAAAGCTCAGGGCAAGCCTGAAATGACCCCTATTCTTCTTTTCTGGGGGTCCCAAATTGCTCTGAATCTTCTTTTAGCTATACAGAGAGCCTGTCTGCTCTCCTTCCCCGCTTTGGCTGCCTCTGCTGCTGCCTAGAGAGACTGCCTGCCTGTTTCCAAGGTGAAAAAAAGATAAATCCCTGGAATCTGTAGAGGAAGGAACAAGATACTACCCCTGACAGACACTGGGAGCAAAGATCAGTGCTGCAATATCCAAATTCTCTGCATGGGGTACAGACCTACCCTGGATGCTTCTCGAGGTATGTTAATGTTTAAAGCTTCGTGTGGGATTAGGAGCAGGTTAGAGTACACAATTCGCCCTGGGCAAGCCTGAGATCACTCCATTTCAAAACTGAGGAAATGCTGTAAATACCACAGCAAATGTAATGACCAGAACGTGATAAACAGCACTTTGTTAAGCAGTGACCACGGGAGGCTTCTCCTGTTTCAGATGTTTCTGGCAATGAGCAGAAAGCAAACCTTAGGTCAGTCCTGACAGCGGGACACAGAACAGGCAGGGATGGCTCTGGTTTGGGCATTTTTTTTATCTCCAATATGTGTTTAGTCCCAGGTGCTGATGTTGTGATGGAAGGATCCCTCTCCTCCTCATTCTCAACATTGGTAAAGTGATTTGGGTGCAGCAAGTGCTTGTAAGAAGCTCCCAAGTGCTGACTTGTAAGTGCGTGGGGGATATTAAGTGTGGGGATATTACACATCAGTTTCTCAACTGCTTGTACACATGGGTTAAATATATGTGGCTTTTGCCACTGGATGTGCTTTTCAGCCATCTTTATTGCAACAGGAAAGATTCAAGTGCAAAATACTATTTTCTGGACACGTTTAATCGAAGTTCTGCACTTTTGGGAAAAGAACCAAGAAACACATTTGTTCCCTGTCCTTTGAAACTGAGAATTAGGAAAACACAGGCTCATTTAAGATTTTAACGGGCATATCATGAAGAGGCAAATCGCTGAACTCAAACAAAACATGCTGCCAGCCTAAAACATGTAAAGGCAGAAAAACGACCAATGATGGCAACAACAGCTCTTCTATGAGGTACTCTTAAAACTGTTTCTGATCCACATCACCATAGCCGTCTTCAAGGCTTGAGGAATTTGATAACTGTTAAAAAATTTGTCTCTGGGTTGTCTCTGCAAAACCAGCAGATGGAGGTGAGCTGCGGATGCTATGTGCCACATCTCAGGGCTGCTCAGCCCCAGCACGGGGCACCAAGAGGATGAGATGCTGCTGTCACCTCCACCGTTCTGTCTGAGGAATGAACCAGGACAGAGTACAGTGAAATATTATATCTGAACCCAGAGCTCTGTCATGCCCCATGCAATGGATACTCCTCCAGAGGCAGGCAGCCAGTGAAGAGTGTCTTCTGACCAACAGAGCCACTGCAACCTCTCAGCTTGAATCAAACCATGTAAATAATGGAGATTTCACCACATCAGTTGGCTACACATTTCAGTATATTATATCCTCATTTCCTATTTCCATGTTTGTTTGTTATTTCTCTCATTTATACACATTATTTTTCATTTGTCTTTACTCCCAACTACACCTCCAATAGAAGTACATGCAGACCAACAACAATCTGCCTGCATCCTTCCCACTGATAAACCATGTACATGGAGTTTCTCACTCTAAGGCATTATTTGTAGATCAGGAATAAACTCTTAGCATCTTTCATCCACTCAAGAGCATGGATTGGTGTCCAGCAGAGCTCTCCCGTGGTGTTCACCATTCCTCCACTTAGAATCATTGAATCATTAAGCTTGGAAAAGATCAGTCAGATCATCTAGTCCAATCATCAACCCACCACCATCATGCCCACTAAACCATGTCCCTTGATGCCACATCTACACTTTCTTCTAACACCTCCAGAGACGGTGACCCCACCACCTCCCTGGGCAGCCTGTGCCAATGCCTCAATACTCTTACTGAGAATAAATTTTCCTGATATACAACCTGAACCTTCCGTGGTGCAACATAAGGCTTTTAATTCTTGTCCTATCACTGTTACCTGGAAGCAGAGGCCAACCCCTACCTTGTTACAGTCTCCATGCAGGCAGTTGTAGAGAGCAATAAGGTCTTCCCTAAGCTTCCTTCAGACTGAACAATCCCAGTTCCCCCAGCTGCTCCCCATAAGACTTGTGCTCCAGACCCTTCACAGCTTCGTTACCCTGGACATGCTCCAGGACCTCAGTGTCTTCCACAACCCTACACAGCGCTTTTAGGTGGAAAGAGCTTTCCTGATCCATAAAAAAGCAGAAAATATTAAGTGGACGTGGCCGCTATATTCATGCTTCAGAGACTCTGAAACAGAACTTTGTCCCCATGCAATGGAAATGGGAACTTACATCATCTGAATTTCAGTTTGTGTCCTCAGCCAGCATCAGCACAAGCTGTTCCTCTACTCTGACTTTCCTTTCTTTTTCTCCCCAGCTACCAACGGGTTATGCAACTGAGTTTTTCCACAATAAAAAAATATATAATAAAAAACATCCAGGATGCTTTGTAAGGGCTCTGGAAAGACCAAAAGCAAGCCAAACAATTGTACGTGCTCTGAAACAGATCTGCAGTGTAGATGAATTGAGGTGACAAACTCATTGCATTTTGAGGCAATTAAGAGGATATATGCCACCATCCACCATACTTCAGTTTGAATAAGTAACCAAACTCCAGGTGCTCGCATGTCACACATCTGAATACATGTCCTTGGAAGACATGGATGGGCAAGGGGAAGGGCACAGGAGTTAGAAAAATAACTATAGAAAAAGTATTAAATGATTTTAATCTCCTTGTAGATAAATCCTAGTTCAAAGAGAACTGTTTCCACTGAAGAAGTGCACACAGCCTCACTCTTACCATCCTCAGAATGAGATAGTTCTCCCTCCACTCGTGCCTGGCAATGAAGATAAGTCAGTTTCACAATGAAATGAGGCACATCCAAGCTTGTGTTTTTGTCCCACATTTTGTCTCAGTATGAAACTCTATGACATTTCCTCTTGCAGTAGCTGGAACTTCTGGTTCCCTATTGATCCAGAAAATGCAGAACAAGTCTGTTCTTTCAGATCTCAGGAAATGTATTTTTTTATTTCTTGCTTCTAATTTTCTGGGGACAGGTATTCAGATCTGATTTTGTATCCATACTATTTCCCTTTCACATTACACAGAGTCATGGAAACTTGCTTCTCTCTCAGAAAGTTTTTCTTCCTACTGGACTTCATTTTACAGATAACTGGACAGCAGTTGAAGCAGTACTGTTCCAAAAAACTCTCTAATTGGTGCAGTGAATGGAGGCAGCCCCTGTGTCAGCTGCCAAAAGCACCTGCAACAATTTTGGCAGTAAGCAGCCGCAATTGGCCGCGCCAAAATCCTATACTCCCATTCCCCTGAAAATGGTTTGGGTTGGCTCTGTGTTCCAGGCTGGTGGCAAAGTGAAACCTGTAACCACCTGGCTGCCCCTACCCAAGTTCCACGGGGCAAGGATGCTTCTGCAGGGAAATTTGGAACGTCACTTGGCTGGTGGAAGCAGGATGGACTTTAGAAGGCTGTGCCTGCAGCTTCCATTAGGGACTTGAACTACTGCTGCCTCAGAGCCAACTTGGCTTCCCCTTTGTGAAAATAAACATCTAAATACATGGGCTGGGAGAAAATATGTCCCTGATTGAAAGACCTCATCTCTCTTCAAGGCAGAATGGCTGATCCAGTTACAGGCAACATTATAGGTGTCCCATTTGCCAGCTGGATTTCCACAGTTGTTGGTTTTAATAAACATCTTCTCCTTTTTCCTTTTTTCTTTTTCTTTTTTTTTTTTTTTAATCTCACAGGTGCATGAGGAAAGGCAGAAGTGGAAATAAAGGACTTTTCAATTTCATCCAGCATTGACTGTGGCCAATAACTAAACCGATGTCCGGCTCTGCTCACAGCCAGATGAGTGTGTGCAACAAGGACAGAATTTGGTCCAGGACCAGCAGTCCTGGACACCATGAATCATCCTTCCCAGCTACCGAATAAGACAAAGCATGGATTTTCACATGCAAGAACATGTAACACATCTACAGACTTGCAGATTACAGAGGGGCTCAGTGGCTCTCATAATTGGATTGAACAACAGTTTGGGAATTTCTATCATTCATTGTGTCTACTCCTGGTCCAGAAAACCTTCCAGAGATTCACTCTGATTACATGCCCCAAAATGGCCAGCCGGACTGTGGCCTAGGAGAATCCAGGCAGGCAAAAATCCAGGTGCACTTGTCTTAGATGTTTGCTTCTCCCTCCTGTTCCCAACCCAACAAAGAACACTGAAATATTCCTGGTGAGTTACTCCAAGAGAGGTGCCAGGAGACATTCCTGACCATCTTCCAGTAGTAGCTAACTCAATACATTCACTCTCCATGGTTGAAAAATCATAGGACAAGTGTGATTAATAAGTATGAATTGCTGAAAAACAAGCACCAACACTACTACCTGCTTCTTTGGGCTGCACATCGTATTTTGCCTTGGGTTCATAAGATAACACACCCATCCTATGGGAACATGGGCCTTGACTTTCTTCCTTGGAGGGCAGCAGCACCCTGGGAGCACCTTGCCTATAGGAATCTTTGTTGAGGAAGGTAATCTGGATGTGGACACAAACGTTTTCAAGCATTGAAAGAGGTGTTGTCCCACACCTCTTCAGATCCCAGCTCCAGTAACTATTCATGTCCCCATCAGTACTGGGGGCCTTCTTTGCCCACCTTTCAGCCTTCCCAGTCTACATGCAGTGGGATATCCTCTATCTCCTAATGCTGGAGAGCATGAAGACAGAAGAGCAGAGGAATCACTGAGTTGCTCAAACACGGGGAAACAAAGTCAGTCTTGGTCTTTTCATATCTTTTCGCTGCTGTTTGTGTCATGACACTGTCACCCCCAGTGGGTTTGGAGGAAAAGGTCTGTGTCTCTTCAGACTTTCAACTGTCTTCTGCAGGAAGGTATCTCTCATATCTGCCTCTGTCAGACGTTGTCCTAACACAGAGGGAACGTGACCAGATTGACAAATGTCCCACATCGCCAGCCTGCCCTGAGACCATAGTGGTGACGTCTCACTTGTGCCACACACTGTGGATTTGGTCCAATCCAGTTTGCTGCATCTTCCTTGTCCAACTGGGAAACACATTGCTTCTGCTCTTGGCTATGAGTAAGAGGCTGTGTGCTTGCAAAAAAATCTTTGTACCGCTGAGCAAACACTGAAGGAGAAGCCAGACCAAGAGATGAAATGATCTGCTGTGGTTGGGGTCAGATGCCTGCTCTTGCACAGAAGTAGGTAGCCTCATGCCATGAAATCCAGAATAATTTAGTGTGTTTGGCAGATCTTATTGAAAACGTGGTTCTGGATAATTAAAAGCAGCCTGAAGCCATGTGGGTCTCCGCTCATCATTAGTTCCTGGAAGGATTGCCTTCAGAGACAGCAGCCATGCACACACACTCATGGTTGCCCAGGCATTTCCTTGCCTGGCAGAATGGAAGCAGGATAATTTAGAGGATATCATATACTTCAGTGTGCACAGTCTGCCCTGCATGCACTGATGGTGAGCAAGATGATCCAGATTTCTCCACCAGGAGGTGGAACACTAACGTATTCTCACCTCTCCTTGCCTTGCCCAACACCAAGCTTCCAGAATTCAGATGGTGGGGAAAGGCTCCCATTTCATCCCCAAACTGAGACTAGCCACAACTGATATCCAACTGAAGACTTCATACACTGCTTCAGATCAACCCTGCTGCAAGACACCGTATGACAACAAGTGGCGAAGCTGCCTCCTAAGAAAGAAGTAGAGTGCCTCTATAAGGCACTCCAGGAATAGAGATATTTCCCCATTTCCCTCCTTGGAAGTACTAAGAACATTTTCTGGGTGCTACAAATAAAGGAATGATCATGTGCAATGGAAACATCCCATGCATAAGACTATTTTGAAGTCTTCCATAGCCTTTTTATCAGTCTGTGTGCATGTGGGAAGACAGAAAACTGACAGGGAGATGCTTACCACATCCCTAACAGTCCCTCATCACAGGCTGGGTGGGAAGATTTGGAAATGAGTCAATGTCATTTCCACACCAAAAGACTCCCAGGGATGTCACCCAAATGTATCAGCTATCTTGTGGTTTTCCTTTACCCCAGATACTTGCTGTCCTTTTCATTTAATGCAGCTCACAACTATGCAAATCAAACACAGATTGTAGGGCGGGGATATGCTCCTTGGGTGGGTTACTGGAAGGAAAACAAAAACACAATAGGA
The DNA here is from genome assembly GCA_036925125.1 of Oreortyx pictus. Classification (NCBI taxonomy): domain Eukaryota; kingdom Metazoa; phylum Chordata; class Aves; order Galliformes; family Odontophoridae; genus Oreortyx; species Oreortyx pictus. Next base: position 178,166,043 of record JAUPFR010000001.1, on the reverse strand, counting down.
CATGATTAAAATGTGACAAAACAGTGGGCACTCTCTGTCATGGTATTTTGCTGCTTCAAGAACCTGTAGGGAAAGAAACCTAAAGTGGAAAAAAAAAGAATTACAAACCTTTAGTGTAACCAATTTTTATCTCCTTTGAGGTCATTTTGTCTTGCCCTTGCCACACTGGAATTCTAAACAGAATATTTTCTATTTCCCTAGTCCTATAGGGCCAGGGAAGGGAGGATCCTTCATGTGGCTTATGCTACAAGAAAACACAGAAGGCCAGTACATGGGAATTAAAGAAAATTGTCTTAACCCAGCCAAACTGCGGTGGGCTCCACAGTATGCACCAGGGCACAGGGATGAGCTGCCCACGACCTGCACTTTCCAGGAAGTTCCTCTCCTAGAACCCAGAGCAGAGAGGAAACTGCCGGAACAAACATTATGCAAGTCCTTCCCTGGTAGCCCAAGGAGCATTTGGGGAAGATGCTGTTTCTCTATGGTTTAAACCCTCACAGTCACACAAAGTGTCTCCGAATGTGAACCGTGACCATCCTCCCAGCTGAGCTCACCAGGGCAAGGAAGAGACTGCCCAGGGATGGGTTCAGGGAGAAATCCAACCCAGTGGCTCCCAGTGTATGCGCGTGGCCTTTGTTGAAATACAAATAGCTCTGAAACTATTTCCTCCACTTCCGCAGAGGAAGAATGCTGTTTGATTCAATTTTTGCTTTGTATAATAATGGGAAAGCCAATTATGCAATTACAATTGCTTTTCTTATCTGGTTCCCTTTTCAGCTGCTTCAAAGTCTTGCAGGTGTTCTAATCAGGTCAGGAGGTGCTTGTTACAGCAGCCAAAGTGCCACTGGAGAGGAAGATGCTAAGCAGACATTTGTAGATTGCCTGATAACTTGCTAGTTACTTTGTTTTTCATTAGGAACACTGACAACTTTCATGAAGGCTTCATTATTACCCATAGAAATCCCTGAGGGTCTCTCAGAAATTGAGAATGACATAATTCACCTAAATCAGCTGAAGTAGCAGCCTGGCTGCAGATCTGATGCTTGAGAAGGGAAGAAGCAATGCACAGAGAGATGCTCAATAAAAGGTATAATCTCCTCCAGCAATCTGAATGAGCTCAAATGGAGGTCAATAGAATGAGCCCCCCTATCAACTTGTAAACAAAGACAGAAGCTAAAACTCCTCTGAGCAGTAACTAACTGCAAATACTTTTGTCACTTCCATAGACTTTTTCCTTGTACTTCCACGGACCAGACCTTGAGTTGTCATGCTGTAATCCTTCCTATGCAGACAAGGCAGAAAGGTCTCAGTAAAGAGAAATCACAGCCCTACAGAAAGCCATTCAGGGGGAGAAATGTGAGCTACCAGCTTTACACTGAAATGTGAAAGTCTGCACTGGGCACCGCAAGAGGGAAAACCACAGGTCTCATCATCTCCTCTCAGCTCCAGCAAGCAGATCATCCAGTTCAAATACCCCTGCCACTGGTTGCCAACCACTGAATGCGATACTAGATGAGGTTGCCCAGAGCCCTGTTCAGCCTGGCCTTGAACACTTGGGGATATTCTATGGTTCTATGACCTCTTGGACTGCTTTTGAGCAAAAAAGAAAGAGGTCCGAAGGCTGCTCCCTAAAAGCATCAGGAGCTTTCAGCAATGCAACTCCATTGCACTGATCTGCGGAGAACAACCGCATCACACAAGGTTTATTGAGCAATGTCAGAGGCACTTGGGGTGAGGGGAAGAAGTGGATACCCCCAGGGCACTTCCCAGAGCCAGAAGGGAGCTGGAGGTTGCGCCTCAGCCAGCATGGGACAGCTCAAAAAGTGCAAATTCTTTAATGCATCTGCAGATCTTCCCTCGGGGCATCAGCTTGAGACTTGGGTACAAACACAGAGCTTTTAAGAATTTTAATCAGGTTTTTATTACTCCTTAATTGGTCCTTTCTTTAATAAAAACACCTTATTAAAGGAAACTGCTGCGACTGCAAGATTTGTTTTATAGGTAACTACTGCGTTTCTCCAACGGATGGGAGAGCGGAAAGAACAAACTAAAAACTGTAACTCCAGAGGGGAAAAGATAGAGTTTGTGTGTCATTATCTCCACCAACATCAGCTCTTAAGCTTTAAACAGAAGGGAGAGGAGTTGCAGCAACTCGATACACTCCCATCCCACAGCTGTGGTGTGGTGGAAACTTGGGGCTTTAGCACCAATCTTGTGTCAAACCGAAGCAAAGCAGGAGTTCTGCAAGCATCTCTGAGGGGACGAGAAAGGTCAGGATAGAGCCCAGTTGATTACAAGCATGGAGGCCAAAGTGGAAATGCCTGAAGAAAGGACAGCTTGAGCTACTGTTTCTCTCAAAGTGGCTAGAACAGGCACATGAGTGAATTTATCAGACTGTGGGGTTGCTGGAAAACCATGGATAGCAGCGCCTGGCCCTCAGCCCAGACTGAAGGGGCTTAAAGACACAGCTGGAATCAGCTTCCAGCAGCACTAACAGCCAGGATGAGGAATGTGTTATCCCCAGCAAATTGTCTGGGGTCTGGCCTCCTTTTACCACGTGCCCAGGGGCTTTCCGACAATTGAAAGGTTTTCCTGTGCTCTGTATCCCTTTACTGTGTCAGTGTGTTGAGGGTTTCCCACACATCTATTTGCTCCCCAAGCACTGGGCAGGGTAGGAGGGAGGAGAAGGAGCCTGCAGCTTTCCATCCCATGGGACAGCCCTGATGGGGCTGTGAGGAGCACAGGGAAAAAGTCTTTTGGAGTACGGGATCGAACTTTAAGCCAATTTTATCACTCCTTTGTTCCAAACCTGCTAACAACAGACTGCTTGTTGTTGACAGAGCCACGTGTGAAGATGTCCCAAGACTCAAAGGTGGGACCTCCGTTCCCCAAAGCAGACCCTCACGTTCTTCTTTGAGGACACAATCACCTCCACTTTTTCCCTCAGACTTGATCCCATCACCACTGGATCTGATAAGGCAAAACAAGGAGCAAAGTACCAACCATGGCTGTTGGGAAGAGATCATAGATGGGCAGTGCTAAGAAAGGGAGATAAATTCCTAACACAGTGGTGGCCAAAAAGATTATCTCCAACACGAGAGCACAGATGCATGGGCTGAATGGAAGCACAATCCAAACTATTTTTAACTGGTGCAGAGGAAGCTTTTACTTTTCACTGCAAAAGGAAGCAGACAATGTGGCCATCAGTTGAGCTCAGTTTATTCCCTCACAGGGTGTGTTAAGAAGTATTTAAAGCCCCCAGCCTTGGTTGTAATTCCCTTTAATCTGCTCGCAGCTGTGTGGGGTCAAGGAGCACGGCAGCTGAGATGCACTTTTGATCCATATGCTCTAGGTTCTGCCCTGTGGTTTCCATTCCAGCTAACAGGTGAGATGTACTGCTGGTATCAATAAGCACTGATCCATCAGGGTCCCCTAAATTTGGCTCCAAATGCATATTAGAATGTCAGCGTTCTCCCCTCTCTCCCCAGAGTGGGAAAATGGCACTCTCAGGGCATCCCAAGGACTGGGGTCATGCCCATGGTGCCACTGGCCAAGTGAGCAACACAGCAGTTCAAACTTATCCCATGGGAAAAGTCTCAGTTAGCTGCTGCCAGAGCTTCAATCATCACAAATATTGTGCCTTGCATGAATTCACAGGACACAAGAGATGACACAGGCCCCCTTCCATCCTGACCTGAAGAGATGCTTCAAATGACCTCAGCTCCCCATGGAAACCACCAGCCTTGTAAAACAAAGTCTGGCACTAAAAGAAAGAGGTCTCCAAGTTCCACTTCCACAAGTGTACATGCACGCTCAGAACATAACTGCAGGTTGCTTCTCTCTGCCAAAGAAGTGTTTATGAAAAGCTTGCATTTATTACAAACACTACAGCCCCATAAAGCTCAGAAGCCACTTGCAACAGACATCAGTGGACTTTCCATGCTAAAAATATACTTTCTTCAGGAAAAATTGCCTAGAGGGTGAATTACTTCTCATGCTCTCCCTTGGGAGGAGAAAGGCACCTCATTCAGCTTGCTCCAAAGCAGGATCTGGCATTACTCAGACAAATATGCCCTCAAGAGTCTTTATTCCCCCAGCAGCTACAAAGGCAGCTTAGCACAATTACCTCCAAAGACAATGTTTATGCTGCTGTGTGAATTAGGCAAGAATAATCCCTCACAGCCTGCAGTGGTCCAGACAAGAGCCAAACCAGGAGCCAAATCAGGGACCAGCCAAACTGCATTCATACATACCTATAGGTATATACACATACAGATGACATATGAATGTCTGTTCCCACCCAGAAAACATGCACTGAAAAGCAAACAAATCCCTTACTCGATTGTCTTCCTGGATCTCCCAGTCGCTGGAGAAGCTCAGGGCGTGCTGTGCCTGCGAGCAGTTGGAAAACTGGAAGAGGCTGGCAAACATCCTCCTGTTCTCCTGGGTGTCCGGGAAAATCGCCTCCTGGAAGTTCACACCGTGTGGCAGGAGGATGTAATTCTCATCCATCCTGAAACACAAACCACACGGGCAGCTGCTGTAAGGCTTCCTCTCATGCAGAGGTCACCGCTGTCCCCCAGCCCAGCCAAGTGTCACCAAAGTTGCACGGACAGACCTTGAGGCTACACATGGCTCTCAGCACTCCCAGCACTTTGCTGCTTATATCCTCCATGGATTCGACCTGGTAGCTGCAAGGAGAACCTAGCAGGTTCCTGCTCCCCTGCAGATATCAACGAGCTCCCAAAATACGTCTAATCTCTTTTGGCCTTTGGTTCCTACTGAATTTGTATTGCTTTGCTCTTGACCCCTGAGCCTAAGTGCTCCTTCAGAGTCAATAAATAACTTTTGTAAAGCGTGTCCTTAAAGATACTGTCCCAGACTGAGCACTGGACAGCATCAGAAGTTGTTTTGCTCCACACCCAGCGCAAGGATACAGAGAGCATTTCGAAACAAGCCACAAAGCAACATTTTGCAGATGCCTCTGGATCGAAAGGTCACGGTGATGGCTTTGTTCCCACATTGTGGTTTATTTTCTTATTCTTTCAGTGAGCCCAAAGTCACGATTTGGCTGGGGCCGAGAGAACGCCGTCGGGTGTGCGTTTGGGGATTGCTCCTATACTCTCATGCCAAACTTCGGAGAACAGGCACTGGCCCCTCTCCAGCGCTGGAGCTCTGACCGTGAAGAAACAAAAGCAGCAGCACCCAGGGGCTGCTCGACAGCAGCTCAGCATTAAAGGAGTGCTGGGGTATCCCAGCTCGGGTATCCCAGCTCGGGATGCTCCTTTGGGGTGGACGTGCGGAATAGGCAATACTGCAGGGAGAGCAGCGGGATGGGGCCAACCCTTCCAGCCCTGGAGGATGCGTGGAGCACCCAGACCCCCACCCCGGACCCCCAAGGCCGGGACTCACCGGAGGAAGAAGAAGTAAGCGTATCCCTGCATGACGGTGTGCGAGTGACAGGAGAAGTAGCCGAGCCCGGTGAGGTTGAGTCGTGATCCGGCGGGCACCTCCAGCATGCTGCCCCACGCTTGGTCGCACAGCAGCTCGATCTCAGCCGAATAAAACAGCCCTCCCGGGTTGTGCTGAGAACCGGGACCGGAGGGGGGATCCCGTTGCCAGGGCAGATAATTATAAGCCCCGTAGGGATCCGGGTGAAGAGCCAACACCCGCGCGTAAACGATGATGGATGCCAGCTCGGCTCGGCAGCCCTCGCTCAGGGGCCGCCACTCGGCCGGCAGCTGGCAGCCCCCCCCTGTGCCCCCAACCCCGACCCCCAACGCCAGCCCCAGCAGCAGCAGCGGCCCCGCGGGCGGTGGCATCGCGGGAGGATCCGAGCCCGGGGGAGGGGGCGAGCCCGGCTCCGCTCCGGAGACCGGGACTGGGGAGCGGGGATGGGAACTGGGGGACAAGAAGGGTTGAGGGGATGGCCCGGAGGTGTTATGGGGGGAATACAGAGGGAGAAAGGATGGGGTTGAAGCGAAAGGTGAGAAAGTCAAAGGCGGCCCCCGTAAACTGAAAAAAAAAAAAAAAAAAAAAAAAAAGATTAATAATAATAAAGATGAGACTTCAGAGGGTTTGGGGAGCGAAGGAGTGAAGATGCAAAGGGGTGAGGGTGCGAAGGGGTTGAGATGCGAGCAGCTGAGATGAGGAGGGGAGGGCTGGGAAAAGGGAGAGACATGCGAAGGGGCAGAGATGCAAAGGGGAGGGAGGGAAATGGGAGAGGTGCAAAGGGGGAGGTGAAAAGGGAGGGATGCAAAGGGGAGGGATGAGAAGAGGAGGGATGCAGAGGGAAGAGGTGGACGAGACGGGACGGACGTGCAAAGGAGAGAGATGTAAAAGGGCGGAGATGCAGAGGGCAAAGCACAGCCCTCACTGGGCATCCCCTGACCTCACGGGGAACACTGGCAGTACCCAGGGCTCGGGGAGGTGGAGTAAGGTCGCGAGGGGATGGCAGGGACTGCGAGGGAGGTGCCAGATCCCACTTTCAATTTCCTTTCCTAGAAGCCCTCAACTTTTTTCCAAATGTAGCTAGCTGGTGAGAAAGGTAAAAAGAAAGAACCGGATCTCTCCGTGGTCACTTCCCACCGTTTCTCTCCAGAGCCGTGGCACTCCGGGGCATCTCCAGCTTTCTGGCAGATGGCTCTGCCCCTCTTCTGGCACATGCACTGCTGCAGACCTCCTGAGCATCCCCAGGGGCCCCGCACCATCTGCAGCCCGAAATAGCTCCTTCCGGTTCAGTTTTGTCCTTTTCCCACATTAGATCTCATTGGCAATAATAGGGCCAAGAAAGAGCTTGGGATGCTGAAAAAAAGTTCTGTCGGAATATGAATATCATGCAGATGTGGTCCTGGTTAAATCTCTCCCTGATGACGACAACTACTGAAAGGTTGACTGTAAGTCCTGGTTGATTCCTTTAATCTCCTCTGTCTGTCTGTCTGTCTCCATCTGCTTCTGCTCTCCAGAAGGACTGGAAGCATTCAGGAGCAGAAGAGGTCTTTTTTGTTCCTTAGTGCTGTGCCTGGCGTAGGGGGACCCCGTGCATGGCCGGGGGTAGAAGCAATGTGCTAAACAATGAATCACAAGTTAAACAACGCTAAGCCAGCTTCATGACAGTGAGACATTTCCAGTGACAAGTGTCTCCCTAGGGAATAAGTTCATCAGATTCAGCTGTTCGTAGAAAACAGCCTGAGTTTAATAAAGGTGATGTTCATATTTCATGATGGCACGGTCCCCTAATGAATTTAATCATAGTTTTATGCAACAGCAGCAAAGTTGCTAAAACAGAAGCAGACTTTTTTTTTTTTTTTTGCTAACAAATCCTCCAGAATGATAAATGTAGCTTTTATAGCATTTTTCACAATCTGTTTCTTGGAAATCAACAAATTGTTTCATAACTTTCGGAAAAATCTGAGCAGGCAATCTGAAAAGACTTCTTTGAAGGAAACATCCTCAGGAAATCCCAACAGATCAACAAGTTTAACTTTTATTTTTTTAGTGTTAACCACCAGGAAATACTGTTTCTGCTTTGGAAACTGAAGGGAATAAAATGTGGCGGAGGAGGCTTCATTGAGTACGTTTCAGATATGGAACAAAGGAGGAAAATAAAGATCTGAGGCTGCTGCTGACTTAGAATCATGGAATCATTAAGTCCATCTAGTCCAAAATCAACCCACCCCCACCATGCCCACTCTCTATGTCCCTCAGTGCCACATCTACTGTTATCTTGAATGGGACACTGACTCTACCACCTCCCTGGGCAGCCTGTCCCAGTGCCTCACCACTCTAAGAAGTTGTTTTTCCAAATATCCAATATGAACCTCCCCTGGCACAGCTCAAGGCCATTCCTCTCATCCTATGGCTGTTAGCTGGGAGAAGACGCCAACCCCACCTCACATCTTCCAGGTCAGGGCAGTCCTCAAGGCATTCTGTGCAATACAGTGTACACAGAGGCCTTGGCACTAACCTCATAATTGGGTTTCTTTTAAGGAAGGATGCTTTGGGTGAAGACATGGGGAGAGAAAAGGAGAAAAGGAGAAAAGTGCTGCCCATGATGGCAGAGGTGTTCAGACCCTCCATACAGCACATTTGGAGTTGGAGCTTGAGGGCTTCATCAGCTTGAATTCCGTGCTTGGTGTGGGCAGCAACATGCAGGCGCATCATCACTCCCAGCTTCTGCAGATCCCGAAGAAGCTGATGCTATATTTGCAGCCATAGGTTATTTTATTCTGGGACCCGAATTCTTATGGTCACATGAAACACAAGTGCTATTTCTTCTGTGTATACACACATAAGAGACTGATATATTCTGGAAAGAAGAGAGCCAGATTTGAGCTCCATCTCTGTTTACTGCGTGTTGCAAGTGAGTAATGGTCAACTGTCCCCAAACCAAATGGAAATATGTAATCTCAGCTGAGTCTGTTCTGCTGCTGCTCACGTTTCTGTTAGCCACCACGTAACAACTGGGAAGAGGACAGGGAGAAAGAGAGAGGAACGCAGGCAGCTCAGAGCCAAAACGTGGAAGTGTCTTTAATTAACGCCACTGTTAATTGTCTGAATTAAACTGCTTACATGTGACCAGAGTCCTGGAATCAGTGAGCCATCTCAGAACAAACAATAGCAATTGCTAGCACACACTAACTCTGTTTGATGCTTTCCAGTTCTCCTTTTGGCGGTGATTACCAGAGTGTGGAAGCAAGTAATTAGTGTCCTTTGGAATTTCTCTGCGATCCTGCAGAGGTGGTAATGTCAGCACTGTGAGGACACAGAAGGAGTCCATGGGGCTGATTCAGAGCTGAATGAGCTGAAATGAGGTCTTGGCCGCAGTTCTTGAACAGATACAGTACACACAAAATTAAAATATCTCTGACCTTAAAGTGCCTGGCTTGTAAAGGTTTGGAGGGGCTCCTCTTTGTGCCCTCTGCGAGATGTCCCCTGTTGGGACCTCTCTCTGTCAGAAGCTCATCAGTGTGTAACTTCTTGCATCCAAGCAAGCTGCTCCCTTGGGCTGTTTTTCTTGAATTCATAAACCACATTGAGATCAGTATTTTAGTAAATAATTACAGCTGTCTGCACTTGGATCACAATGATTAATGACATTTTGCTCTTAAGTTTTTCTCTACCAAAGTCAATTTTCTCTGTGCCGTCAATTTTCTTCCCCCTCCCTTCGTTTCTGAGGTAGTGAAAAGAAGCACGAGCACCCGAATCCTTTCCAGCTGCCCTCTCCCAGTTCTTGATAACATGGAATCAGTGACACAAAGTAAGGGTTTAGGAACCCTCCCTGGAGGCCACATCCTTCAGATCTGCGTGAGCTTTCTCTGCAGGGATCCACCATCTGATCTGAGACGGACTTCAGTACAGCGTGAATATTTGTTTGCTGTGAACTCAGCATGGGTCTGACAAGTGCTGTAGCCAAAACGAGCTAATCAGAGTAGTGTCAATAGAGCCAATTAGCACTCAGGCCATTCATGCATGTGTCACAGTTACTTGCTTTGAGACAGGCTTGTGGCTTTCCCAGTCAGGAGCTCTTCTTTCTCTTTCACACATCTTTACAGATAATCAGACCAAAGATTTCTCCCTCCTGACTGTATCATCTTTGCTGTTGATGATACAGGTGATTTAAGCCTCTTAATAAAATGTAGTTTGTCTCTGTCTCTTTTTGCCTTTTGAAGTACTGACAGAGCTGAGTGTTAGTCCAGGCATCAAACAAGAGCACAGTGCTCAGACTCTGGTTGCCTTTCTGATGGGTGCAGGTGATGTGAAACCTCAGCTCAGCAATCCTTTATTCGTATACCTGCAACGAAAAACGAGATTTCTTCTCCCACATCCACCTCTCTTTAAACTGTGTCAGCTACCAAGAGGAGTATTTGGCTACATTTGTGTCCCAACAGGAAGAGATGCTTCCATTACCTTCTTCTGTCTGTGCTTCTCGAAGCTGAGACATTCTTCTCATATATTTTGATATTTTTTCCATTATATTGAACTATTTTTATGCAACCGTCTGGTCTGGGTGAGTCCTATTAAAAAAAAATAAATGATATTCCCTGTAGTTCTTTTGGTCTCTTTCTTTCTTTTGAACAGTAACCCTGACTATGAAGATACAGACTTTGCCTTTGGGGATCTGCTAGAAATACACAATCTCAAGGAGTCTGCATGAATGTACTTTATGCACAGCATTGAGAAGGTCTTTTTAATACTGTTGAGAATTTGGATGGAAAAAGGATTAAAGACCTAGCATGGATTTTTTCCTACACCTTTTTATCATTCTTTCCTTTCTTAGACACTGTATCACAGTGTGCTCTTTCCTGTCTCTAGGTGCCTCCTTCAGCCTGGCCATTATGCCCAAAGCTCATGCAGATGGTGAAACTGATAACAATCCTGCTCAGGACTGATAACAATCAAGATATAGCCTAGACAGATAATGACCACAATACTGTCTCAAACTGGGTACTTAAAGAACCGGTAACAGACACTTGGTTCAATGGGTGCCAATTGAACATGCAGTAAATACTATGAATCTTATCCCATAAATAGCAAGGGACTAGGAGAGGATCCAACTGAACATGGGTTCCTTACCTCTGTGGTTCAAGGAGTTTAGAAACCAAGGGGGTTCACTCTGAATCTCATGACTCAAAGGCATGGGCTCCTAGATGAGTATGTTTAGCCCTACCCTATGTGGTAAATAATCAAAGGTACCTTGCCATCTTGAACCTTGTTATAAGAAGCTGTTTTATTTATGATTAAGCTTTGTTAGATAATTGTATTCTATCAGTCAATATATACTTGCTTCTCTCTTATGAGTGAGGTGTATTTTCCATCTGTGACACCCTTTTGTCTTTTCTCTTCCTCACTGTCCAGCCTGCACTCATGTATCCACACAATCCCAGTGTCTTCTCCCTCTGTCCCCAGTCTCTGATAGATCATAGAATAACAGAATGGTTTGAGTTGGAAGGGACCCATAAAGGTCACCTAATCCAACTACTCTGCAATGAACAGGGACATCTAAAGCTAGAACAGGGTGTTCAGAGCCCTGTCCAGCCTGACCTTGAATGTCTCTGAGGATGGGACATCTACCATCTCTCTGGGCAACTTGTGCCACTGCCTCAATACCCATATAATAAACAAACAAAACAAAACAAAACAAAACAAACAAACAAACAAACAAACAAACAAACAAACAAACAAACAAACAAACAAACAAACAAACTTATGTCCAATCTAAATCTCCTCTCCTTTAATTTGAAAGCATTTCCCCCTGTTCTACCACAACAGATCACACTGTCTGTCCCCTTCTTTCTTATAGCTCCCTTTTAGATATTGAAAGGATGGTTTCAGGTTACTCCAGAGCCTCATCCAGGCAAAGCAGCCCCAGCTCTCTTATCTTGTCCTTGAGAGTGAGGTGTTCCAACCCTTGGATCTGGATGCACTCCAACAGGTCCACATCTCTCCTGTACTGAGGACTCCACATCTGGATGCAGTACTCCAGCCGAGGCCTCACCAGCTCAGAGTAGATGGGCAGCACCAACTCCATTCATCTGCTGACTATGCTTCTTTAGATGCAGTGCAGGGTACAGTTGGCATTCTGGGTTGCGAGGGTTCATCGCTGGCTCATGTTCAGCTTGCCATCCACCAGTACCCCCAGGTCTTTTTTTGTCAGGGCTGAGCTCCATCCTCACATCCTCCAGCTTGTACTGTGGGTGGGGTTGCCACTACCCAGGTACAAGGCCCTGCACTTGGATGTGTTGAACATCATGTTTTTTTCCTGGGCCAACTGCTTGAGTCTGTCTAGGTCCCTTTGGATGTCATTCCATCCCTCCAGTGTATTGACCACCCCACACAGTTTGGTGTCATCTGCCAACTTGCTAAGGGTGCACTCAACCCCACTGTCAGTGTTACTGATGAAAATGTTAAAGAGCACCAGAACCAGTCCTGACCACTGTGGGACACTATTTGTCACTGATCTCCATCTGGACACTGCGACTTTGCACACCTCTCTCTGGGTGCTGCCAAATTGGAGAGAAGGATGTCATGGGTGATCACATCAAAGGCCTTACTGAAGTCCAGAGAGATTACATCACTGACTCTTGCCCACTGATGCAGTTACACTATCATAAAAAGCAAAAAGACTGGTCAGGCAGGACCTGCTCTTGGTGAACCCATGCTGGTTATTCCATATTACCCCCTGCTCTTCCATGTTCCTTAGCATAGCTTCCAGGAGCATCTGCTCCATGATCTACCCCAGCACTGATGTAAAGCTGAAAGGTCAGTAGTTCCCTGGGTTCTTCTTTCTAAAAAGGAGTGTGACATTGCTTTTATACAGTCACCAGGGACTTCACCTGACCTCCACGACCTTTTAAATATCATTAAGAGTGACCTGGTGACTATATCAGCCAATGCCCTCAGGACTCTGGGATGTATCTCATTGGCAGCCAAAGACTTAAGGATGTTCAGGTTCCTCAGGTGATCACAAACCTGATCTTCGCTTGCAACAGGAGAGGCATCACCTCCATGGTTCCCATCTTCTGAACTATACATTTGAGGGCTATGTGTAGAGGAGTTGCTAGCGAAGACTGAGGCAAAAATTTGCTCAGTACATCACCCTTCTCCTTCTTTGTTGTTACCAATCTGCCTATGTTGCTCACTAGGGAGGGTGCACCCTCCTGGACTTTCCTTTTCTGATTGATGTATCTATAGAAGCCTTTCTTGTTTTTCTTTGCATCACTTGCCAAGTCCAGTTCCAGTTGAACCTCAGCCCTCCTGACCCCAGCCCTACACAGCCTAGCAGTATCCCTATACTCCTCATAGGCTGCCTGTTCCTGCTTCTACTGCCTGTGTATTTTCTTCTTGCTCTCCAGTTTGATCAGCAGCTCACAGTTCAACCATGCAGATCTCCTGCATTCCTTTCCTGACTTCCTAAACCTGGGGATGGAGAGATCTTGTGCCCTAAGGAAGACTTCTTTAAAGAGCTTCCAGTTCTGCTCTGCTTCCTCGTCCCTGAGGACAGATTCCTAGAGGGATTTCTTGACTAATTTCCTGAAGAGATGGAAGTTGGCTTTCCTAAAATTAAGCTTCCTGATTTTACTCTTTACCTGTCCAGTATCCCTCAGGAGTGTGAACTCCACCATTGCATGGTCACTACAGCCCAGGCAGCCTCCAATCCAGATGTCACCAACCAGTTCATTAGCACTGATGAGCAACAGGTCCAGTACTGCATCCCCCCCACCCCAGTAAGGCTGACTACTACCTGGCTCAGGTTACCCTCAGTACATTCCAAGAGGCTCTTGGATTGCCTACAGATGTTCAGTGTCACTGATGTAAATGCAGTTTCCTTCTGATACAGAACGCTCTTCCTCAGCTGTGTCCTTGTACCAAAAAACTTCATGCTCATCCTGGTGCTCTGACATTTGGGAATGACTGCCTTCAAACCCACATTCATCATGGCTAAAGAGGAATGGCTACTGTCATTCCAGACCCTTTCTCCCTTTCCCAGGCACTGGCACTCTCACTTTATCTTACCACTGCTTGGACTGATAGCCTGGATGTCATCCTGAGCTTAGACTTTTCTCTCCATTCTCAGTGTCTAGTAGACCAGATGTGACCTTTCTGACCTCTCATATAATTAAGTTGCTGCTCAGGCTCTTTCCTCTGATGTCTTTAGTCCTGCAGCATCTTTTCCTGTGCCCACCACTGTCCACCCAGCTTGTTGCTGTACCTAATGATTTTCCATTTACAACCCATCTCCATTGTCCACCCACATCCAAACCTTGCTTTATGCCAGCTTCTACAGACAAGTTTTGAGGAAAGGACCTCCTCAACTCTGTATTTCTGCAGCATCAGGAACATGAGTCATGATCATAAGTCCAAGGATAAGAATAAGAACAATGTGCAGGCTTATCCCAGACCAAGTCAGCAGAGGCCAGCAGTGCTGCACTCAGAAGGCTGTTCATAAATCAATGTGAAATGTGCTGTCTGAGCGTAGCTCCCAGTAGACACACATCTGCATAACACATATCACTGACACAACCGGTGATGGGAAAAATATCTTAACATATCATTTCCACAGCCATGGAGGAATGAATAAAGATGTCTAATTCTCCTGTCCCTGGGGTGAACTCTGGTCAATGTAAATGCAGTTCTTAGGAGTTAGAAGTTTTAAAGGCAGAGGAGAGGCACCATTAGAAAAATCTGATCTAACCACACAGGCTAGAAAATGTCCCTTAGGGATTCTTGTATCACAACCACAACCAAATTTAGAATAAGAAAGCTGAAATAAAAAATAAATTTAAAAAGGCCATCTAACCCTTGCATTAAAAGTTCAGAAGGTGAAGAAGCAAGTTCACCACTGGGTGAGTTCTTCCAGTGCTAAAATCTTACGTTTTCTCCAATACTGGATTTGTCTAGCTTGAGCTTCCAGCTGGGATCACATTGTGATCAAAAGAAAAGAAAAACAATGAAAAGAAACCTCAATCACTTTCAAGCTGCCCAGGGAAGTGGTGCAGTCCCTGAAGGTGTTCAAGAAATGTGTAGATTCAGCATGGAGGGACATGGTTTAGTGGCATGGTGGAGATGGGTTGATGGTTGGACAAGATTACCTTAGTGGTTTTTCCTAACCTAAATGATCCCGTGATTTTTCCCTCATCCAGTTTCAGCATGTATAATCCAATCACCAAAAATTCTCTTGAATAAACTGAATATAACCAGCTTCTGTCACTTGGTGACAGGATAACCAAACTACCAGTCATTACTGTAGCATGCTTGCACCAGATTTTAAATGTCCTTCCAAAGAGCCATCAACATCCACCCCTCACCCAAGAACTATGTTTATTCTTCTAGTAAGTGCTGCATAAGGATGGAGCAGTTTGAATTGGACACTCCTACAGAAAAAAACTGTACTGGAAAAGTAAAGTTTGCACTTCAGACGTTTCTCAATCAAGTGGAGGTAACTCCTACCAAATTTTTGGCCAGAGGCATTGTCACTTGTGCCCTGCATTCCGTTGCTCACTCTGGGTCTCTTTGGCTATAGGTTCATGTGAAGAAAGTAATGCTGGTCAAGTCTGAATCCTAATGCAGGACAGAGACAAGAGGAGAGAGGCATCTATAGTGAGTGATCTTGGCACAATGTATAGTTAATGCAATTGAACTCACACTGTGCTCAGTTTTCACAACTGGGTTCTTACTCTGATGAGTTAATTCTCTTTGATGTCTCTTATGATCCTCCCCTGATTTCCCTGAGTCTAAAATAACCTAACTGTCCATCTTGCTTATGGAATTACTGAACTTTTAAGAGAATACAAAGTGCACTCACATGAGGATTTGGGATTAAACCTCTGTTGTTTATGTTAAACATAACATCTTAATTCTTCCACTGCTGGAGGGCAAATGAATCTCCACAGCTCCATAGAAACCTGCTTTCATGCCCTAGAGCAAAGGTCAGTGTGATTTATTTCTCATTAGAGATATTCTTTCCGGTAAAGTTGTCTCATGGTATATGACAGTCCTCTTACAAAACACCTCAATGCAATTTACCACATTTTTACTTAAATATAGTCCATTGTAAGGCAACATATGCTTAATATTCACCACGTTTCTCCTCTCCAACTGCAGAAATTGGAGGAGTATCTGACTTTTCTTCAGGGATGCGTTAAGGAACACAACAGCCTGCCAACTATATCTCACCTAGCACCCAAGGAACTCTGGATTTGGGGAGTTAATCCCTTCGAATCTGGAAGTTGTTCCAGAACTGGGCTGGGCTCTGGCCTACAAGCTCTGGAGATAGTGAGAAAAAGGCAGAGGGGAGGTGGGAGAAAAGGCAGAAAAAGACTTAGGGTAAGAGAAAAGGGTAGTGAAGGAAGTGGTCAAGGAGAATTTAAGGCATTGTTAGCTTGTGCAGATCTTGCTCTTCTCAGCTATGATAGGGCTTTCTGGATGTTTGGCAGAAGTCCCTTGTGTTTGTTGAGCAGTGGAGATAAAAAAACATCACCACTGACACTGTGCAGGAGGTTTATTTGGATTTTAGAAACTGTCCTTAGCAAAGGATAAAAAAAAAAAAACACTATGCTCGTGAGCTGACCCAAATATGGTAGTGAAACAGGCTCTGATTCAGTGCTCCTGATGGAGGTTGCTCCCTCCTCTCATGAATCAGATGGGTCTTTGCTCAACAAAACTCCTCCTGATGTGGGAGTTGATGACACACGTACATGACAGGTGATGCTGAAGCTAGGTCTTGATGCTGGAGTGAGATCTTGAAACATTTAGAAGGGACTTTCTCAAGGTGGTCGGAGTGAAGAAAACATCCCCATTACTTGGAAGACCACCATTTTGGAGGAGTTACTGGAAATCTCAGTACAAAGTCACCCACAGCCCATTTGTCCTCTCACCACTAGTTTGGTGCTGAGGTTCAGCCTTCAACCACATAGGTGACAACACAACCCAAAGAGGAAGGAAAAATCTCTTTTTCACAGAGATGTATGTTAGTCTCCAGCTCTGATTAAATATATCCCAACTGCTAGGAACAGCTGTGAAAGGTTTTTCTCCTTTGCTTTTTTCAAGTGTGATGTATTCCTCCTCCTCACCATCACCTCGTGAAGGATGGGAAGAAGAGCCTCAGATAAAAGCCTTGCTCCAGGGCAAGCAACGATCCCAACTGCAGTTTTGCATAAATCTGTCACTTGGATTCTCTGGAGAGCAACTGCAAACTTGAAAAATAGCGTAGTGCAGCAGACACAGGTGTGAACTCCTTTATATATATATATATATGTACATATATATATATAATTTTTAATAAAACTTGCCGTGAGCAGCCCCAGAACACCATTTTTTCACCCAGCTTTCAGCTTTGTTAGATCTGCAAAAACTAATCCTGTGTTGATAAACATGTTACTAGTAAACCGTAAGTGAAACAATAATGAGAAAATAGTCCCGTAAAAAAAAAAACCTGCCCACTGTAAAATCCACAGCGACCATTCTGCAGTGCTTCTGCTGCTTTCTTCTCCCTCTAGAATGATTTGTGAG
The DNA here is from genome assembly GCA_036925125.1 of Oreortyx pictus. NCBI lineage: Eukaryota > Metazoa > Chordata > Aves > Galliformes > Odontophoridae > Oreortyx > Oreortyx pictus. The sequence continues at coordinate 178,149,033 of JAUPFR010000001.1, read as the reverse complement.
GTAGCTTTTGCTCTCTCTTACTTTTAAATGCAAATACATCCAAGATTTGCTGGGTTTGGCTTGGGGCTGGGAGGGCAGCTTGTGAGGAAGCTCAGTTATATCTTTCACCCCAGGGTCAGCTTTGCATCCCACAGTAAATTTGGCTGCTTCACTTGAAACAAAGACACAGTGTTGTTACATAGACTTCTCTCCTCCATCCAGGCACTTTCATCCCCAAGTGCTTTGGCTCCAAGTAGCTGGAAAACTGGGGCCAGCAGAGGTGGCTGTGTGGGCTGAGCTCATCCCAGGCTCCCAACAGGCTCCTCTGGCCCCCCACGCTCTTACCTTTGTCCCTAAATCTTTCATGTTCTCATCAAGCAGGAGAGTGTTTGGTGTTTGGTTACTGTCTCCACTGTAGAGGAGGAAATTGCTTTTGCAACTGCAGTCCCAGAGGCTGTACTTTTCTTTTGCAATTAAACCTTTATCAGACCTCATGCTGCAGCGATAATATTGACTGAATAGGTGTTTGTTGACAGACATTGACCTACAGCCTAAATAATATAAGGAAAATGCTTTTAATTTTTTTTTCTTTTAAGTCCTTGCCTAGTTCATGGGTGAAACCATATCTGCAGTAAATAAAGTGAAATTATTTAGGATCACATTGGGTACTACTAGCATCCATGTCCAAGCCACTCTCTGGGCATGTTGGGGTGACCACTTCTTTGATTGTTGTGGGAGCACAACCTGCCAGGCTGACATCAGATTCTCACCCCAACATTTGTGCTGAAGAGGCAGAGGACACTGCTTGCTCTGGCAGTGGAAGAGCTATAATCCTACTCAGCTATTGTCTGAGCAAAAGGTCCATCCACCTAAATGCAGTTTTGCATTTCAGTGCTGTTGTGTTGAAAGCCAATAACAATGTTTGGCCAAGTTCTGCAAAAGTTGAAACCTGACTTCTGGCTCACTTTCTGTCTGACAAAGAACAAGATTTTGATGTTCCTTTCAGCTGCACTGCTTCCCATTCCAGCATGCAAGTTGTGAGTGGCTTCTCTTCAGACGGAGAATTCCAGTGGGTCTCGTGAGTCATGGTGGGAAGGTGACATGAGGTTGGATTTAAAAATGTGAAGAGTCAACATTTGTGAAGTTTCTGCAGCCTGTGCATTTAATCTGTAAGAACACAGCTAGCACAAATCGTACCACAGCAGCACATGGCAGCGCCTGGTGATGTGGCTGTGTGGCTGGGAGAAGTGCCAGAAAAACAGAGGAAAGCAAATGTCATTCCTATCTTCATGAAAGGGCAAGAAGGTGTACCTAGGGAACTGCAGGCCTGTCAGTCTCACTACGATCCCTGGGAAGGTGATGGAAAGCCTAATTCTGGAGACAATTTGTAGGCACATGAAGGAGAAGAAAATCACCAGGAGTAGTCAGCATGGATTCACAAAGGGCAGATCATGCCTGACCAACCAGATAAGCTTCGATAATGAATTCACCAGCCTGATGGATGAAGGAGGAACAGAGAATATTGTCTTCCCAGTTTTCCTTAAGGCCTTTGACAGTGTTCCCCATAACATCCTTGGACCAAGGAGTCGTGACGGACATCCAGATGAACCTGAGGAAGCAATGTGCCCTTGCTACTAAGAAGGCTGATGGTACTCTTGGCTGAATTAGGGACAGTATCAGCAGCAGGTCAAGAGAGGAAAACCTTCTGATCTACTCAGCATTGATGAGGCCCCACCAACAGTGCTGGGTACAGTTCTGGGCCACCAGTACAACACAGACATGGACATGCTGGAGGGAGTCCAACAAAGGGTCACCAAACTGAGTAAGGGACTGGAGCACCTCTCCTGTGAGCAGAGGATGAGAGCTGGGATTGCTCAGCCTGGGGAAGAGGAGGCTCAGGCGATCCCATCAGTGTTTATAAATACCTGAAGGGCCCAAAGAGAACAGAAGCAGGCTCCTTCCAGTGGTGCTCAGTGCCAGGACAAGTGACAACAGGCACAAACTGGAACACAGAAGGTCATCTCTGAAAACCACGAAGCACTTCTCTGCTGTGTAGGTGACGGAACACTGGCACAGGTTACCCAGAGAGACTGTTGAGACTCCTCCTTGGGGGTGTTCAGAAACTGTCTGGTCCTGAGCAGCCTGAGCTAGGTGTCCCTGCTTGAGCAGAAGTTGGACCTAATGGACCCAGAGGTCCCTTCCAACCTCAACCTTTCTGTGATTTTGTGATTTGGAGCAGCTCAAGGTATCACCCACTTTATTATGCAAAAGATCTTTTTCCACCCAATATTCAGAAGTGCTAAAAGAGGATTCCCCATGAGGAACCCTTGGTTCTTAAAATTGCTTCCCTCTTGGTTCATCTTTCCTTATAGGCATTTGTCAAAGTGATGAGTCCTACATGGGTTGGAAAACGCAGAGAAAGAAAGAAAGTAAAATAAAGCTGACCCAGCAGGTTGGGAGTTGGACTTGTGACACTGGGGTGCAATTCTTTTCTCTGCCACTGGCTTACTATGATAATTTGGACAGGGTACTGAAGGATAAATAAGTGAACATATGACTTTGTCTCATTATATCCCAGATTCTCATTTGTAAAGTAGAGTTAACACCATTTTCTTTGATCACAATGGTGTGGTAAAGCAGACATCCTGGGGTTTCACAGTAACAGAGTCATAGGGACTACTTGAAAAAAGTTCATCTGGTTTTCCGTAGGAAAGATGACTAACAAAGAATTTATAACTAGCAAATTAAGGAAAAGAAATACAGTAAGGTTCAGAATTACTAACCATGTGTTGAAAGGTTTAGAAAAATGCCTGGAGTTGTGAGTAGGTACCAGAGAAATTAATTATGATAATAAAACTTCTGGGAAGACGTGGAAATGCTGGAATCATCAAATCACGTTTAATTATGAGGAACATTTTTTGTCTTGCTAACACAGCACTGTAAGGAATATGTGCATTGCCTCCAGAAGTCTTAGGGGCCAGGATGTCATTCTTTCAGAAACAGAACAGACAAGAACTAAAAGGTAATAAATAAATAAAAAAATCAAAGAAAAGCCAAACCAAACAAATGCCTCACAGGTCATGACAGAGCACCCAGAGCTTTGTAAGGAAGGCCAGGGGAAATTTCCTGAGAAGATGCACTCTGCTCAGACAGGAATTCCTCTTTGCTACCTTTGTAGAAACAGACAAGCCTCTTCCCTTCTTTCTTCATAGACAGCTCTTCAAAATCTGGGTTTTGTGGTTGGAGCTTCTTTTCCTCTGACAGAGCCACACTGAATCCCAAGGGCAACGGGCAGGGTCATGAGGCTGACAGTGCTTGCTGCAGTGGAGAACTACACAATCTCCACTTCACTGACATTTGAAGGTGTGTTCAATAAACTGTTATTCATTGCAAAAAAAAAAAAAAAAAAAAAAAAAGAAAAAAATCATTCATAAAAAGCCCAAATGGCACATTGGCAGCACAACTACCTAAACTCTCTGTAGGAAGTCCAGGTCACCAGTGACTGTTGAGGGCCGTGCAGTTTCAAGATGAATTAATTGCCTCCTGGGTTTCCCTCGGCTCTGCACAGCTTTTCCTGGATTTGCACATACTGCCAGCTGCTACACAGAAAGCCAGCAAGGAAAAATAGGGCTGGGAGAGGAGATATGGATGGGCCCAGTCTAAACGAGCTCTGGGTTCGTTTGCTTCTGGAAGTCACAATATCTTTGTGCTGCAGTTTCTGTTGTGGCTGTAGGGTATTGAAAAGAAATAATAACAAAAACACATGGCAGGCAATGCAAATGAAAGGCTTTGATATTTGCTGTTTGAGAGAAGGGCTGCAAACTTCACTCTGAAAGGCTGCACCAGTTGGGTTTCCCAGGAACTTACCTTAAAGCTTCAGCCAGGTCACAAACGACCCACAACTGCAGCCTCTGTTGTCCCCTTAAAAAGGAAGATTCAATACCCAGCAGCAGGATTCTTGCACACAGCAGTATGGAAAGTGTTCTTGATTCTTACACTTCATGGCAAATATTTCTTGTATAGAAATGATACATAATTCTCCATGGGACGACTGCCTCATCGCAGCACATGGCTTGCCCTCAGCAAGGTACATAAAAGCCCAGAGACAATGTGGGTTCAGCTTCTTCCCAGGATGCTGTCCTGATGGATACTCCCCTCCCTCAGCAATATCTGAACACCATTAAATCAAGCTGTCTGCCTCACTGTTCTGCTCTTCTTGGACGCTCTGCAAAAGGATCCCTGGAGATCCCATGAAAGATATGAAATCTTTACATTCTGTTTTCTGTCTATTGGCTCCACAGTGATGCTGTTACGTGTCTCATAGATTGCTGACATCCTGGCATTAAATCTCAGTGGCTTTCTTTGCCTTCTATATCCTGATATCTCAGATATGACTTGTGCCTTTACAGACAAGTTCAGAGATCGTCCACCCCGTTAGACCAACACAAACCTCAGAGCAGCCACCTGTTCTCAGTGTTTATAAGCATGTTTCACATGGATTCCCAGAGCCACTCCTTTTAAAAAGGACATCACAAAGGCAGCTTCTATTTGTAAACCGCAAAACAGGGACATCTAGCTGTAGATGTTCCTTTCCATCGCAAGGGAGTTGGACTAGATGACTTCTAAGGGTCCCTTCCAACTCAGATGATTCTGTGACTGTATGAATATCCACTGGGCTGGTATGGCAATCTGACATGCCCTCCTACTGCAGCCCTTCCCAATGGTTTACTGTGATTGAGAGACTCTTCCTTTAGCACTGTGCAATTTTACCAGGGTTGTTAGAAGTTTATTGTGATCTCCTCCAGTGATGTTAGCACTTCAGCAAAGTGATGCTGTGAAGCACTGTGTCCTGGTTGTGTTCTCACCCTGCACTGCAAGAAGATGCCCTTCAGAAATGCCTCCTGCAGTGTCTGTCAGTTGCTGCAGGTGCTTACTGCCTCTTTTTTTTTTTTTTCACTTCGCAAGTTAAAAACTAGTATTTGTTAGGCTCTTTTTTTCTTCATGTATGGTATCAGCTCTCAATGAACACATCATTTAAGGTTTAGGATGAAACACGGAAATAACTCTCAGGTCCCTGGGGAGATCATTCCTAAGGATTAAGGGTGTTTTCAGACCACTCTGCCTGATTGCATCCCAATACCAAAACAAATCAAGAGAGCAATCCTTACTCACTTCTGCTGTTCTTACAGTGAGAACTACAATAACGCAGCACAGGGAGGTGCAGGCTGTTTGGCTTTAGACGTTGGTGGTTTTATTCCATTTACCACCTCTGTCTGCACCTAACTCTCAGATATGTTAGCTCAAGCAAGGAAGAACTTCTCTGATTTCAATGAGACAGTTTAGTCATTCGGATCCCTGCTTCGCTCAATTATTCATGTTAGATCACTATTGATTTTGCCTCTTTGAGCTTAGTGGCAAACAAAAAATTGAAAAATCTGAAAAATTAAAGTGAAAAGCGAAAGAACAAGGATAAGAAAGCTTCAGGTTATGTCATTTGTAATCCAAGGGGCCCAAGAATTATTCAGTTCAATTATGTCCCTGTGTAATTATTCAATTACACAGTTCAGCTGTGGAAATCTTCTCCGATTCGTTCTGTTACTTTCACTCAGTGTATCCTTCTCCAAGTCTGGGGGTCAAGGATGAGGTGTTTTGGGTTAATAGCTCCAGGAAAATGATACATTTATGAGAGCTGCCTGTAACCTAGGAAGCTCTACCAGGTTTGGTACATGGATACCACACTGAAGTGCGTACAGAAAAAATTAGTTACAAAATTAAAGTGATACATCAGCCCAGCTCTCACTCTCAAAAGCAATCTTCCTCATTCAGTACCACGGTGCACTTTACTGGCTGCACTTTCAGGCTGCCCAAAACCTCAGCTGACCCCTTGCTTTCAAAGAATAAAGCAGAGAAAATGTCTCTGAAGTTTACTCTCCCGAGCTCCCCAAGCCTCAGCCTTAAGCTTATATGTCCTATACAAAAATCCTTCAGGACTACGCAGCAGCTTTCAAAAGGGTATCTGTGCTCTGCAACACATCTCTGCTGCCAAAAACAGTGGTGTCCAGCTGGGACTCCAGCCACCAGCTTCAGCCTGGAGGAGGAACTGCTGGGGCTTTCACAGAGGTTTGTTCTAAACCCTCATCCAGAGCACAGCCCATAAACCAAGGAGGTAGTTCCACAGGGAGAGGCGTAAGATCAAGGAAAATTCTTTGCAGAAGTCAGAACTGGATCAGTAGGGTTTTACTATACTATTAGGAAACGTCTAGATCCTATGGTGATGTAGTACAGGAAAAACTGCAAATAAAAACAATCCCTAAAACTGAAACCCTGTTGCGAATGGTGCTAGATCTTAGTAATATTTCACCCTGGGCTCAATCCAGATTTTATCACAGGTCCCATTCCGAAAGAATAACCTAAGTCAAAGCAATGGGGCCTGGATGGGAGCTTTGTCATTTGGGCCTAATTACAACAACTTAATATTAATCAATGTCTAACATAAAATATAAATTAATATCTCAAATGACTATCCAAACCCTTCAGAAGGAATAAGTCCCTAACAATCATTACACTTCCTTCACTTTTCAGAATCCCTTGCATAAACAACCCTCTTCTAACAGACATAAGATATGACATAATGCAATCAAAGACAAGCCTGACTTTTCTCTCTTTGCAGCATACAGATTGAGGCCAGTTACTCCTTTCCCCTCCTTGAGAAAGGAGCCAGCAGAAGAATCAGGAGGAAGGAAAGAGAGTAAAAGAGATGCCTGCAGGTGATACAGTGAGTACCATAGAGACATCTGCAAAGAAACTGTTTAGGGTCCCGCTCAACTCCATCAAAAACTGTGCAACTCTGTGCACTTTGGTGGAGTTTAGCAAATGGAAATGACCACATCTTTAACCCCTATACTTCCTGTTCACCAATAAAACAATTATTATTATTATTATTATTATTATTATTATTATTATTATTTACAAAAAGGGAAACAAACAAGTGAAGAAAGGGGAAAAAATAAAATGTATTAAAGCAAGCTTCCACTTAGAGGTTATAACCCATGGCTTAAAGAGTTTTTAATAGGTTGTTTCTTTGTCCTCACAGAACTCAGCATGTCTAGAAACACATTTTTTACAGCAGGCTTTCTATAACATCAGATTGTTCTCATGTCTGTGGCTGGTTTATTGCAGCAATTATAATAATTGATCAACTTGTAAACCTGATTATAAAGTCTGCTCCCTCATCTGTTTTGTTCTTCGACTGGCTCTTGCTTTTGAAGGCAGTAAGGATTTACAGTGGGGGCTGTCTGCAGCATCCGTCCCCTCCCTGGCTTGCCATTAATGTTGCCTGGTTCAGCTCCAAAGGAGTGGCTGAGGACATCTGGTTACAGAGCCTCCAGCCATTAACCCCATCTTAATCTGGTCCTAGTTGAAAAGTGAATATCAACGTTGCAGATGAGTCAGGAAGGCAGGAAGAGGAGAAGAAATGCCTTTGTCTTGCCAAACAGACTCAAACATCTCCCAGTCCTCGTGGGTCACACTAGTGAGATACTGACACAGAAGTGGATGCCTTTCAAATAGCCCCCAGCATCAGATAGTCATGTCATTGATAAAGGCACCAGAAGAAAGACAGTGTATTAAGCAGGAGATAATTGAGAGGAGCCATTTACTCCTGCGGACACCCACAGGCTGTCCCTTGAGATATCCAGACTGAATAACTCTCAGCAGACCTGACAGACGTGATTCACGCATTCAACAAAGTGTCTGGCATCTGGATATCACCCTGCATCTCTTTAAAAAACTGGACCTGGTATCTGTGTGCCCCTTCCTTTAGTACCCTCTGGAGAAGCAGATAGCTACTGCACTGTGCTGCTGTGCTGTGAGCAACTTTCTGAAGCAATTTTTTATCTCATTGGAAATGCTGAAATGTGTTGGCGGTTCCGGACTGATTACCAAGAAATTGTGTTTCCTCAGCACAAATTGCAGAGAGGCGTGAAAGAGATATCCGCCATTTCTCTGTAGCCCTCACTGGGAAAATGGAGGAGTTGAGTGGCTGAAGAGCTGAGTTCCACTCAGAAATGATAGTGACATTCCACCAGTAGGTCTCCATGCCAACTGAAGCCTGGCTGTCTGGTTGGACCCCTCTCACCATCCAGAGAGAGGAAGACATTTGTTTTCCATGACACAGCAACACAGGGACTCAGGTGCTGGGACGGAATGAAGCAGACTAGCTTCAGCAGTGCTGCCCATGAGGCTTTCACAGCTCGTGTTAGGAAGCACTATCACAGACACTTTCTTATACACAAACTCTAAATTAAGCAGTTTATTTCTGCAGGAAGGAACTTGCCATGCACACATCTACCTAAAAGAGGTGGATTCCCAGTGTCAACCAGAACTGCGATCAATAGCTGTTTTATTTAACTACCAGTACTTGAAAAGCAAAAGCCCCTGTGGATGGGACACGTGGTGATGGACTGATGTAATAATCACTAACTCTTCAAAACAAGATGTCCCTTTAGAGATAAAACAGCCACAGAAATAATTGCCATGATAACAAGATCTTTCATCTTGAGGATGTGTGATATCCTACTAGCAAGATTTTCATGGCAGTATTAACTTAAATAGACCCCAGGAACTGGAATATGAGAAGTTCGATACTAATGCAAGGAAGAAGTTATTCACTGTCAGAGAGATGGAGCACTGGAACAGTCTGCCCAGAGAGGTTATGAAGTTTCCTTCTCTGGAGATACTCAAGACCTGCCTGGATGACCTGCCGCAGGGAACCTGCTTTAGCAAGGGTAGGGGGACTTGGCAGTGTCTAGAGTTCCCTTAAAACCCCTACAATTCTGTGATTCTGTGAATAAAATAAGCGTATGTAAGAAGTGTACTTCAGCAAAATACACTAATTTTTATTTATGCCACTACTGGTAATAATAATGGTTAACAACTCAGAAGGAAGCATTGTTTCACATCTTGGGGAGCTTTACAAGAACTAAGGTCTAAGCATTTGCTCATAAAGAATAGTGAATAAACAAAAATCACAGAGGAATTTTAGAGTGAGCTACAGTAAGCAACTGAAAATAAATGTGAAGCCAGAGAAATCGGGTTAATATAAACCAGATTTAATTACCTAAAAACAATACTGCAACATGGACTGGGTGAAATTAGTCCATGAGTTTGTTTCCAGAACTGGGCAGATGTCCCCACCACACAGAACCCAAAGCAACAGAGGTCCTCTTGCTGAGGAATCTGGAACAGATATAGAAGGTGATTCTGGCCAAGAGGGTCTCATGCCAGGAAGCAGATCACAGAGGCAAGAATAGAACCATTATAGGAGAGAAGTCCAAGATGAAAGTCTCGCACTGCATATAAATTTCCAGGTATGTTAGCCTAACACCTTCCTCCATGGTTACTTTTATGGAGATACTTGAAACTGTAATAAATAAATAAAATCCTGCTGCTCCATAAGGGGAAATCTTTGATCTATCTTCTTTCAAGGTACCATTAAAATTAAGGCATTAAATGCACGTGTGTGCTGAAGTACGTAAGCAGTTATTTAACAACCTCTGTGTCTTTTGTTTTTCAGTTGCTAGCAGTGTTAGAGCCTATACCCCTACTCAGGCTTTGTTCACTAGCAGCACAGCATTGATCCGAGCATGAGGGCACTTCAGCGTTGTGTCTTAATACTCACAGCAACTTCCTTCAAGAAGGGCTGAGCGCCCTCACCTGTCTGAAAGCCAGTTCTGCCAACATGTACAGCCTTGAATAGCCTTAGAAAAATTCACCTCCTCTTCTCCTTCTTGCAAACCAAATTCTTCCCAATATTCACTACTATTCCAGCTTCCTTTTGGGATCCAGAGCATCACTAAGAGCTGGGGTACCCCACTGTGGTCTGCAGGGCAGAAATACATCAAAGTCTTCTTGTTCTCGTTCAGTGATTATAACATTTTCCTGATCCCATTGTGTTTCTCCGCCTTGGGATTCACACTGTAGTTTCACGTAGAGTTTATGTTGCCCTACATCAGCACGACTGCTGAAAGAATCATCCCTTCTTCCCCTCTACCCAAAGTCACTTCTTCACAGTCTTCCACTAAATCAGTGTGAGCATGCGGTAAGCCGGCTCAAGGGAAACTGATTTGGGTGAAAACTGAGACAGGTTAAAATCTCTGATCTGGTTCACTCTGATCAGGCTGTCCGTATGCCTCCATCTAAACTTCTTCCAGCGGCAGTCCTTAAACTCTAAATAAAAATATGCCTTCTATTCTTTTTTTTTTTTTTTTCTTCTATTTCCATCTGTTTGAACTCTGGTTGGTTTGGGAAGAATTCTCAGTGGTTTGTGTCACTGAAGACTTTATGTGTGTTATCACTACAAGCCCCATTTGAACACAGGAGCCTCAAGCTCCACGGATTTTGCACTTCAGCAGTTCATGCACTCTACCTACGTGCCAAGGCCCAATAAAATGATTGCACTGTGGATAGTCCAGACAGTGCCAGAAAACAAAAAATCCCTGACTGCATTCTGAGAGACAGATTTGCAGTGAGACTTTATAACTCAAAATCAAGTGACCTGCCAAGAAAAAAAGCAGCACAATTCACATTCATATCATATATATCAGCTCTTCACTCCTCCAGGTTGCGTAGAAAGGGGAATAGGGGTGAGTGCACCTTCACAACCCACCAAAAGTGGTATTTTCAGACCTTGTAGGAGAGCAGCTCGTGGAGTCACACTGAGCCAGTCAACTAAATACCACAGCAAGATGTTTGAGGAGAAAAAAAGCAACATCTGCAACTAAAAATTCTTAGATTTTCAAATGGATTTAGATAGCAAGATTGATGAAGAACTGGGTGTCAAAATGCATGTGCCACCAGGCTTTATTTGAGAGTTCTGCCTTTTAAAATCATGACATCCTTCCATCCAAACATTATTGTTTTGACCGTCTCTTTGCAACCTCAGTTCTGAATGCTGAAGTGCACGATGGGAGCATGGGTCACCTCTCTCTGTGGCCTGTACAATGGTATGGAGCTACAGACACTGTTCTCTTTCAGTGATGAACAAGAGAGCGTTTCAGGATAAAGATAGGGTTGTAACAGGGTTATCCGCAAGAGATTTTCTGCTCTCTTGCTTTGCCGTGGTACTTTCAGAATAGAGGTTTCCTTGGCCTCATTCTGGCTTGATTTCTTCTTACAGCTTTAAAGAAGCTACAGTTCTCCACATACAAAATAACACTGGGAAACCACTCCTTCCAAAGGGGAGCATGATGCTCTGGGCCACTGCTCTCCTCATCAAGGTGCACAGTCATTGCTCTTTCTCATGAAATCTTCATTTAGCCTGGAATCCCTATGTTTCAGTTTCCTCTTTCCATGATTCTCCAATTCCCACTCCGTAGCTCCCTAAAATAGTCACACTTTTACTTTTGACCATCCTTAGTCAAAAGTAAAGCTCTCTCCCTACTTCTAGCCCTTGGTCACGTTTACTCGTTGATCTGCCTGTGTTTTCCTGGCATGACTGTTCTTGGCAGCAGCACCACATTCCAAAGGGCTTCAGATATTTTCTCAGTCTGCTGCCTTCTTGGTCCAACTTTCATACTCGGATACAGCAAAAGAAAAGGGCAAAGATGCTGTGTTTTTAAACACGTACAGAATTTCGGAGCTCCGGACCTATTCAGCTAACGATGAACTGGAAAGAGAATTGGTGCCACCTATTGGAAGGAGAAAACAAGGACAGCTGTCAATTCGGTTGTTGCCCTTTCTTGCACGTTTTTATTTTTGTTTTTTTTTCTACTTCCCACTCTACCCTTAAGGGTGTAAGGACAAAAGAAAAACCAACCACACTTGCTGGCATAGTAGATGATGACCGAAATTTACTGCTGTCCAAGAGGATTTAGTATCTGTTGAGTGATCAAGAAAGGAGAAGCTCCTTAGGTCATGGCTCCTGTAGTACTGTCAGTGGCAGCTAGGAGACATTACTTTGGGAGCAATCTACATATATATACAGCCCAAGACTATTCATCTTCACCCAGTGTGCCCCAGACAAGCCAAAAGATTGGACACTTGTGACACAGGACCACCCAAAATTCAAACCCTTTGTCTGAAAGTGTCGTCCAAACACTCCTTGAGCTCAGGCCGCTCAGGGCTGTGCACACTGCCCTTGGATGCTCCCTAATAGTTACCTGGTTTTATAGTATAGCATCTAAAACTGCACCCGGTGCTGGAGGTGAGGCCGCACAGCGCAGAGCAGAGCTGGACAGTCCCTCCCCTTGATCAGTGGCAGTGCTGAGCCTGGGTGCACCCCAGGGTACGGTTAGCCCTTTTGGTGGCCCACCATGTCCTGGTTCTTTTGTAGTTACCCTATGGTCACAGTTCATGGTAATCATTTTGCTATTCTTCTCAACTGAAAACAAAACCAAAAACCTGAGGCATTCAACTGTCAGGCAGCAAATTACTTTATCACTCTTCCTATTGCAGAACATTGTACTCGAAGGACATTCTATGCAGAATTTCCTATGGATGAGGTTCTTGATGGACTGAGAATAAATGGGGATTTTTTTGACAGTTTTACTTTGATCACTAGATTTATTAGGGGGAAAAAAAAAAAGATTGCAGACTTTTTATTTATCTTTTTTTTTTTTTTTTTAAATGGTGACAGAATGAGTCACAATGAGTCTTCCATCACGGAAGAGCTGATGGTGAGGAATTCCAGCAACTTGGCACAATCGAATCCCAACTCCTCTCAGGGCAGGGGAGAAAGTTGAAAACTTTTACATTACAATTTTTCTACGTAGCAGCAAGCCCCGAATTAGATCATCTAAAAGCTGCACTAGAGGCACTGTTTTTGTCTTCTATGTCATTGCACAGAGATGTTATATAATTGCAGTTGTAAAAGGAGTCATCCATTCAGCTGTATGTGGGAGGGAAAGAGGTACATAACACACTGTGTATTCAACTGTGAACAATGAGCCAAAAGCAATCAATTAGACACATTCTTTGTCACTACCATTTGCTTCACATACCCTATAGGGATCCCTGACCATGACAGGTTTATCAGACTAGAAACATGTCCTTTGGTCATTTTTTTCCTACAGTTTTATTTCTGTCTTGGCTCCCTGAGTTCAGCATTTGATAATTCTCTCTTTCAAGGTAATAATAGCATTAATAGACAGCAGTTCAATGCTGGACTGGTATTCCACGAGATCTGGGACTGAATATACCATACCATCTGTTCATGGCAGATAAACATTCAGTTCATACATTTGAATTTCATGTTCTTTGCAGCTGTTCTACTGCAGATCATCATGTAAGGTATGATACCTTTTAACATAAATTTTACCAGTTGGGTCTGAGCCATCTCCAGGCCATAGCAGGCCTTAATTGTTGTAACAAAAAAATGCACTTCATTATCCCGCGTCTCCCTAGGTTATGGTGACATTCATCATGCAATACTGCTGACTACAGAAGTTGGATGCACTTCACAACATCCCTTCTCCCCCACAAGCCTGTGAAGAACCATATCTTTATGGTGTTTTCAAATTACCTGCCAATTGGAAATTAACCTCAATCAGCAAATCTGAAGGCACAGCAAACTCTCTAACATTTACTTGGGCAGGAAGCCCAGATATTAATCAAGGGTAGTGGTCCTTCCACAGACCTTCTGTAGATAGAATAAAATAAAGCTCTTTAGGAACCTGAGCTCTTCAGAGGAAGCAATCCAGACTGATGTAGTGCATATTCACAGTGTGAGCAGTCAGTCTTTGGGCTGTCTGTACAGTATCTATGGGATCCTGGCCAATAATCAGGAGTTTCTAGCAGCTACCACTGCACAAGTCAGAAGCAAGAAGGCAACACAGACTGGAAAGACAAGAAGAGCAGAGCCAACATAAGAGAGTCAGAGGCAGAGTAAGTTCCACATAATATAAAACAGACACAGACATAAAACTTAAGCACTCTGTATATATACACAGGGAAACACATAGATGTTCTTCCTATCTGAGCTGTCTGAAGTTCAAGCCTTCATCCCAGCTTTGTTAGATTCTCAGGGTTCAGCTCCTGGCAACTGCAAAAACAGCATCCAAGCCTGGAGTAATGTGAAAATAATTCAATGCAACCCCCTGTCTTTTCAGACCACGCTAAGCTGCGTTATCTCACACTTTCTAATATACAATGAGTGTTTCCACAGCTCAGCTGCCACAAGGGAACTTCTTAAGCAACTTGGCTGAATCTGAGCCCTCAGACCTGGAGCTGACCAATGCCTATTTTCACAAATTACTCAGGGAAAGCTAGACACTTTTACACATCTGTAAGCCGTGCCTGCCAATATTTACCCTCTGTGCAGTACAGGCAGAAGTAGATGAGCTGTTCGTAACTCAGCCCAGCAGTTCAGGCCATCATGGGAAGAGTTAGAGCAGGAGTTTCCTTCCTTCACTGAGCAAACACAGTCCATGTTACTCATAACTGGCAGGATGGACAAAACAAACTGTGACCAGGCTGTAATGAAAAAAAAGATCTGAATAAACAAGGTTGGCCCAAACAATTGATTTCTCAGTTGTATGTCCACTATGCTGGTGTATTAAAATAGAGTTTCAGGCAACACTTTAACATTCCCTAGATATAAACAATTTTTCTGTACCTATGAAAAGAAATCAAAAGTTTTGTGTTTGGTTTCTTTTATGTTATTCTTTTTATTTCTCCGCTAGGTTTTTTTCAGTTATTTCCCTCCCATATCTAAAAGAACATTCATTTTCTTTTTACTATTAAAAACTGAAGTGTTTCATTCCAGTTAAAATCAGATATATCACTTCTGATACCCAAGAAACCCCCATTCATTCTACAAATGCAAGTGGAAATGTTCTTGCACTTGGATCCCTTCAGAGAGCTGCAAGATGCATAGATCTGGCTGGCACTTAAGCACATATCTAAGTGATAAATTGTTCTCCAAAAACTTGAATATTTTGCTTTCTGCATAAGATCTGTTCCCAAAAATGGTCTGTTGGTATTAAAACCGAATCTGTGGGAACACTATCAGAAGCATGATCAAATAGAACTGCTCTGTTAAGTAAAACTCAGTTGATCTTTGTTGCACTTCTTTTGCCTTTGTTTCACATAGAGTAAGGACCTCCCGTTCACAGGAATTTCGCTCAGAGTTCAAATAAAAAGTTGCAATGAGCTGCTAGTATTTCTGCTTCTTGATCTCAAAGAAGCTACCTTTACTGCCCCTCTAAGTCTTACACACTCTCATCTAACATAACCGCCATGGACATTGTGATGGGAGACAACAGTAATTTAAAGATCTCACACCCAAAAGCACAGAAAATCACAGTGTATCTACAAGTAAATGGATTCTCTTTGCAGTATAAGCAGAAAGCGCATGGATTATAGAATAAATCTGCTATGAAACCTGTTCTTCACCATGCTGACAGTCACACATGTTTGCTGGTTTTATTTCTGTTGGTGACCAGCACTGAGTTTGAATGCTGAAGTTTCTCAGATGAAAATCTAGAAAAAGGCAGTTATTTAATGAAAGACTGACATTTTCCACATGGGAAGCTGACATTTTAGCTAAAATGCCTTTCTGCATTGAAAATGAAGGAAGCAAAATGCCATAACTGTCCCTAAGAACAGTCACACCAAGATAATTCCAACCCATTGTGCTATTATGGACAGTTTTCACTGTCTCACACATTCCCAGAGCTTCTTTTTGTAAAGATGATGATAGGATGTGAGGAAATGATCTCATGTCGCACTGAGGGAGGTTTAGGATGAATTTCTTCAGAGATGGGGTGGTCAGGCACTGGAACAGTACGTCCAGGGAAGCAGCGGTGTTCCCGTCCCTGGAGGTATTTGAGAGGCGTGTGGATGTAGCACTAAGGGACATAGTTTAGTGATGGGACTCTGTAGGACAGGTTGATGCTTGGACATGATGATACTGAAAAGCTTTTCCAACCTAAGTTATTCCATGATTCCGTGCATGCTGAAGATTGGTATCTTACAGTTTTTGGTTGCATGGGGCTTGGCTGCCCTGCCACCTCCAAGGCTTCTACTCTGACAGGAAAAATACAGAGCTCCATGAAGCAACACCCAAAGGGGTGCCCAGGACGTCCTCAGGCAGACACGACCTGTCCCCAGAGAAGTCTGCCTCCCTCTATATTCCCAGGGTTGAACCCAGCAAGATGCTGTCCTGGGCACTCTCCCTTCTTCAGGGTGTCTGTGACCTGCACTGTTTAACATCTTTGTCAGTGACACGGAGAGTGGGACTGAAAACACCCCTGGAAAGTTAGCAGAGCCGTGCAGCTCATCTACGTCCAGCTCTTGGGCCCCAACCTAAGAAGGACATGGACTGCCCACGGGGCACTGAGCAGCCTGGTCTAGCGGAGGGCCGTGCGCTCACAGAACAGCTGCGTTGGAAGACACTTTAATAGCACGCCCGCTTCCAATAGACCTGAAGGCCTGCCCCCCCCCCCAGTGCTCCGGGTCACGTCGAGGCCCCACGCAACGGCCCCGGCACAGGAAGCGCGGAGCTCGGGAAATCCCCGCGGAGGAGGCGGGGACGGCGCGGTCAGCTGAGCCGGGCCATGGGCGCGCCGTGAGCGGGTGAGCGCTGCCCGGGGCCGGGACGGGGAAAAGCGGCGGGGAGCGGCGGTCGCGGCGGTCGCGGCCTCGGAGCGAGGCCGAGCTGGAGGGCCCAGCAGCCGGGCAGCTTTGCTCGCGCTGCTCGCAGGCGGTGACTCAGCGGCTCCGGGGAGGGCCTGCCGCGCTGAGGAAGGGCGAGGGGGAAACGGAGCGGCCGTGGCGGGGCGGGGCGGCCGCCTGAGAGCTCCCCGTCCCCGGGTGCCGGTTTTGGCCCCCCGGGGGGGGGGACAGGAGCCGGGAACGTCCGGGGAAACGGTGGGACCGCTGCGGCCCGGGATGGGGAGTGCCCCTCGTGGGCTTTTTGTGCGTTATTCCGTGAGGAATGGTCTCTAGGGGGGTAAGGCTGAGTCTGAGTGATGGGTTGGGAGTCTGAGGGGTTAACGCGTTATGGGGGCTCGTGGGTGTTTTGGCGGAGTGGGGTCGGGGGCATTGGATGATGTGTGTGTGTTTGCTGGTTGCATGTGCTGCTTGCTTGTCTGGGTAAAACTGAAGCGGGGTTATGTTTTGCGCATTAAAAAGAGCGTGGCCAGCAGGTCGAGGGAGGTGATCCTCCCCCTCTGCTCTGCCCTGCTGAGGCCTCATCTGGAGTACTGTGTGCAGTTCTGGGCTCCCCAGTATAAAAAAGACAGGGAACTCTTGGAAAGAGTCCAGCGCAGGGCCACAAAGATGGCCTGGAGGATCTCCCCTACGAAGAAAGGCTGAGTGAACTGTGTCTGTTTAGCCTTGAGAAAAGAAGTCTGAGAGGGGACCTGATCCAGGTTTGTAAACATCTGAGGTGTGGGGGCTTGTGGAGTCTCCTTCTCTGAAGGTATTCAAGACCCACCTGGACGCCGACCTGTGTGACCTGGTGTAGGGAGCTGCTTTGGCAGGGAGGTTGGACTCAGTGATCTCTAGAGGTCCCTTCCAACCCCTACAGTTCTGTGATGCTGTGATCACCACCATGCCCACCAACCCATGACCCCTCCCATGACCCTGTGCAGCCCGTGCCAGTGCTCTGTCACTGAACTATGAAGAAGTTCTCACACACATTTGTACAGAACTTCCTGTGCTTCAGCTTGTGGCCATTTCCCCTCATCCTGTTACCACTGAGAAGAGCCTTGCCCCTTGGCCTCCTGCTCCTTAGATATTTATAGACGTGGATCAGATCCCCTCTCAGTCTTCTTTTCTCAAGGCTGAACTGCTCCAGGTCTCTCAGCCTTTCCTCATAAGGGAGGTGTTCCATGCCCTTTATCATCTTTGTAGCCCTCTGCTGGACTTATTGAGGAGATAGACTGACAGTTTATAGTTTAGATGGTCTTAGTGGTCTTTTCCAACCTTAATTATTCTATGATTTACTTAGCAAAAAAAAATTGTCTTTGTTAACCTCATAGTGCACTTCAGAGATGTCCAGCAAGCAGCAGATCCGTCCTGCTGAAAATGGAGAGCATTGCAGGAGTAAAATGGAGAATGGAATGGACAGTGTGGGTCCCCCCACCCTCAGTACCTACACACCAGAAGAGATGGTACAGCAGATGAAAGAGCTGATCACTGAGAACAATGAGTTAAAAGGTGAATGTAAACCCGAATCAGTCTTGAAATGCAAAACACCTGAGTCTATTCTTCAGCTCCAAATCTCTTTTTGACCTATGAGTATGAATTCTGTGTTCATTTGGTCTTTCTAGATAACTTTTTATATGCGAGTAGCATTCTCTCTATAAGCAGCCATCTATCTGCAAATGATAAGGCTGGTTTGCTAGGGCACAGCAGATGTAATTGGTATGGAAGAGTGGAGGAAGAATACCCCCTAAGCTAAGCTTCAGAACTACACAAGCAATCAGTGTATTTTAAGAGGCAGAGTAAAACATTTCCTGCTAGGATACACTGTTTGATCATCAACTTTTAAAAGTATGCTTTGGTTTGTATTTTACAATGGTTGGATCTCTCCATTACAGATAGACTAACAGTCTGCAGTGGCTCCATCAGTAGGGTAGGTACTGTACAGTGCCCAGAGCAGTTGGGGTTAGGATGCTCTCTCTGTATCCTCACAGACAGAGGAGGGAATTGAAGCAGAGTGTCCTGCACTGCTGAGTAGTAACCATTAAAGTTTAGATGTTGGGGCACCTTCTGTGCTGCAGAGTATGCACCCATGGCTGAGTCTGTCTGGGAGAAACCAATAGGTTTCCCTGAAAACACGTAATGATTGATTCCTTCTAGGTAACATCGCTTTGTTTCTGAATCCTTAAAGCTTCAATGTTAGATGTGGGGTTTTATTATTATTGGTAAATGGTTAGAGTGAAAGCCAAGGGATACGGGAGATTTCTGTGTAAAAGACAGGTACCTCACTTTTTATATCGCGACAGGCCAGGAAGTCACGTGTCTTGTGTGCTGCTGTTTTGAACTGGTGTTCAAATTCAACCTCAGTCTTTTCTGGACCTGATCTCAGTTCTTTCCCTAAGAGTATCGTGGGTGCCTGGCAGCTTCAGGAAGCACTCCTGGTATTCTGCTACAGGGCATCATACGAGACAGTGTTCCAGAACAACAGTCACAGTTGCTGTAACTCATGCCTTGCAGAATTATTCTCCAGGAGAGTTACATTTACTTACAGAACGTTTTTGGTTATGTCAAGGACTTTTTGGCAATTTATTACATGACATGAAGACGTAATTTCTGGAAAATACAATGTATATAACATTGTGGAGCTACTGGCTTCCAGTTTGTTGCTTTTAAAAGCAAGTCTAAGGTACGTTCATTGGCTTCATAAAAATCTTGTCAGCGTTTTGCAATAGTGAGACTGGAGTTGCTGACTCACTGACTTGGTTACATATACTTGTCCTCCCAGTCAGGGTGAAATGACTTCACTCTAAGTTGTCAGTTATGTTTTTTTTTTTTTTTTTTTTTTTTTTTTTTAGCACTTTTAATCAAATCTTAACTGAGTATTCAGGCAGAGCATGGTTGGACATATTGGAGACTTTCAGTTTAATAGCAGCTGTTTTCATGTGTTAATTTACCACTCTAGGAAGTTCACTTTCCATAGTGAATCTCAGTAGTTTCAGAGTCTTAGTTCACTAGTTTCATTTGTGCTGATTGTATACATAACACGTGCAAGATGAGTGCTTCTTGTAAGCAGTACCTCTTGCTTGTACTCCTTGGTTTAGGAATAACTCAAGGAGCCAGTGTGAGCATGTTATTTCAGCAGTGGTTTTAATGGTATTTATTATAGTGCTAAGGAGCTATAATGAGCTTCAGTTCACTAAGACATATGAGAAGGTGGTTTGCATTTCGTATCTGATTACTGCTTATCCTTTGATATTGAAGGAAGCTGAGGTCGATGTAGAGGAAATCTGCTGTTTCATTGACAGAGCACTAATGTGAATCAATAACTTGTCTCTGACTGTCATTTAGAAGCGATGAAGTTGCATAACCAAGCAATGAAGGACCGCTACGAGGAGCTTTCCATCTGGCGGGAGAAGCAAAAGGAAGAGCGAGAGTTTTACGAGACAAAGTTTAAAGAAGCTAAGCAGTGCTTGCTAGCCAAGTGCGTTGAAAATGAGCAGCTACAGCAACAACTTCAGAGCTTAAAGGAAAGAGAAGAAGGAGCTGAAATGGTAAATAAGAGAAAGTTGTACTCGCATATATTCAAATTGAGTGTCAGGATCTTTGATGGGTGAGGTCTTGCTGACTTACCCTTGGCTCTGTAACAAGTAGTTTAACATTGCAGGTGAGTGCTTAGTATCCAGGTAATATTAACCTGCAAGTAAAATACACCCGTGGAGAAAGTCTGTTAGAACAAAACCTACTTTGTGTCCCATGTGTGAAGAGATGTTTAACAAGAAGTCTCATGCAGAGCCAAGACAGTGTGTCCTGGTATATGGTACTTCCAGTGCTCATGTGGATTCTCTGTTGCCTGTTGACAGATGACTTTATCAGTCTTTATCTCCATGGTCATTGGTAGAGTGTCTTTTCCTCTCATATGTGCTTGTTTTATGGAACTCTGCAAGAATTCTTTCAGGATATAAATCAGAATTGGCCAGTCGGTTCCAAAGTTATGGAGGGGGAAAAAGGCCACGTATAAGCAGTGTGATTGTGCAAGTATGACTTAGTTAGGAAACCAGGCTAAAAGTTGTTTTTCAGGATTGTCAAGGAAGTTCAGAACTTCATAAGCCTGGAATAGTTTTTAAGGGGAAGGGAGTACCTATTCTGCCCATACTTCTTTTAGAGGATGTTATTAATACAGGGATCCAGACAAGTAAAAATAAATCTGTTAATTATCTGTAAGAGCTCCATAAGGTAAGCCTCGGTTCTTCATTGATTCTTTGCAGTTTTACCTGTCAGTGGTAATGGTAATTAAGACAGAAACATTCTCATTTCTGATCGTGATGTTCAAGCTGATGTGTGTCATTTAAGCCACGATGAATTTCTCTCTGGAATGCTTTAGCCATGCTTTAATTCCATTTTTTAATTATTATTATTTCTGAATGAACAAATATTTGTCTGAACTTGGAGAAGGCTAACTAGGATTTGTCTAATTTCTCTCACCTCTGTGTTTTACTGTTTACTGAGATGGATTATAGTGCTTTGCTGCTGCTAAGTGGCACCTGTGTTTCACTTGGAGGAAATCACGGATGTATACTGTTGCTTCCCTAGTGAAAAACCATTACTCACAGGAGGGTTTATCTTGAAACCATACATCTGAGAGTGCTGGTGGATAGAAAGCTCCCTCCTGTTCACTGAAGCTGACTTTTTTTGCATCCTTTCACAGCTTGACCACAGGTTTATAGTGAGTCAGGTGTGTATGGGAGTACTGCAAGGTGAGACACTGTCAGCATAGCACAAATTCAGAGATTTGGCATGAATGATAGATTAGGATGTCATTCAAACTCTGTGAGTTATTCGGAATCTATATTGAGGTATGTGGTATAATAAAGCATTACTGGGAGGCTTGGGTTACAAAATGGGGAAGAAAGAAATGCACAACAACTGCAGCTTTTTGTTGTCTAGTGGACCAGAGCAGTAGAAAGATTTTTCCAGGCAAACTTCAAAAGAAAAAGAAGGGCAGTGGAACACCACTGTTATATTCAGGCTCTGTGTTCTTTGGCTGCTGTTTCATTTTGGTTGGTTAATGCAGGTTTTTGTTTATCTCAGGAGGGTTGTGCAGCTCCTGAAAAGGAAGCGAGGCAGCTCAAGTCCAAGGTGCAGCGTCTCCAGGCTGAGAAGGCAGATCTGTTAGCCATCATTTCAGAGCTGCAGCTCAAGCTGAACATCGCCTCAGCGGAAGACTCCTTTGTGGAGATTGGGATGAACGTAAGTAAAGGGAATAAAACGGGCACGGTGAGCTGCAGCCAGAAGCTTTGTTCCCAGGTTGGTCCTTTTTGCAAGCTGGGTTTTCTTGTTGTACCATGCTAATTGATGAGAAAGTTGGGTCTGAAAGTGGTTACGGTGATGGTGTGGTTATTTACCTGATGACATTTTTACAGTGAATGCTTGTCTTCCTTTAGTAAAAAGCTTGAATCTATACCAACAGCAGTGATGTATTTTTTTTCCTGTTTGAGAGGGCATATCAAACTGCCAGCAACAGTAGTAACACAAGATACAGGCACAGTGAATGTGGGAGAAGTGTTTCAGGATCTTGTAGACTACCTGACATAGAGCACCTGTATGTTACGAGATGCAGTGATAAAGGACTAGAGGACTCACTTCTGTTCTTTCATTTTCATGCTCAGTGTAAGTTTTCATAGAGTCGCAGAATATCCCAAGTTGGAAGGGATCACTGAGACAACTCCTGGCTCCACGCAGGACCACCCAAAGTACAAACCCTATGTCTGTGAGCATTGTCCAAATGCTTCCTGAACTCCAGCAGCTTAAGTCATCACCTGTTCCATGCCTACTGCCCTCTGGTGCATAACCTTTTCCTAGCACCCCCTGCCCTTCCTCTGATGCAGCTCCATGCCATTCCCTTGGACCCTGTCACTGTCACCAGAGAGCAGAACTCAGCACTGCCCCTCCACTCCCCTCGTGAAGAATGGGGCTTCTTTTTCTGCTGGCAGAAGTATACAGACGCAGTCAAGCAAATTGAAGTCTAAAGCTGTAGAGTGTTCCCTAAAGGAACAGAAATGTTATTTTTCTATTGTTCTGTATGTGAAAATGTGGGTCTCTGCTGTCTCTACAATAGCACATCCCTCTCTGGTAAGGACAAGTGCAAGCAGAATTTAATTAATATTTAGTTGGAATTGCCAGAGAAAACTTCTGACTGCAGGAAAGCTTCAGGGACACTTCTTTTTCTGCTGCAAAGATCAGTTCTTTGGACTACAGAGATCAGAGTGAGCTTTGCAGTGGGAAAGAGGAGCTATATTCAACATCTGTTGGCTGTGCTGGTTATTGTTGCTGTGTTGTCTTTAAAAGAGAGAGTGGCCGTGGAGGTTTGTAGATGAAAATAGAAGCCCTAATCTTCTTCAATCAGTCCTGAAGAGATGCAGGGAGAGGCGTGAGAAGTATTTCAGTTAAGAATTTACAAACATGATATTTTCTTTCTTAAGTAAATAAAACTGTGTCCTGCTTAGTTAAAATAACAAGCTAATATTTTTTTTTGGGGGGGTGGGTTCTTTTTCTCCTTTTTTAGGAAGAAGTAAATAGAACTGCAAAAGAAAATCAAGATAATAGCAGTGAAATGGCCAGTAACATCGCTGTCTACATGTATGTAGGTTTTTGTCTGATTCTAACTTGTGCAGTGTGTTTTGTTTGCAATGTAAGGGAAGCTTTTTCTTTGAGTAATGTCAATCCTGTTTTTCTGAGGCCTTGCATCCCTCTGTTGCAGTAGCTGTGATTTCCTACCACGTTGGAAAGACCCTCAGTTCTCCGGCATTCAGAGTGCATACTGTGACCAGTTGTACAGCTGACTTTGCCAACTGGCTGCTGCTTTTCAGGTTTCTTAAAGAAGTCCAAAAAGATAAAGGCTCCCACGCACGCAGCCGCTCTGAACTCTATTACAGTACTATCCTCTACTTGAAGATAATGATATCCATAACAATCAGAGTTCTTGTAGCCTTTCCCTGCTTGCTCAGTTTGTTTGTTATTGGTGTAAACTGTACCGTGGTGGGGTGGGCACATAGTGTAGTGGCATAGTCCTTATTTTTTAGGTGACTTGAAGTAAGATGTGAGCATTCTGATTCAGTTACTTCTCAGAAGTTGCTCTTTACATCAGCTCCAGGGCATAAGGGACTTTCTTGCCCCTAGCACAACCTTTACACCTTGTGGACTCAGACAGCTGACACCATGAAACTTTCAATTTTGGATACTGCCCAATTGAAGAGCTAGATGGCTGTGACTGAGCACTGTTATCCACTTAGTGGCCTTTGCTTTTGGAAAGGAAGGATATAGAAAATGCAGAGGGCATAGCAGGCAAGAAGGCTGTGCCCTGTGTATGCTTTCCCCTGAACTCTGTCACCCCTTACCTCACTGCGAAGGCATTCAGCATGTTCATGTAATGACGTAAAAAAAACTTGTCCCTTGGCACGAAGTTAAGATGTTGAAGGAAGAATAGTCAGGGATGTAACAGAGGGATGTTGATTGTAAGCCAGGCTGCAAGCATTCAGATTGTCATTAGCCTGCGAGGACACAGATCATAGGACATCGTCTGTGGGATTTGCTTCCCTTTTGATGAGTATCTGGGTCGTGTCTACAAAAACAGGAGGTATATATATCTCTTACACTATTTCCTGTGTCACCACATGTTTCTGTGCAGCACTGAAACCTTAGAGTGGTGCAGTTAACAGCTTCAGAGGAATGTGATCCACTTGGGATGGATTTATTTCTGTAACTGGAAACCTCTACGCTAAAAATCCCCTGATAAAAGTTAATTACTTAAAATATCTCGACTGAGAACTGTCTTTGGAGTATTGAATTTTGCTCACCAAATGTATCTAGCTGTCAGAAGCACAGGGAGGCCTATGTTTCACATTTTACCCTGAGCTATGAAAACAAAAGTTGTGCATACGTGCTGCTTCCCAGCTGAGCTTCTGAAACGTGCAATGTGTATAACCTGTATATCTTACCACATTGTTGGGGGGGGTTTGACCTTCTGTCTAGATAGGCATAAAAGGGAACAGAATGCAATGTCTTATCAGCAGGAAATTGACAGACCTTGTTTTTCAGAGCTGTGTATTTGCTTTAGTTTGTTTCTAAGGCAGAATTTAAAAAGAGCTGTAGAATATGATGGAGGCAAAATACCAAATGAATTTCTTCTGAAAAAGAAAGCAATTTCCAATGCCCGTTTTTGGTGGAACATGCCTTCTTCTGGAAAGGAACGAGACTGAGATAAGAGATGTTGTCTGTTTCATTGGAAGAAGTATTTTTGGGACCAGATAGTAGTACTTAGTGGAAGGAGATGCAAAGTAGGTCAGAATAAATGCTCCAAGCTTTGTTTTGTCTTCACTGTTGTTGTTTTCTTTGCTTAAATTCCAAGTTGTTCACCCAGCTTGATAAAATGGAACTGTTTGAGCGCTGCAGAAAGCGAGGGCTGCATTTACATGCTCAAGGACTCAGGCTAGCAGGTTGTGGGAAGGTCATGCTTCTTGGGAACGAGCTCTTTGCCCAAAATGTTGACTTTTTTCAGAACTGTGTGAAATTTATCCAAAAAAAGAGAGGTAAGGGAGTGCTCTAGTAAAATCACAGCTGTTGTTACTTACATCTGGTTTGGTTTGAAGCAGGAGCAAATCCGCAGATGAATCCAAAAATTTGGAATCTGAGGAGCTGACCGTGAGCCAGCTGCTCTGCTGCCTTAGAAATGAAACTCAGAGGAGGGAAAAACTTGAGAAGGAGCTGCAGGATCACAAAGAGAGGTATGGAATAGGTGCACTGTAAAGTTTTAAGCTGTTTACATTCGAGACTGTTGCAGTTACCAACTTTGGGCCTGGTCGGAGACATCGGAACTATCAGTGTGAACTGGATGGGCAGTTCCTGAGCTCTCACTAGTAATAATATTTGTTATAGCTCTGACAGGGATAAACCACGTTCTGTTCTGCAAGCACGACTTTCTCTGTCTTCTTATTACCTCCTGTAGTACCACAGATCAGGACAAATTACCTGTTGCCTCTTGGGTTTGAACTTTCCACAGGTGATGTGAATCAAAATGAGGACTAGCTGAGAACATTCTTTCTCCTCATTCCTCTGTCATTATTTGCTTTTGTATGAGTCATCTGCACGTGGGGCTTAAGCAAATCACTTTGTATTAAACAGCTATTACAGACCTCTTTGTGGAACTGGAAGGCTGTGTTTAGGGATGTGAGCCTGGAAAAGATCCCTAGAAATCATAGAGTCACAGAATTGAAGGGGATGGAAGGGAGCTCTGGAGATCATCGAGTCCAACCCCCTGCCAAAGCAGCTCCCTAGCCCAGGTCGCACAGGTCAGCGTCCAGGAGGGTCCTGAATGTCTCCAGAGAAGGAGACTCCACCACCTCTGTGGGCAGCCTGTGCCAGTGCTAAGTAGGACCAAGCAGCACAGTAGATTCAGCTGCTGTAAGTACTGCAAAAATCCTTCAAAAAGAATTTATTTCCAAACTTACCTAAAAGAGAGTTTTTTCTACTGAGTCCTGCGTAAGTGTCCTTCTCAGCTCAGTCATAGATGTATCAGCATGAATGTTCAGGCATGGAAGATTGCCTGAGCAGTAGCTGTTCCAACTCCATCGCTTGCAGAGACAGTAAGACTTCCTGGACATTACTTACGATGAAAGCTTAGTGTCACAGTAATTGTTTCTGCATGGTCTTCCTAGAAGAGGTAATGAGCCATAGCCAAATGATTCTTAGAAATCTCAGCCTCTGTAAAGATCAAAGGAAAATAGAGGCAATATTAATCACTGGGTTCAGTGAACAGAGCTCTGTTCAGAGGATTAGCAGTTTTGGACTGTAGCAAAGATTGATGACAGTGGACTGAATCATTGCCCTCCTCTGCACCTGCACATCCATTGTAATTAAATACACATGCTGGGTGTCCTGTGGCAGTCAGATGCTGCCATGACTGCGTGAGCTTTCCTGCATGTCTGTACTTCCAGTATTTTTCTCTGGTTCACAGCTGTGACGTTAGAAGGACTCAGATGAAATCCTTGGATGGACAGTCACAATCTAAATTTTGGCCAGATCCATTGTTACTGGATTCTTCTGTTTTCCAGACTTTCCAAGATGGAGAATGAAACAAGCAACTGCCTGGAGAGTGGGACACAAACTAAACAGGAGGAAGAGAGTCCAGAGGCTGTAAGTACCTGTCATCCTCAGCTGAGTTTTAGCAGTGTACTGCTTACTTGTGAGGCCAGCAACTTTGGGGCGGGGCCGAGATTTCCGCTTGCACACAGAGCGCACGGGGTGAATATCTTGCATGAGCTTTGGAAGTGAACTTTGAAGTCTCCAATCCACATCTTAAAGGTAATTCCTTCCAAATTACACCAGTCTTGAAAAAGGGGTAAAACTAATGGCCAAGAATTAGGGAAGTGTGACGTAGCTGCAGATATGCTGTGTTGTCCTGGCCCTGTCTGCTTAATTAGAGGGAGATAAAGACTTTCCTGTCTCCACAAAGTCTTCTGAACAGGTTGAATTTCCTCACTGCTGGCTAGGTCAGCTTTTCGACCAGAATCTCCCTGCTGTAAAACAGACTCTATATGTTGAGCTCATGTGGCACCTGATAGGACTTTTCTCCTGGTAAGCTGGATTATGATGGTCGAGCATAACTATCTTGGATTGCGACACAGACTCAGGGAAGCGTAACGTGATGGTTTCAGTTTAGGCTTCAAATGGATATTGGGCTTGGAATTGAGCTCCAAGTTCAGCCATCTAAATTTATGTGCCTGCAGTTGTAGCTTCTCCAACTGGGGTAAGCATGTGAAAATCACAAAATTAGAGAATGGCTGAGGTTAGAAGGGACACCTGGGTTCATCTAGTCCAACCCCTGCTCAAGCAGGGACAGACAGAGCTAGTTTCCCACAATCACATCCAAGTGGCTTTTGAAAATCTCCAAGGAAGAGAGTCTACAGTCTCTCTGGGCAACTCGTGCCAGTGCTCCATCAACCACACTGTTTCCTAATGTGTTCCTCCTAATGTGAACCTCTTGTGTTCCAGTTTGTGCCCATTCCCTCTTGTCACTGGGCACCACTGAAAAGAGCCTGGAAAGTTTCTCTGACAATAGAGGTCCCTTCTAGTTCAATTCAACTGCATAATAAAGGCAAATAAGAATGTCTATAAGGCATTGTGGGTTATCTGAGGTACTACTGGGGCTAGCAAATATGACATGAGATCTTCTGAAGACCTGTGCCCTTCTGAAGGCCATAACAAGTAGTATAGAACAGGGCTGGTTAATTATACCTTCTTGTACCAGTTTGTGGTCAGCCCAAGAGATGTCCTTTCTACAGAAAGAAGATTTCTCAGTGAATTATTTCCAGTATTTTTTTTCAAGTTTGCCTTAGTTAGAGTTTGAGCCAGATGCTTCTTGTCAAAATGTTGTTATTAAGGTCAGCATAGATGCATGTTTCTGATAGCACTCAGAGCTTTCCATGTATACGCCTCTTTTCATGTATATGCCTCTTCAGAGGATTCCTGTCATCCAGGCTTGTGTTTTCTGTTCCACACTTCTGCTGTGAAGCGAAAGCTGAAATTGTTCACAGGTCTTTACGGATGAATGTTTGTCTGTTGTTTCAGTTGCCCAGTGAGGTGGCAGACTTTCCCTGTTAGAAAAGTGGAAGTTCTCACCAGCTCAGGCTGCCCAGGGCCCCATCCCACCCGGCCTTGAGCACCTCCAGGGATGGGGCAGCCACAGCTTCTCTGGGCAGCAGTGCCAGTGCCTCACTGCCCTCTGAGTAAAGAATTCCTGCCTAACATCTAACCTAAGTCTAACCTCTTTTAGACATCTTGCAAACTGCTGCTTCTGTTCTATGTCTGCTGAGCTTTCTGAAGAGGCTCCCTATGGTAGATGTTTGACCCGCAGTAATCACTAGCTGTCTGCTTTTCCTGTATGTTTTCAATCTTGAACTGTGAGAAACAGCGTATGCAGGTCACTCTGAAAGTAATATCTCCTATTTCCATGGGAACTACACCTGCTACAAAGTGCACAATAACACTGTTGAATAGAGCAGATTCTCAGCTCACGCTATTTTTTTCAACAGTCACCGTTGTTAGCTGTGCGTTTTTAACAGCAATGAATAAGAGCCTGCGTGCCGTGCTCCTAAAAATCCACAGCAGAGGAGATGACCCACTGAAACCAGTGCAGAAACACACAGCCCGCTGCCTCACTGTGTTCACGTCCACTTCATAAACGTTCAGTGGACGTCCGTGAATGTCAGTGGATGCAATTTGTTCTGCATGGAGGAATTCAGTGACACACCTTTGCTTCATATGCACTTCCATATCAGACACTGTTTTGTCACTGTCCCCTTGCTGACGTCTTGTCACATGGCAACAGAATGTGATGGAGAAGAACATTGGTGGGAAGGTTCAGCCCCTACTGTTATACCACCAACATCTGCCTGTGAGGTCACGGGCCAACATAATAAAGGAGGAGACTTTACTTTCAGAGCAGCCCTCGTGCATGTGTTACCTGCTTGCATAACATGAGGAATAGAGTTATCTTTGAGTCACCCAGATTTTGTGTAAGTGTTAAAATCACAGTGTGGTTCTGCCACACTTAGGAGAAATCGGTAATTTTGGAGCCGAGCAGAAGGGGCCTTACTGCTGAGCATGGAGTGTGGTGATGCAGACTGACTCATGCTGTTTTCTCTGGAAAAAGAGTAGTGCTTCCTGGTTAAAATTCTTATTTAGCCTGCAATTTTCCTGTCTCAAATGGTCCGTGTGTAATTTTCCTTATTTTTTTTCTCTAAAAGATTGGCAGCGAAGTAGAAAGTCTGAAGGAGCAGGTCTGTGCCCTGTTTAAGGAGCTCCAGGAGGCCCACGAGAAGTTAAAAGAAGCAGAACTGATTCAGAAGAAACTTCAAGAAAAGTAAGGCTCAGAAGAACAACAGTTCCGCTGTGATACCCAGTGAATGTTTTAATGACAGCTCCCATCTTGGGAAGCTCACTAGCTCGACAAATATTGAATATCTGTTTCAGGGAAATGCTGCAGAAGATTGTTCCTTCTTTTTAAGGGGAGGTGAAAGTATAGAAGTACAGTGATTGTCATAAAATCAGAGCTGCCAACCTAGTTTTACAAATAGAACTCCAGTGCTTGAGATTTTAATATTTGGGTTTTAATCCTTGTTGATATAAAAGCAGATCCTGTTTTCTGTTTCACGTTGTCACTCCATTTCTTGGCCCGGGGGAAGGAGCTAAGGGATCCAGGGAAGCCTTCTCACGTGATCTGTCTGTGCTTTTGAAGAGCAATCTGTAGGTCATTAAAAACAGGAAACTAAAGCTTCACTTTATTTGCTTAGTTTTCTGTCAGATTTCAGTTCATTGAGGTCCATAACAGTAAGGAAAAAAAAACCACATTCCATTTAGTAGCTTTATTTTCAGGTCGTTGTGTAAATATATTTTCGTTTTTCTTTATCAAAATCAGCCTTTGAAATGAAGCACCTAAAGATTCTTTTTGCTTGATGCCCGCCATGCCAAATCCATTGGGGAAAGGTGAATGGATAGGTCAAGCATTTTCTTTTTCACCCTTGATGTGTCAGGTGCCAGGTATTGGAAAGAATAAACTCAACTGCTGCAATGGAATTGGAGGAGAAGCAGCAGCTCATATACACAGTCAAGAAGCTGGAGCTTCAGGTGGAGAGTGTGCAGGCAGAGGTCAAGCTAGAACAAGCCAAGACACAGGAAGAAAAGTGAGTATTGGTTTTGTATTACGGGGAGATATAGTTAGTGAGAAAGGGAAATCAGGGGAACCTGACAAAAGGGAATCTGAATTTGAAATACGAGTTTCGTGCTCTACGCTGTTCGAAGCCGTGTTTATAGGGTCTCAACTAGAAACCTCTGTGTCTATCTGTGTCACTTTGAATCTGCAGTCTCCACACCAGTCCTAAACTGTATCTTTTGGTCTAGTGAATACCTCCCAGGGAAAAACTTGAGCTGTAAGCTCTGATTGCTCTCTTCTTCTAAAGCCAAAGCAGGTGTAATATGCAAGGAGAGGAAGCAGAAAAGTGCCAGCAGCTTGTCAGTTTGACTAGCAGGGCGTGAATGCATCCACAGGTTGGAGAGTAGGGCCAAGTCAACTGATGACAGTGATGGGAAAGTGATGTCAGTGGTCTCTACAATATTCTTGCAGTTAGGGGAGGTAAATATGCAGTGAGGCTGAGATAAAGAGATTTTTGCTCTGGCTCTCCTCTCTCATGAGTAGTCTGTGTAAGGAGTGTGAAAATGTCAGTGTGAGCTGTATGGAGAGGTGGAACTGTGTGAAGGCATTGTCTGCAGCTGCTGGAAAAGCTGAAGGCGCTCATTCTGTTCGGATTCTGTGTCTGGTTCTGCTCCTGATAAATTCTCCATCATTTGGAGTTTCTCAGTCAAGACTGGTGAGCTTGATTATAAAAAGTATTGGATGATAGACTCTTTAATATGACATGCAGACTATCAGTAAGGACGTTTGTTTGGACTCAGGCTATGGAGAGAGCAGCATGCAACTCCTTGGAAGAGAGATGTTGAAAGACAAAGCACAGTTTTTTATCATCAGAATTGGAGATTCATTTGCAGACAGCTGCGTTATCCTAAAGTCTGAAAGATTTAGATTTGTATATTCATTCTAAATCTTAAACCCCTCTGAAATTTTGCAAGGAGGGAAAGAAGTCTTCAACTGGGACAAGTAGGATAGTTTTGCAAAATGAAAGATGGTAAAAAGAGTACCAGATCTTTCAGAGAACTTTCAAACATTTGCTTCTTTTCATAAACAGGACAAGATACAGCAGCTTGCAGGATGCTTACAACAAACTCCTTCCTGAACTCACTGAAGCAATGAAAACGATCAGTGAGATGAAAGTCAAAGAGGTAAATTCATCAACAGAAGAAATCATAATGAATTAGGGAAGGGATGTGAGAGTGTATGTGGGAATAAAACAATTATCATCCCTTCACATAATAAAATATGTAACATGGCAGCATTGGTCTGAGAAAAGGAGATCCTGTGATCCAATTACAGATATCTTATCCACATATCTGTACGCAGTGCTTTCTAGATAAGGTTTAACCTGCGGTACATTATGAAGTCCAATCCTTAGAGAACAGTGATATGAAAAGGTTCCTGCAGCATAGTTTGTAAACGTAGAAAGGTGGAGTTCTAAACATCTTTGTATTCTTAAATGGAATGTCTACCACAGTGAAGTCCTTTTCTGACTGAAGATCCATGCAAGTGTGAGATTATTCTGTGATTTTAGAAAATGTCCTTCCCATTGTTCATTTGGGAGCTCTGTTTTGACTTGATACTATGTAGTTTGAAAGCACAGAAGTCATCTTTCAGTCCAGAGATGAATCAACATTGCTGTCTTAGCACAGGCCCCTTGGACCACAGAGTTGAAAGTTTTTCCAAAGGCAGGAGGATTAAGTAGCAGACTTCTACTCAAAGCAGTGTCACATGCTGAGCTCGTCTCGAGCTTAACTCTTCTTTGCAGCTTGACAGGGTGGATAAAGCTGTGGTGGAAGAACTGAATGCAAAGGTGTTGCTGGCAGAAGAAGCCCTTGCTGCAAAGCAGCTCCAGATGGATGAAATGAAACAGCTAATTGCAAAGCAAGAGGAGGACCTGGAAACCATGGCTGTGCTCCGTGCTCAGGTATGAGTTCTTCAGGAAGAGGCTAGTTTGCCCACCCAGCATTCGGAAACCAGGAGCTATTTAATGCCTCAGTCTGGAATCCTGTTTAACTGTTTCCTCAATCCCAAAGCATAATTCCCTTACTCAGCCTGTTTTGCAGATCCCTGCAGAGCCTGAACCGCCGTATCCTGCGGTTCTGTAGGAGTTTGCTGGAGTGTGGCACAGCAAATACAAGTTGGGAATGGATTTGATATATCTTTTTTTATATTTAAAACCACAAATCTTAAGAATTACCACATAAGTTTTAGGGGAAAAAAAACAAAAAAGTGCATCTTGGTTCTGGTTCCACTACCTGAGCCACTGGTTTGTCTGTATCATACATCATCACCTC
The DNA here is from genome assembly GCA_036925125.1 of Oreortyx pictus. NCBI lineage: Eukaryota > Metazoa > Chordata > Aves > Galliformes > Odontophoridae > Oreortyx > Oreortyx pictus. The sequence continues at coordinate 178,116,372 of JAUPFR010000001.1, read as the reverse complement.
CTCACTGCTGTTCTGTACCATTTCAGCCTCTGCACACCCATTGCACTGTCCTGGATAAGATCTTCAAATCTGAATGGAGAAGCTTCTTCACTTTCTATACAGTGCAGATTATCGCTTTGCAGAGTGTAGGTGCAGTAGGAGTGTTTCAGTAGATGCAGGTTATGATACCGGGTATGCTACTACGGTATGTAGTATACAACTTGGTTCACTCTAAGTTAATTCTCAGCACGATTTAATTTCTCTGATCAGATGGAGGTTTATTGTTCTGATTTCCATGCCGAGAGGGCAGCAAGAGAGAAGATCCATGAGGAGAAGGAGCAGTTGGCCGTCCAGCTGGCATACCTGCTGAAAGAGCAGCAAAACCTGGAAGATCTTGGCCGGTGAGAACAGACTTTGGCCGAGCTGCCTTTGGTTCTGTCTTGTTACCCTGCATGCTGGAGCTGACCAACGATGTCATGCTAGCATCTCAGTAAAAAGGAAAACGAGTTTACATTGATTTATTGGTTAAATTGAATTTTGAAAGGGAAAAAAAATCAGTCAGCTGACTTACCTATTTTGATTTGGTGACAGAAGCTCAAAAGCATGTTAGTGTGAGGCACATTAGCTCTTATGTGGATACTTCAGCTACACTTCAATTTGGATGAGTGGTATTTGGTAAATTCCCCTTTCTTCTTTGGGTTCTGTCCTCGGTTTTAACAGTGAATGTGCAGCTAAGCTTGCTGTATGTGTGCCAGGGATATCTGCTGCTTCTCCAAGTAGCAGTAATAAGTGAGTGTATGCGTTTTCAAGTACTGTAATACTCTGTAGTTGCACCATTTTAACATTCTTAGCTGTAAAACTCAAAAAAAAAAAACCAAAACACCCCAGACATTAACCATGTGTCTTTCACTCATCTTATGGAAGCCATGCATACAGGAAGAGTGACCACAATTTGAAGAAGCAGTTTGTATTTCCCGTTAACTGTCCTCTGAACCCACTCTCATGTATAACCTGCTTTTCTGCTGAAATCACAATTTGCCTTGAGTGGCTCAGAGTCCTTGGAGCTTTCCAGAGGAGTGTCTCCCAGATTCATGAGTGTGTAGCTGCCTAAAATCCTTCTGGTGTCAGTTGTTCAACCCTGATTTCAGCACGACTCTTGCATTTTCTCATAGAGCAGCAGTGTTTCTAGGTCCTGTTTCAGAGCAGCAGTTGTGAGCTAAATGCGTGACTAGTTAACATGAGAACGTGACTTACTTGCAAATCTTCTGACTTACTTCAAAGCCTTTAACTTTTCTGGAGGCGAAGGGAAGATACCTTCTGTTCAGTCTTTTGTTTTCAGAGCACTTTTAAGTAACTGCCCCATTTCTCCTCAGAAGCTCTTTGGCGGAGATGCAGAATCGCCACGGAGCCAGGGCGCCGGATCGGGAGCACTCACCTCGCCTGGTGCAAAGAGGTACCACGAGCAGGCTGTCCGGCTCACAGGGCCAAGCCCCGCTGCGTTCAGTTTAAAACACCTTTGCTTGCCCACAGGCAACTCCTCAGCTCCCCTGTGGCTATTCTGGCAGCTGGGAGGCTGAAGAGAATGTGATTCTGTGGTTTTTAGAAGCAAGCTAGTTCTCTTTCAACCGTTGTACGAAATGAGTGAAAAAAAACAAAAACATGTAACACTGTCTCCCACAGCATTCTTATAACAAAGTTGAGGAAGTGTGGAAGGGATGAGTGGATGGTGAGGTGGGGTGAGAACTGGCTGACTGGCAGAGCTCAGAGGGCTGTGATCGGTGGCGCAGAGTCCAGTTGGAGGCCTGTACTTAGCGGTGATCCTCTGGGTTCTGTTCAACATCTTCATCAGTGACCCTGATGAGGGGATAGAGTCCGCTCTCAGCAAGTTTGCTGATGATACAAAGCTGGCCTGAAGGCTGTGCTGCCATTCAGCGAGAGCTGGACAGGCTGGAGAGCTGGGCAGAAAGGAACCGGATGGGGTTTAACAAAAGAACTGGAGAGTCTTACACCTAGGGAGGAATGATTGCATGCACCAGTACAGGTGGGTGGTGACGTGCTGGAGAGGAGCTCTGAGGAGAGGGACGTGGGTGTCCTGGTGGATGACAGGCTGGCCATGAGCCAGCAGTGTGCCCTGGTGGCCAAGAGGGCCAATGGGATCCTGGGGTGCATTAAGAAGAGCGTGGCCAGCAAGTCGAGGGAGGTGATCCTCCCCCTCTACTCTGCCCTGGTGAGGCCTCACCTGGAGTATTGTGTCCAGTTCTGATCTCCCTGGTACAAAAAAGACGGGGAACTCCTCAAAAAGAGTCCAGTGGAGGGCTACAAAGATTATAAAGGGCGTGGAACACTTCCCTTATGAGGAGAGGCTGAGAGACCTGGATCTGTTCAGCCTTGAGAAAAGAAGACTCAGAGGGGATCTGATCCACATCTATCAATATCTAAGGAGCGGGAGGCCAAGGGACGAGGCTGAACTCTTCTCAGCAGTGTGTGCTGATAGGATGAGGGGAAATGGCCACAAGCTGAAGCACAGGAAGTTCTGCACAAATGTGTGTGGGAACTCCTTCACAGTGCAGTGACGAAGCACTGGCACAGGCTGCACAGAGAGGTGGTGGAGTCTCCTTCTCGGAAGGTATTCAAGACCCACCTGGATGTCTACCTGTGCAACCTGGGCTAGGGAGCTGCTTTGGCAGGGGGTTGGACTTAAATGATCTCTGGATCTCTAGAGGTCCCTTCCAACCCCTACAGTTCTGTGATTCTGTGATTCTCTGCTTGCAGGCACTGGTACTCAGGAATGGCCAGAGCAGCGGAATATCTCAATATATTCCTGTCCAAAATGTGAAGAAATTCTGCCCGATCTGGACACACTGCAGATTCATGTTATGGACTGCATTAATTGAAGAACACCCTCTAGCTCTTCATCTACTGGAATTTCACCTGTCAAACACAATTTTTTTTTCTTTCTGCTAGAGTAAGTTCAACTCTACATCCAGCAAAGGAGATTGTCAAGATTTTTGTCATTTATTCAGTGGGAAAACAGAAAACCTCCTACCCGCCCTGTACTCACTGAACTTGTTTTAACATGAGTTAGAAAGTGGATTCTTACAGGTTAACAACGTGGATGCGTTAGGAAACTCCCTGTGTGTCTGCTGCAGTGAAATCCTGAAGGAACATTCCCCTGATGTGCTGTGCTCTTCAGCTATCCCACAGAACTGTAGTAAGAAAGGAGATAAATGCTGATCAGTTCAACTACTGTAGGCCTGTAAATACTTCATCTCTCATATACTATTAATCAGGAAACTAACATATTAACGAGCTGTTTGAGAAGCTTCCAGTAAAATGGAGTGTGTCGTATTCGTTGAGCATTTAAAAGGATCCCGCCTCTTTCTCCAGGTGGCAGTTTTGTTGCTGCTCTCGTGACCATAATAACTTGATGTTATATTTTTGATGGCTTATTGTAACTTCTTGCTTTAGCCAGACGTAGGTAAGGTTTAAGACAGATCACTGAGGTCTGGTATATGTAGCTCCTGGTGTACCCAAGTCGCTGGGTTTTATAAAACTGTTTATTTTTAAGGTGTTGTCTTGATTCTTCTTTATTGTAATAAATTTATTTGAAGCCTTGTACAGTATTGTGTTAGAGAAAGCTGAAATGGATGTAATCTAATTTAAAGAGAGGAGTATGATGGATTTTCAAATCTCAAAATAAATCTGTTGCAAGTATGAAATGGTCAGTGCCTGTTGGTATTTTGGATGCTGGGGTGCTGGGAGGGGATTGCCAGTACTGTGTAGAAAGAGCCATACTGAGGCAGTTCTGTTCTTGTCCTCACTTTTGATTTTTGTCTCAACAAATAACAGTTCTTGGCATGCTGTCACGTAAGGGAGGAAAAATCCACTGTGCTGCACATTAAATTACAATTTAAGAAATCAGCTTTAAAAAAGAAAAAAAATCTACACTTTTTGTCATTGCTTATCTTCTCTCCTAGTTCAGAGTCTGTGAGAAGATCCCAGCTCTGTGCTTCAACTGCTGGAAAAGCGTATTCACATACATGGGAGAGGGGCTGTGCTTCAGGGATGGCTGTTCTAGCACAACTGTGTACATAGAAAACTCCACCAGGCCTCAGCTTCACACAGCTGCAAGGGAAGGTAATACAGGGTACTCTTAAGGTAAAGAAGTGAAGCTGTGTTCTGAATCCCACTGCTATCCATCAGTGACAGCTAACACAGCTTGTCAGATAGGGGGGAAAGTGCTTTTCTTTCTAAACGAACATGTGACTGTTCAGTACACTTCTGTGACTCTACCAGCATTAAAAGGATGGTACAACCTGTGAGGGAGATGCACACGGAGTAAAAGTAATGCATATAGATAGCTTCTGTCATCTTACAATCTTGGGCTAAGAATGAAACAGCTCTACAGGAGAAAGCCTTAGGGATGCTGCATACTGCAACTGAACATGCAGTGTTATCGCAGATACTCTGTACTGGTACATGACAAATTCTCCTGTCAACCTACTTCAATCAATAAGCACTTCTCCAAATTGTCCTGCGGATGATGGAGGAGAAAACACACAGGACAGATCAATAGTGGAATTAGAAATAAAGTCGGTTGACTTGGTATTTTGCTTCAGACCTGGCACTGAAAATAGTCTAGAGACGATAAATTCAAAATAAAGATCTAAATACTGTAAGATTTATATTTCACTCCGAGCAGATTAATTCTTAAAATATGCATTCTTAAAATGTCTGCAGGTGCTCCTTGGGGCAAAGCAAATATTCCTTCGCTGTATTTTAGTGCGTGAAGACAAGCATTTCTCACGCCATGCTGTCAGTGAACTCTCAGCTGCCAGTAGCAGGAAAAAATAATCTCTTTATTGCCCTTATTATTAAAGCAAAGATTTGTTTCTGTTTTTGTGGTTGTCACTATTGTTCTAATTATCTGCTGTAAACTCTGCATTCCTGCTTTCTGTTAGCTACAGCTCACGCTCCCACACGGTCTCATCCATAACTTCAGCTAATGCAAGAGCTGGCTGAAATCGGTTGTGAAGAGATATTCATCGGCTTGGTTGCACCCTTCTCCATCAATTACAAGCACTCCCAGAAGATGCAATCTCTTATCGACTTTTAATTAGTTCCTCACGACAGTAGGATTTATGGGCTTTTTTCCTTGAATCCAATTTTATTACCGGAGCTTCGCAGTAGTTATGGATTCTGCAATGATCAAAAGCTGATGGAAGTGCCACTAGGCCAAAATCAAACTAATAGAATGACAATAGAGCTGATTTCATCTGAGTAGCATTAACCTTAATGAAAACATAGAAAATCAATGTGAAAGGCCAAAGGAGGAATTACTTATGCATCTGTCAAGCCAAAATTAATCATTTTAAGAGGCTTCAGTAAGAGAAGGGATCTGAGCACAGGAATACCAACAGGAAGGCATGGGCGTATGTCTTCACAGAAAGATAACATCTAATATTACAGATCAGGAGGGATTGGAAATAATAAAGCCACGATATGCTGCGATGTTAATGCAAGAGGGAGGATTATTTTTCTGTCACTGTCATTATTAAGTACAGTCCATTTAGCACAGTGGACAAAAGATAGGTGAACGTGGCCAGCAGATGCTCATTAGCACAAGTTAAAGAGTAATTTGCTGTCCCTTAGACGAAAGATAAAACATAGTTGTGCTTTAAAGCGACTGGACTGCATGCATTAGTGAAATACCACCTGTCACATACTCCTGTTTTAACAAGACACGTTCCTGCTGTCACAGTCTGCCCCACAGCCAGCAGCCAGTCTCAGCGTGAAACTCTGAACCAAGAAGAGATGAGAAACAGCCCTGGATTCGCAGACCTCAGTTTGGCGAGGCAGACAAGCCACCATTACCCCAGAGAGGCGGAGAGCGGAGTGACGTGGTGATGGGGCTCACACAGGCCATTCGCAGGCCAGCTGGAGTTAATAAGTACTAAAAATGTCAACGGGTGAGAGGTAAACCCAAACTAACTCGTGTTGCCATCCCCATGCTTTTGGGAAATGCCTGGGTAGGAGAGCCAGCTATTTCCAAACGTCTCATAGCCTGCAGAAGGATTTCCACCCACCCAGGACACGCACAAGGGGGTGGATGTGGCAGAGTCCGCACCGCCTCTCCCTCTGCGTACCGTCTTGCGGTTTGGTGCAAGAGACAAGTGATGCGAGCCCATTCTCGCAGCAGCCTGAGGATATTCCTGTGTATAATTAATAAACAAAGGGGAAAGCGACTGAAACAGAAAGCTCGCGCGCCGTGGGGAATCTCGGTTTCCACGCTCGCCGCCAGCCCCGCGGGACGCCTGCCCGCAGCCAAGATGGCGCCCGCGCCGCCAGCACTAAAGATGGCGCTGACGCAGCGAGCGGCCGCGCATGCGCGAAGAGGGCGGAGCGGGCTTGGAGTTTTGGCGGGCGCTTGGAGCCCGCGCGGCCGGCGGCGGGAGAGGGGATGTGAGGAGAGAGCGGTGAGCTCTGAGCGGGGAGCGGGGCAGAGCGGGGAGGGGATCCCTGCGATCGGGGGTGCGAGGGGAGTGGGTCTTCTGAGGGGGGGGGTCGGGGATATCGGGCTGAAGCGGGGAGGGAGTCCTTTGGCGGGGGGAGGAAGGAGGGATCGCTCTGTGTGGGGGTGGGCTCGGCTTTCTCGCAGCGCTGCCCGTGTGCTGCAGGGGGCTCAGCTCCAGTCAGGCTTACACGTGTGGAAATATGGCCGTGGTTTTAAGTTCAGTGTTCCCATCGGCAGCTCAGAGCGGTGGTCGCCTCCAGTTGTAGTTGCCGTCCGTTCCAGCGGTGTCCGTTGGCTCTCCCGTGACAGAAACGGCTTTGCCCTTGGGGGGCTCAGGAAGGAATCCTGCGGAGATCATGGACGGTAAGGGATAAAGCACTGCCTTACTTTGGGTAGGGAAGCTTTCTGACCGAGCTGGGCGAGCCTCTTAACAAAGGGAATCACGTTGTGCTGACTGCACTCCCTTTGGCCTTGCCTTTTGCCTTCCTCATCCTCGTGTGAGGCTGCATTTGTGTCTTCCTCAGTGCCAAAGCCTGAATGCATCTCGTGTTTTGCTCTTTATATGCATTTCTGCTCTGTCTGTCCTATTCCTCTCCCTGTTTTTAGACTCATCACGCGTGTAGAGGACTTTTTCCTTATATTCAACTGAAGTCTACTCTTCTTAAGCTTTTTTTTTTTTTTTTTTTTTTGCCCAGTGTTTCTCTGCTGCCCTGTTCTCTTCCTTGAGCAAGTGTATCTGAGGATATGCTTTCTTGCTTGCTTGCCTTGCATCTTCCTCTTAAGCTCCTACTGCTAAGAGCCACGTGGGTGTCCCTCTCTCCTCTGCAGGTCCCGTGGTTGTTGGTTTTTTTTGTTTTTTTTTTTTAGCAGAAGCAGTCATAAAGCAGCTGCATAGGAGGAAATTCCAATGCTAACTGTCTGCTAAGTTTTCTCCTGCCCAGCCAGCCTGGATCACAAGCTGAGAGTGTCTGCAACCACGCACCTACCTGACGAGGTGGCAGGAAGCTGCTCTGCCTTCCCTAAGCCAAAGCTGAAGCAGTTTTTCAACAAGCTGCTGTGGTTTAGTTGTGCTTTGTTGTTAGCCTGTGATTTAACTGTCTCGAACGTTTTGTTCTGCGGCAGCTTTCCTCTAAAAGGAAAGAAGTAACACTGAGTTTAATTTTTGCTTCAGGTGATGATGATTTAGATCTGTTGGTCTCCCTCCTGGAAGAAAATGAGGAAGCCAAAGGGAGGAATTCTCCTGAGCAGGAAGATGCCCCAAAGGATGAGGAGGGAGAACCAGATGAGTATGATGAGCTCTTTGATGCAGAAGATGATGCCTCGTACTCTGAAGAAGTGGATGCTGACAACAGCATTACTGATGAGCAGAAGGAGAACTTGGCTGTGCTGTTTGGAGATGTGGATGATCTGCTGGAAGAAGAGGAAGCAGAAAAAACTGTCTCCTCTCCAGTTTCCAATCAGGAAAAAGAGAAAACCAACGAAGAATTACAAGGTTTCTGTTACAGCATCTTTTATCTGCCTTCTTTGTTATATAGGGCCTGCCGCTTTTCAGTTTAGAGCGGTACCCAGATAGAAAGTCCTCGTGGAAGTCATTGGATAGAGCATTCTAAATCCAGTCTTCAGCCAAACTCACCAAAGCTACTTTAACAAAAGCAGCACAGAGGAGCCGTGAAGTTTTGACTAGCTCTGGTGAACAGGATAGCAAAGGTCTCCTACTTATTTGGTCTTGGCTGGTGAAGAGCGACGTTGCTTCAGTCCTTAGAGCTGTCGTCTTGGTATCTCTTACAAACAAAACTCCCCCTGCCTCCTCAGGGTTTTACGGTGGGAGGTTCTGCTGAGGCAGCCAGTGTGGAATATTTATATAAGTCAGCTCCAGGCTGTGTGGAAAGGTGTCCCTTCACTGTGAGCTATGTAGAATCAGAGCTAAATCTACACTGTGGCTCTAATCTTTTCATTTTTTTTCTCTAATCTTCTGTGATGTAATACTGCCAGGCTCCCCAGGATTTCATAAATCCCTGTTTACTGTGGCATACTGCTGTCCTCATTATTGTCCTTTTTTCTTTCTTTCCTAGCTGAGCTGAGAAAATTGCAAGAACAGATGAAGATGTTACAGGAGCAGTTGCAGAAGACTGCCATCGGGCAGCAATCCAGTTCAGGCCCTGAGCAGAAAGCCCCTGGTAACGAGACTAATTAAATGAGTTTCTGATTTGTTAGCTTCCCAACGTGCAAATTACAGGCAGATAATCAGAAGTGGGCACTGAGCAGCAAAGAGGAACGATGGTCTGTTATACTCCCATACAGATTGTTTCTCACAGTACAGAGTAAATGAGCTGCAGTCTTGTTATTTGCACTGTGGGTTGACTTCTGCGTGGGGCAGCTTCTGTGACTGAGGTGCTCCAGTCCTCTGCTGGAAAAGGTTCCTTCTTACTGCCAGATATTTGTACACTCAGATGTCAGTTCACCCAGAAAACACAGCTGTGTTTGTTGCTGCAGCACATTGAGCATAGTAGTGAAACTAGTGAAACACAGGGAAATTGAGAAACAGGGAGATAGCTCCTACTTTTCACAGCTTTCTGGCTTCAGGGAGTTTAAGGTCAGGAGGAGTAAGAAGCACTGCTTTTTTTTTTTTTCCCAGGTGTTGCATTTGAGATGCTGGCAATTTAACTGAAGGGTTTCCATGTGCCCCTCTGACTTGGATTTATTCAGTTAGTTCAGAGCAGTGTTTAGCATTTGAGATTGGATCCTGAGATCTAATAAATACTTTTGCTTTCTTGGCTAGGCAAATCTCTCTGTCCACCCTTAAAGGAAAGGAAAGTTCAGAAGCTGCAGGAATCGCCATGTTTCTCGGCCCAGCTGGACAATCCTTTACCAACAGCCAAGCGAGGAAACCAGAAATCAAAGGCCTCCTCAGCAGGTACCGTCCTCAGTCTGCCTTTCTCTGAAACACACAGGGCTTTTGTTCACAGCCTGTGTAGTTCACAGCAGCAGTTTAGACACATCTGGGGTAATTTTTATACTAAGCAGTGCAAGAGGTTCCTGGATGACTGGGAGACCAGTGAGTCCCAGTATGACAGTTTTAGACATCTTATTTCTCGCTTGCGCTGGACTGCTGTGTCTGACCAGGTGTAAGTTAATGTTATTTAGATTTATCTGTTTTCTTTATCAAGATTTTCTTTCTTTTTGTGCTGAAGACACCAAGACTCCTCCACCACGACAAGTCCTTGGGCTGGCGTTCCAGCCTCTCCAGTCTGCCCCGGGGAACACACCCAGTAAGGTGACGGGACAGAAGACTCCTCACATGCCTACGTGCTCCAGTACCACGCTGCAGCCCGTGTCTGTGGAAACCTTCTCGGGACTGAGGTTAAGGTCAGCAGCTCAGCACCGACCTCTGCCTGGTTTTGCAGGGGGACTGGGTGTGACACAGAGCCACAGCATTGCTTGGTGACTTGTTAAATAGCTAACGTTAACCTTCTATGTTTCCATTTTTATTTTGACTCCTTTCTAATGGCAATCTGTCGTTTTTATTATCGCTGCCTTCCCTGGTGTGCCCTCGATGGTGGACACAAACAGGGTCTGATTGTCCTCCAGCCGAGCAGGTTTTGTTTCGCACTCAGAAGCCTCAGGAGCACTCAGGATTTCCATACTCGCTGTGGCCACGAGAGGTCTCCGAACACTTACTGTGCCCTCCTTGCCAGAAACCATGCTGGATTTCTAGCACGTTTCTAGAGAGTTGAGATACTCAGTCCTTCCTGAAGCGAGAAGAGTTACTGAAGGCTCAGGGCTAAGTTGCAGTGCAGCTATTTGGACAAAGAACAGTGCTTGCTTGCTTGCTCTTTAATATTTGTGCAGCATCTGGAACAGAGGGGTTTTGTTTCCAGTGAACTCAGGGTGAAATAAGCCACAGAGGCATTTTGCAGTGAGACACACGTTCTCCGCAGGAGAATGCTGAGTGGTTTTGATAGTGTCTGTTGGCTTCTGTCAATGACTGTGATCTCTTCTATGTGCTGTATTTGGTGTAGAAAACCCCGTGTTTCATCAGCAGAGATGGACAGGAAGATGGCTAACAGGAAGCTCATCCGCCTGTCCCAGCTGAAACGCAAACTCGCTACTGAAAATCTGGAGGAAACAGACTGGGTGACGTTTGGAGTCATAGTAAAGAAGGTCACTCCTCAGAGCACAAACAGTGTAAGTAACTTTGTTGTGTCCCTTCTGGATCCTAAACGCTGCTCTTCTGTCCTGAGAAACTCCTGCAACTTAAATCAGCCACCTCCCTGTCGTGAATGAAAAGCTGCTGTGTTAGAGCTCCATCTGCCAGGGGCTGCGTTCGGTGTCCCCTTGCTGAGCTGAAAGGAAAGGGAATGTCTTTTGCAGGGCAGAACCTTCAGCATCTGGCGGCTGAACGACCTGCGCGACCTCACTCAGTGCGTCTCGCTCTTCCTGTTCGGTGACGTCCACAAGGAGCTCTGGAAGACGGAGCAAGGCACGGTCATCGGGCTGCTCAATGCTAATCCTATGAAACCGAAGGAAGGCTCCGATGAGGTGAGAGGATTTTTCACTTCCCGATCAGCTTGTGGCTGAACATCTTGATATCTGCCTGAGATCTAACTTGATAACGCGTTCGGGTTGGAATGGCAGCGGTCTGCCTAGTAAGTCTGAATTGCACTGAGATATTGGCACGGGGTGTATTTGCTCCCAGCCTTCGTTCACCTGACTTCAACAAGTCCTATTAAGCATTAAAAGCCAGAATTTATTCTGGTGTTCAACCCGCTCTTGGTAGGTCAGTCAGCTCTCCTGCAGATACAGGGATTGTGTTTTCATGGCTGTTTGTTCAGCTGCTTTCAGCCACAGTGCCTCAACGAGCTGAAAAAGCAGGGGAAGCTCGCTCCTCTCTTCGACGTGATCGGAAAATGCTTCCTTGTTCCAAAACTATGAGTAAGATGAAGCGGTGTTTGATTTACAAAACAAACGATGTGTTATGTGTAGCGAGTTGATATATAATCCTTAATTTGTTTAATCAATTACTTATAAGTGCGGAACGTGACAAATTAATTTTCCCCATGTATCAAAACATTAAAGGTGGCTTCATTTTATTAATAAGTTAAATGCTTTTTTAATATCTTTTTAATTGCGCTGGAATGGAAACCGTTTTTACTGACTTCTGTCCAGGGTAATTTCAATCCAGTAGCTGGTGATGGGAGAATTTTGCATTTTCAATTCTCCAAATGGAAAAATGAAGAATCTCATTAATTGTCGATTAAACTGTATAATGGCTCAAATGAACATAGATAAGCAGCGGGAAGTCCTGCTGGTGAGCAGAAGGGCATAGCAGGGCGGTGCTGAATGGCTCTTAGCTGAGGTGTACGCACTGGGGACTGCGTTAAAACTGACTTCAGAATTCCTTCTGGCTTATAAATACGAGCCCCACTGCCTGTGGTGAGAAGGTGATGCTCTGGTGGTGCCGCAGAGTGAGTTTTGTTTGGCACTCAGCACGTGGAAGGACAAAAGAATCCCATCTCCTCGTCCTCTATGAGAATGCATTTGTTGAAGTGCAGCGGCTGCGATGAGTTCAGAGCTGAGCAGGAATAAAGGACGTTCCCGTTAACAACATCGGTCCTCCTCGAGGCGTTTCTGTTTTCTTTCCAGGTGTGTTTGTCTGTTGACCACCCCCAGAAGATCCTGCTCATGGGCGAAGCTCTGGACATGGGCACCTGCAAAGCCAGGAAGAAGAACGGCGATCCCTGCGCACAGATTGTCAACCTGGTTTGTACTTCAGCAGTTAAGAGTGTCCTGCGAGGTGCTGAGGGGTGGTGTGAGGTGAGGAGGGATGAAGGACTCAAAAGGCACAATGGCAATAGGACAGAGAAAGTGCATGCAGCAGAACGAGGCTGTGGCTGCAGGCTGTGCCTGTGCACAGGGCTCAGCATCAGGGAAATATTCCACTGCCACTTCGAGTAAACCGTGGACGAAGCAGAAGGTCCTCCTGAAGGAGCTGCTGCCTGTTCACTTCGTGACAAACCGTGTTTGATCGTGGGGTAATTAGTTACATAAGCATGGGGCAGATCAGTGTCAACAAGAGTAATTCCTTTTTGTTGGTAAAAGGAACTCTCTGAGAGAACTCGTATGGCACTGCTGTCTCTGACGGGCAAGCTGATGACCTTTTAGTTCCTAACTGCCTCGGCTGAAGGTTGGAAGCTGGTGAATTAGTTGGAAATTGGTGCACGATGCTTCTTGCTCTGGTTTTCCTTTGTGTCCACGGCACACAATTCAGAGTCGTGAGCGCAAGAGGACCTGACACAGGAACTGACTTGAGCCAAGGGGTGGCCTTCAGATTCCTGGGGTGGGAGAAGTTCTTGCTGCACAAGCTTTTTTACCAGCGATAAGCACAGGCAGTTTTAATTTTATATCATCTTCTTAGAGTGTGAGCATACGACTGCTGATCTGGGCGCTTGCTGGAATGCTGTGATGGCAGTCTGACTGCAGATCAGCCACAGGAGGTTACCCGTGGCTTACGGGAGGGTCAGTCTGGCCTACAACAGACTTCATTGTCTTTTCAGAATGACTGTGAGTACTGTCAGTATCACATACAGTCCCAGTACAAGAAGCTGAGCTCGAAGCGGGCGGACCTGCAGTCCACCTTCTCTGGTGGCCGCGTTCCCAAGAAAGTTGGTCGGAAAAATGCCAGTCTGAAGGAGAGGCTGTGTCAGGATGGATTTCACTACGGAGGAGTCTCTTCAACAGCATATGCAGCTTCAGTGTAAGACAAACCACGTGTTTCCCTTGAGCTGAGGCACGCTCCTCAGCTTTTCAGCACAGTCTCCCTCCCATATGTGAGTCTGAAGCTTTCCCTGTGAGGGCATCTTTGGTTAGAGTTCCCCTTACTTAAGTCCACTCTTCAAACAGAAATAGATGTCCCACGTGTGGTGTAATCCTCCTGGCCTCACAGGATAACAGAGCTGCTGTTGATAGGAAAATTTCATCAGTCAGTGATAAGATGTGAAAAGATGTGTTTTTACCTCCAAGTTATTACTGCGTTGTGAAGCCGTTGTATTTCAGTAGATAAAATGACCTTTACCGTGAGGTCCCAAGCATTTGAGACTCCAGAGCAATACTTCTCAATGCTGTACTTTGTCACGGCTCATTACCTTTTAATCCCAGGCTCAGAGTATTCTGCATTTCCTCCTCCTCCCTTTCTTGACTGAAATGATAACAGTTTCACTGCGTGTTAACCGAAAAGATGGTGGCACACGATACCTTGTGTATTTTTAAGTGACCGAGGTCAGCGTGCATCTCCTGCTAGAGCAGAGGGGTCAGAGCCTTCCTCCAAATCCTACAGAGGACAGCTGTGTCACAGCTGGATCCTGTGCCGTGCTTGCACGCTGCTTTGATTCCCTTCCTGCTGCCATCTGATAACTGCTGTGACCTCCCAGCTATGGAGCAGTTCCAGCCTCCTCTCCGTTCCTGAGCTAGCTGTGAGAGAGGCTCAGCAATGATGTACGTTTAGCGTTCCCTCCGTGCATAAGAAATGTAATATCCCGACCCAGTGAGAAAAAGGATTCTAAACGTTGTGCTGGAATTTGGATTCAGGTTAATGCTCCTAAAGAGAGAAAGATGCCAGGAGGGAAGCACTGATCTGGATTAAACAGCAACTGGAGTTTTAGTGCTGGGCTGACGTTGGAGCTTCTGTCCTTGCTGTGAACTTTGGAGAAACTGATGTTCTGGTTTTGTTTTTTCTTTCTAGTGCAGCTGCTGCAGTGCCAAAAAGGAAGGTTCAGACCACTCTCTCCAATATGGTCGTGAGAGGGGCGGATGCAATTGTCCAAGAAACCAGGCAGAAAATTGGTACCTAACTTCTCACGTCGTCTCTTCCCCCTCCAGACGTTTTCATCTCGAGGCGTGGCTGTGTCCCAGGACCCCATTCCCCGCTGCATGAATTAGGCAGTGATTGCTGCAGACCTTTGTAGGCTTGCTCGCTTGATGTAAACTCCTTTCTTCCTGAGATCACGGCTGCGAGGCGAACGTAACTAAGCAACTGTGCAGCTCTGAGCACCTTTCTTCAGCGGTGCCCCTGAATTAAGTCTCCTGTTCTGTCTTTGGACAGTGACAGAAGATCTTTGCAGGATTAATGAGAATTGGAAGTTCTAAGAACTTTGAACCAGAGAATTTATTTTAATTGATTAAAATAGATGACTTCTGTCAGTCTTGGAAACTTCCAAGGAATACTAAGTGTAGATCAGAGACGGGTCTGCAATGCAGGGGATCTGCTGAGCACCCAGCCTGTTTCTGGAGCTTTTCTTTTGTCATCTTCAAAGCACGCTCCTTCCGTAGCCTTTGATAACTCATTGATCTTCTGTGCCTCCATTTCAGTGTGTGTGTACTGCCTTTAGCTGCTCCTAAGTCTCCAGGGAAGAGATGTGATGGGTGAGGGCCGTTCAGGCAAAAGCTGCCCACAGATGGGAGTGGTAGGAACACTACGAACAGATAGGGCTGGTGGAGGGCTGAGTGAGTGCTGAAGGGGTAGAAATGTCTGTGGTGTGCAGAGCTTGAGCAACCAAATGTCATGTAGAAGTTGGTCCTGCTTTGCAGGGGGGTGCTTGATCAGGTGACCTACGGGAGCTGTTTCCAACCTAGACTACTTTAGGCCAGGCGTGCTTCCCTTCCTGGCTCTGGTTATGTTGCATGTATGCCTGTTCCCCTCCAGGTGCAGCAAAGCGACCTACACTGTGTTCTGAGGAATTCAAAGAGCTGCTGGCACAGCCAACCTTCGGAGCACGAAACCTCTGCAAGCACTGGACCAAAGCAGGTGTGTCCTCGTGCCTGCCAACAGCTCTTTCTGAGCAGATGTTGGTGTTTTGTTTTGTTTTGTTTTTTTTTTTACACTGCTTTGGTTTTGCAGATGCTGAAAAGAAGCAGGAGTCTGGTTTCCAGTCAATCTCTGCATCAGCACTGCTCAAGCAACAGAAGCAGAAATTGCTGGAGGCCAGGAAAAAGCGATCTGAAGAGATTCAGAGACGGTAATACATACTGGCTTTCACAGGAAGAGGTCGGTTATTGTGGCCCCAAGTTCAGCTGTGGAGGAAATCTGCTTTTTTTTAATCTTCACGACATTTATTCAGTGGAAAATCAGATGCTCCATTGTGTTGCCTAGCAACAGGAAGGCGTGGTGGGAAGAGGTTGGTTAGAGTAGGAAGCTTGGCTCAGGACTCCCAAGTTCTGCTCATTGCTGGCCTACAAGGGTCTTCTGCACGTGAGACTCTGCCAAGTGCATCTCCTGCTAACAAACCTGAGCAAAATCTCATGAGGGCCAACTGATGCACCCTAGCAGCATTAAAAGGCTCAACAGGAGTAAAACCAAAACTTCAAGGATCATACAGAACCCGAGGTACAATCAACCATACTGCCCCACATACTCTCCTGGTCTACAGCAGTTGGTGTCTGTCACAGTATTCCTGAAGGGATTTCCTTTTTTTTGCCACAGACCTGTCCAACCTCTCCCATGACTTAAGTAAACTTAAGTGTTCATGTGACTGGTGAGACAGAGAACCCTCCTGCTGCACTGCCCGTTCCACAGAGAGCCCACTTCTTCCTAGTGCTTTCAGCTCTCATCTGTCAGCTTCATTTGAAGCCTCTCTGCTGCTGTTGTGGAAAGCCAGTAGTTGTTCACCTCTTGCAGTGACTTCTTGTTTTCTGTGACCCGGTGAATCCTCTACCAGTTTTGTTTTGCTCTCCTGAATGCCTGAGTCGCTGCATGTTTTTCTAGCAGCGAAAGGGCAGTTAGGTAAAAAAAAAAGAAAAAATCACCACCTGCATCCCTCCGTTCCTCTCTGTTTCTCAGACCTTTCTGACTCTGACTCGTGTCCCTGTTTCAGTGGATTATTTTCTCTTCAAAGGTTTCTCCAGAACACGAGTAAAGCTGGAAGCCCCTCTCTGCCATCCACCTCCGGACAGTCTTCACTTCTGTCCCCAAAACCCGGGGCGGAATTCCCCAAAGCCGCAAAGACATCCGTTCCTCAGAGGCCCAGGCTGGGCACGGGCTTCTCAGAAGGAGAAGATATCCTTTTCTTTGACGGATCTCCACCCCCGCCACCAAAGCTGGACAGCTTGGCAGAAGCCAAAAAGGTACCAGCTCTTTGAATGAGCAGGTTTTGACTATGAAAGAGGGGGGAGACGTGAGTGCAGGCTGCTCACCATCGTGCTCGCTGCTCTCTCTGGTGTTCTAGCTGGCTGCAATACGCCGACTGCGAGCGAAAGGCCGCGTCCTCGCTAAAAGTGATCCCAACAGCGTCAAGAGGAAAAGAGCTGAACCCGATGACGTCCTGGAAATCGTTGAAAGAGTTGAGAGGAGCGTTGCTCAGTCACAGGATGCAGGAGAGAATGGTAAGCCTGGCATGTCAGCTTGTAGAAAGGGAAAAAGTAGTCTTGAATTGTGCTGCGCAGAGCGCTGTTAGCTGGGTCAGGCTGTGCCAGAGTGGCTGAGTTTGGGTCTGTTCAGAAGTTCAGGGTTGTCTGGTTTGTTTCTTTTTTTTGCAGTGGTCTTGATTCAAAGGCTGAATGATCTCTAACCCAATTGGAGAGAGCGTGAGATGCCATCTCTGATAGCTCCTTATCCTCACCCCTGTGCTTTCCACACTTTAGCACCAGCAAAGCATGGCTGACTCAGTCAAGGGAAATCAAGAAATAATCCCACCTGGGACGTTAGACTGTTGCATGGGACTTGAGTTTCCCTGATGGTGATGCGCTGTGGGATCTTGGATGAATTCTTCCATTTCTTACAGAGCTTCATCTGTAAGGGAGACAGCAATGCTCAGTCCCCTGGGAGTGGTGTGAAACTTTCTGTGCTTCGAGAGAAGACACGATGTTGTGTATAACGTTATCTTCTGAAGGCAGCTTTAACTTCTCTTCACAGTCTCCTGAACTACTGAAGGTCGCTGTCTGACCTGAGCATCTGCCTTCCAAAATCTCCTCCAGTGATCGTGCTTAGAAATCACAGCCTTTTTCTGAACCTAGGACTCAGCTCTTCTGTTTTTCTTAGATGTGGATGAACAGGAGCCTGCCCAGAAGAAACGACGTGAGCAGCTGGCCTATCTGGAGTCAGAAGAGTTCCAGAAAATTCTGAATGCCAAATCCAAGCACACGAGTGTCCTGAAAGAGGTATGGCCTCGATCTAGCCATGACTAACAGCTTAGAACTAGGTTGCTCTTAAGACTCCTGGTAATGATTTCAGCAAGAAGCAGGCACCCCAACGAAGCACGAAGGCAGCCACGACTTTGTGACTTGTGTCAGTTGTGGAGCTGCAACGTGCTGGTGGTTGCACTGAGGAGCTGAGAGGTCGGATTCCTCCCATCAGGATCCTTGCTGAGCATTTCTAGGAATGCTGTATCTCCAGGGGACGTGGTAGTGTGAATTCCTAGTTGTTTTGAGGTCTGCTGACCTGTCATATTTTGGCTAAGAACACTCCTGTTCGTGACATCTGCCCACCTGAGCTCTACCTGCACTGTCACAGTTGCGTGCTCGTTTCACTTGCGCCTGCTGTTGGTGAGCCCTCCCGCTCTGACATCTCAGAGGTGACTGGTTTCAGTGGTGATGGAGCACAGTGTGTTCCCCGTATGGATTTTCTGAAGGCTGTCAGACTGCAGTTTACTCTGAACAGGCCCAGTAATTTAAAGGCCACGGTGTGGAGTGGCTCCTTGCATCTTTTTTTCTCCCCGCATCCCTTCTCCTGTGCCCCTGCAGGCTGAGGCTGAGCTACAAGAACAATACTTTCAGCCACTGGTGAAAAAAGAAGAAATGGAAGAGAAGATGAGGGGCATTAAAGAAGTGAAGTGCAGAGTGGTGACGTGTAAAACGGTGAGTGAGGTGGAGCCAGGGTGACAGCGGGCAATTAGGACAAGGACTGCACAGAATGATCCCGGGCCATCCCTCCTGCAGCCCCCCACCCCTCATTTGGCTGTAGTTCAGTGCAGGTGTCAAATGCAGACTGCTTAATTCTTTAATTCCTCCCCCTGCCTTTCCTGCTGCACCAGGGCAGCACAGAGGGTGCCTTGCAGCGTGCCAGGAGCAGGGCACAGCAGGCAGGAGGGGTTAGAAGGAGCAGTGGCAAAGCCTGGGGTGGTGGTTGCTCACGCTGGTGGGCACCTCCAGATGGGAGAAGGCACACGAGTGCTCTGCTCTGGATGATCGGCTGTCCCCCAGAGCCTGGGCCTTACGTGCTGGCTCTCTTTTTTTTCTCCTCCCTGACAGTGTAATTACACCTACTTCAAACCCCTGGAGACCTGTGTGCAGGATAACCACGACTACCTCTGGCACGACGCCATCAAGCGGTTTTTCAAATGTCCCTGTGGCAGCCGAGCTGTCGCCCTCGATAGGCTCCCAAAAAAGCCCTGCAGGTAAGAGCTGAGCCTGGTGAAACAGCACTTCGGGCTTCTGTGCTGAGGAACGTGCTGGGAGTTGGATGATTGTGTCCTGAAACAGCTAAGTAAAAGCGTGGGGGTGGTTCTGGATCCCCTCGTGCTGTGTGGCACGCAGCAGTTCTCACCTGCCGCCTTCCATCTTTCAGTGCCTGTGGCCTCTTCAGGTGGGAGCGAGATGGGATGCTGAAGGTAAGTGTGGAGCTGGTGCTTCTGCCCCGTGCTTTGCTTCAGTGCCCTTACGAGCTGCCAGCACAGCCAGGCAGCTCTGCATCTTCCCAGTTGCCTGCAGATACATATGGGCTGTGTTGTGTCTTATCCTTTCACCTGTTCCCGAAGCTTTGTTTTAATTAGCCACAGAGAATTTCCTTTTTTTCCGTATCTGTAAGCAGTCAAAATGTGGAAAATCTCTGGAGTGTCTGCCAGCACTCAGTGAGATAAACGAGTCCCAGCTCTGCCATAAAAGTGGGAAACAGCTCGACGTATTGTAACTCCTCTCTGTGATTCGTATTTCTAGGAGAAACAAGGTCCGAAGATCGGTGGAGAAACACTCCTACCACGAGGGGAAGAACAACCCAAGTTCCTCAACAGCCTTAAGTGACCTCAAGTTGAAGTTTTCCCCAACGCACGTGTGGGTTAGACACAGAAATTCATCCATTTCTTTACTGGAACGCCAGGAGGGTTCTGGCTTTAGGGACGAATGAGCAGAGAAATCAATTCCTCAGCCACAAAGACTTTGCCAGAGCACAGCATGGATCCCCGGCTTTGATCTTAAAAGCCACCGACTGAGGCTGCGTGTAACCACTTGTAAACAAGACTTAGCCTAGAAAAGAGAGTGGTAGCGTGGAATCTGTACTGAGAAAAGTCTAGGGTTCCCCCAGTTTACATTGGATGGCTCTACTGGATTTTTAAGGGAAAGGAATCATGGTGCAGTGGGAGGAGTACAGCCTCCATAGGCACTCGTGAAGTTAGTGCTGTGGGGGGCAGTGCCAGCCTCATGCTTTTTCAGCTGGTGGCAGAGAAAGGGATTTAAGAGCATTCTAGTCTTCATTGGCCCCAAACCTGCTTGCTTAGACTGCTCAAGAACAGATTTCACGTGGTTCCTGGATTGTCATCTTGATTTATATGACTTCAGAAGTCCATCTGCGCCTTCAGCAGTGCCTGCACTGTAGAGTGGCCAGAGCTCTGGCAAAAGCCTTTTCCTTCCCACTTTAAGAAGGGTGTTTTAATGAATCTGGCACTGCTTTGGGAGCGCTTTTAAAGAGCAGAGTGATCACATTTCGTAGCTTTTACCCTCATTTTAACTCTTAAAAAAGTCCTTCCCAGTTATTACCACGCAGAACCTCTGATGCTGGCCCAGCTGCTGGGGGCAGGAGCTGTCTCGGATGAAGCGAGACCAGGCTTCTCCTGGGTGGCTCAGCAGGAGAGCTTCTCTGACAGCACATTGCCAGCTCTCCCTGGACTTCATCTTTCTGTTGCCTCTAACTGTAGGTGTTTTTCGGTACCTCAAATCACAGTCTCCTGTCCCCGTGGCCTCACTGACGCCTCTTCTGTTTGCTTGCACATGGGCTGCAAGTAGGTGGCTCTGTTTTAAGCAGCTGTGCCAGTTGACCTCCACACTCCCTCATCTCCGAGTGGTGCTTTTGCTGGGCAGATCTGCTCAGCGCATTACATTCCTTTCAGTCTCATTGTGATACTGTTTGTTGGTGACTGGGACACTGGACTCGCTCAGAATAAACACTGTGCAATAGAGCTCTGGCTTTGCATGGGTTCATTTCTCTAAGGAAGAGGAGGAGCGAGGAGCTTGCTCAGCATCTGTTTGGCCTGAGAGCTGGCTGCTGAATCACCAGAGATGTGGGTTCACAGTCCATAACCAGCTCCCACACAGTTGTTTTCTTTTTTTCATTCAGACAGGCAGGCATTAGGAGTCCACAAAAGCAGAGTGAAATTCTGCACTGGCCTTCAGGCAGCAAGCTGAGAGCTTTCACTGGAAAGGAAGTCCTGCAGAAATGAAGCTGTCATCTTCCCAGAGTGCACACGCTGTGCTGTGTGGATGCCTCCTTCAGAGGGAAGCACTGAAAGCAACGGTCCCCACTGATCCCTGTACGCAAAGCGGTGCAGGTACCAAAACAACTGCAGTCACCTTTTATTCCTCTGCTCTAACCAGCATGGGCCTGTCAACCCTCGAGCCAGAATAATGAAAATTAACACCCTTCCAAGTAAATGCACTACTAAAGGATCTTCCTTTTTGCCCAGCAGTGTTTCATGGCAGAGCCTGGGCTGGCTTCCTCCACAGCCTGATGGGCTGGGAAGCAGTGAAACGGGGACTGGCCCCTTGTGCCCTGGGAAGGGGCTGCCTCCTGCAGGGTACAAACCTCTCTTGCTGCACTGGGGTTGCCGTGGAGTCAGGGTGCTGTGCACTAGCTGGATAAAGCTGCCTGGGAAGCCTTAACACAATACTGCCTAGATCTTACAGTAATGATTTCATCTAATTGTAAATGTCATTTCGTTAGTAAGATGATTATTCATCGTATATTGTTGATGCTGTGTTAATGTACATTGGGAGATATGTTCGAGGGGAAAAAAAAAATAATCAAGAACTGAAGCACATCTCCTGCCATCATTTTCCTTTGTAGGTCAGGTTTCCTTTGAAGCGCAGCAGCTGTTCAGCCTCAGTGCAATTATTTCGCATTAGCATAAAAAGATTTTGCAGTGCAGTTATTTGGTTAGGTTACTTACACAGAGGGCAGAAAGCCCACGAGCCTGGCTGGGAGCAGTGGCACTCCCTGCTCAGGGGCTGATGCTCAGGCACACGTTTTCCATCCTGGCCTTGGGAGGGTCACTTTGAGGATTCTTTCTCCTTGCCCCTCCCGCAGGCACCTGGTTTTGTACCCAGCCCTTGGTGGTTAAGCAGCCCTTACTGGCATCTGTGTCGTAAGCTGAAGAAACGAACCCTGATAGCTGCATTTAGAGGTAGCTTCCTGCCTTTAGGAACCACGGTGGCTTGGTTTCCTCAGAGCTGTGAATACAGGGGGGGAGGGAAGAACACTGTCCCCTTGCTCTGTGACGAGGTGAGCCCCGGGGCTCACAATAATCAAGCAGCCCATGGGAAAGGTGGATGGCACTGCTCTTGAAGATCATGGAGATGCGATGAAGAGTTCACGCTTCCCATCGGAGAGAAGGCCGAGGATGTCCCCGGTGCTGGGTCAGGTCAGCTATCCAGCAGGAAGCATCCTGGCTTAGGAGAAAGGTACCACCTGCAATTCAATCGTGGCCAGCTGCTCATCTTCCAGCTCTTCACACACCTGAGCTATTTCCAAGGAGAACAGCGAATCTAAGCATGCTCTTTGCTGACAGTTTTGAAGCCAAGTGACTTTAGATCTCTACGGCACAGCCAGGGCCCAAATTTGGCTCTTGGGTCTGCAGCTGTGCTGCGG
The DNA here is from genome assembly GCA_036925125.1 of Oreortyx pictus. NCBI lineage: Eukaryota > Metazoa > Chordata > Aves > Galliformes > Odontophoridae > Oreortyx > Oreortyx pictus. Next base: position 178,094,038 of record JAUPFR010000001.1, on the reverse strand, counting down.
AGTTACTGGGAACAGCACCAACAAACTGTACTCGATGCACAACGTGCCTACACAGAGCCTGGCTGCCTCAGCATAGGAAACAGCTCGGATCTCACCTTCCTTAAACTGCAAAAGCTTTTGAAGAGCTGCATCAGCTTTGAAAGCCTGTAATATGGTTAATTAAGCTTCCTTTTTTCCCCCCATTTCTCTTGTACGAAGGTGCAACTTTGATCTGCAGCAACAGGCACCAGAACCAGGCTTCAAAACCTCCGCTCAGTTTCCTATCAGAGCACTGAGCACGCAGCAGTTGTCACAGAGGTCAGGAAGCACAGATTCAATCTGACATCTGAACTCCTCGTCTGGAAAAACACATCTGAACTTTAAGAAAGGACTTCCTCCGCATTTATTGTCCTTTGCCAGGCTACACAGAAGCACTTATTTACAACACGTAGAGCCTCACGAAGCGCCTTGCAGACACTGACAGCTGAATAAGGGCAGATGCATTGGCAGCCAACACCTGGCTCCCCTTCCCCCAGTCCTGAACCATCAGCACTGTGTCCACACAGCATGCAGGCGGACTGACTTCACCACAGCTGCAGAGGTCCGTTTCTTGAAAACCCATCACTGTGGAGTCTTTTCTGGGCAGAAGAACAACGAGGAAGCACTCCCAGCTGCCCTTCTGCACACGAGGAGGAGCTAAGGAGCCCTGGTGAACCTGGCTAAGCCCAGAGCCATTTCAGGGGCGAGCTGAACAGGCACAGTGCTGGGCGACCTCACCTCTGAAGCATGCTGGACCTGTAGCTGGAAGAAGGAGCGAGCACATCTCTCAGCAGGATGACTGCAGAGGTTAGGTGATCTAAGAGGCCTTCAGCACCTCTGCTGAGGAAACTCAAGCCTAAACCCACTGATGCACAAATGCACAAACTTCCAAAAAAAAAAAAAAAAAAAAAACCTCTTCCCTTCTCTGTCACAGTCCCTGTATTAGAGACTCAACATGGAAACTCAAAAAACGGGGACTTGGGTGGACACCTGTAGCTCTTCCCCACGGCCACAGGTCCCTCTGCAGCCAGCTCAGCCACACGTGCAGCACCAACAGCACAGACCCCGTCCCAAGAACTGGCTGGGCCACCTCAGGTGCTCACAGAGCACACGAACAGCACTGACCAGAGCCTCCAGGCATCAGAATTCATTTGCTCAGGTCGTGCAGGAAGCAAAGAGCACGCTGAGAGGGGTTCAGGGCATTTTGGATTTCTGCACAGCAGTAATAACACACTGCAACCTCCCAGGGTCGTTTTGCTCGAGTTTAATCATCGTTTCCAAAAACAGATTCTGAAATCAGAAGGATCTTTCAGAAAGTCAAGGGGAAAATAAATCTTGTGAAAGGTACGAGATCATTTTGGTACATGTCAGTCCAACCCTGCCACCCCGTACATCCTGAGGACTGCCCAAGCACCCTGTGAGCAGGCAGGGCCAAAAGACACACACACCAAACCACCATCCTCAGAGCAGGACTGCCCAGTTTTACACAGCCCCACGGCAGCTGTGCGAGGCCAACAGGAGGACGCTCTGCTGCCACAGGAGTTCCCAGCTCTATCACATTTGTGCCAGTGCTGCTCAGGTTAACTACCACACCACAGCAGGCCACGGACCAGCAGTAACACTCTGCTCCATCAGTGCCATCCTTCCATCCAAGCTGCTGCTTCACCCAGCTCCTTGCAGGCTCCTCCTGCTGGCATCGCTACGGCTTCCCACGTCAGCACAGCCCGCGCTGAAGGCTCACACGGAGCCGGTTCCTCGTGCTTACCCAAAAGTTGGGTAGTTTAAAAAGAAAAAAAAAAAAAATCACATACTCCAACGTAAACCCTTGCATAAAGATATTAATACAGCGTCAGCTCCAAGGTACGGCACAGGAGAAACTTTTAAGGCAAAATGAGAGTGAAAACATCCAAAAAGATCGAGGTGATCTTTAGAGACTACAATTCTTTGAGCGTCTAAAAGAACCAAAGCAAATCTGTTTTTCTAGGTTAGGTATTTCTTTGAAGAACATCGGCTGCCCAACCTTAGGGCAGTTACTTTGTAGTAGCATAAAACCATTCAGCAGTGCAGTGTTTGGCTGCGTTACCAATACAGAGGTCAGCAAAGTGCACACAACTCCAACTGCTCATGTGGGGTCTGCACGCTCCCATCACAGCAGCTCATACAGGCACCATTTCCCATCGTGGTCTTCGCAGGTTGTTCTACAGATTAATTCTTTCCCCTTGCACAAGTCGTGCCCTGAAGGTCCAAATATCCTTCAAAACAAGAAAGAAAGAAGGAAAATCATACCGAGACACCGAGCATCCTTTCAAATCCTAAAGATCAAGAGCCAAAATACAGCCGGAATTAGCTTGAGAAAGGGGATCGTTTGCAGCTCTGACACGGACTGCGAGATTCCCATATTCACTTCTGGAAGGCGGCTCAATTGGAAACACCAGCAGCACAATGAGAGCGACCCCAACCTGCTGCCTGAGCACACCGTGCCTCCCTCGTGCACTTCTGGGTGCCTGAAAAAGCTCCTGGACTGACATCCTGTGCAGTGCTACATGTGAGCGTGCAGCATTCCTTGCAACAGAGAGCAGCTGGAAATGCTGCATACAAACACAATCCCTCAGCCGGGAACCGGGTGCTGGGCAGACATTGCTGCAGACTGCAAAGCACAGGACAGGAACTTGCCTTGGGAAGTTCTTAGTAATCCTTGGGAAACCAAGCTGAGTTCTCATCACTCATCTTGGGAAGGTAAAACGTGGCACCTGGGCACTCCTTGGGAGAAAGCTTTAAAGAAAAGCACAAAGCTACAAAATAGCAGACTCACCTAAGACATATGGGCACACACTTATTTCCAACTCGTGAGCAGGAACGAGCCTCCCTGAGCATCCATTCACTACGAGCTTAACTAACTCCAGCTGTCAAAAGCCCATCAGCTGGAACTTTACAAACAATAATTACATCCAGGCTTGCAAAACAGAGGCTGACACCCAGCCCTACCCTGGCACACTACGGGAAAATAAACAACAACGCCAACGTGTAAAGAAAAGCCCTCTCCTCCACAACAGCCTGCAGGGATTTGAAAGGAACTCACTGCCTGCTACACGTAAGCTTTACTGTCTTGTTATTGGATGTGTCTGGGAGCTGCTGTGGATTAAGGAATTCCTGAAACAAAGCTTTTTTTTTTTTTTCCCTTCCAGTGTCTGAACCTTTAGAGTTTGTTTGCTGGTGAACTTCAGATTTGTTTTCTATCTTACGCAACAGTTTCAATTATTTAGCAAGAATCCATTACACCCATTTGTTTATCTTTTTAATGGATGTCATCACCAGCGTTCCTGCTGCAGGCCCAAGTCTGAACAATGGACGTGGGGCTGTATCTAACAACCACCACCAACAACTTCTGCAACGAGGTGTGGCTCCGTGTTTCTAAAAAGAAAATGCACCTGCCAGGAGGAGCTGAGACCACGAGCACATCTTCCTGCTTATCTCACGTAGTCCAAGCACAACTGCAAAGAGCTCTGGTTCAGGTACACTCGCTGTGACAAAGCTGGAGCCAGGGGATGCAGGGAAGGGCACACTTCACAGGCCTCCTTGCTTTGTGTCCTTCCTGCTCCCCACTGGGGTGTGTGGTCAGAAAGCCTAAAAGCCCCTGAATGGTGTGAGCAGCAAATGTGAGCAGCCTCGGAGCTGCAGAGCCCAGGGCTCCTCCTCACTTCAACAACTCCAGCTGCAGGCACCCAGACAAGTGCTGACACAAACTCCAGATGGACTCTAAGGTCCCTTTCAACCCGAGCCATTCCGATTCAGTGATAACCCTGCCTGCACAGAAACGGATCAAGGTACACTCATAAAATCCATTTTGATAAGCAGGGAGGCAGGAGGAACTTCTAGAGCTCAAGAGACATGAAAAGAGCGGCCTAGAGAGCAGGAGCCCTTCAGCAGAGGCAGCCAGACAGCAAGAAGCAGTCTTATCTTAGCAGCAAAAAGGTCAAAAAAAACCCCGCAGCCATTTTCAGAACCCCACACACTTTATTCCGCCATGCACCTCAGCTGCATCTGTGACAGAAGAGCAAAAAGCACCAAATGAGAGAAAGTGACCAAAGGGAACTGAACTGGATATGTAACGGAGGAAAAATCTTACCTTGAGATCCAGAGCAGGCATGTCGTATCTTTTGTGTACCATTTCTTGCAGCTCCTTCTCCAGGTCTGCTTGGGTCGTGTTCTTGACGTCGATATAGTGGCCATTGGAGCTGGCGAAGTGGCAGCTTATGCTCTGTGTGAGGAAATGGGCCATCACTCACTCCTGAACTGATTGCAAAACGAGACAGTGGTAGAAAAAGCTCCCATGGCCCAGACCATAGGCACCCCACTCCTTCCTCACTGACCAAGTCAATACATTCCTTCCTCCTTCCAGTTTACTCCTATAACTGTACCCCTCTCGCTTGCACACACACTCTTCTTACTCCTTAGTTGGATTATTTACTGGATACTGGAGGCTCGGGATATTCAGAGATGCTTCAGGGGGCAGGGGAAAAAACTTCTCTAATCCAAATACCAGGGGGAGAGGTGAGGTATTATTCTGATCAGTTTATGTATAAATAAACAGAGCATGAGTTGGTTTCCTACCTTCCGGAAACCCGATGTCTTGTTTATCCCAGAGCCGTGAATGAGCAGGGGATGGAAGAACACTGTGTCTCCCTTCTCCATGACAAGGTGAACCTTGGGACTCTTCTCGTCGTAATCAAGTATCCCATGGAAAAGTTTGTTTGTTTTACCCTAGGAAACATAAAATGAAATTAAAAAAAAATCCCTTAAAATCATTCAGTTAAAGATGGAGCAAGCGCAGACTGCCAGGGCAAGGAAAAGCAGAGTGTCCCTGATCTGCACCCCTCTGGGCAGTATACTCAGGATGCTCAACTCAGAGCCTGCCAGAAGTCCTACTACAAGTCTGAGGTGCAGCAGAATAACAACACTTCTGTTTTCTGAAGCCATGTGCTGACAACCAAGAGTTTCTCTGCTGGAGAAAAAAGAGAAGAGCACCTCTGGAGTCCAGCTGTCCGCTCCCCATAGAACCAACACCAGTGCCAGGCCAGGTTAAGATGAAGATAACATGAGATTCAACTCCAGCCAGTTGTTTGTTTTCCATTTCTCTTTTACAAGAAAGTACACGTGCTCACCAGGCGGGAACGAATTCACAGGAGGAGAGTCCTCAGACTTGGCAAGGACACTGGAAAACGTTTGCACGCGTTCGTGCAGTTACGCCACAACGTGCCAGACTATGGCAGAAGCCTTAGGCCCTGAACTGCGCTGCAGCTCCGCTCCCCTCCAACACCTAGGTCCACAGCATGGGGCGTGTCTTGAAGAAACAGAGTAACCTCACTCCTCAGGACTTCAGGTGAAGCTGGGTACAGGAACAAATCTGCCCAGGTTCAGCTGAGTCATACGGAGTTAGCGTTGACCTGTGCACCATCCGTCCTCGTGAACCCTCCCACAGCACACAGTGTTGTCCCAACTACTCGCAGTGCAACTCTACCTCCCACTCCGGATAGCCGTGAGGCTTCAGGGGCAGTGTGTGTGTCCCCGGCAGGACAACCAGGCACCCGTTGTTCTCATCAGCCCTCTCCATGGCAGTCCAGGAGCACACGATGCGGTCCGCGGGCCGGAACGGGAAATAGTGCAAGTCCTGATGCATGGGGTGGAGAAAGGTCTGTTTGTCTGCAACACAAGGTCAAGATCTTCAACCTCGTCAGTCATCGCACGGCCTCTTCCTATTAAGACACTGCACTTTTATCGCGTCTTAGGGAGGCACTGCTTGCCAGCATGAAACCTGCTGACTTCACACGTGCTCCAGCCCACCACTGATTTGGAAACCAAATGACTTCACTTGCACTCTCATCCCAGAGTCCAAGACACAGTCATGCTCTTGGGTCAGCTATGCTAGGAAGCCGCCTGGCCACGCGAGCCTCCAGAAGATCCCTCCTTTTAGTGGCCTTCACCACCCACACGCCAAGCTTTTGCCTTCCACTGGCTGCTCTCCAGTTTGTGAACGTTTTAACCTACACAGCGTTGCATCAACTTTTCCCAGTACAGAGACTTTCAACAGCAGCGCTGGAAAGGCTATCAGCAATTTGATCTACTGCTGCTGTAAGCAGAATCAATCCTCCCCGGGCTGTGCCAACAGATGTTTATTCAGACTTCTCTTGCTGAATCCTCACAGAAAGCCTTCCCAGCACTCCACGAGCCTTCCTCCTGACTTCTTTCCCCCCTGAAACCTAAACAAAAAACTTCTACTGAAAATTTGCGTGCTGCTTCTCTCCTCACTACAGAAATGGAAATATATCACCCCCTTCCACACCAAAAGCTTTTACACGTTTGATGATTTCTGCCATGGTGGAGGCATAGCCAGGGTGTTTCCACTCGCCTCTTCTGACACATTAATTAGACCTCAGGCAGCCTCAAAAACTCCCCCGAGGACTGCATCTCTCCTAACGAACTCCGAAGCATGGAGCAGCTTCTGATTTCTTGACTGCTACTGTTTTCTTTTTGCATTAAGAATGCTTGCTCTCCCGTTGAATTTCCAAACGGAACTCACGCACCTTTCTGTGGTGTTTCTAACATGAAAGCTGGGGACAACTTTCACAAGGTCAGAGCAACAACAAAAAACACTTAAAACTGAAACACAATAAATATGTCATCACAGTAAGTCACGATCAAAATAAAACACTCTGTACCAAAGGTGCCTCAATTCTGGCCAGATAAACAACGTACACACATTGATTTCCATACTGCTGTTTTCCAAGCTCTTACCCGAATCTGGAAGTTTATTTATCAGCATGGTGTGCATTGCCATTATGTTTGGCCCCGTGAAGCACTCAACGTACTTGAGGATCTAGAGGGAAGAAGACATTAGGAAAAAAACCATCAGGAACGTGAGAGACAAGAGGACAGATGGCTGAGGGCACAGCAGGCGGGCCGCCCATCGCAGCAGCTGATGAACACTGCTTTCAGTTTCCTCTCCAGACCTCCGTGCACCCCGTGTGCACACAGAACAGACAGAGGGTGGCTTTCTATCTTTCCTCACAGATATGCTTACGGCAGAGACACACTGAGGCTCTAAGGGATAGCAGATCTAGCTTAAGCAGAACCAAAGAAAGCTTCTGGTAGGCGTTCAAACCCAGATCAATTCACATATGCTTTTCCACAACCATTCCGTTTTTTATTTATTCGTTTTCTACCTGTGGCAGAGTACAGTATCTGAACAGCTCTTCGTCCTCCTGGAAGTCCTGCACTTTATTAACGACGCTCTCAGTCTGGCCGTACTGGGATTTCAGGGCCTCTTTTTTCATGATCATAGCTCCCGGGACTCTCACCTCCTTCTTACAGATCCTTAGGAATTCTTTCCTGAAAAGGAAGGCATTTGCTAGAGCACGTCCTCTCTCACCTCAAACACACCGAACCCAGCAACACCACGCGCACGTGTCCAGTTACAGCCCAACTTCACCTCGCTTCCTCCACCAGCACCTCAGGGAAGTGTCCCGTACCTGAAGCGCTCAATGTCTTCCTCAGAAACAAGCTTCCTAACGAGCAGATATCCATTGTCTTCGTAGAACTGCCTTTGCTCCGTGGTGAGGATGCCGTTGTCCAGAGTAAAGCTGAGAAAACACAGGGCACACACGTTAGTGCAGAGCAGGTGCAATGGGAGCACCAGTTCCTCAACCAGGGGCAGGGGGGAAATGGGTGAGAAACCCCCATGGCAGGTGCTGTGGTTGTTTTAGTTATGTTTTTTTTGTTGGTTAGTTTGGGTTTCCCTCTCTCTACAAAGGAGGGTATAACTTACCGAAACCTCCCTGGTTGATGAGCAGCACTAACTTTGACTCCTACTTCAGCACATGTCTGGAACAAAAAAATGAAGGAATATACACAAAAGAGTAGAACAGCTACGTGTCCTGAATCACACAACATGGTTCACCTTGAAAACACAAGAGGTGCTGGACACCCCGATCCTGTTCTTGCTTATTCTGCCTCTAAGAGATCTCTCCCATATTCTGAGTGGCGTGCCTGGCAAAGAACTGTATCATAGCAGAACAGTACAGCCCTGATCATACGTATAGGAAAGTCACAACAAAGTGCCTGAGAATCCAGAGGAGGGTTGGAGGCTTGGGTTCATCTCCGAGAATGTAAAGACAATTAGTGAGATGCTCACAGGAGATGTTTAACTGCCTAATTTCCTTATGCTCCAAACCCATCCAAAGCCTGCACTGTCCCCTGCGTGTGCTTCTCCATCTCCCCCCTCCAATCGCTGCTGTTCCAAATTCAGAGCCAGAATTCAAATGAGATCAACCTGGGACTTCACATTCACACACAGCAGTGATGCTGCTCTGTCTCCAGTTACTGCAATCCCTCCAAACCTCACAGGGAAAGCACAGACAGAGGAAACCCTAAGGGCCTGTCCTCCAGCACAGCCCGTTTCAGCTGGTTTAACTGAGCACAACTGCATTCTCTCACGCAGAGGGTACAATCTCATCCACAGAACAATTAAGCATCAATCACTCTCACAACAGCTTCGCACAGTGGTGCTGAAACCTCACCCAGGGGGAAAGGACAAAAGAAAAAGGACATTTTCAAGTGGACCTCTGGGTCTGTGCTTTGTGGTTATTTTATAGAAACTGAAGCCCTTCCTGCATGGCTCACCACCACCTTTTTCACGTGACACAGAAGCGTGCACTTCTTCTCTGGTTTGATAGGTTTTGTCACCAGTTCCGTCTATGATCCACACACCAGGAACTGAACGCAGTGGAAGAAAAAGCATGATGTGCACAGAAGTGTAAAAAAAAAAAAAAAAATAAGAGCCAGGAGGAAAAAATGCTGAAAACTGAACGGAAGAGAGAGGATGAGGACAGAGGGGATCCATCTGGAAAGGACCCGGCAGGTCCCACCGCAAGGGGGTCCCTGAAGGAGGGCACTGCTGCTCAGAGCAAGAGGTGCACGCGATGGAAAGGAGCTGTGCCCACTGGCATCTCGCTTTTGAGAAAGACACAGAGCAATTTAAACCATCCCCTTCCCCTCACACACCCTCAGCTGGGAATCACGCTCACAGAACAGACGCGCTGACAAACAGAGCCGGCAGCACCTGGGAGCACCCACGAGCACGAAGATGCTTTTAGAAAAGGCAGAACCACAGGCACTGCCAGCTTCAAGGTCCCTTCCAGCCTAAGTCGTTTTAGGGGCCAACTACCATCCTCACACCTTCCTAGATAGGTCTAACATCCCACTGAACCGCATCCTCTTCACCAGCTCGTTCCAATTCAAAACACCTGCCAGCATTCAGACGAGAATCGTTTTTAAAGTAACATCCTGGCAGCCTCTGTTCTAGAAGCAGCAGCGGGCAGCCCTTCGCTTTTTGGAGACCAGGAACTTCCACGGTTCCCTTAACGTCCTGTAAAGGCCTCCCAGGTCTGCTCGTTTCCCACTCACAAGTGCGGCACAAAGCAAAGCTCCGTGCCGCTGCTGCTCCAGCGGTCGGGTCGCAACCTTCGTTTCCCTCGAAGCCATTAATCTTTAGGACAGACCCGGTGACCGCAGCTCGCGACGCCAAGAGGCATCAGGGCCGCACGCAGCTACGGGGCTGAAACCCAGGGAGGGAAAGCAGCCAAACAAAGAGGCTTTTGGGGGGGACCCCCCCGCACCCGAAGCAGAAAGGATACGAGAGCGGGGTTCGTCCGCGGGGACAGATGCCGCAGGACGGCGTCCAGCCGCGCCGCGGGCCCGCATCGCTTCCCCAGCAGCTCCATAGCGCCCGGCAGCCACAGCGGGGCACCCCGCAGCCCGACCCTAAATACGCGGCAGGGGAGGGGCTACGGCCCCGTGGGGCTCCGCGGCCATCCCACGCGCGTGCGCGGCCGTGCGTTTGCCAAAGCGGCGGCGCTGAGGGGTTGCGTTGCCGTTGCGAGAGGTGTGCGGGGACCTTCACGCGTGATCAACGTGGAGCGCCGTTCCTCCCCGCGCGAGCGATCCAAGCCAGCTCCTGAGGACGCAGCGCTGCTCCAGGAGAGTAAGGTGTGCTGATGGCCCAGGCCGGTCTCTTGGTGAGAAGGGCGTAAAGTGCCTTACAGCTAATCAGCAAGCACCTTCCAGAACAAGAGCTCAACGTCCAAAGTTGCAGTGAGTTAGCGCTACAGATAAACAGAAACCGGGGTGTGGACGGTAAGCGATTCTGAACTTCACCTGGATCCCCCAGCCCTTCAGAAACCAGCAGCAAAACTCCCAATGATTGAAGTGAGGGTGTACCACAGCAGGGCAGGCAGACTGCCTCGACCGCACTCCAGTTTGGGGCTCCTGTGGCTGGCAGATGCACGTTTCAATCAGCATGGAGCTCATCCGGCCTGCAGCTCCCTTCCGGGGCTACGAGAGAACACAGCTGTTGACACAAGTGGGACAAGCGAGATGAGGAGCCCAGAAAAAAGAATCTCACACGACAAAACTATTGTGCGTAGTCAGAGGAAGGTATACAGGCACGATGGAGGGACAAGAGCAGCAGCTTCGACAGCACACATCCCTTTATTGCCAATAAAGATCAGACCTTTGACTCCTGATCTATAGGATAACTCTCAGTCATAGATAAACAGTAATAGAAGTCTCTCGATGAAATTCAAGCAAGGAGGAAGGGGAAGGTAAAAAAAAAAAGCAATACAGGCAGCAGCTGTACTGAAATCCCAATTATAACTGCGCGGAAAGCTTTGCTTTTAATTCAGGTAAATGCTGTATGTATATATTTATACACATATATGCAGATGCACCTTTGCAATCTGGACTGAAACAGGAAAAACAACAAACAACAACAAATCTCCATCCGTTTCAAAATTCGAGTCCCATCAAAGAGATGAAGCCACACAGCACTGTGCTGATCAGTTACCACACAGACCTGTTGCAACACAGCTGTTTCTTCCCACCCCATGTGCTTAACAGCATCTCACGTGAAAGTGCTTCTGAAAGAAACAATATATAGTTAGGAACTGCTGCGCTGTCGAAGGAGCTTGAAAACTAAGATGCTTTCATAGATACGTAGGTATTGACACACAGATAAGTAGATATATGTACACATACATGTATTTATAAGCAAGAACAGTTCAAACTTCAGAAAGCCCACCTCCTGTGCACTGATTGCAGTTATCCCTTGTTAATTACTGTTTTTCTGGTAACGCTGCTGCACAAGCCAGTGTTACTGCATACTAGCAGCAGTGCTAGCAACTCCTGTGTTACTGGGTCACCCAGTTACACCACAGCCCAAAGTGACTGAGGAGACCTCATCCATCTGGGCACGGGGGAAGGGATGGCCGGGCGACCGCCCTTCGTACCACCACAGTAATACAGCACACGACCAAAGCATTTCACACGTGCACTTTGAGATGGCAGAACACCGACCTCAGGCACTGCCACTGCTCTCTGTGCTGCAGCACTGGGAAACACAGTGATGCAAATGGCAAGACTTGCTGTATTCACGCACTCTAAATACTGGAAAACTGTTCTGTCACACGTGGCACGATACTCTGTTTAACTGAGAAAAAAAAAAAAAAAGTCCTTCTATTTTATTCAAGAACTTAAAAAGAACTCTACAGAGCAAATCATTTCCAAGCCTACTGATAAGCCTCACTAAAGTACAGACTGAATGCCGTGAACCTGGGAGAAGAAACAAGGAAGAGGTTCTATTTGTTAAGACAACCAGTGATTAAAACCAATGGCATTTAACAGCAGACGTGTCTTTGCAAAGTATTTTTAGTGCTGTCAGTTTACCACGTTTTATAGAACATTTTTATAAGGCTGTTTTGCACTTGGCTTTTAGTTTTAATGCTTTCTCTTCATTAAATCACAGAACTAGTAAAAATGAAACAATCAGGATTCCTCCGGTGGTACTGAGATGCTCCTAACGCAGTGTTATAACTTAATAAGCATCTCAACTGGCTATTAAATCCACACTGTGATCAGAACTGTAATTCCAAAAGATGAGGTCTTCTGAAAACCTAATTTACTGCAGTGGGAAGTGGCAGCTGCTGCAGTTCAGCAAAATGAGCCTTTTAAACTTAGATGTGAAGGAAAACAGATGTAGATGAGACGGTAACTTCTACCACCAACACCTAAGTTCACTTTTCATCATCAGAAGCTTCAAGAAGGGCTTACACGGACACACAGCAGCAGCAGAAGGGAGACAAAGGAAAACGTGGACCCTGAGTAGAATAACTAGAGGGAGGAGAGAAATAAAGGGCATGGAAGAAGTCAAGGGACCCGATACCTTTCCTGCCTTGGGCATTGCTGGCAGGGTCTGTCCTCTGACTTCCCAGGTTCCTAAGCCAGGCAGTGAGATCCCAGAGCACAAAGCATCACCTGTGCTGCAGAAGGCTGAGATAGGGAGCAGTGAAGCAAACTGGTCGTTCTCAGATCCATGGGACCACATGGGATGTGTCAGGAGGAGCCAGTGCAACTGTAAAGCTTTCTCTCCTGCTGCCAGGACAGTCTCATGATGACTGGAAAAAGGTAGATGTTGGAATCGTCTTCCTAAAGGGCAATAAAAAGGGTCTGGGGAACCACAAGTGATAACTCAGCCTCCAAAAAGACGAAGCTCTCTTGGATTTGCCACGTTCAGCTGTACCAAGGACAAGATGACTGAGAACAACCTGTGCAGATTCACCAAAGGCAAGTTGGGCCTGACTGATTCCTAACCATCCGCGAGGAGAACAGCTGTGACAGAACAGCTCCGTGCACCAGGGAAGGGCAACGTTACTGTGACAATTGGAAGGTTTTTGCCCTGTTGGGTCAGGCAGACTCTTAAAAAAATGGGTGGAACGCTGGCTGAGCTGCTGGGCTCAAAGGGCTGTGCTCAGCAGTACAAAGTGCAGCTGGCTACAAAGCAGCTTTGCAGAAGTCTCAGCAGATGAGCTGAATATGAGCAAGCTGTGTACACCTGCAATTACAGAACAGTTTGGAAACAGTTTTGAAAGATCATTAGCCCAGCCCCATTCCCATGGCGTTGGAAAGGGTCAACAGCATTAGCAAGAGTACAGCCAGACTGGCAAGAGAGCAGTCTTTCCTTCCAGTAGGCACTTAGTGACAATGCAGTCTTACCATGTCTAGTTTTGTGCTCCCTAGTACAGGGAAAACAGGCATAGTGAAGCAAGTCCAGCGGACAGCCGTCAAAATGAGGGGGCTGAAGTCCATAAAGCACAAGGAAAGGCTGAGAATACTGTTCAACTGAGAAGAGAGAAGGCTGCAGAGATCCTACAGTTTTCTGCAGGTAATTCATGGGGGATGAGAGAAGAAAGCCAAACACTTTCTGAAGATTTGTAGTAAAATAGGCACAGCAAAGACAATTCCTGTGAGAGGTAAGGAGAAAACTGCAGGATGGGAATGGCCAAACATTAGTATGGAGGGAATGAGAAGTGTCCACGACTGGAGATATTTGACTGCACATAGGCCTGAGCAACCTGGTGCGACATCAAGGTTGTCCTTGCTTTGGACCAGGAAACTGCAAGACACCTGTTCCGTACCAAATTCCTTTTCATAAGGAACATGCGTCTAAAGGCAGATTTTTACCTCAGAAATATCAGGATTGTTTTCCTGTTGTTACCATAGCGCCCTCTTTCAAGGTTGGAGATTTGGGGCAACAGCGTCCTCGTGTCTCACAAATACACAGCAGAAGGTACGTCAGCGTGGCAAACAAAAGCACAAAACAGCACAGGCTGAAACGTCAGCATTAGCTTCAACACATCTCAGACAACAGAAGGAAACAGTACTGCCTTCTACAGAAGCAGCATCTGCCTCCAGCTCCTGGCTCCAGCTGAAACTTCAGGCTTAGGGCAACCCCTACCCACCCACCGAGGCACTGCAGCCCGGCATCTCTCAAGGGTGAGAAGTACTCTGAGAATTACAGCTGGCCTCAACTGGGCACCCGCTCATGTTCACTCTGTAACTCCCGAGCAGAAAACAGCTGGTGAGCCCTCGATTTCTAGCAAAACTTCAGTTCAAAAGAGTACCTTAAAAATAAAATCCAACTTTATATACTACAATTTCATGTGTTATTTTCCCCTTATGCAGGAGAAAAGCTGAGGAAACCAACACATTAGACAGAGATCGTTAACAGATACCAGCTCAGCATACATGCTGCTTATCAATCATGCTGCTCAGACTGTGAGTTTTCCAATTACCAGAATTCCTTCTGCTTACTCTCTACTGCTCTCACAGCTCCGGTGCAGTTTTACAGGTAGCCTCCTCCTCAAGGCTGTTGTGGAAGCTGGTGCGTTAACATACCTGTGTACGTAAATGAAAGCACGTTACACTTCTGTGACTGCACAAAGCAACAACAAACTTCTGTTCCTCGTGTCTTTTTGACGCCAGAATCCCCCAAAATTCTATTTCAAAGGCTATCGAAGTGCTAGAAATATCTACCCATTGCTTAAAGCCTTCAACTTGCCAGCCCTCTTCACATGCAGCACTGTGTAGCACCCTATGGTTCAGACTTGACTACAGTCTTTCATTTAGCAAACAAGGGTTCTTACACAAATCACAGCAGCCCTTACCTGATAAAGCAATGACAGCAGAAGACTTAGAACGCATTATCATTCACTCCGAATGGAGTGGCACATTCAGAAACGCTCACACCGGCTCTGACCAGAGATAACGCCGCATCTCAGCTGCCCAGAGCCAGGAAGCACTTTAGAATGCAAATTCCTGCCATCAGAAAATAAGAGAGGCTTTGGCATGTCACCTGGAAGCGCTTTCGGTCGCAGCTGGGTACAGCAGCTGCAAGGTGAAGTTTTCTCCAGTCAAAAAGAGAAGTTTTTGGTTTTAGTAACACCAGAACTCAGCTGACGTGAACGTTCACTTACCTTGCCCGTGAAGCAGCCTTCCTCCACGCCGTTCAAAGCACATTTACCAACAGAAGAGGTGTTTTCACACCTGGCTGCTGGCATCTTATCAACAGAACGATGGAAAACAATTACCTAAAAACCAGTACATGTTCCTGCCCAGTACAGCTTCCAGTACGTATCTAGCACCTGCTGAAACCACAACCAATCTTTGTAACAAATGCACACAGCACTGACCATTTCATAAACATCTGATCTTTGCTTTTTAATCTCACGAAGCGACGCGTATAGCGAGTCCTTTCCTTGACTGTGAAGAACAGCAGCCCCACGACACGACTTTGTATCAGAATACACAACTTCATAAAGCTACAGGGGGATAAAAAAATAAATCATGACTTTTTTTTTTTTTTTTTTTTTTTGCATAGACAACCAGTTTTGATTCTTTATTTTGGCGCTCAAGAGCTGCTGCGAAAACTTCTAGGAGTTATCCTTCCAGAGCAGCAAAGTCAAAAGTTCAGTTACTGCTTTCAGGTTTGTGTTGTGAACATAAAACTCACAGGCCTATTTTCCAGGAAAAGAAGAGCGATGTTCTAATTGTTTCACATTACTCACAAAAGAAAAGGTAAAGAACATTCTAGCTCTGTACAAGGTGACTGTTGAGAGCACTACTGAATGGAAAAAGATGAGGCAGGTTTGGCCCCAGGTATCACTCGCAGCAACACTGGAAATGTAAGCCTTGCTCGATGCACAGGACAGATTCTCCTGGAGCGAGTCATTTTTCAGACAGAAGCCCTTGTTAATCTTGCTGGTAGTGGTACTGGTTATCAAAGGTTTTCTTCTTCCTGGTCTGAATATCAAAGAGCTAATTCCACGAGCTCTGTATAAAAGCTGGGTCCGTAAAACGCACTCAGGTCCACAATGCAGAAGAATTGCACGGCACGTCTTGGCTCCTGTGGGCTGGCAGAGCAGAGTTAGCAGTGACCGTGCTGCCAGCAGGCAGTTCAACGCACCCTCACAGGAAGGATGGGCTCAGCACTCATGGCATTCGCAGGGCTGCTCACCAACCCTTGCTCAGGTCAGAGGAGGCACAGCCAGGAGACTTACAGAGGATGCAGAGGAAACAATGCAAAAGCCAGTTTAAAATCATTGCATATTCTGTGCTGACAGGCAAAATAAACAAAACGAAGTGGATAAAAGCCTACGAGATAACCTATCTGCCCCTGGTTCTGGCATGCAAGAGATATTCTAGATTACCACGGGACATCACAGCTTGCAGAATCAACCAAAGGAGCAATAGCAACAATCAGTATCGTTACACTTGCAACAAAATAAAACAAAACAAAACAAAACAAAACAAGGAGGACTTCTCCTCTTTCCAGTTTGTAATTCAGGCAGGAATCATGCTTTTATACAAGAGCAATAAAAAAAAATTAAATATTTATTTTGAATAACAAGCTAAAATTCAAGCTGCAATGTTGGCAACGTAGATTTTAAACACAGATCACAAAAGCGTGCACAAAAATGCATCCGAGCAAAGAACAAAATAATACTAAGAATTATACTAAACAGCTGCTGATTTTAAAGAAACAAAAAAAAAAGGCTTGTAATCACTATACAAAATATAAAATGTATTAAACACTACCATCCACAGAACAGAGGTTTATTTTAGCTTGATTATATTTAAAAATTATTTGTGAAGTTATTTATATAGTGAATTGTGAATGAGTATCATACAGTAACCTCCTTTTGGTCTGCAAAACCTTTGCTGCACTATAGCATATCCAATCACATTGCAGAAGAACTATTATTTTCCTTACCATCAAGAAAGAAAATCATTGATAACACAGTAAATGTTGTCAGGCCTACAAATAATGAAATTAAAAATGACTCCTTCGACTCTGAAGCTATTTCCATGCAAAATCAGCACTTGCTCGTTTCAACAGAGTGCGCTACACCAAGCAACGTCCGGGCTCACAGATGCTCTTGGTAAGACTAAACCTTACAAAAAAAAAATAAAAAATAGAAATCAAAAGATTGAATGTAGTCATGCAACCCTCCTACTACTGGGTACACCCACCGTGTCGCCTGTCGAATTTATCGCCTTTCCGGAATATCACTGAAGGCATCAAAATCAGACTTATGATAAATACACATATAATGAAAGGACACAAAATGCTATTTGACACTACTACTGGTAATGTCTGTGCTACGTGAAAGCACCTTTAAAAAGAGCCTATGCGGCAAGAGATAAGTGTCTAAAGATTCAAAATGAATCAACAGTATTGGATAACAATATAATTCTCAACTCAGAAGCTGCCTCAAGATTAGGTGCATCTTCAGTTAATGTAACAGGAAAAAAAGGCAATGGATTTTATTTCATTAATTGTATCCACTCATGAACTGACCTAAGGCCACCAGATGTGCAGACACAACAGATTTTCTTTTCTTTTTTTTTTTTTTTTTTTTTTTTACAGTTCTTTCAGTTGCAGGGTGATAAAGGAATAGATCTATTTAAAAACAAACAGCTATTTCATCTACATTAAGAGGTGGCCCCGGGCGTCGGGTTCACGTTCTGGGTGGCCACCTGTGGTGCAACTTCAATGATCCGTGGTTTGTCTATAATTCTGGCCATGCGGTTGCCCTTCTCTACAATGCCAATAATCCACGCTTGGTGGCCTTCGCCGTACTTTGGAGACTTGATCTCGGCACAGAACCGCGCTGCCTGTTCCCGCGGTAAGCAGATGAGCAGCCCTCCTGCAAAGACAAAAAGCAGAGCGTTCAGCGTCCGGCTGCAAGGAGTTCCAACCCGCTCCTGCCAGATTCCTGCTCTGCCAAGCACTCGGTGGCCCCCGGGGTTCTGTCGGGACTGCAGGACTCCAAGAAAGGACGCGGTGGAAGTCTGTGAGCTCCGGTTTTACAGACAGAAGTTGGTTGCTGAATTCGGTACTCGGCATGTATGCAATCCCAAACGCACGCAAAGGATGCTGGCAGAAGGACACCACGCTGCTGCCAACGAGCGACACGAAAACAGCACCAGCACTGTGAACTTCCAGCAGAGGACTGCGAAGTGCCTCTGCAAGAAGCACGTGCAGAAACGTTCTAGATAAAGGTCATATTCAGATAGCCATGACCACGCACTGGGAGCAGCTGATTCTGCTAGCAATCCTACTGCCCCTGATGACATCATTCATCAAAACAGAGACCGTTACAAGAGAGCGAAAGGCAGAAAACCAAACCCAGGCACGATCCTGAGCTCCCTCTGACCGTCAGTCCCTTTGAACTCTTTGCTAGAGGGAAACTCTAACCTTTTTTTTTTTTTTTAAACCTTTCACATAAAATCTTCTCTTACAGAGACAAGAAAAATAAGTATTTCTTTATAAAGGCTTCTCAGAAGCAGCACAATTGGTTAGCAACGTTGCTGTTCAGTTTGCAAACTGAAGATCCTCTGCATTCCAAGACTCCCAAAGCACTGATGATTCTGCAAGTTAAAGGACTTGCAGGAGGCTCTGATCAACTCATTACATATTTCGCTGCTGTCCTCTACTACAAAAAGTTACGTGCTTTCTGTGTTGCTTGGCTTTCCTGCCATTTATGTTGCACTGCAGATTTGTGAAGAACTGCAAGGCAGAGCAGCAAATTCACCTACAGGTGCCTCGTTAAACCTCCAAGCAGCACAGGCTACACACAGCTGATGCAGCTCTGTAACGTGCTGGATTCCAACAGAAGCAGCCTCTTGCAGGGAACATCCAAGTACTTCTCACTGGAAGACGTTTGGAGAACGGAGACAGTAGCACAGATTCACCTCTAACGGGAATCTGGGCTTGCTTACTCTTAAACACAGTGGTGTCACCTGTGAGCTGTTTGACAGCCTTCTTGTTCAGGTGAAGGGCAGCAGATCAGCAGCACAAATTGTGCCAGTGAGCTCTGAGCCAGCCCTGGGCACAGAGTGCCATACGCTGAGCCAGCCACTCCGGGCCTGGTGCCATCACCTCCTCCCCTGCAGCCTCGTGCCTCGGCGGCACATGCGCCCGAGGTGCTGAGATGTGCCCTTTACGTTTGCTTCTCCAAGCTACAGGGAAGGAGCAACCACTGAACGAGAAAATGTATAAGGATATGTGGACACAAAGTCATGTTCTTGGTTCTGTACGAAGCAAACGAGGGTGGCATCCAGAAAGCAGAAAAGCACCTGCCTCTCTTACAGAGCTCTGAGCTTCACACCCAGAAACGTTACCGTGTTACTCCACAGGAAACGCACAAATCAACTGCAAAGAAATTACGTGCCATTCCCATGGTAGGCTCTAAATCAAACTGAAGAACAACGTGTGCCACGTGCAGGCAAATCAGGGAAGAGGTTTATGAGCTGTAGTGCACGCTGTGCTAAGCAGGCAGGACAGAGGAGCTGAAGCGTAGCTGAGAAAGAAAGAGCAGAACAACCTTCGTTACCTTTTTCCCCCACGCAGCCCTCCTGCAATTCTGTATCACTTGTACGTCCACCCTGTTATCATTCTTGAGCAAGATCAGAAAAAATACACCTAATTCCAGTTTCCAGCTGAAACACAGCAGCTCCCATCTCCTGGCTGCTCCTCACACTTTGATCCTCAGCCCTTCAGGAAGGCCGTGGGCCCATCAGCAGCAGGGCTCTTGTCTGTGGGAATTACGATTACCCCTCTGGCACACTGACCAGTCTTGTTAATCTTTTGCTGTTAATACTGCTGCTTTTAAATCATTGTACTGCAGGCAGGGAACGGTCCACAGAAAACTTCAAAGGCACAGACGAGAGAAAAGTTTGCAATTAAGAGCTGATTTATAAACAGGTGATGAATCAAAGCTTCCTGGCTTGTGTTAACAGCTCTCCCATCGTCACACAGCCCTTCTTTTCTCTCCATTTGCTTTCTCAAAATGCATGGAAACACCGCATTGTTGAGATACCTCTTCTACACTAAAGAAGCTGCCTGCCACCTGTTATCAGCTCCAACAGCAGAGCAGGACTGGCAAAAATACACACATGCAAGAGTATCCCACACAGAACATTTCTGTAACTTATATCTGCCAGCAGTCCGTCTGATAAACAGAGTTAAGGTTTTCAACCACCTGACTGCAACTTCAACTGTTACCAAAGAGTTACCTAAAAGGGAGCACAGGATCACAAAGAACTGGAATTTACAGCCGTAAGCAGCAGTGCCTGGAGGATGGAACCCATGACATGAGATCTTTCCAACACTGACTTTTGTCAACAGGTGCCCAGCAAATGTGCTCTGGCAAAAAAAACACAGTCTTAAAATCCATTCATTTCTCACTGCCTGCCCACTCTGCTGAAAAAACATCTGTTCACAGATGAAAGAGCTACAGACAGAGAACTGCTGGAAGTTTAAGACAAAAGCGTGAAAATGTCCATTGTGTATTACAGTATGAACAGCCCTGAGCAGCCCCCCTAAAAGGCATCATACCAACTGGATGTACAGGTACTATAGGGCACACATTTGCCTTGGTGTACATCAACTCTAGGACACAAAGCACGCAAACAGTGCTGAATGCTAACCAGCCACAGCAGCACACGTGCCCAAGCTGACAGGGTCTGCTGCAATGTGTCCCACTATCCAGTGCTGAGCACAAAGCCAACACAGTCTGTATAGCTTTCAGACCACAGCTATCTCATCCAGCTCTTATTTGGCTGACAGCACCCTCTAACAAATCCCTGCAGTAGGAATGCAGTGCTATGATGAAATCAGTGTATGTGTTTTGAGGTACCCAATGCTCACAAATGTGCCTCGCTGTTTTATTCATCACTATCTCTGCTGAAAGGTAAGCCAGCGCAGAGTTTCAAAGGCACGTCATACTCTCATTCCCAAGGATTTGGAAGTTGGCTGTTCTCCTCTTTCAAGTACTCCTGCAGCAGTGCACACATCTGCACTGGTTTTACACTCTTCTAGCGAAATGACAGCCCTGTCCCCAGGGTGCAAAACGAGTCACCAATTCCAAGATTCAGGCACTCAGCTTGCAGCTAAACCATTCCCAGTCCAACTGCCACTTAGCTAAAAGAGCACCTCGCCTTTCCAGTTCTGTGCCTCAGCTATTTTTCAGCCTCTCTGCAACCCGTAACAAACGCCCTGTATTCAGGGCAGGCAGCAGCATTACTTGCACACTGGTCACGTGGATTTGGAGGTAGAAAGAACCTGTCTGGTGGTACCAACTGTATTTACAGCTTGCCAAGCAGCCATCAGATATTTCTGCTCTCAGCTGACTGAAGCTGGATTTAAACTCTTCAAAGGGTTCACGCCCTATATCCTATTACACATCGCCTGAACTGCACACTCTCTGTAGGACAGAGCATCTGTTATAAACACAGATGGCCACGGAGCAATCGAGCAGATCACAGTAAGTCGTGTATTCACTAGGGGAAAAGTTTATAGCCCTCACTGCGACGCTCCTTTCCAGATCTTCAGACTGTTTTGCTTCAAGGGGCCCCCTCTGTTGTGTACTGCAGAGAACTTGGATAATAGTTCTGGAGAGCAGGAAGAGGGACAGGAAAGGAGATAAAAGATAGATTTGTTACTGCATCTTCTTCATTTCCCCAAGTGAAAAAACAATGACGCTGAAGAAGAACAAAATGGAACAGAAGATTTGAGGGGAAACTGAAATGCAGCGACTTCCAGCAGAAGATAATGACTATTGCAGTGGGTAAAGCGGCCTACACTTACTAAGAAGACAGCATTCTAACACAGCATCAGAAGACTTTAATCACCTGAAGACTTGAAATGTTCACCTGAAACAAACTTGACGTTCCCAGCCTGATTCTCAATTTGCGTGTACCCACTGCCACTGCTAAGGAGCAGCTTTATTAAACAGGAAACTCAAGAACTGAATGGGTCAGAGGGTAAATTCTTCTCTTGCTGCTGCTTACAGTCCCTCACATCAGGTTTCATATGCTTACAGGAAAAACATCTGTGTTCTTGACGATCACGGACAGAGGCAGCTTCCCCCAGTGCCTGAGAACGGCCCACTCAGCGCTCAACTTCACACACTCATAACGAGAAACAAAAGTACACCTCATTTGATGAGGAAACCTACTGCATGTGGCTTGGCCTTTTGAGAACGCCGTGCCAGCTCTGCTGAGGTGCTCAAGTATTCACTGTTCTGGAGTTAATAATTATGAGCAAAATAGGTATCAAAAGAATTCAGAACCGTCACTGACTTTCAACTGCAAAACGTTCCAGATGCCAAACGCGGCCATGGTTTCCAGAATAGTGTTTCAAAAGAAAGAAGAAGGCGTTCAGAACAGGATGGCAGTTTGGAGATTTGGCTGAAAAACTTGACTGTGAACAGCTCTATGGCTTCTGCTCGTTAACTTGATCATAACTCAAACCAACCACGACTCTGAATGCAAGTACAGCATTTGTATGCTGGAAATGTTCTTGTAGTCTAACATGGATTTGAAGGGAAGGAAAAGGGTGGTGTTAACTGTCACCTACCTGAAGTCTCTGGACAAGTCCCGTGCATAAGGCCAAACATGTTGCCACAAGCCTTACTGACTGCAGCCATCTTAGCAAGAACAGGAAGGTTATGAATAACAAAGGACACCTCATTTCGCTGCTGCTTGGCAAGGTTTTGTGCATGCCCCAGAATTCCAAATCCTGTGATGTCCGTAGCTGCATGTGCGTTGAAAGTGTGCATAAGTCCGGCAGCTTCAAAACAGGGAGAAAAACAAACAGAATTAAATAACTCAGGGAAAAAGTATGAAGGAAAGCAGTGTTATGACAGCACTGTGCACAGTCTGAATGTACACCTGTAATTTGAAATAAACTATATAGGTCTCAAAACAAAAAACAACAACAACAACAAAATATATCCACCCCAAAACTGTATCTGAAAGGAACTGGAATGTCACCAAAACCACACGCAGCCTTTAGGAAAACTCCATTTGTATTTAAGAGACTAAACGATGCTGAAAATGGAATAATGAAGTTATATTTAGGAGCACGCCCTATTAGGCATGTGCTACTAGCTTATATTAGCAGTCTACAATAACGGGGTTTACTCCAGTTTCAAACTTTCCCAAGTTGAGGGTGACAGAATCTTTAGATTCTGAGTTCAGCTTTGCTCTAAGGGCAAGGACAAGATTCATCCTGCAGCAGTTTTCCCCACATCTGCTTTCCCTGACAGAACAAGGAAAATAAGTCACACCAGAACTTAAGGTCTGGACACTTAGCTTAAGAGCTTAAGAACAAATCCTGCAGTTCATGGGGGGAAGGAAGAAGAGCTGGAGGATGGACAGGCACAGGCAGCCCTAAGCCCCAACCTCCCCACCTATGCATTCGTGAAATTCTTGGACGAGGGGAAACGGCTTCAAGTTGCACCAGGGGAGGTTTAGGTTGGATAGAAGGAAAAACTTTACAGAAAAGGTCGTTAAGCACTGGAACAGGCTCCCAGGGTGGGGGTGGAGCCACCATCCCTGAATGTGTTTAAAACCCAACTGGATGTGGTGCTCAGGGACAGGATGTAGCAGTGGGCTATTAGTCAGGATAGTATGGGTAGGCTGAGGTTGGACTTGATTGAAGGTCTTTTCCAACCTGAGCGGTTCTATGACTCTATGATTTGCAACTACAGAGCCCTGGGTACGACTCTGCATCTCTGCATGCAGGACAATGGATCCAGTTTTGAATGTGTAAGCACTGTTAAAAATGCCTGACAGAAGTGAGGGCAGAACGCTGTGCCTGTCTTTGTTGCATCCCAATATATCATCAGGACCGAGTTACCTTCCATAAGGCAATCCTGGTCACTTATTTTTCCTGGAAGACTTTGTGAAAGAATGAAAAACCAGAGGGATGATGTAACAAATACCAAATGAGATCTGAATAAATAGAAGATATATTTAACTATCCCCGTTCCTTCAACTGAGAAGGAAACATCTAATTTAGTTCTTGGCTTATCTAAAGATCAAGTCAGGTCCTTGTGAGTTCTGCAGGCACAAAAAAAAAAAAAAAAAAAAAAAAAAGAACAAATCCAATATATTTCCCTTTAAAAAAAAATCTTTCTAATTCACCCCGCTGTTACCCACAACGCTCACATGAGTCATAATCATCTCCAGCAGCATTTGTGATTTTGCTGTATA